>CM060948.1:141455653-141730653 GCA_030765055.1 Mantis religiosa
GGACGCTAAAATTAGAGGTGTGGTGTCCGAAGTGCTTGTTTGAGCCGACGAATATCCACGTGCGGAGATCGTTTGAAGTCACCAACGTACTTTTAATATCAACTATGTGCTGGAATAATTGCTGACCGTATCATTAGTCCGTATGTACACCAAACAGAGTACTGCCAGGATATCCCATTACACATTCGGCAGGTAATGTGGCTGCAAGACAACGGAGCTTCAGCACACTTGGAGGGAAATGTGCGGAATCACCTCAACGTTACATACCGGAATCAATGGATTGGTAGAGGGAAACCAGTTCCATCACCAGCACGATCACTAGATCTCACACCACTAGACTATTTTCTGTGGAGTAGTGTGAAAACCATGGTGTACGCTACTCCTGTAACGTCAGAGGAGGATCTCATTGCACGAGTACATGGAGCGATTGCCATTCTTCCAAGTTAACCGCACTTATTGGAGCATGGACGTGAAATTTAGTGCCGCCGATATAGACTCTGTATTGATGTAGGTGGTACCCAGTTTGAACTCCGTTTTTAAGGTTAAACTGCTTTATGCTATATACCGTTTGTTCGTCGTATTGATGATATGAGGAACAGACACTTTGATGGTCTCCTGCGAAGAAACCGTGCGTTTCCGGACATGGGCTGCTGCTTGGAAAATGATCCGTTTGTCGTCCTGCACAACACACTGAGCGTTGTGGGTGTATTTTTATATTTTTAGAGGCAACCTGTATAGTTTAGAAACTCTATACCCTTCCTATGACATCGCGAGAAACAACTGAATAGTCGCACAACCTTAAAAATGAAAAAGTACTGAAAAATTCAATATTACAATAACAGATATCTGGGAAATGACTATATACCGAAGATAGGTTATTTGAATTACGTTGCATGTTTCAAAGACAACTGCACTTCTGCGCTTACGTTTGTATGTATCTCTCACAGTTTACCAGTTATACAAAAATCTCTCAAAATACCCACCTCGGTAGCGTAGATGGTAGCGTGTCTGCCTCATGTTCAAGAGGTCCCGAGTTTGAATCTCGGTCAGGGTGAGTTACCTGGATAAGGTTTCTTCCGAGGTTTTCCCTTATCCTTAAAGACAAATGTCGGGTAGCTCTAAGCCCCATGGACCCTGGACACATTTGAGCATCATTTCACCAGTTTCATTCACCGTCCGATATGACTTAACGTTGGAGGACGTAAAATTAAAAAAAAATCCCTGAAAATGATAAGGTCTTTATAAATTATTCCCAGGAAATTAAAATTTCATTTGTCACATAAACATCTTAAAAATGTGGAATTTAATGCAGCTCCTTTCTACATTTCCACGAAAAAACCACATTTTAAAAATCTTTCGATCTAAAAACCAGTTTGGGTTGGACAGTTTTATTAAAAATCTTCTCACAGTTTTGGAAGATGCTAAGAACAAATCCCAAGTTTGGTGTTTAATATCTGTTCCTCATCCTTTTAATTTCCTAACTCAGGATCGCAAAATTCTTATAAAATTTCTTATTAAGAAATATCTCTGTAAAGTGTGTGAGATTTATCCTCGTGACCCCACCTCACGCATCTTACGGAAAACTAATCAGCTCATCAAGCAGTCTTCAATACCCGTGGAAACACTACTACAGCTCAAGAGCACGGAATTCCAGTTTCCTAGACTATACGGACAACCGAAGGTTCACAAACCGGAGGTACCACTCCGCCCCCTAGTGAGTGCCATCGTATCCCCGACGTACAACCTAGCCAAACATCTTGTTAAGCTTCTACAGCCACATGTTGGAATCTCAGATTCCTACATCAAAAGCTCTTCACACATTCTTGGAAAGCAGAAATCCTTGGCCGTGCAGCCCCACGATCTTCTAATAAGTTTTGATGTTGCTTCTTCGTTCACAATGGTGCCCATTCAAGAAACTATCACTCTCCTACAAGAGTTATTTCCTGAAGACTTTACCAGCTTATATCGTCATGTGTTAGAAACCACCTACTTCCAGTGAAATCAGGAGTTCCATGAACAGAACGATGGAGTGGCTATGGGTAGCCCGGCGAACCCAGTTATTGCCAATTTCTACATGGAACTCTTTGAGATCTAGGATATAAATTCTGCTACTCTGAAGCCCATGTGCTGGCTTCGCTACGTAGATGATGTATTCGCTATCTGGAACTACGGAAAAGAAGCCTTGACAGAATTTCTACACCACATTAATAGTATTCACCTACGCATACAGTTCACAATGGTAATAGAGAAGAACGGACAGCTTCCATTTTTGGACGTACTCGTAAACAGAAAACCAGATGGGGCGCTCAGTCATACAGGCTTCCGCAAATCTACGCATACCGAGCCACACCTACACAAACTCTCGAATCACCACCCCGACCAGAAGAGAGCTGTCATAAAACCTTTAGTGGATCGTACCAAATGCATTTGCCAGCCGGAACTACTCCCCCGGGAAATCTCTCATATTAACAAAGTTCTATAGACCAACGGTTACACCAGCCAAGAAGTTAAGCATGCTATAAACCCCAACAGAAAGCCTCCGTCAACACTCAACCAAACTGATCCAAAACCTAAGTCTAAAGCTTTTCTGCCTTACATCAGAGGTATCACTAACCGCATTGGAAAAATCCTCCAGCAACACAACATTCACGTCATCTACAAACCGACACAACAGATACGAAACTTATTACGCTCATCTAAAGACCGAAAAGAACCTCTCTCCTCTGCGGGTGTTTACAGAATTCCATGCTCGTGCGGCTCTGTATATATAGGGACAACTCAGCGCACGATGAACACGCGCATTACGGAACATATGTGGTGTTGCCATCTCGGACAATCAGAAAAATCTGCGGTCGCAGAACACGCATTATATGCTCCAGGGGAACATATCATACAATGCGCTAATAAGACCATTCTCTCCTCCGATGTCCATTACTTTGCTCGTTTAAGCCGGGAAGCCATAGAAATTTATAAACATAAAAATAACTTCAACAGGAAAGAAGAAACCAAGGGGTTAAATAAAGCTTGGTATCCAGCTGTAAGAAACACACGAACGAAAACTGACCGGACACAAATCCAGGCTCGTACATCACCAACAGCAGTACTAACAGTAAGCAACCACTCATTGGCAACAACCACTTTTGATAAAAGCAGCCCCCTCCATAGTCCAGCCCAAGCAGCGGCCGAACTTATCACGAAGGAGCATACCAACCGGAAGATGGTTCTGCCCACTCAGAAGGCATATAAAAACCCGTGAAATTGAGGTCTGCATTTTGAAGCCCGGCAAGGAACCGCTCTTCCCATCTAGCTACCGCTCCATCAGCCTCTCCCAATCGTCTCAAAAGTTTTTGAGCGATTGCTCCTTGACTGCCTGACTCCTCTCTTCGAGGAAAGGCATCTCCTACCGGATCAGCAGTTCGGGTTCCGTCGGGGCCACTCCACGACCCTGCAGCCGCTGCGATTGGTGGAAAACGGTCGCGGTACTCCTGGACGTTGACAAGGCCTTCGCCACAACGTGGCACCAGAGCTTGCTGTAAAAGCTCAAGGAAGCACACCTCTCCTCCCCATACCTCACCCTGATTAGTAGTTTCCTCCGGGATCGAACCTTCAGGGTACGGGTTAAAGGTAAACTCTCCTCCGTCAGATCCATAGCGGCTGGAGTCCCGGAAGGCAGTGCACTGTCGCCGTTACTCTTTACCGCCTACATGTCTGATTTCCCAACAGAACCTCGCACTATCCTGGATCCCTTGGGTTCGATCCTCCAAATACCTTGGTGTCCGACTGAACCGCGGCCTCACCTTAACCCCACATGTCCGTGAAAAATCAGACTTGGCCATGCAGCGCTCAGGGAGTTGTACCCCATATTCCCGTCAACCATGCCCACTCGCCTCAAACTACGGGTGTATCGTGCGATTATCCCGCCACTGATCCTGTATGGATGCGACGTCTGGGACTCTGTGGCTCGCACTACCATCCTCAGACTACAAGCCGTGCAGAACAGGGTACTCAGGATGATCTACGATAACGAACGTACGTTTCCATCACACATCCTACGCACCCATTCTGGCATACCTTATGGTGAGGACGTTGTGCGTGAACGTTCGCGCACATTGTATGCCGGAATCACACCTCAACCCAACCAACTGGTACATACACTAGGTCAATATGACAACTGTGCACCAACAAGGAGAAAGAGCTATCGCCTCCGCAAGGACGCCCTTGGGTGGTCAGTTCAGCCTCTCGTCCTTTCACTGCCAAATTCCATCTGTCCCGGCCATACTGGGAATTGATTTGACTTGTTGGCTGACCCCCGCCAGTCGAGTTCCCCCCCCCATGCGTATAGAACACGACCCGAAACTAAATGTTCTCCAGCCACCCGACCTCTCGCTCCTGGTCCCGCCACACTGGACGGACCCTGCAAGCAGGCCGTTCCTGGCGTGGTGGCATCGGGCACTGGCTTCCTTCCTGGACGCTCATCCCGGCGCCAGGAGCACTAGAAGACGTCAAAGCAGGTCCATCATCTTTCAAAAGACATCTAAGCTTTGAGAAAATACAAAATCTATAAGACCGTACGGGTAAATCCGGTCAGCGGCTAAGTACGGTGGCGCTCTGTCCATCGTCCGGGAGCACCCGGACGACTTGTTCTCGCTCATGGCTCATGGCTCAGGTTCCGTATCAGTCGCAGCCGAAAGTACAACGAGAGTGTTACGGCCACGCCACTGAAGATGTTCGACACAGTTTCGAACGACACTTCTGAAAGACTATTTTCCAATAGACCACGGCCTACAAGCCCGGATAATCATTATCTACCAAATAACTCCGGCCGTGAAAGCCTAAGCACTACAATGTGTGTGATATAACCCAAGCAATTTATCTTCTTTCTTGTATACCCAACTATTAATAGCTGTATACCAGTTAAGCTCTTTAAGTTTTGCATTTGTTATTTCAATTTTATTCTCATGTTCTGCAATTACTTTCTCCAGTAGCAGAAGCATTTAATTTCAGCAAAAGTAGAATACTGAAATTCACTGAAAGTGCCCGTATGTGTGTATGTGTGCGTGCGTGTGCGTGTGTGTTTATGTGTGACAGAGAAAGAGAAAAATATGTAATATCATGTCAAAAACGTAAAATCGGATAGATACAAAACTTGGTATTTAAGTTCAGGTTCTTATAAAAATAAAACACGAAAATTTTCAGAAGAATTCTTGCATTCTAAAGCTGTCCTTTGCATGAAAACTAAATACTTTTAGTTTTATTTGCTTCAGAATAAAATATAATTGAAGATACTATAGGAAAAACAAAGTAATTTACCTTCTCTTCAAATTTAAAGTATTGTGTTAATACTTGTGTATTAATACTTTGTGTTCTCCAAGATGGAATCCACAATTCCATAGCAAGTTCATGCAGATAATGAAATTAGTCACGGGTCTATTTACTTTGAAAGGAACCACATACAGGAAGGAATTATTAATGTCAGCTCGAAACCAAACACGGATACGTTAAGCCATAGCTGTGGCTCCCATCAGAACTTATTACGCTGTGAAAACCTACAACAATGAATTCTCAACATTTATTGGCAGCAAATTAAATGTCATTGTTGAAAATATTATAGATGTATAACAGCATGTCAGGTAGTCAGATGGCAGTTCAACAACTGTAACGAGAAAGAGGATATTTATTGAAGATGTCAACTAGAAATTGCGAGTGTAAAGCCACGGGTGAAAGTTGCAGGTGCAATTGTTTTAAGTATTTCGATGTGTTTAGCACAGATGCAAGCAGTGGATTGATTAAAACTTATACTCTATTATAATCATGGAATAAACAAGTTCTGAGGAGCAAACCTTCGAAGCCTGACATGTCCACCACAAGCGAAAAATGAGTTATATATAAAATCGCTTTGTTTTGCATTGCTTTCACATGTTTCCATGATTCAAAACCGATTCATTCTCTGAGAAACGGCGTCTTAAAGTAGGGCCTTTCATTCAAAATGTGGCATGTCCAACAACGTTTTTAAGTCAAGTTACCTCGCTAGTTTCATTCAAAATCTGACATGTCACTCTGTAAGCTAAACATATTTCCATGGCAATTCCTTTAAAACCTAACATGTCTAATTTAGTTAATTTTGCGTTTATGCATGTGTCAACACATCAAGTACAGCGACACTGTTTCATAATCTGATTTGCAACTGTTTGTACAAAATATTAATATGCATGTATCCTCAATGAAGAATGGCTTTGTTTATTGTCTTGCAGGTCTTTCTGGTTTCCATAGTTTGGATTTATGTATGACGTTTTATTATATTCGTAGAAGTTTTATATTTCAACCTTAATTACCTTGAAGTATATAAAATTACTATTAATGGTCTGTTAATACCTATTAAAAATAAACTTTACTGAGTAGGATTGACCAAGTGGTTGCAACTTAAACTTTTGTAGCTTTGCCTTATCATTCACTATGTGTTACAAAGTACGTCAGTCCACTATCACTTGAAATATATTTAGTGCTGGAAGGACAGGAAAGCTTGCAGCGTGAAGCAGCGAAACTGAGGATCAAATATTAAATGTCAAACAAGCAAATACTGCACTAGGAAAACGAAAGCGTATTACATATTAAAGTATAACTGTTGAAATAATTATTCAGCATTTAATTTATAATTGGATTTACAGTATGAAAAACCTCCTAGCAACTCACATATACTCACTCCACAAACAATTCACTGGGGAAGTAAACCTCCTGAAAAAATCTGAAATATGTTAAGTGAAGAAGCGTTATAGCGTATCTGTATAACCATAGTAAAAGAAATAATAGAAATGGAGCTCATAGAAAGAGGTGATTCGTGGAATAAGAACAATTCTTTGGTTTACAAACGTACATCTTTATTGAATAATGTGGTAGATTTTAGTAAAAACATTCGTAAATTTAAGACTTCACTCGTATTTATAATTTGAGATTTTGAACATTTTGCTGTCTTTGTTTTCTGTTATACTGTCTCTTTCATATCATTAGGGGAACTTAATTTAATAACGACAAGCAATACTCTTTGCAAAACACTTATCGTTGATGTAACTTTTCTTGAATGTTTCAGTACAAATGTAGTACATTTTACAATTACACTGATAGCACAAATAGGATGTTCATAGTAGTAGAGCGAATCAGCTCCTATCACATGCCATATTTCAGATGGGAAAGATCTTCTGAGGTACCTCTTGGCTAAATCGGTTTCTACTGACTGCAAGCGGGATAGCAACGAACTTAACTCCAGCAAGTGAAGGATGCGATCTTTTCAGCGACGCTCAGTTTATACTTTACTTCAATGCCCATAGGTATTCTTTTGAAATTATGTTTACAGCTATAGTAATTTACTTCATAATAAATTATTTCAGAGTTAAAGGTTTTAGGCACTCCATTATTATTTCCAAGAACATTTTAAATGTGATATTAAATGTAATAGCTATGTTTCAGGAATGAGAGCAGAGTTCAATGTTACTAAATGTTCACTATGTGGGGTGCTTTAAAAGCCCATTTTTGAAACAGACATGCGTGATACTTTAGGAGTGGAAGGTAAAAGGCGTACAACAAAGGGAAAACCTCTGCACTATGTGAAAACTATCACTCCTTATAAATGAAGATATGAAGTCAAAGAACCACAGATTAGGCTGTAAGGAGGGAGAGAGAGCGTAGAGTCCCCTAAATGGTAGCCCACTACTGGAGCTGCCCAGAGAGGGCGCTGATCGGCTAGTTCATCTAGGTAGCCCTTTAATAACCAAGAGGAATATCGGTACAGCGCAGAAGGCATCCGCGCCATCTGTCTAGCAACATCTTACGCTACGAAACCTAGAAGCATGGCCTGAATTATAAGAAGGAAACGGAATGACAAGGAAATGATTTAAAGGAAATGGTGATAGATGAGAACAGGGTTTAACCACCGAACAGGGAAAGCCACAAATCCTCCATGACCAGAGTGGGTGTCCAACGGAAATTTAACCCCTGACTTTCTGAATATGGGCGTCACAGTTTACTATGTAGCCTAAGCCCTAGACTAGAAAAACTCATGCTCTGTTCTAATTATGTCAGTTGTAACTGTAAAAGTTGGCTGCACCATGGCCAAGCGGTTAGACCGCTTGACTCTCACCAAGGCGGTCTCGGTTCGATCCAAGGTGACCGAATGTGAGATTTGTGGTGGACAACACGGCCTGAGTGGATTTTCTCCTGGACCTCCTGTTTACCCTACCATCATTCAACAATTTCTCTATTATCATCTTTCCTTTCTTTTGTTAATAGAACCATTGAAGAATGGAATGAATTGCCTGTAGCAGTCTTTCAGGGCTGTCCCCTGTCGTTGAAGAAATTTAGAAAAAATCTAAATGGTTTATAGTTTAACTTTTGAATTATAATGGTATATAATATGTAAATAGAGAAGTAATTAGATAAGTTTTAAGTGACTAAAGTAAAATAATATCATGTTTGTATTGTTTACTGTATTATTGTTGTAAATCTAGTATATGTAATTTGATCTGTATTCTTAACTCTGCCACCGGGTAGTACCCAATTGCAGTTAATAAATACATACATACATCAACTTCGCCCTCATTACGTTCATCTATTGTCCTAATTCTTACTCCAGGGATCGGGCTGAACACTCATCCATAGATTTCTCTCTCTCTCTCTCTGATCCATAGTTGTGGTCCCTCACCCGAAGTCTAAAAATGGCATAAGAAATAGACGACCATAAATAAACAGAACGTTGTCTGTGCCAGGAAAAGAAGAAGAATTTGTAAAAGTTAACATTTCAACACCGAAAACCTTAAGGGCGCATGGATTTAAAAATGTATGGAAGAAAGCAAAAACATGGGTTGCTCACTATATGAATTCAATGGTGCAATTTTGTAACGCAATGAGAAACGTTGATGGGTTGATGTTCCCACGAAGACTGTGTTCTATTACTTAAAAAAAAGAAAAAAAAAAGGGAATTGCTGACGGAAGGTGCTAGGAGACGGACTTGTTTTACGCGCGCTCGCGAGAAGGCAAGAATGGGAATACAAGTCGAAGTATACAGAGTGAGAATTGGGCTATTTGCCGCGTACGGAATTAGCTCAGCAGCCAGAGATTCAAAAAAACTGATAGGCGACTATGGCCTGGTTCGTATTTATAATTTTAGTGCTACTAGTGATCGGCGGAGTTGAACAAAACCCGGGGCCGGAGGCAGAACAAAATATAATGAGCATGTTGAAAGGAATTGAGAAAATATAGCAAAGGAATGGGAAAGAAAATCGACGAGAAGATGGATGGAAAATTTGAAGGGTTACAAAAAATGTGGGGAAGATTTGAAGATGAAGCGAACAGAGAAATAGTAGAATGCAAGCAAAGAATTACATTCTTGGAAAAATCCGAAGGTAGAAGGAAAATGAATCAGATACTTTTCGGAATTGAAGAATCAAGAGAAAAACATTGGACCAGATTGGAGAGATTCTGAAGGATAAAATGGGATTAAAAATAGAAGGATTGGAGATAAGCGATGTATTTAGAGTTGGAAGTAAAGGTCGTAATCCGCGACCAGTGATCCTCAAGTGTGCTACAACGAAAATAAAATGGATAATTTTACCAAATACCAAAAAGTTAAAAGGTACCAGAATGTTCAATGAACAAGATTACGGGAAAAAAGACAGGGAAACTAGAAACATGTTAATACAAGAAATGAAGAATGCCAGGGCCAAAGGACAAAAAGCTTTTGTTAGAGGTCTAGATCTGTGAATAAATGGAAGGAAGCAGGATGTGTATCAGCGAAATATTAGACCAGGGACAGAAGAGCAAAGGCAAGCAGTACCTATGGCCAGGAGAGAGGAACCATATACGTCACCGAGTTCGAGAGGAGTAGGAGGAGGAGAAGGAAGAGGAGCAACTGGAGTAACGATTACGTCACCCAATACATCACAACACAAGGAAGGAGGCGGGAAGCAGACGTCATTCAGCACGTCACCGGGTAAACATATTCGGCCGGAAAAACAGCTGACTGCGGACGCGAAACGTAGCATTGTATGTACGGATGGAGGAGGCAGTATCATGCAAGTACTGGACCATGAAGAGGGGAGAAAGAAGATGGAAAAGATACCTAGGAGTAAGGCCAAAGTGCCCGCCTCGGTAGCGTGGATGGTAGCATGTCTGCCTCACGTTCAAGAGGTTCCGAGTTCGAATCTCGGTCAGGGTGAGCTACCTGGATAAGGTTTTTTCCGGAGTTTTCCCTTATCCTTATAGACGAATGTCGGGTAGCTCTAAGCTCCATGGACCCTGGACACATTTGAGCATCATTTCACCCATTTCATTCACCGTCCGATATCACTTATCGTTGGAGGACGTAAAATTACAAAAAAAAAAAAAAAAAAAAAAAAAAAAGGCCAAAGTGCAGCAATTCAGGTTTGAGAGAAAGGGATCTGCTGTATAGGGCAAGGTTTTGCGGTTTATATTCTGAAATGTTGAAGGGTGGTGGTGCAAGGTGAAAATTGGAGAAATTTCTCAAATTCTAAATCTGGCTGATGTGATAGGTGTGGTGGAAACTTGTTTATTAAGAGATAATAATGTGGATTTGAGTGATTTTTATTTTTATGGGAAATGTGCCACTAAACAGAAAGATAAAGGTAGAAGTTCAGGAGGCGTAGGATTATTAGTGAAAAAGATCCTTAATTAAAGGTGAAAATATTGAATGAATTAGGTGAAAAATCAGTTTTGTGGTGTGTGTTAAGTGGAGTATGAGGGAGAGAAAGTGTATATGTGGCAATAGTGTATAACCCGCCAAATATCTCAGAATTCTATGACACACAGTAATTTGCTAAGATGAGACAAAACATGGAAGAAATACTAAACATAGGCATACATAAAGGATTTGTTATAATGGGTGATTTGAATGCAAGAGTGGGGGAAAATCAATTGCAGTTAATAGATTTTGAAGGAGAATTAAATGGGTTAAGAAAAGAGGGGGAGAAAAGGAGCAAATATAAGTGTATTAACAACGAAGGTAAGAAACTTACAGAGTTTTGTGAGGAGATTGATTTGATGATGTGCAATTGGGTGAAAGGAAATATCAGTCTAGGGGAGTTTACTTTTATGAATAGAAATGGTCAAAGTGTAATAGATTGTATTATATAATGATTTAAAATCTAGGAAAAATGTAATTGAAATTGGGAATTTTTTGGGAAAAGTAAGAGCCAAATGGTTGAGGAAGATAATTAAATATGACGAAAATAAAGATTAAGTATTTTAGACAAGTTGCCAAAAGTGACCCATTAGCTCGAACCTCAGAGTTTGAGTCTATTGGGTCCAAGGGAAACCAGCATCTCACTGTAGAAATAAGTATGTAAATGTATAATAATTTGTAATTGAAATGGAAATAAAGATTACTTACTTACTAAAAAAAATTGGAACTAGTGAAATTAATGTGAACCTGTATCCTGTATCTAGTGAAAATTACCCCTCACATTCCCTTGATCCTAAGATAATACCCAATATTAGAAGGCACCATTTGTGCGTGTAATTTTAATAGCTATAAAAACAAACAGTCGTGCCTATGATACAGCTAAAACATATAGTGGCATTTTGTGGTGCTGACGGATTTAATTCTCAACGGAAACGACTTTGTTTCATAATCAGCATACATCACATATGTCACGTACAGTTCTTAAAAATTTTAAAAGGCAAATGCATCAAGCCAGGCATAATGTGCATGTTCACTGTCACAGATGCAACTAAAAAGCTATAAATTTGCCGCTATGCTGGAATTACACAATCGGATTATTTCTGTTAGTGCCCGGTGCGATATTAGGCATTCAATACTCAATATTTGCAAGAGTGGAGCTACAGTGTTTACTCGCTTGTTCCATATAGAGTTGGTAAGGGTTTTGTTCAGAGGACACGCTTGTTAAAATGTTACGTTTGCTGGCGTTCTCCCTCATTTTCCCACGCATTGTTCTGCTAAAATAAGCATGGTATACCATTGTTCTAAACGCTGAACATTGCTAAGTACCCAAAAAGTGGTTAAATTGTGCATGTTTGTTGTGTGGAAACAGGCAGCTCGTAGTAAAACAAACGCACAAACATTTACGTACGATAAAGAAGTACATTTAAAAATGAAGATTCAAATTATCGTTACAAAGTTGTTTTACAGTTAAAATGAAACTTCTGTAAAGCTATGGCAGTTATGACAGTGACATAGGCACAAGCTATAAATTTATCACTTGCTACTGTAAACATGCTAATTGGAAAGTTAACGTCCGTAGTTACCGAGCGGGATGGCTCAAGCGGTTTCGTCTGTGGCCCGCATTCGGGAGGTCCGGGTTCGATTCCCGTAGCCTACCTACCTAACCCAAGGCTAATTTCGGGGGTTTCCCCGGGTCGTCAGGCGAATTCTGCGTAGGTTAATCACATGCCCTGAATTTCCTGTCCCTCCATTTCATCTCCATTATCACTTCATATCATCACTCATCTGGCGGTCTCTTTCAGGGTAGAAGTGTCGGAGGGTGTCTCGGCACGGCATGGCAGGATGATATTCTCTGAGTGAACCACTTTCTCCTCCTCCAGTATGTTGGTTGAAGGTCTCCTAACCGGATGCTGGAACCACTTCCAAACCACAATAGGGAGGGGGAATGTCCGCTGACCTGGCCTACCGGCCATCTAAGTAAAATGTAGGGACTCAGCCCTCTGCAATCTCATGACGTCCTTAGGACGGCCGCTCTCTGACTCCTCTCGCCACATCCTTCCTCCCTAGGATTTACCGCCTGTGGTTACAGGTACAGTAGATCAAAATTGGTCGCAGTGCCGAATCCCCTCCGTAGTAATCCTAATCCTAATTCCAACGTCCGTAGTTTCACTTTTGGCGCCAACTACTATAGTTATAAATCCATTTTTCATGGTTTTCTCTGGTTGGCAAAGGAAATCTTTGTGTGATTTTTCTTCTACCACGAAGTTTCTTTCTCCAAATTGTTCTTTCATATTTCTGCTAGGCTTTGAAGCCATGCATTGACGGCCAGTGTTTTATAATTTATTTATGGATACTCACAGCTACCATGGTTCTCAGAGTCCCATTGCTCGAAAAATGCTACTTAATTTTGCTCAGAGACCTATTCATCCGGGTTGAGATTCTTTTACTTGCTGGAATGTTGTACGAGACGGAACTTCCCTTCCCAAGGAAACCATATCATTTTAGCTCTCGAAAAAATCCTTCGCCCACCGTCGGATATAAACCTCGGACCTTGGAAAGTAGAGAGTAGCATGTGTAACACGCAGGATGGCATTATCCCTAGGTGTCGGGAAAATGGTGCAGATTTTTACTTGTTGTCGAGTTCATCATGGTGCTGCTAGATTGTAGCTATCATTTGGACACTTCTGGACTATTGAGTCTCTCCAGTTTCGTCAGAGGGAAGCCTCTCTAAACATCTCGAAGCTGAGATCAGTTTATCAAGCTTGGAGAAATGAGGGACCTCTGTGTGTCGCTTTCTGTTGGCCTGCTAGCCACAGTGTGATAAGTATAAAACATCCACATTTGTTACGTGTCCCCTCCGACCACTAGTCATAGCTTATAAGATACTAAAAACATGTCAATATTGGTGCTAGAATAACAAAGAGAGAGCTTTTTCTTGTGTGTGTGTGTGTGTGTGTGTGTGTGTGTGTGTGTGTGTGTGTGTGTGTGTGTGTGTGTGTGTGTGTGCGGTGATAGTGTCGAAATCAACTTACCTTATTTCCTTTGTGTCTTCAGCTTTGAAAAGTGGCATTCTTTCAATCGGACTTAAAAGTATAATTACAAAACTGTTTACATGTTCAGTCGATTTTTGGATGTTTTCAGTCACAGCGTCCGTCTTCTATCCCATTTATTATATTTCAGTATACGTTTCATTTTAATGAACATTACTTTAAAGGAGTGGGTGCGATTCTGAGTGGAGTGGCTCAGGAAGAAACGTGCATTGCCCACATTCAACAGCTCGTGGGTTCGATTCCTATAGCACGCCTTCCTGGCATATGGGATTTTTCGGAGTTTTACCCAAGTTTCAAGGGAAGGACATTTATATCCACCAAATTTCTTATCTCTCCGTTTCACATGACTTCTTGTTTCATTTCAGCTTTCATAAGGTTGACTGTGCGAGATTCTTAGTGTTCTTAGGGAATCTTAACATGAATGACAGAAAATTTGATAGGTGTAACTCATCCTTCGGATTGGGGGAGAGCTCCGAGTTGAGGGTGCTTCCAGGGAGGGGAAAGAGCCGGTTTTACGAGCCGCCGTCTCTGTCTTCACTACTCAGATAGTATCGTCTCGCCTCACCCTTCCACCTAGGAGGGTCCTTCGTCAGAGACATAGGCGCAGATTTTCTATAGGTCAAGGTGGAAGCCTCCAATCTGGTCCTTATTATGGGACCACCATCGTGTTATTTAGAAAACATATTCGGTTTTCAGTACCTATTTGGTGCAATAATGAGTTACCCGTGTATTTGTAGGTCACAATTTAAACACTTGAACTTGGTGAAAACTACGGATATTATTAAAAACTCACCAACATGCGCGCAATCATATTTTAATCCTTTCTAAGGCTGTGGGAAGGATGCTTTCCACTTGCTTTATCACGTTACAAAGACCGCGGGATGCCTACTGACCACGTCCAGTCTATACTGGCATCTAGCTTAGGATTCAACAAAACCAGGAAAAATTGAGCGCAGCCTAGTGTCACTTCTATGAGGTCAAAGTAAAAGAAAGTGACAGAACCTTGATGGGAGCGTGGCTGTGCCTGCTAGTTTCACAGAAATGTAAATTATACCAAATAAAAAAAGAACGTGGTACATATGCAAAATTTGCAATGTTTCGATCCTTCCTTTAGAAAGTTCTATGGAAAGTAACTGATGGGAAAAACTACAGGAGGACATACGGAGGAGTTCAATTTAGATTGTACCAAAATGTGTATTTTTAAGTTTTTTTTAGTTCTGGTATAATAAAACACTTAATTTAGTATAGCATAGGTGAGTTCTGTTAATATTTGATGTAACCTAGGACTTTTCCCTTGTATATTACTTTCATATGGACTGTGCGAAGTATACTTGCCACCTGATCCTTTTTGATAATACTGAAAATAAAAATACGAAAAAAGTTCATGTAAGCTATATACGTAAACAATTATTATGCATACATATTATGCAGCCATGCCACATTCCTGAATTAAAACGACCCATGAAATGATTAACTATTTATGTTCAAATCTTCTTTTCGACAACCTAACACATATGCTTTAGGTTGGGTATCGGTGAAAATAGCAGGGTACTCATAACGTTTAAAGCGTATTTTTATTATTATTTTGCACCTTTAATTACGAATCCATGCAATGCACAACAGGTTTAATGAATATTTAAGAAACTTTGGGAGCTCTGGAGTACAAAAATCGGGTTTTCATAATGTGAATGGCTATACTAATATTCGTCGCTTCCTTCTCGTACGAATCGATTCATATGTAACGTTGGCCAATTAGAGACATCAAAATATCTTTCCCACTCTTACATGATAGAAGCTTTTTCCACTTCAATGCTGTGAGCATCTTAGTTGCGAACGTCAGTCTAATTATACACCTGAATGGAAACGGAGGATTATTGCAGAATTCATTACTTCAGACGTGATAATTAAGTCGTATGGATAGAAAGTGACTACTGGTTGAATGCCAAAAATGTATCCGATATCGATATGTGTTGTGACAAATTCCAAAGTTCTTCAATAAAATTATAATAAAAATATGATAAACCCGGATAAAAACAGAAAGTATCAAACCCATATAATCATTTGTGTGCAGCCTGAATATATAAAATATAGGATTATATTAGACTGAATTGTTCGGAGGGGATTCGGCACCTCGTCCAGATGACGTTTTGTACGTATGCCCCAAGTGAGGCATCCCCAGAAGGGGGCAATTGGTGAGAGGAGACTTCAAGGAGTCACCACAGTATGAGGGCGGGGTTTCAACTTTGCTAGATAGAAATTCTTCGGCAGTCCATTACAATCGCCTTCCCACTTACCATGGCCCCGAAACTGTCACGAGGCCGTCTCGGAGACCGGAGTCCGTCCCGCATGCACCACCGAGACTCTCGCCCACACTTCTACCTTGAAAGAAACTACGAGATGAGAGGTGATATGAAATAATAGTGGGGGTGAAATAGGGGGACAGAAAATTCGGGTGATATAATTAACCTACCCAGCATTCAGCTAGTGACCCCGCAAAACCCCCGAAAAACCCATGGGTGCGGTAGGTCAACCAGGGGAATCGAAACCGGGTCTCTCGAATGCGGGCCACGGACGAAACCGCCTGAGCCATCCATTCGGTAAAGATATAGGAAGGTAAAATGCCATCCACGAAATACGGAATGGGCTAGGTTTTCAAGGCTCCACCAGTTTCACCTTGAAATTCGTCAATCTTCTAGAGACCTAGCTCTGATTTAAATATCAGTAAATCTTTGAAAATGTCATTGAGAAATGCAAATCACCCATTAATTAATTAATTAAACGAAATGCTACCGTTTGAAACATTTAAAAGCAAAGCTATATGAATACACTAAAACACATTAAATTTAACTGACACTAAGACGATGACAAAGTTTCTACAATATTTTCAGCTTCTTATTTGAAATTCCTATATATTCTAAGAAGAAGAAAAAACATGAATGTATGTATACATTTCTATTGATTGACATTTGTACTTTGGAATTCTTATAATCGAAAGGCATACACATGTTAGAGAAAGAATAGAATATACATTTTTAAGCGATTTATTTACGATAGCTTGATATAACCGCAGGCATTTGAATAGTGCAATTGTTTTGAAAATAGTTAAACCTTAAAATGTAAACTTAAGAACAGATACTATGGGACTAATCATACTGTACGAAGTTTATTCTTCAATTTGGATGATATCCATGTACAGAACAAGAAATTAATTGGGGTACCTACAGTCAATATTTGTTTTCGGGGCAAAGTCATATTCCATGTATATAAATCCATATTTAATATGTCATTAACTTGTATAACAATGACAATACTTCATGTTGAGATACCCAATTTAAGAATGGGGTTTATTATTATTATTATTATTATTATTATTATTATTATTATTATTATTATTATTATTATTATTATTATTATTATTATTATTATTATTATTATTATTATTATTATTATTATTATTATTATTATTATTATTATTATTATTATTATTATTATTATTATTATTATTATTATTATTATTATTATTATTATTATTATTATTATTATTATTATTATTATTATTATTATTATTATTATTATTATTATTATTATTATTATTATTATTATTATTATTATTATTATTATTATTATTATTATTATTATTATTATTATTATTATTATTATTATTATTATTATTATTATTATTATTATTATTATTATTATTATTATTATTATTATTATTATTGTTATTATTGTTATTATTGTTATTATTGTTATTATTGTTATTATTGTTATTATTGTTATTATTGTTATTATTGTTATTATTGTTATTATTGTTATTATTGTTATTATTGTTATTATTGTTATTATTGTTATTATTGTTATTATTGTTATTATTGTTATTATTGTTATTATTGTTATTATTGTTATTATTGTTATTATTGTTATTATTGTTATTATTGTTATTATTGTTATTATTGTTATTATTGTTATTATTGTTATTATTGTTATTATTGTTATTATTGTTATTATTGTTATTATTGTTATTATTGTTATTATTGTTATTATTGTTATTATTGTTATTATTGTTATTATTGTTATTATTGTTATTATTGTTATTATTGTTATTATTGTTATTATTGTTATTATTGTTATTATTGTTATTATTGTTATTATTGTTATTATTATTATTATTATTATTATTATTATTATTATTATTATTATTATTATTATTATTATTATTATTATTATTATTATTATTATTATTATTATTATTATTATTATTATTATTATTATTATTATTATTATTATTATTATTATTATTATTATTATTATTATTATTATTAAACTCGAATGTTCGAATCAAATATATCGTTGACGTTAGTAATTTTTTTTCATTTACGTCCGCCCCAACGTTAAGTTATATCGGACGGTGAATGAACTGGGTGAAATGATGCTCAAATGAGTCCAGGGTCCATTGAGCTTAGAGTTAACCGACATTCGTCTTGAAGGATAAGGGAAAACCCCGGAAAAACCTTATCTAGGTAACTCACCCTGACCGAGTGGACGTTAGTAATATTTTTCTACTTCTTTGTGTGCTGCTTTTTGTCTACTTCTAATTTGTGCTTAACTGTAACTGCATTTGTGAGGAAACTACAGTGACTAAATTCTGCCTTGTTATATTCACTAATAACCACTCTTCATTTTCACTGTCTATTTTATTATTAACGGTCTGTTCAGAGACCAGTTTCTGTTGTAATATTGCAGCGGAATTTCTCTATTGCTGCGGGTATGCACACATACATCTCAGAGTCCTTTGCAGTTGCTGGATTTCTGTAATGTCTCCGGCTGCTCCCCTGGAAGCTGGGGAAATCTTATCTCTGGCCGAGTTCGCGGATGGGAAGGGATGCTAAATTTGTTCAAGGAAGAAATAATTTTGATAACTTTTTTTCAATGGGTTGATGTGAACTATTCACACTTATTAGTCGAAACAATTAATCCATCACTTGTACAAACGTCGCTGTTCAATTTTGGTACAATATTATACTCTTATAATGCTTTATGAAACGTGTACTTTCTGCAAAACCTGAGGACAGAATTGCACACGCTGACGATCTCTACGGCTGCTGAATGCCGAAAGATGCTATCTTCAGCCAATCTCGATTTACCGGTTCTGCCGTTGCTATGGCAAGTCAACATCTTTCCACTGGTTCACGCCACATCCAATTATAATTATGTTCGTTGTAATATTTAATAATAGTTTTCATGATTTTTCTTTAAAATCACTTTTTCACACTATTTGACACTCAAAATAATGTTTCTTAAAAATTGACTTTAATTTGGTTGATATTAAAGTCATAATTAATATTCAATGTCCTTTTCTTCTATTTATTTTATTTCTTTCACACTTTTACTTGTTAGCCTTAGCCTCGTTTCCTATCCACTACAAACACAAATATTTTAAATATAATTTAAACTAAAATAACTGTTTCAACATTTTGTGAGAAGTGAACCAGAGCCTCCGAGCATATATAGGTGTGTAAATGAAGACTTAAACGATATTTCTTATACAACTAAATTATATATCAAATACATAAATTTATACTGAAAAAGGAACAATTGTTGTAGAGTGATTTGGCTTTAATTTTAATCTAATTATTGCATTCCCTTTGCACTTTAATTATATTTTTATAATAATCAAATGCTATGCTATTCAATTTTAATCCGAATTACCTGCATGTTCATAAACCCATAAATATAATGGAGGATAAAATGCAATTACAACTCACTAATGAGAAGAATGCTCGTATGGAATGAGGGGCTAAGCTGCTCACGTCAATTTTGTAGTGCTATGTAACTACCACTAAGCGAAATTCTGCTGTTCCAAACGAAGTCTATCTGTTCGCGTAGAGGCGTAGACTTACTATCCCTATTCGGAGCTCTGACATTCATCAGGTGGGCAATTGTGTTTGTGCTTTCACTAAGAGAGCGGAAAATGCAAATGTAACCCACTTTACGGCGCTAGATTTCTTGTCTGCAGCGGACTGTATAATGCTATACAATGTCTTTCCCGTTCAGTTAGCGGGTCAGTCTGTTGACATACTTATACCCGCCACATATACACAGTCCAACAAACAAACAAGTGACAACAGGATCTTGTAAAGTAAAATACGTTGGTGGGAAGTGTGAAACTCATGGCAATAATGAGTGCAGGGAATCGTGCCGATAAAATGCACAGTCATTTATGTTGATAAGGAATTACTTAACCATCTCGGCGCCCCCATCGTATACCACTTATTTAGTTCTAACACTTGCGTACCGTTTGTCTTAACTGTCCTTATCTTTCCTTCCTGATACTGAAACCGACTTATGCTCTGATGTGCGGATTCTTGGTGGACTCTTTTGGTTGCTGTTTTGGTGTGAGAATGATGGATGACAAGGAGAAAGGCGATATTCATCAGCTAACTCCAGCAGCAGAAGTGATTAAAAGGAAGAAAACTTCCTTGTTGGAAAGGTGATAAATGAGAACTGCTCATTTTCTTTCACTGCCCTCTTTATGCAAAGTTTCGCACTGAAAATGTTAAACAATTTCTTTTCTTTGCTCAAGCATAACATGATTTTTTTTTCATCCCACTAACATACCTATTAAATAAGTTTGTATTCGATTTCCCATATTCTAGCCGCTTTAATTTATGTCATGCTAACCGAATGACGTTTATTCTACAACTTAATACGCTAACACACTTGACGCGGAGCTGCGGTACCACATGACCACCACATGGCAAGAAGTATCGAAATTACACACGTTGGAAAATAAGTCCCGGACTAGAAAAAGTTACATTTCATGCCGATCTACGATTTTCATCAGGCTTCTTCTCTAGCGATGTGTTTTATTTATGTTATTTTCTTCCTTGTTAAATTTTGCTAAATGTGTATTGATTGGCGCAGTTTAGAAGGTTTATGCTTATAGCTAATTACATTATAGCGTTAATTTCACCTAATTGATTTTTCTGTGTACTTGACTGAACCTGACTTGATTTTTTTCCATGCTTTGTCCACTTGATTTCACTATTTATCCTTTCCGGCATTCTTTTCTCTTATCTGCTTTACCTTTTATTATTCCTTCAATGGATGTACCACATTCACTACGGAGGAGTTCGGCACCGAAACCTGTTGTTTATTGTCCCTATGTCCCAAGTGGGGCATCCCCGGGAGGAAGGATGATGCGAGAGGAGACAGAGGGTGGCCGACCCAAGTTGCCGAGAAACCCACCGACACTTCTACGCTGAAAAAGCCCACCGGATGAGCGATGATGTGAAATGATGATGGGAATGAAATTGAGGGAAAGGAAATTCAGGATATGTAATTATATGCATCCGCCAGGTGACACGGAAAACCCTCGAAAAAACCCATGGGACAGGTGGGTTGTCACGGAAATCGAAACCGGGCTTTCCGAGTGCAGACACCGTATCTTTATACCCTTCACTAACTTTCTTTACACAAAATGTTGCTTTATATAATTTTAAAATTCCTACAATTTAATTTGCATATATAGTCCTTCAAAACCATTTTGGCACATTTTTGCTTTGCCTCTTCAGCATCTTATTTTATTGGACGTTTCGCCTCCTATTCTATTATTTATATTTAGTTATTACTTTATCTTTAATTAATATTGCTCAATGAATATTTCAACCTCGCATATTAGGCTAATGTTTGACTGTGAGACTTGTGGACTTGAACTTAAACCAATAAAAATTTGGTTCACCCAGACTTGTATGGAATACAAACGATGAAAAGGTCCGTCAGCATTAGATATAAAGAGAACATAGGGAAAAGAAATAATGATCCCGTTATATTTTGCGAAACTATGTTAAGAAATGTTCCTCATTAAACTGAAAATCAAGGACCCGGTTATAACTTATTTTTATTTCTCAACATCCTTCCAAATCATAAGCATGGGTCTCTGCATTCGCAAAATATCTAAGATACGTCAATGAGAGAAATGTTACACCTTTTGGAACCTATGCATGATTTATTGAAATTGGCGTATACTTCTACAAAACTAATTAAGGTCTGATACAAACATGCACTTTGTTAATACATTAAGATGGAAGATTTGTACTCGGAAAAAAGACTGATTTTTACTTTCACTACTATTTACTTACAGTAAGTACAGAGAGTAGTGTTCCACCCAGAGGTTCTCTCTCAGGAAAATGCACGTTCTAAGGCCCCCATAATCTAAAAACAATGTTTAGAAAATGTGTGGTGTATTTATATGTATATGAGTGTGTGAGCTGCATAATATAAGCAGAAAATTGCGATAAAAACGAATTTGAGTTCTCAAAAATATTAGCAGAGGGGCTGTGTAACTCTGAAGTTTAAGGTGATGCACAGTCAGTTTAAATGTGTTTAATGCGTTTTGTGTTGAATGTAAGCCACAAACTATTATAAATCAGTAAAAATCACTCAAAGTATTTCCAGTGGCTCAATTGATATCCTGGTCTCAATTCCTGGCAACGGACTGTAGGCTGTAACTGAGACAATGTATTTCTCCCAGTTTTTATGTTTTTGTCATGGTTTACCTCTGATGACAAGGAGAAAGCTGGGTAGGTATCTCTGTACCACGAATCACCCTTCTACCATTGCGTATCCTATCGTTTCCTAGTTCATGATTTTGGTAGGCTTTAGGGATTGTGCAGTGTTGGTTGGTGTCGACAGATGGTGAAGTCCTTGTTTATTGTACAGTTATTTGAGCCACTACATATGACAGCCTTCTCTGAGTCGCCTCGAGCTGCGCACATTCTCCGCCGTTTCGCCAGAGCGAAGCATTCATTGAACGGCCCCCGGTGGGGTCCGGTAGTGAAGCTTGAATCGTCTTTTTTTTTAATTTACGTCCTCCAACGTCAAATCATATCGGACGATGAATGAAATAAATGGGTGATATGATGCTCAAATGCACCCAGGGTCCATGCAGCTTAGAGTTACTCGACATTCGTCTTTAATGATAAGGGAAAACCCCGGCAAAACCTTATCCAGGTAACTCACCCTAACCGAGATTCAAACTCGGGACTTCTTGAACGTGAAGCAGACATGCTAGCATCTACACTACCGAGATGGGCTCTTGAATCGTTAAGGACCTCTGCCTATCACTGCCGGCCGATTGGCTGCAATCTAAAACCTCCTGCTGCTTCTATATCTCAAGCGCGGGGATCATAAACATGAAAGATCTTTTTCTTTTTTAATTTACATCCTCCAATGTTAAGTCATATCGGGCGATGAATGAAATGGGGGAAATGTTGCTCAAGTGAGTCCAGGTTCCAAAGAGCTTAGAGTTACCAGACATTCATCTTTCGGATAAGGGAAACCCCGGAAGAACCCTTATCGAGATAACTCACCCTGACCTAGATTCGAACTCGGAACTTCTTGAACGGAGGCGGGCTACATGATGTTACACATATCACAGCAATAGTCATTAAGGATAACAAGATTATTTTGAATGAAAAAGAAACATCAACCTAGGTTGATTTGCACTTTCCTGTCCGCTTAGTGAGTACTATGCGTTTTTCTTGCTCTTTTGTTGAAAAACAAATGCTCAACGAAATCAGATAATATAGAAAAATAAATCAGTAATTAGGATTATAAACGATCGCATGCTTGAAAACATTAAAAGAAATTAAGAATTATATCAAACCTTACCTAGATGTAAACTTACAAAAGTGTAAGAAAATATCTCAATTGCGTCACTGCTGGTAAATATACTGGAAGAAGATTCCCAAATGTATCGGCTTCTCTAGAAGGACCAGCAGATGACTTACCAGATATCCCGTGGTTTTTGCATTTCATTAGAAACAGGAGGTCTCCAAAAAGTGTTATCAGACAAGCCAGCAAATTCAGCAAGCAGTTCCAGTGGAGTTTACTTCCATCACGTCAACCGTACTACAGGGGATTTCACATCGCACATGGAGATGAACAATGATGAACAATTCGGTACCATGAGTATTGTGGTGTTGACACAGATTCCTTTGAATATTATATTTTAATGTGAAAACATTGACCCTTTTAGCACACATGCCGTTATTGCAGCTCTGCCCTTCTAATCGGTAATATACGGCTTAGCATTTATACTTACAGCCCTGAATGAGAACCAAGAAGCTGCCCAAAGCTTAAATAAATGACGACGTTTCGTGCTTACTATAATACTACATAGCAAGGTAATAAATGACTGCTTTCCCAACAAGCGACATAGAATTTGTGACAGCTGGTTGAGATGGTTAGCTGTGGGCATATGGTTCTGCAAGGTCTAGGTTCGAAACGACGTCACATTGGTTTCTTTTTTCCTTTATTCTGGTCTCTATTGTCTGTATTTTAGTTACTAAAATACAAACAATAAAAAAACAATGAACAAACTAAACAATAAAATTATTTATTCTTGTTGTTGGTCATCTTGTGAGTCAAAGACACAAGAATGACAATCCGATAATTTCCGAAAATTAGGGATCATATTTAGCTTTATGGCCATTTATAATCTGTACTGTATCTCGTGTTGTAAACTATGTGAGTAGTTAGCTTTCATTTTAGGAACATTAAATGCTTCATCCTTAAATCATGTGTTTCACTTCTTTTACTGACAAAGGAGTTGTGAATGTGTTAACTTCTCAGTTAAACAGAAAAATAAATTGTCAGTGTGGATTTCATCAACGCAGTAAATGTTCAAAATGACGACCCCCGACAGTATTTGAGAGGCTACAATAACTAAATATCTAGATAATGAAGCGTTCATTTACGCCAAACATTGACGCCGGCGCAAGTAGCTAAAGCCAGGTTGCATTTGCGAAGTGTTTGAAATTTGCTTGAATGGGTCAAGCACAATGCCGACTATAATAATGTATCTACTACGAATTATAAATTCATATCTAATGTGCCAGTGGAAAACATGGTGATTATTGTATTTTATAAACACGTATAATGTTATAAAAATGTTATTTTATCATAATCTCAAATTATAGGCCACAAAAGGTAAAACAAAGGCTAAAAAGTTTTTTGAGCTGAACACGAAGGATTTGAACCCATCTTGTAGTGGCAGAGTGGAGAGGTAAACTATAATACCATTTAGCCAACGCTGCCTTGCGAACTGAGCTTTCTATATGTAACCGCAGACGTCCGACTCACATCTCGAATCTTTACACGCTTTTTACGGCTTCATACAGTGTTTTGAGCTTGTTTTAGTAGTTCTAAAATACATAAAAAACTGTATCTGTCATTAAAATTACTGTATGAGCTGAAAACTGCCGTAATTTGTGACAGAAGCCAAGACAATCTAGCTAATTCTTAGCCACCTTTTATAGGGCTGTACAACGAAAACAAATGTTGACTGAAGATTTAAATCCAATTGGTCCCTCTGTGTAGTGTAGTGTTTAACGCCCGCTTTTACTACATACGGCACCGCAGGCAATGACACTGATAATACATGAGATGAAGATGGAGCACCGGTGGAATGAAATGGCGGGGGAAACCGGAGGTCCCGGAGAAAACCCGCCCCAGTGCCGTGTTGTCCACCACAAATCTCACTTTGCGGTCACCTGGGATCGAACACGGACCGACTTGGTGAGAGCCAAGCGGTCTAACCACTGAGCCACAGCGTGGCCTTTTCCCTCTGTGTAGATCTGCCATTTTGTGTTCCATTGCTATTGTCAACTGATGCATGTGATAGGTTGTTCCTTCAGGGAAGTGTTTAAAGGTGTGTGTGAATGTGTGTGTGTGTGTGTGTGTGTGTGTGTGTGTGTGTGTGTGTGTGTGTGTGTGTGTGTGTGTGTGTGTGTGTGTGTGTGTGTGTGTGTGAATGTACGCTATTGAGTAAAAGTTTGCAAACTCATCTAAATTTGCTACTGGAGCACTCTGTGTCTGGGTATGATATTTTCGGGATCGACATACCTAGTGATTACTTTCTGTCCCATACAACACTTATGCACTGAGTTATCTAACCTTTCTCTATGAACTGCTTTG
This sequence comes from Mantis religiosa, assembly GCA_030765055.1. Lineage (NCBI taxonomy): Eukaryota > Metazoa > Arthropoda > Insecta > Mantodea > Mantidae > Mantis > Mantis religiosa. The sequence goes on from CM060948.1 coordinate 141,481,370, forward strand.
GAAATCATCCATTAGAAGGAATTCAAGAAAGGTGTAATCCAGATATGTCGCTAAGCACGTTGCATACATTCAAAAATAAATAGGGGCAGGTGACTCACCTACTATACATACATACATATGTACATACATACATAAAAACATAAATACATTCATACATGCATACATATAGTTTAGAGGTAAGTAGTCATCATTTGGTACTTCCCGCCGTCCTAGTGTGTCTATTTTATTGTATTAGTTTTAATACTACTCATAATTTGCTTTGCTAGATCGTTGGTAGTAAAAGTAAGGTAGATGCGTATATCAAGGATTGAAATATCAGAGCTCAATAAAGATACTTTGTTAGGGTTCTCCGGCTGTATATATAATGTTTCAAACAACGTGTTTTAGTAATTTACCATTTTCAATAACTAATCAATTTTAAAATTATGTGTGATTGGCTAGCCTGAAATGAAAAATAATGGTTTTGTTTGTATTGTGAAATCTTCACCCAAAGACTGTTTAAGCAGTATATTATATATATATATATGGATATATACTGGTAATATTTATATTACCATATAAAATACTGGGATATCCCCCGTAAATTCGATGGGAATATAGTATATGAAGTTCCTCCAAGGGAGGTATTAATGGGACACGAACTCGTATTGAATAAAATCTCGCAAATAATTTTTTAATACTTGTACATAAAACGGTTTGTTTGAATGTTCCTTTTGCAAAGATTTTTTAATTTAGGAAGGATCTAAAATTCTAAATCATTAAAGGAATTAGGGAAATGTATGATCATCATCGCAATACAGAGTTGCTTCATGAACTGTTATTTGTTTTAAAGTGCGAAATAGTCTCATTTGGCAGAAATTTTCATTTTAACTTGTATATTTAGCTACGTTCCAACAATAGTAGTTTTTGTAATATAATTGTTTGTGTGTGAAAAGGGCTATTATAAAAATGCCCAAAGTTGCTAGATAACTATGTACATACATAGAATTACTATGATGATATATTAAATTTAAAATTATTTAAAGCTTTGCTTATTACTTACTCTATAATATTTATGGGTGATGACGATAATGATGACGATGATGATACTACTACTACTACTATTACTACTACTACTACTGCTACTACTACTACTACTACTACTACTACTACTACTACTACTACTACTACTACTAATAATAATAATAATAATAATAATAATAATAATAATAATAATAATAATAATAATAATAATAATAATAATAATAATAATAATAATAATAATAATAATAATAATAATAATAATAATAATAATAATAATAATAATAATAATAATAATAATAATAATAATAATAATAATAATAATAATAATAATAATAATAATAATAATAATAATAATAATAATAATAATAATAATAATAATAATAATAATAATAATAATAATAATAATAATAATAATAATAATAATAATAATAATAATAATAATAATAATAATAATAATAATAATAATAATAATAATAATAATAATAATAATAATAATAATAATAATAATAATAATAATAATAATAATGAAACGTTAACAAATGATTATAATGCTTCTAACAATGTTTTGTATTGCGAACACAGGGATATTAAACGTGCCCATTTGTCCTATTTTGGTTTTTAATTCGTGACGTCATCATCCACCACAGGCAGCAGTAGAGTTATGATCACTCATATAACATATGAAAAACAGTAGCGGTTCGGAAAAACAAAATATTTTAGTGATGTCCTAGTTCATTAAGAACTAAGAAGGAAGCCTTTTACAGCTGGTTTTCCAAATACCATATTGCATGTGCGCTTACACGTAGAGAGAGAGAGAGGGAGAGAGAGAGAGAGAACTTGGAGAAGGTGACATATTGGCTGAGAGTAGATACGATTCACTGAAGAGGAGAGAGAGTTACCGAGAGAGAGCATGAGTGGGAATGGTTTGCTTCTGTTAATGCAATAACGCGAGTGTGGCTGCAGATTCAATATTATCCTGTTTGACATGTATTTTTGGACGGGTATATTAATCACCAATCACTTCGTAATACTGCATTATGTGACAGATGTGAGGTCATAAACGAGACGGGCTCTTAAGTAAGTTTAGGATATGGTAATAACAGCTTCAACTTAAGTTCTTTTTTTAACCTCGACAGTCAGTATCATTTCTTCTTATAAAAGGTGGAAGAGCTATAAATGTCTATCATTAAAATGAGAATAACAGAGACTGGATGGGAAAAATGCCAACAATGTTTAGTCCGTTTACAAGTATTTCACATGGCACTGGGGCGGATTTTCTCCGGATCCTGCGGTTTCTCCCGCCAGCTCTTCATCGATTGATCCATCATTATCTTTCTTATCACATATCTCTCTCGTATTTTCATTTCCGGCGATGGGCTGATCACTCATCCCGGAACTCTGATCAGGAAACCTCTGATCCTCAACCCGTTGCTTACGGGCCTCGGGGTTGTGCGGTTCCGAAGGCCCTATGTTCCACTTCAAGGAAATACAGGAATTCATTCATACACAAGCATTTCGCCAGAAATATGGTAATAAATGGACTGGATTGGAGTAGATTGTAAGGAGGGGATTCAGCACCTCGACCAGACTGATCTTCTGTATCTATGCCCCAAGTAGGGCACCCTCGGAGGAGAGAATGAGGTGAGAGGAGACAGAGGAGACCCCAAGGATTTACCACAGTACAGAGGATGGGGTCCCTACACTTTATCAGATAGAAAATCCCCGACGATCCAGGACAGTCGTCATCCCACCTACCGTGGCCCCGAAACAGTTAAGAGGCCGGTTCAGAGACCGAAGGCCGCTCCCCCAGAGTAGGGGACTCCAGCATCCTTCCAGCACATTCCTGAATCGGCCCACTAGACCGACTTGGAGATTCAAGGCCGTCCTCACGGAGGAGAAAGGTTACTCAGAGCAAATCATCCCACTATGTACTGCTGAGTCTCCCGCATCAGATTAGAGATGATATAAAATGATAATGGGGATGAAAAGGGGGATAGGAAATTTGGGGAATGTAATTAGCCTACCCAGCAGTCGCCTAGGGACCCGGGAAAAACCCCCGAAAAACCATGTTTCAGGTTGGTCGGCCACGGTAATCGAATCCGGGCGTCCCGAATGTGGGTCACAGACGAAACCGCCTGAGCCATCCCACTGAGTTGATAAATCGAAAATAGCCCCATAATATCACAAGCCGTGCACCGATTTTGCCATATGAGTGCAGTAAACTACAACGGTGTTCTTCGCATGAATAAGTATGAATGTTTACGTTTAAAAGTGTCTATACTGATGGAGTGCGGGGGAAAATGCATATAAAATTGTAGATTAGAAGAGCAATATCAAAGTATTTTGAGGTTAGAAGCATGTGGTAGCACATGCAGCAAAACCGCAAGAATGCCGCATTGATATATTTTAAATCTGACTTTAAGAAGCATCTTGATTTACAACTGGAAATCTTCTAACCAAATGAGTGCAAACATTACACGTGGTACTCTACCGTAGCCTTTGTACTGTACAAGACGATCGTTAGGTGTCACAGTATCATCCACTAGCTTTGACAACGGCTGGCAACCAAAAATACAACTCTAAGAAAATACAACTTTCTCCATAATATCGCAGATGCAATCAAGGACTTCTTGAAACACCGCACTGCAAACATATCTCTGTCTTTGGCCCCACACTATGGAATCTCGTATCTGATGACCTAATCGGCACCCTATCCCATATACGAGAACACCTTAAGATATTTTTATATGCAGATGATGTAATATTAGTGATCAAAGGGTCATCTCATACTGAAGTAGTGAATACCATAGCAAAAGCAGTCTCCAAAATCGAGGGATGGTGCAAATAAAACAAGCTGGAGTTAGCAATACAAAAATTGACTTTAATGCCAATTTTCTGTTGCAAGATATCACCATACTGTTGACACCAAAATTTAAACAGGAGAAACATACCAATTGTTACTCAACTGAGTTATTTAGACGTGATTCCAGATTACAAGCTCCCACGGAGCTACCACATTCAGACTCTACAACGTAAACCACGGAATGTACTACAGAGACTCATCCGTTGCTCAAGAGCATCCTGGGCACTATCCTTCAACACCTGACTGTAATATACAAATACTGTCTGTTACCAACAATAGCATGTGCTTCTTCAGATTGGTACCAGCAAATTCGACATAAACCTCAAATGGAGAGACTGATTAAAATACACGGACGAATTGTAAATTTTATTACAAATTCATATCATTCATTCTCCACCGAAGCCTTGAAAATAATTGCAAACGTGCTTCCGATAGAACTGGATATCAAACTACGCAACAACACCTGGGCACTAACACATAATCAGAAAACATCAGCAGTTGTACCTGAATTATTAAAAGCACAAGTCACGAGTAGACAAGCGGAACCTCAAATCTTGTACATCAAGGTAGAACTTACTGGTTCCGATGGAGAAGGAGATTAGACACTCTAAACTGACGGATCCAAAACAGAAGGAAACGTCGGGGCAGGACTGGTATTCTCTAAAGAAAGGACAGAAATTGTTTCACAATCAATAAAACTCCCCCAGCAATGTACAGTCTTTTAAGCAGACCTACTAGCTATACAAATGGTATTAAACTGGATAAAAGACAGACTAAAACCTGCAATTAAATTTGCCATTAACGTCGATTCAAAAGTAGGCCTGAACGAAATAAAAATAAGCAAATCAACTAATCCCTTTGTTAATCAAATCAGGACAGATCTTCAAGATATACAAAGTAACAACCAAGCCAACTTCTACTACCTTCGCGAACACACGGGTCGTTATGGGAACGAAAGGGCTGACTTTCTTGAAAAGAAACAGACTGAAAGTTACAAAGAACAATAGCATATCACAAAATACCTATTTTGCTCTGCAAACAGAAACTCCAACAATATTATATAAACATCTGGAACGTGCTGTACATATAACCACCCAAAGCCTCCCACACCAAACTAATTTTCCCGAGCGTACCTACCAGATAGAAAACAGACCTAAATCCAACATTCATACTCATGTAATTCGTTACAAACCATGGAAAATACTTACAATACTTGCATAGGATTGGGAAATCACCATCAACGAAGTGCGCATGCTCAGAAAACAACCAAACAGGCATACACCTCCTTCTCCACTGCAAACTACATAAACAATAGACCGCCTTATATAAGAGTGTGCAACATAATTCTAAGGAAAGTAATCTCACCTCTACAAACAATGAAGTTTACTTATGAAATCTACAAGACACTTTAAAACCCAAATGATTGTTTCGTTTTATTTCCCTGAAACACTAACTCAGAAATATGCATTGTATCTGTAATATCATGAATTACTTTTGTACTAAATACCCTGCGATGTACCCTCAAGAGTAAAACGCAGGTTATACATAGAAAGCTAAATAAAAACAATTATCCACTAGCTTCACAAAGAAAGCGGCATTGAGCATCAGACACACCTAGTGACAGTGACTAGCAGTGTATAAGAGCGTGTTTTGTTTAATTTCCATACGCAACAAAAGGATTCACAACGGTGTAAAAGAGAATCAACTTTATGTTGAGGCATTCTGCATAAAAATGCTTAGTTTTGGTGCTGCCTTTCGGATCTACAATATTCAGACAATATAAGAACGAATAACTGAATAAAGTAAAAAGCATTCCATAGGAATTTGTTATCAAATTAGATACTCATAAGCACTTTACTTGAGGAAGGCGCATAATTAATTGACATATATCGTGGGCAAAACCTCCTGAAAATGTACCTACATAGCGTTAGGCCTGCGTGTTCTTATGCACTTTCATGGTTGTGAAAACTGAAAATGTCATACACTGCACTTCATATATAGTGTTTCCATTAATATTTAATGGGCGAATTCTATGTGAACTTATTTTCAGTAGATCTATAATATGTTTCTTAAGTCATTTCAATTAACCAAGTCAATACTCGTTTCCTGCATTTATTCTCATAGCAACAGAAAATAGAGTATTTTGCATTACGAATGTTTGGGTGATGCTTGTGGGCCGCTCTTCTAGTGCAATGCTCCAGATTTACCGTTTCGGAGCTCAACACAAAGGGATCGCCTGGAGAACCTAATGGAGGACACTTTAGGTAGACCGTTTCATTCACAATCGATTCAGTGGGCTCCGCGATAGCTTAAAACGCTCGCGTTCAAGGGATTCCTGATTTCATTTCTGTGGACTGCCCTCCCTTACCTTACATCTACCATGATTTCCTTCCTCTAAATCACATTCTTTCCGTTTTCGTCTGATATTTCTGGCATATTTCTAGGTTCCATGGTGTGAGGCGGTGCCGAAATCATGGTACGAATGCTCGCCCCAAGGAAACAGTATTCTCCGCGTATAGTAGATGGCTGCTGGGTGAGAAACCATCTGCAGCTTATAAAATAATGGTTAAACATGATAAAATGCTGTTCATTCGGGAATTCTTATTGTTTTTGGAGATATGCTTTAATTATATAGTATTAGTGGTATTTTGGTTCAAGAGTGCTAAACGACTTTTACTTTTACTTACCTTTTTCTGGTTGCTTTAACTATCCGATTTAACTAAGTAGGTACAATTAAATATTATGACCTGCCAGAAGCACGTTGAATAAAGATTAAAATTTAAGTAGTATTTGTGAATGATACATCAGCAGACACGCTGTGAGTAATAAAGCTTAACACAGAATTTGTGTTGGCTAATCTATGCTAGAGCGTTCACGAAAAAACCAACAAACACGCAACTTGTTAATAAAAGCTCTTGTCCCTGACCGTTTTATTACAGTAAGAATAAAATTTATGTGCCTGTTAGACATCTGATGCTTCATTTCAGCTAGAAGATTTGTTAATAATTACACCTTGCGTTTACTCAGTATTCCAATTCCATACTGGTTAATAAAATTAATATGTAATAAATATTTTCGTAACAGAGTACAAGATAGGTAATTATATTGAGAAAATAAGCAGCGATTTAAGCACAATATGTTGCCCGAACGAAGTCATTTAACTCAACCGCTCCTTTTAACGACTTCGGTTATATAGCAGAAAGTAGCTCTGTATTGAGAGGGAAGTAAAAACCCGCCAAAAGAATCGGCAAAAAAGTCGCTAAACCTATGTCCCCAACGAATGGAAGTTAGCGAAAGTAAACATTCCAGACAAATGCAAATGCATCATTTCAGAAATGCGGCTGCTCTCTGTATGCACCAACAGAATAACAGGTAAAATATACGCCATCCTGGATCATTGGGTTTTACCATCGTAGATTACATGTGTACGTCTGTCACGCCACTTCTCGAGTTAGAGAATCATTCCTCGGTTACGCTTTGCGGCTTAGAATGCTAAATCAGTGGCAGCGCTCCGCTATGTTCAGAATGTTCGGAGTATGTTGGTAGTATAAGAGCAGCAGAAACAATGCTTTCACAATACCTTGGGTCGAATACGTGTGATAACTGACATTTTACATCTTTATAAAAACTAAGGTGCATGTAATTGCCATAATTGCATTTAAATATATCATTCATAGTCTTACTTTTTATTAATTACATGCATTTATTATAATTACAAATTTAAAATTGTATAGCGCAGTATATCGAGTTCCACGATTTCCTTACATGCGAGTTTATTGTTATAGAGCTATTTCATAATGCTCGCATGAGTGAAGAAAAATATGTGTGGTGTCAAGTCATCTTTCAAGAACTTATTCTTACAGAAGGTTTTTTTCCGCCTACTTCTTGTTAATAGTGAAATTCGCTTTCATTTCGCATGTATACATTCCGTCATAGCCAGCAGTCAGATTGACAAAAGGATGTTGCTGTATGGTGGCTATGAAGCTACATTCTATTTAAATTATGATGAGGATAAGGAACTGTGACTTGCTGCTGGAGAAATGTGCAATTGTTCAAATCATTAACAAAGTATATCTCATGAACGGTTGACACTAAAGCTTTAACATAATATTTAATTGAGTACATTTGCGAGATCTACATTTTATGTATACTAAGGTTCTGTTATCATTATCGGTTTACAAATTATACAAATGTCATTCAAAAGAAAGAGAACATAAAACCTATAGTTAAGGAATTAAGGATTTTATTTGTTGTTAACATATCTTATACGAGCATATACCTACCTTAGTCAAACTACATACAGACTTATTTTCTTTTTCAAGAAATAAATATTAACGATAAAGGTTCCGTGTAAGGTGTGGTTAAAGAGATTAGCTCCTTCGGAAGTTGTTGGAAGGTAGGCATAAGAACCAAGTTTGATATTTAACTAATATTTAAATTTGAATTATGCTCTTCAGAGAAACACAAATAGACATACCATACACAATGATGATGATGATGATGATGATTATTATTATATTATTATTATTATTATTATTATTATTATTATTATTATTATTATTATTATTATTATTATTATTATTATTATTATTATTATTATTATTATTATTATTATTATTATTATTATTATTATTATTATTATTATTATTATTATTATTATTATTATTATTATTATTATTATTATTGTTGTTGTTATTGCTGCTGCTGTTCAGGACCACTAAAAATGTGTCTTAGTTGTGAAATTGGGGTTTTAAATGTTTGGGAGGAATGCAATACTTTCTCTACTCACTATTTTTTATAATTTACGTCCTCGAACGATAAGTCACATCGGAGGATGAATGGAATGAATGAAATGATGATCAAATGAGCCCAGGGTCTATATAGCTTAGAGTTAACCGACATTCGTCTGACAGGATAAGGGAAAACACCGTAAAGACCTTACCCAGGTAATTCACCCTGACCGAGATTCGAACTCGGGACCTCTTGAACGTGAGGCAGACATGGTACCACCACGCTACCGAGATGGGCCTACTCACTATTTGTAAGTGGTAAACAAAATAGGAACGTGCTTTACGGTACCTCTAAGATTTAAAATTAAGGAATTATATCTACTTCGTAAAATAACTTCAGGTGTCAGGAACATTATAATAGCAGACTCTCTGACTAGCAATACTGAACTTTGAGAACGTTTATACTTTTCTTCTGCACTCTTAAAGTGTTACGGTTTATGTGGAACAGCGTTTGGCAAGTGCATCTGTGATATGAGTGATTAGACTTTGACTATCAGCTGATATCGTCATATTTACGTCATTGGAACTACTCACCGTTGATTTACAATAATCCTGTGGACTTAACAACTTTTCGTGGATGTGGTTGAGGCTCACAGTTTTGTCTCGCTTGCGAGAGAGTGAGGTTGCATTAAATTTTTTAGGAAGAATTTCTTTCCCGTCACTCATATTCAATCATTAACTGAACATTTAAATATATAGGCATTCTAAAGGCGATTATTATGCGATGTAAGCAAATCTTAAAAAAATAATTACTGTTATTTCACATTACTGGAAGAGCTATTTTATTCAAAAATTTAATGTTTTAATAATTTTATCTGCAGACAAGAAGGATGCCTGTAAAAAGAATTTACGCTTTAGATAATGCTTCTGATTCTTTCATGTGCTAACTATAACTGTCAACCCATCATTAAAAAGGCTAACTTAATTATAATTCTCAATTCACATTATCATAATAATGCAATATAATTTAAAAACATGTGTTATAATCGAGTACACAGATATATTTTACATCCAGCTTTGGTTTTGTGCTAGCCCATTTGTGGACTAAACTGGAAAACGAGAGTCAAAATTTAAATTTGGGTTAAGCAGATAAGGGTGTTTCATTCTCCATGTAAGAGAAGCTTTAGTCCGTTCTCAAGAAAATGAATCTAGTATTCGTTTGATAAGGCGCTATTTCATTTATTCATCCTCTGAGATTGTAAAACGAACTTAAATCTCGAACACTCGAACTTTTTATATGAACCTAATATTTCATTAATTTGGTTTGGGGACAATGGCTTCTTTACCTACTACATTCACTATTACGTGGCATGTTTGTAGCCTTTATTGATCTCAATGGACAAGTTTTAACAGAACTTAAAAAGTGGATCATAGGTGAGTAAATGATATATTTTTGTGCCTGTTATATCAGTTAAGTTAAACACACTGTGCTTTATATACATTAGAGCAGATTTGTTACCTACTAACAGCGTTTTTGAAAATTAGTTCCCCAGTAAATTTTCTTTAAAGAGACAACTTCTGTGCTTTAGTTGTGCAGCGGAATGACATTCAATTAGGGGAAAGTAACGAAAGACAGCAGGGACGAAACATTTAGAAAGCATAGCACCGATGGAATGAAAAGGGTGACTGACCATTATGCTAAAGGTGAAAGCAGCTGATGAATATCATAACCACCATTTGCTGCTTATCCAATAATGCACCCGCGTTGCTTCCAAGTGCAGAGGACTCTGCCTAGGACTAGACTTTTGTGTCATTATCGTGTTACTGACCTAGCTTACAAAGACGGCTGTGCAGATTGTCAAACTGCATAATTACAGCAGACGAATTCCTCTCATATCCTGGATTTTAGTAAAAAAAAAAAAGAAAAAAAGAAACTAATCGTTCAAATCAATAATTACTTTCATCAACAAATATAATTTCGTTTATATAAGGAAATGTTAGTTGTTGAAATTAGGAAATTTTAAATTATTAAATTTTAGCAAATATTTCTATTTCTCTTCCCATCTGAAGTCACTTAAGCTTTCCCGTTGTAAAGCTCTTCTACTTTCATTTACGCTCTGCTCTAAGCATTGCTTTGTCTCTTCTTTATGTAACGCTGTCCCATATAACAAGAAAGTGCAAGACAAAAAGAGAAAATAAAAGGTTAGAAGGAAATTAGTTCTCTTGCCTGCTTGTCAATCACCCACCCCTGGGGTTCACGTTAGAAACAACAGATTCGGAGAGCGGAACACAGCTTTCTGGAGAACAACGGGGCACGAAAAGCAAGGAAGGGAGAACACAGGTTGCTAAGGAAACGTACTAATTGCTACTCGATTGTTTTACTAATAATTAATTCTAATGAGTAGCTTGGCATGGCAGACAATGTAATGAATCTGTTTTCATCGTGTTGCAAATTTTTCCAATACTGTTATATTGACTTCACGCTTAATGTCAGACATGTCATTTCGAGAACCCTAAAGAGGCTTTCCGTCATGATAACAAATTTCACAAATTAATACGCCCATACTCAAAGATGCTGATTATCAAAACGGTATTGATATGCTGCTTTTTGGAGAATATGTAGTGTAGAATTAATGTAGATCAGGGCCGTCAAACCGCTTCGTAACTTTTAGTACGATCGAATGCCAGCCAATCACTACTGGTACGATTAGTGCAACGGAGAGAAATGGCTCTTTGGTAACGTGCGTGGGTCGCATTCTAGAGGTCCTGGGTTTGATTCTTGGAGCCATTGACTCTGACCATGTTTTTTGTGCTTTTTCGTTGTCATGCAAATGCTAGGTTGGTTTTTCTTGCAGGAATGTTGAACTTCCTTTTCCTCATTTATCTACTACTTTCATGCTTGGCTTAGGGGCAGTGCGTTGTTGTCGGTCGGTTTCAGGCAGATGACTTCTTACAAAGTAGTTATCGGCCCTACCTGATATCAGCCTGATCTGAGCCACCTCCGGTGTGAAGAGGTAACCCCAGTTCTGCCAGCAGAAAGTCTTGCTTGAGCAGCCCACCGGTATGAGTAGGCATTCATCATTTAAATCCTTGGGTACTCTGGCTCATCTGCTTTGGTCCGTCTACCTAAGGTCTATAGCCTCCTGAGGTTCGTTCGCTTCATCCGTTCCTCCGCACAAATATTATGCGCTGGATATAATTGCAAGTTGTTCCCTGTATTACCTGGTCGTTCATTCATGAGTAGTGTTGTTCAGTAAGTAAGTGCTAAATTTGTGTTCTTGAACCTCACCAGTAATGAGACAACTGACATGTTCAGTTGGACAGAAAGTCTAGTTGTCTATTTGGACAAATATGATAATAAATTGCTCTCCTACAACTGCTGAGTGCAGGATGAATTTGGAATGATGCAATACTATCGAATAATGTAGTGTTACAGTCAGGATTTGAAGCACGGTTCTTCGACCCACCGTGCCGCAATTTTAACCAATGAGCTACTATAGCCCCATATCAGCACGACACTAAATTTCTGAACTGATTCACAAGCTGTTCAAAAACAATTTTGCAAAAGCACACCACTCAAATGACGACTTACAATATATTAAGTAAATTGCTTCTGGTAGATTGCACACTACATTACAACACAGGTTGTCGTCTTTGGCTCCATTTCCGACTGGAGGGGGAATATGTTTATTATTCTCTATCCTCCCTAGAGTATGGAAATATGAATGAGATCATTGAATTGTGTGTAAATTTAATATGATAACCAAAGGTAAAACAATTTCAAAGACTGGCATAACTGTGAAAATTATTTATGTTTCTAATACTTGTTAGTACGCCATGCGTAAGCTAAGGTAGGAAATTCTGCCAGTAGATGACAGTGAAGATTTTCATTAGACAGCTGGATGGCAGTACAACATACACTGAATTTCCAGATGCCAGTGGACATACAGCTCACAATGAACGTCTTCAAAACCTATTCTGAGTGATAACTCTCTAGTATATGTCCTCATAAGTATAAAACCCTACCATGTTACAAAATTGCAATTAGCTCCTCCTATGATTGGATTAATTTTCTATTGCCGCTTACGAAAGACAGAAATGCCCAGAAATGTCGTATTCACTGCCCACAGCTTATATAATATTATTGACATTGTAAAAGTATGTTACTCATAAATAAATTATGAAATGTGAATCAGTGCCATTATATTACATTGTAAAAGTGTTTCTCTGATTACATTACAATTAAATTTAAATCATACACTTACAAATATTGTAAAATATAACTTTTAATGAGAGTAATGTGTAAATTGAAGAAGTTCGACATGTGAATGCAAGTTATATCTTTCGTTTGCCAAAAGCTGAAAAAAGACACGTAAACCCTAGTCTATTCATGCATTATAGGGAATACAAATTATACTTGTAATAGTTTACTTTTCCATCTACTTAATTCTAATTGAGATAAAACTTTGCAGAAATGCCCATATTACACGTCTATTATACAAAGGGAATAGTTATACTTAAATATTTAACACCTGGATGCCATATACTAAACTTCAAAAAATGGACATTAAGAACTGATAAATCGAAGTTTATTATGGAATTGAGAGATTTAATTTTTTTTTCAAAGTGGTCTGTGTTTTTGGTGTACTACATTTTCGTCCATCGCTTAACATTTACCAATTGTACAGAAAATAGTTTCGTTGAACAAGATTCATCATGCTATTCCCAGAAAATTAAACGTACCTACGTTGTATTTGACATGAAAATACCTTTAGTAAAAGGTATTTTAGTCATATATGTTAAAATGGTTATTCTGAAAATCGAAAAATTCAGAAGATATTCTATATAAGGATTGGTTTGGGGTGCGAAAGTGTTCTTGAAAGCCTTCGTACCTTATCTTGGGAATATAATCAACCTAATACCAAATTTGGTATTTAGCCGATTTTTATGAAAGAATATAAGGACACTCTTATTAAAAGCGATTTTTTATTTAATGGGTACCAAAACGTCTATATTCCCTGAAATTTAGATATCAAATGTTTGGTACATAAAATATCCTTCTTTTCTACCATGTTGAGATGATTGATTCGACTCTGTGAATGGGGCTGAATTAAACGTCTAAGCAAATGACTCCCTAAAATCCAAAGATAGGAAATTCAACATTCAGAGATTTAGGGAGAACTGCATGGAAACAGAGAAAGGCAGACACTTTAACAAATGTCTGAAGTTGTACCAACTGAAGGCATACAGACAATTACTTATCTTTGGTATTTAATCTAAGAGAGGAAGCCGATGTCTAAAGCAAGCAAGGGGGGTGCTAGCTTAGGGAACACCGGAAAAACCTGTGCATGTGATAATAAATGGCCATAATTTTGGTATGACACAGACTTATTTAAATATATATTTTACTGTCAGCATAACTAGCATTCCAACGGCTGAACGAGAAGGGAGTGCGAGAAAGAGGGTGGAGAAATAGACTGTGGTACCCTTCTCGGCCTTGGTCTCCGCTTTTACAAAACTGGGTTCTCATTCCCACACGCAAGCGGGGTAAAACAGCACAGAAACCGCAAAGTAGAGAAACGAAAGCGTACAGTTAAAATAAAAGATGAAAACAGCGTAGTAGGGGAGAGGGGTTTAAGAGTAATGTTATTTCTGGGGTGATAACATGAAACAGAATTAAAAAGTCTTCTTTTCCTTTCTTGTAGTACAGTGTAGATAACCAATACAGTTATGTAGGCAATTTCTACAGAAAAATACTGCCGAGATTTCAAATATCGCCGGAAGTGTTACCGGAAAAAATGAAAATATTAAGGTAAAGACCACCCTGCATTTACCGGTACTAGTTGACAGTACTCCATGAATAATTTTCCTAATCCCGCTTATCTTGTAACTGGTACCTACCTCTGCAACAAACTCGGCCACGTTTATTTCTGCAAATACACAATGTTATTCTATGTATACCTTGGAAATCATTGCTTTACACAACTTTCAGACAAACGTTCTACCAATCAAATTGATCCTTCCTTCCTTCCTTCCTTCCTTCCTTCCTTCCTTCCTTCCTTCCTTCCTTCCTTCCTTCCTTCCTTCCTTCCTTCCTTCCTTCCTTCCTTCCTTCCTTCCTTCCTTCCTTCCTTCCTTCCTTCCCTCCTTCCCTCCTTCCCTCCCTCCCTCCCTCCCTCCCTCCCATCCTCCCTCCCTCCCCCTCCCCTCCCTCCCTCCTTCCCTCCCTCCTTCCCTCCTTCCCTCCTTCTCTCCTTCCCTCCTTCCCTCCTTCCCTCCTTCCCTCCTTCGCTCCTTCCCTCCTTCCCTCCTTCCTTCCTTCCTTCCTTCCTTTCTTTCTTTCTTTCTTTCTTTCTTTCTTTCTTTCTCCCTTTCCTTATCTCTTTCTTTCTTCAGTGACACCTATATGCCTTTTAGAATCCTCGCTACTTCATGAACTAGAAAATGCTAGACGTTTCCACCTTAGAACCTTTGTGCATTTCTGAAGCTTGTGACAGAATTATAGAACTTACACCGCCCTTAATGTTCCCATATTAGAGAAAGGAACCAAATTGATTGACGATTAGTGACGAGAAAAACCTTTATCGTTAGGGGAATGGCGTTATTTTTTTTCAAGTAAAGAATATAGAATAGAATATTGTAGATATCCGAGCGTTTGAATTTGGCAGTACTGTATGATTATAGCAAAGAGCATGTAAATTTGAAGTGATGCATTCTATTAAAGAAACCTTGTAAGGATATGATAACTATTTACAATGCAGTATGTCTGTGCCAAAAAACACAAACACACACAGACATCTATGTGTGCGCGTGAGTGTTCGTGCGTGCGCGCACGCTTGTGTGTGTGTGTGTGTGTGTGTGTGTGTGTGTGTGTGTGTGTGTGTGTGTGTGTGTGTGTCACGACGACGCGTACAAAATGTTCGGCGCGGAGAGATAACGGACGGATAGTGTATCACGAAGATAAAGAGCCTGCAAAAACCGAAAAACTTAGCGCCGAGATAAAAGACATGCCAAAAAAGATAAAGTTAGATAAAAAAGGAATATTCTAGTGACATCTTGATTGTCCTACAGAACATTGGATTTCTTGTTTGATCCAGAAATACCTAGTAGGACTGCAAGATATAAGGAAGCTGAGACTCACCAAGACAGTTGTAAAGACAGTGGTAAACAGTTGTAAACAGAGTCGTAACGAGAGTTGTAATTGAAACTGTTGTTTCGGAAGTGAGCTCTTTGTTGTTGTCAACGAACGTGAAAGATTTTATTTTTGTGTTACGTAATTCTGCTGGTGGACAAAGTGTATTTCTACGAAAATAAAGGAGAGTTTTAATTTCTGCAAATTGGACTTTTAATTCTACGAACCCACAAAGTCACAATATCTACCGTCAAAATTAAAAGGCAGTTAAATACAAAATTTGATATTTAAGTAGAGCATCTGAGGATTTGACAGAAGGATTTTCAGGGAAATCTACTGTCACAAATTCCCCTTTATATAGAACACTTTGGAAACTTTATTTCATCAAACCTACATTTTGATGAGAAGACCATATTACGAGACATCTTCATGAGAAATGGAATATCTTCAGAAGTCGTCATCATTTTGGATGACTTTACCATAAGAAAGAATCCGTAAGAGGTAGGATAATACTTTCACACAAAAATATAGGAAATTCATAAAACTCACAATTTATGTATATGTATGTATATATATATATATATATATATATATATATATATATATATGTGTGTGTGTGTGTGTGTGTGTGTGTGTGTGTGTGTGTGTGTGTGTGTGTGTGTGTGTTTCATTTGGAATGAAGCATTCCCGAGATTGTCCTTGTTATTTGTTTTAATTTGCTAAAACTTTTATTTCTCTCAAATGGGAAGTCGACAGCACTTGCTCTTACTGGGAGTGTAGTAAGGAAACAGCATGTAAATTGAAAGTAATGCATGCTATTAAAGAAACCTGGAGGAGATATAACCATTAACAATGCGGCATGTCTATGCCAAAACACACACACACACACACACACACACATACACACACACACACACACACACACAAACACACACACACACACACAAACACACACACACACACACAAACACACAGATATCTCTATCTCTCTCTCTGTGTGTGTGTGTGTGTGTGTGTGTGTGTGTGTGTGTGTGTGTGTGTGTGTGTGTGTGTGTCTGTGTGTGAAAAGCACATCTACCGTCAAAATGAAAAGGCAGTTCAATACAAAATTTGATGTTTAGAATGTGAAATGGATTATCCTCCGAAGTCGTCATCTTTTTGGATGACTTTTGCATAAGATGTGATCCGCAAGAGATAGGAAAATCTTATCACACAAAAATATAGAAAATTCATAAAACCCGCAATATATGTATGTATATATATTTCATTAGAAGTGAAGCATTTTCGAGATTTTCCTTGTTATTTGTTTTATTTTGCCAAAGCTTTTATTTATCTCATATCGAAAGCCGTTACTCTTATTTTTATCTCCTGCATATGAAAACAGAATGAAATATTGAAGTCTTCACCTGGAGACCAGATTTTAAATTTTGACTATCGCTAAGCCTGCTTCACTTTTCCTCTCTCTCTATGTGTGTTTATGTGTGTGTTTTAAAAGCACTAACGTTGAAATATAAAGGCAGTTAAATATAGAATTTCACATTTTAGTTTTGTATCTTCCGAGAATTCAACACTAGGATTTATAAGGAAATCTAAAATCGCAAATTCCCCTTTACGTAAAATACTTTTGGCACCTTTTTATTTCATTAAACTATTATTTTGATGAGAATACAGCATTTGAAGACATATTTATGCGAAATGAGATATCCATAGAAGTAATCATTTTGGATGATTTTTGCATAAGAAGTAATCCGTAAGATATAATAAAATCGTATCACACAAAAATATAAAAAATTCATAAAACCCGCAATTTATGTATATATAGGTCTCATTTGAAGTGAAGTACTTCTGAGATTTTCCTTGTTATTTGTTTTATATTTCCCAAAATTATACGTTTCTCATATGGGAAGTCGTTATTCTTATTTTTCTCCTGGAGATGAAAAGAGAATGAAATATTAACGTCTTCACCGAGACAACGGATCTTAAATTTTGACTATCGCTGAGCGTTCTTCAACTGTTCCTCTCTTCTCATTGCACTTATAGTATTCTTGTAAAAACCTTTCTTTTAAAATTTAAATTTGACCTAGATAATAAGAAAGCATTACAAATATAATTGGTATACTGAGAATGTTATGTGAGTATTCACAAAAAACACTATTTCCTAAATGAAGGCGAATTGGCCGCCAATACAACAAATGCTGGTCCCTAGACTGCGCCACGATAAGAAGTGTGTACGTGGAATGAAGCATTTGGAATTATCGTGATGCTGAAAGGTACCACTAGATGTCCGAGTAGGCATAATTGCTCCACGCATTAGAAAAAGCAAGAACAAAATAATCTTGTAAAGTCAGAATTGATTTTTTAGCTATTTGTAATGCGTAAAGTTATGTTCTACCAGTGTAGTGTCTTTACGGAAAAGTGTTAATTGAGTTTTACGATAAATCACAATTTTACCACTGTATTCCGAAGTGAAAGTCTCCAGAATTAACTATATCATCAGGAAAGCTGGGAGCTTAAATATTCTTTCATTTCATTTATACAGTAATCTTACAGGACTTTTCATTATGTTATTGCTAGAACAAGTCATATATAAAGTCATATAGCAATAAAACGTATTTTTGCATTACCTTTATGTTTAAGTTTTAAATTATTTTGTTGAATTAATGATACTAAGCTTATATTGTAGTTCAGAGGAGCCATTGTGCAAGAATCATAAATATTAAAAAATTTAATTGTCTTAAACTATAGCTATTCGTATAATCAACATGTTTTCATGTGTGTTTTCTGTGCGTAATGGATGTTTTTAAAAGGGGTTGAATTTATTTTCAAGGTCAAGCTTTAATGTTTCCTATTTTGAGAGTTAAGTAAAAAGAACATTTAATCTCATTTAACAAATATGTATAATTCCTCAACAAACTATCATGCTACATACTTCAGTATGCTGATACTAATCAAAGATAAAATGAAACGGAGTTTACTGCTGTATTTTTCAAAATGGTATAAGTCAAACTATTCCCGCGATAACTGTTACTGGTTCAAACGTACTCCCTTTGAAGTAGGAGTAACATACAATAATTACTATATTATGCCTGTTGAACTGTAGAAAAGGCTACATTTTAATGTAAACATTTTAGTTAACGATATGCAGCCGGTAAACTTCTAATGGTGCGCTAAATAAAATATTAAATATTGAGAGTAAGTAAAGACGAAATTTAATTTTATCCAAATCAGATATCTAATGGAGGGTTCACAGCATTAAACTTTTGTGGCTTCATTTTTGATAGGTATTTTATTTATCTTAGGAGTAAGCAAAATCTTTAAACTGCAAGCACCGACCACTTAACCATAATAGCACCGCACACCCCTCCCCCCACAAAGTAATCTTCAAAATAATACTAAATCGGGTCGAGACACGTGAACCTATTCTTTGCCTTTTTCGTTTGCTACAGTTTTTGGGAAACAACAGATATATTGTAACAGTGGAAGCAAATGTTGTACATAATAGAGTACTAAACAGTTGCTAGTCGTACGTTACCTATCGTAGGTTCTCATTTTCCTCACAATGCTGAATGGGCACCGGTCTTATACCCAGGACTTAAAATCAGTAAGGTGCAATCCATGGCAGGGAACGAAAGCACAATGCTCTGGGGCACATTGTCACTTCGTAGAACACGTTAAAGAAGTAGGCATTTACCGGTTATTAACATAGTATCAAAATGTTCACAGTAAGGAGCCCTTTGTCTCTAACTTTGAGCATCCTAAACTTTACAGCAGTAGTCACATTTTTCAGAATGCTGTAAAATGTTGCCTGGGAGTGTACTTAGCATATGATAAGACATTGAGCATCAAATTATATGTAGGTAGGTAGGTAGATAGGCAGGTAGGCAGGTAGGCACGTAGGCAGCAAGGCAGGTAGGCAGGTAGGCGAGTAGGCGGGTGGCGGGTGGGCCGGTGGGCGGGTGGGTAGGTGGGTAGTTAGGTGTGTATATGTGTATGTATGTATGTATGTATGTATGTATGTATGTATGTATGTATGTATGTATGTATGTATGTATGTATGTATGTATGTATGTATGTATGTATGTATGTATGTATGTATGTATGTATGTATGTATGTATGTATGTATGTATGTATGTATGTATGTATGTATGTATGTATGTATGTATGTATGTATGTATGTATGTATGTATGTATGTATGTATGTATGTATGTATGTATGTATGTATGTATGTATGTATGTATGTATGTATGTATGTATGTATGTATGTATGTATGTATGTATGTATGTATGTATGTATGTATGTATGTATGTATGTATGTATGTATGTATGTATGTATGTATGTATGTATGTATGTATGTATGTATGTATGTATGTATGTATGTATGTATGTATGTATGTATGTATGTATGTATGTATGTATGTATGTATGTATGTATGTATGTATGTATGTATGTATGTATGTATGTATGTATGTATGTATGTATGTATGTATGTATGTATGTATGTATGTATGTATGTATGTATGTATGTATGTATGTATGTATGTATGTATGTATGTATGTATGTATGTATGTATGTATGTATGTATGTATGTATGTATGTATGTATGTATGTATGTATGTATGTATGTATGTATGTATGTATGTATGTATGTATGTATGTATGTATGTATGTATGTATGTATGTATGTATGTATGTATGTATGTATGTATGTATGTATGTATGTATGTATGTATGTATGTATGTATGTATGTATGTATGTATGTATGTATGTATGTATGTATGTATGTATGTATGTATGTATGTATGTATGTATGTATGTATGTATGTATGTATGTATGTATGTATGTATGTATGTATGTATGTATGTATGTATGTATGTATGTATGTATGTATGTATGTATGTATGTATGTATGTATGTATGTATGTATGTATGTATGTATGTATGTATGTATGTATGTATGTATGTATGTATGTATGTATGTATGTATGTATGTATGTATGTATGTATGTATGTATGTATGTATGTATGTATGTATGTATGTATGTATGTATGTATGTATGTATGTATGTATGTATGTATGTATGTATGTATGTATGTATGTATGTATGTATGTATGTATGTATGTATGTATGTATGTATGTATGTATGTATGTATGTATGTATGTATGTATGTATGTATGTATGTATGTATGTATGTATGTATGTATGTATGTATGTATGTATGTATGTATGTATGTATGTATGTATGTATGTATGTATGTATGTATGTATGTATGTATGTATGTATGTATGTATGTATGTATGTATGTATGTATGTATGTATGTATGTATGTATGTATGTTGCCTACATTGGTATACAAATGCAAAAAATAAGATATTGGAATTGCAGCTCTTATTGTTACGAAATATTTTAAAAAGGTTTCACTAATAGCTTTCTATACATTTGCAGGTATTGCTAGAACAGTTTGAGCAATATTGAGGAGCTTATCTCACACATACCTATCGAATGTCACCATCCACTTGGCATTTCCGTTGGTAATTGGTCTATGTCTCTAAATTATGGCAAATGAAACTTTCACCGACATGGGTTAATGAACCTAACTTACATTTGCAGTGATATAAATTCTAATGCGAAATCTGATTCTTACACTAGGATATATTATTATTATTATTATTATTATTATTATTATTATTATTATTATTATTATTATTATTATTATTATTATTATTATTATTATTATTATTATTATTATTATTATTATTATTATTATTATTATTATTATTATTATTATTATTATTATTATTATTATTATTATTATTATTATTATTATTATTATTATTATTATTATTATTATTATTATTATTATTATTATTATTATTATTATTATTATTATTATTATTATTATTATTATTATTATTATTATTATTATTATTATTATTATTATTATTATTATTATTATTATTATTATTATTATTATTATTATTATTATTATTATTATTATTATTATTATTATTATTTATTATTATTATTATTATTATTATTATTATTATTATTATTATTATTATTATTATTATTATTATTATTATTATTATTATTATTATTATTATTACTATTATTATTATTACTATTATTATTATTACTATTATTATTATTATTATTATTATTATTATTATTATTATTATTATTATTATTATTATTATTATTATTATTATTATTATTATTGTTATTATTATTATTGTTATTATTATTATTATTATTATTGTTATTATTATTATTGTTATTATTATTATTATTATTATTATTATTATTATTATTATTATTATTATTATTATTATTATTATTATTATTATTATTATTATTATTATTATTATTATTATTATTATTATTATTATTATTATTATTATTATTATTATTATTATTATTATTATTATTATTATTATTATTATTATTTTTATTTTTATTTTTATTGTTGTAATTATTATTGTTGTTGTTATTATTATTAAATTATCTATTCTAGAACATAAATGTCCGTATTTTTACTATGTACAAATAGGAACATAACGAAAAAGAGCTTTGCCCTCATTTAGCACCGAAATAAGAAGCGTAAATCTATAAACACTTTCCTCTGAAAGGTAAAACTAACACATTAATTTTCAAAGAAAGAAATAACAACAGAAATGCTATGTCGGACGTACCGTTCAGGTACATCGTTTCTCTTTCAGGATATATCAGATAATTCAAAATAAGGATAGAGTGAGAGAGTGCAGAAAACTCTAACGTTGAAAAGTTAAGCATTTTGAGAATGTTAAACAAGGGGTCACAGGCGCCGTTTTACTACGCTGCGTTAAGTACATCATGTTAGTCTCCGATTGTGAAATCTGTTTGTGGTATATTACATCTAAACGAAACACTCTAGTACCTAAGTGTATCTTTTTTGTGTAATTTACGTCCTCCAACGTCAAGTTCATATCGGACGATGAATGGAATGGGTGAAATGACGGTCAAATGAGCCCAGGGTCCATAGAGCTTAGAGTTACCAGACATTTGTGTTTCAGGATAAGGGAAAACCCTGGAAAAACTTTATCCACGTAACTCACCCTGACCGAGATTTGAACTCGGGACCTCTTGAACGTGAGGCAGACATGCTACCATCTACGCTACCGAGGCGGGCAAATGTGTCATATGTTCAAGCTTGTTGGGTAGAATAGTAATGCAGTATGTTCTTCTTAACGTGTACTTCTTAATACGAGGGGCGTTCAGTAAGTACTGCAACACTTTTTGAAGTGAAAACTACTATAGGCGCGTTTAGCACTTCTTGTGGGTAGCGAATTAAACTGAGCCGTCACGCTGGAATATGTGACGCTCATTCGGGCGAAGTCGGCTCAAGTCGGCTCAATCCGATCTAAGGACCCCCCCCCCCCCACACACACACACACACACACACACACACACACACACACACACACACACACACACACTGATTCGTTTTTTCAGTCTTATGTTGTCCATACCGCTATACACTGTAGATTTCCAGTCGCACTCAACAGCGTTTCATTAAAAAGTAATTGTCTTAGGGCCGTCCTTACAAACATCTGTCAAGAGCCGGTAACCGATCCGGTCAGATAACCTTCTGTTATTTAACAAGTCGACAGCATGTCAAATTCCACTTTAAACAATAATAATAGTCAAAAGGAACATATAATATCAGCAAAGTTCGGTATTTGAATAATTAATAACGAAAACTAAAACGAGGGTTTTATTGGAAATAAAAGTGTTAGGAATTCGTGAAAGAGATGTTTCATTTAAGAACTGGTTATTTTTATTGACAACTTCTCTTTATTGTGAGTAGTAACATGTAAAACATCAAAAAGTTAAATGTAATGACAGGTAAATATTAAAATTATCACGTATTAGAATGAAGTTTAGCGTTTATTTTCATTTACAACTTATAGGTTATGTTTTTCCACAAACTGAAAGACCGACTGAGGGTCAAAAGATTTGATATGTAAATTTGATTTTTACAGAAAAAAGTTTTAAATATATATTATTTAGTTTGGAAAATAAAAATTTAAAAACAAAACATCGGACGAAAACATCAGTGTTATGAAAATATCTACCTCAATACATCGGTGTAAAAACATTCGATGTTTTCCAGTAAACTTTGATGTTTCGTAAATATCGATGTCGATGTCTCAGCCCTAACACTAACGGACGGAAATAATCCTCGGCCAAGTTGACACCGGGATGACTGACGTTTGTAAGAACGGCCCTGATAGTAATCAACGTCTTATTATATACAAATTTATAAATCTAGTATTTTATGTTATAGAAAATGGATGACAAAAATAAAATCAATGACAAATTGCAACGGAAAATGGAACTGACCAGTGAATGGAATCTCAGCAAGTGAATTCTTCGAGCAGGATGACCCTAATGAGGAAATGGAAAGCATGCGAGTTCAAGAAAACATTGCCGAACGGAAAGAAAAGCGCAAATAAGCAAATGAATATCATAATTATGTTATAAGACATGTATGAACTTGTATTTTCATTAAAAATAAAAATGCAATGAAATGTGTATATCAGCAAGAAACAAAATATGAAGAATTATTGTAAAATAGCATGTATTTTAATATAAAAATAAAATAAATATAAAACAGTATATTATGTGATTTGATTTTACTTCTTTTATACATCCTTTATGTATAACCCTCTTCGCACGGTCGCAAGTCTGTCGACATTCAGTTTTTTTAGATTATTTTTATTTGCGAACGCACTTAGCGTAAGGCATGAAATGTTTAGCTCACAACTGGCCTCTTTGCGGAAGAATGAGTGTGAACATTAAATTTTTTAAATAATTTTTAATAATAATTTATAATGTTTGGTTTTTAAGTTTTCACTTCTGTAGTGTGGGCTTAAGCACACACAACTTTTTTTCTTATGTCAGGTTGCTTTTATTCAGGATTCAAATACAGCATGTTATTTCCCGATGTTTTGGCTACGAAACCTTTTTTCAACATCATCTTGGTTCAAATGCTACGGCCTTACGCCACCTTGATGGGAGGGCCTCTATGTTTACCTGGTACCACTCTATTGGTGTATATGGGAGCCAAATTCTTCCTGCTTAATAACGCTTCCCGTGGAATGCAACTTTCATTGTGTCAAACAGACGGAAGTCGGATGGTTTGAGATCCGGCCTGTAGGGTGAATGGAAGAACACTGAAATTTTGTGAGCTCATATTGGGTGCGCAGGTTTGTGTGAGGCCTTGCATTACTGTGCAGAATGAGTTCATTTGCATTTTGTGGCTACGAACATGCTAGAGACGTTACAATTTCTTTAGAGTAGCACAATACACTTCAAAATTGATCGTTTCTCCCTGAGGGAGGATATCGAACAGAAGAACCCCTTCGGAGTCCCAGAAAGCCGTAGCCATGACTTTACCAGCTGAGGGTACTGCTTTGTGCTTCCGGCCGGCACGCGGGATTACAGGTTTGCTCGACCTCGTTGTGATGACGAAAGACACCTCACCCAAAGACTCACCAGATTTGTCCACTGCCACGTCTCCGTAGACATTCTGCTAGGGCCTATGATTACCTGTGATGCTCTGATTTTCCACCAAAAGGAACTCAGTAACTGCTCTCTGTTTGGAACGCACCTCCGTTACGGACGCCATTTTGAAGGCTAATTATAGCGCTACCAGCTAAGGGAAATTAATGAATCTATATGAGGTAAAGTGGGAATATTAAGAGATATCCTACACAAAATTTCATTTTTTCAACCAAAATTGGCAGAGATAAAAGAGTGTGTTGCATTACTTATTGAAAGTCCCTCGTACTTAATGAATATATTCTTCTTAAGTGCCCAGTATGTGCATCCAACGGTTAGTTTGCCATTGTGTACCTCAGACATATTTTGTGTTGGCTCATTAAATGAGGTAGTATGTCTGAATTACATTTGACTAGCCAATTAAAATATTTCATAAAATCAGATTTCAATTTATTTTCATTCGGCGCTTCTCTTATTGCAATGCATCCGCGATACCATGCTATTAACCTCAAAATGCTTACCTTGGTGTTATCTCTCTACTCTACAATTTCTGCATCCATACTCTATATAATAATAGACGGCATCTTCCAGGAATAGCTGAACACTTTTTGCCCGCCATTTCTGTCTATATAACCATAACCATAAAGGAAACAAGAATTCTCACTTTTAGGAATCATCGTCGATTTTCACTGCTGAGAAGTTAATTCTAAGGGCTAGAAGGTTATATTCTCATCCTTGAATACCATGTGTTCCCAGTTACACTTCCACAAATAGTCTTCTATCAAACCTCTCCAGAAGTGACTCGTTGATAGCCTAAATCTCTAAGGACATTTGCCCAAAATCACTACCGTATACGTGTCAGTGATTTTTGCCGTTAATTATTATGTGATACAATAAACTATTTGTGTTTACACGCTTGTATATTTGCAGGCTGAGATCTTAGTTTTGATATTTCACACTATTGTAATTGTCTATTTCTATTTTTTATCAATATTCATCAATCGTCACCTAAAATGCTGATATATCATTAAGATATTGCTAAATGTTAGCCTTCAATCTTATTTATAGTGCTCCTCTCTCTAAATTCTAAGAAAGAAGTACACAAAACAACGAATTTAAAGTATAGAGGTTCTAATTTCCCTCTCTCTTGCTTTAGTATCAAGGCCAACTATCTTAGAAGGCACGCGAAGAACCTGTGTTTAATTTTCGGGTAGTGCTTGGGATCTTTCACACACCCGCCCTTGTTCAAGAAAAGTTATACGAGAATAATCTGAATGTGACGATAGTTTGTATGCTCCCAGTGCTCTTACATTGGAAGTCGAATGTTAGCTCAACTTATTCTCAGTGCCATAAGAGTAGGGATCCCAGACGGCCCGGACTTCAGTCTTTTTTGTTCAGCTGTCGCTAAATGCTCCGTTTTATAAATGTTTATCACTACTGAATATTTTTTCATCTTAAATACATGGAATATCTTTAATTTTACTGCACTTGCATTCCTTGGCATGGAGAAATATGTTTTTTTTTTTCCACATAATCAGGTAGATATCAAAAGGGAAATATTTCGCTGTTTGATTGTTGCGTTGGTACCGAAGGATATGTTTACTATCGGCGGAAGTTGCATTCTAGTTTCTACAGACGACGTGAATTGGCTTGTATCTCATTCTATGTGCATGCTTCCAAGGTGATCACGTGGATACTAAAGTTATTATTCGGTTTAATTAGTTTCTACTATAACTTTGAAGTCAATTAAGATGCCTAAGCGAAAGTGTTTAGTGATTCTCTTAAAGAGTAATTTCCATTTTTGAAGGAGAGTAGTGTAGTACTGGGCTCGGATCTGAAGTGGAGTGTGATTTCTGCCACAGTGTGCTTAGCGTGAGCCATGGAGGGAAATCTGATATCATGGATCATGTTCAATACAATAAGGTTCAGCTAATGGTACTGTGCTAATACGTGTATTAATTCATTATTTACCCTATTTGTGCATTTAACAGGTCTTTCGGTTTTCCGATAGAATAATGTCAAAATGTCCCGGTTTTTTCGTTTCAGAATCTGGGATCCCTACATACGAGTATGAATAGAAATAAATCAGTTATATGAATTCTGTGACTGTTCAAACTGAGTTGCATTCACAAAATTCATTAGAATCTGAAGTGAGAACTTATTGGATTTTTTTAATGTTCTAAATTCGAAACTTCTAGAAATTTACCCTCAGCTAAATCAAGCATGTGGTGAAACAGCAATAAAAGAAAGAAATGTAAGAATGACAGACAAGAATAGACGCACAACTATATATGTCGTAACACGATTTGAACATTCATTACTCATAAGAGATGGTTTAAAGAACCAAGTAAACCGAAACATGGACAGGACAGACGTTCAAACAAGGGCGACCTAAAGATTTATTTCCCAAATATTTCTCCATATTTGCTAGTTGAAATATTACTCCAAGTTCTTATTTCGTCCCAAAATATGGACGGAGTGTAACGTCAACAATCAGCTGCATGTTCTTGCTATTTGAATATTCTCTAGTTAGTGACAACTATGCTAATATTGATGAGGCTGATGTTAGTAGTCCAATTACTTAAATTGTCTTTGACCACAAGAGTGGTCATTACACACTAACGGGAATAATTGAATTATTATTTCCATTATCGTAATTATTATTACCACTAATATTACACCTGAATGCTTAGGAGTCCACATAATTATTAAAATTGAATAAATCGGAACCACTATGGTTCTATGGCGGCAATAGCTTACACTTCTTTTGATGTAGCTTCAGAATAAACTTAAGATCTATATTGTCACTATTTCGCATACCTTAGAGAGGCAAAGAAATGTCTGTGTGGAAAGTAGGGTTGGTTAGAAATATATAGAAACACTGTTGCGAATTATAGGAACAGATCTTAGCTTTTCTGCTCACGAGCATTACATCATCTTCATATATACGTACAAACGTTCGAGGATTTATTTCTAGTGAGTCATACCGTTCAATAATATTTTCTGCAAGCAAACTTTATCACAGGACGAAAAATACTGTTTAAGACAGAATTTGATATTCCTTATATATATATATATATATATAAATTAAGAAGTGAAAAAGCAAATTCATACTTGTAGGCTATATATACACTAAACTAACAAACCAAATAGCCCCAGTATTCCTCGTCGCCGTGCTCATTTTCCCATGTTCTACATTACTGTGATTTGAAATAAAAAAGCATGTGATTAAACATAACCGTATACACAATAATATACTTATTACAATCAACAGTGTAAAAACGGGGAGGTCAGTGAGATAGGGAAAGCTATTAGGTAGATCTGAAACGCAAGTCCATTCTATTAAAGTGATTCTTTTGAGGAATGCATAAAGCAATTTAAAACTGCCTGCGACAGAGGGGAGTTCGGGGTGAAAGTACTCCTTTGATCGGTGAAGGGATGACTGGAGGTTTAATTGTCCATATACTTGATTATGAAATTACAACATCAGAGAGTGCCCACGCAAGAAAAGAAGGTTTAAATTCGGAAGGCAGTGCTTACAGGGGGATTCTAAGCTGATTAATTAGAGAGTCTCTAGAAATTAATAAAATTAGAGATATGTATAGATAAGTTTCAATAGAATATTCGAAGGGGAGAATATATGTAGGTGTTAAACACCAACCTCATTAGATGGGTAAAGACATATACAGGGTCATTTTGCAGTTCTCTCGATTTGTAAAAATTACAAGTAGTCTTTTATTAAACAAAAGGCTGCGCCATGACTGAGTGGTTACACCGCTTGGCTCTCACCAAGGCGGGTTCGATCCCAGGCGACCGCAAAGTGAGATTTGTTGTGGACAACATGGCGCCGGGTGGATTTTCACCAGGTCCTACGGTTTCACCAGCCAGCATTCCACCGATTGCTCCATCATCTTTTTTCCTATCACCTGATCTCTTGAACTTTCACTTCTGGCGTTCGGCTGATCACTCATCCCGTAATCTCTCTGATTAGGAAACCTCTGATCCTCAATCCGTCGTGATTGCGCGGTTCAGAAGACCCTCTGTTCCACTTTAAGAAAATACAGGAATTCATTATATTAGACAACTAAATGTTAGGTTGTGATGGTGTACAACGAGAGTTCTAAATTTAAGATAGGATTTAGAGAAAGTGTTTGATTACTGATAATATCGTTGTTGTGAAAACAATAGTGGAAGATACTTTAAAAAAATAAAGGCCGTAAGATATACATTTCTTAAAGTAGAGCTTAATTTTTTTTTTGCTACAGGATGTAGTGTTTTCTGAGATATATCAAAGAAAAGAACTTTGGGTACAAGTAATTAGTACACTTAGGGTGGTATATAACAGTCCCTAGGGCGTCTCCACTATACAGATCTTTCGCCTGACGCTGTGTCTTCCAGAAGCAGCCATCAGTGCAGGATGTTGGTGGTGGAGGACAACGTTTCGATTCTTGGACCCTAAGGAGACAATTTGACCTTTAAGGGACACTACCTTCCCATCAGGAAGGCCAAATATTGGCATCACTCGGCGCAGTCCACCCTGGATCCGACTTCCCAGCGACAAAGAACGCGACGCTAATACAGGATGTCAAGGCAGCATATAAAGAAGTTACAAATTTCATATGGAGCATATGAAGACTATATACTATTTTGGCTTCATTTTACATTCTTAACTGGGAAACCACAAGAGATATCTATTATTGTTAAAATACAAACATATGATGTATGATACGTCGTAGCTTCCTTTCCTAGTGAGCCACTTCTGAAATATCTGTTTCCAGATTATAATATGCCTTAGTGTCACCAGCATTTATGTAACAAGCTTAAAACTGTGCGATTCACCTGCCTTCGCTCGACGTTTTATAAAGTAATTTACCTTAATTTATAAAGTACAGTCCTTTTCGTCTTGCATGTAACCAAAATAGTTATCCCCTTTTAAATTATTTACGTGCCTAGTTTATTATTATATTAACAACACGATTCACAAAAAAAATATAGATTTCTTTTGCTAACTGTCAGTTAATATATTAAAAGCTGATTTAAGGCTACAAAATGTAGGTAAATGTATATATTATGATGGTCCCTGAAACTTGGGCAGAGCACCGCACCAAGCAATTGTGGTCCTTTTTGCTTCGAACGTGGCTTCTGAGAGGAAGGGATGAGGGGGAAACCTTAAGGATGACCAATGGCAAACTTGGAGGTGTCCCTACCGTTCAAGCCTGCACACAAGTCACGAGACATCCGGGGGTCCCTTGAGGGAAGCCGCTCAAAGAGAGTGAGTCCGTCAGCAGTCCGTCCTCACCACCACCTCCAGCTACAACAGGCAATCAAATTCGCTTGGTCGGTTAACCCTGAAATGATAATGACGATGAAGATGATGGAAACTGTGAGTATAGGAAATGATGTGCAGGAAAGTTATGGTTAGAGATATACCATGCTAGCATTCACCTCCTGATTCGGGGTAACAATGAATGAATGAATGAATGAATGAATGAATGAATGAATGATTGAATGAATGAATGAATGAATGAATATCCATCAGTTGTATTTGGTACGTTCCAAATGCAAGACTCAAATGTTGCCGCGGAACTTGGTTAGTTCTAGGAAACAGATTTCTCATTTATGTTCTATGGGACTGCTCCGACTGCTTTTAAAAACATCTTTTCAGCATGCCAGCACTACATTCTGTCATTCCAGATATACAGAGTAACAAAAGTATTTTTAAAACATCATATGATAAATCTTTACCATCAATGTTTTAATTTTCTGTTAAAGTGAACACAATTGAATAAAAGGTGTATGGAGTGGAATAGTTTGATATATTGATATAATTAATTTTCGATATGAATTATAATACATGATGTGTTTTGTATGTATTATGACGTAGAAGACTGCACAATATAAATGATGAAATATACATTCTTCTTCTTCTTCTTCTTCTTCTTCTCTTCTTCTTCTTCTTCTTCTTCTTCTTCTTCTTCTTCTTCTTCTTCTTCTTCTTCTTCTTCTTCTTCTTCTTCTTCTTCTTCTTCTTCTTCTTCTTCTTCTTCTTCTTCTTTCTTCTTCTTCTTCTTCTTCTTCTTCTTCTTCTTCTTCTTCTTCTTCTTCTTCTTCTTCTTCTTCTTCTTCTTCTTCTTCTTTTCTTCTTCTTCTTCTTCTTCTTTCTTCTTCTTCTTCTTCTTCTTCTTCTCTTCTTCTTCTTTCTTCTTCTTCTTCTTCTTCTTCTTCTTCTTCTTCTTCTTCTTCTTCTCTTCTTCTTCTTCTTCTTCTTCTTCTTCTTCTTCTTCTCTTCTTCTTCTTCTTCTTCTTCTTCTTCTTCTTCTTCTTCTTCTTCTCTTCTTCTTCTTCTTCTCTTCTTCTTCTTCTTCTTTCTCTTCTTCTTCTTCTTCTTCTTCTTCTTCTTCTCTTCTTCTTCTTCTTCTTCTTCTTCTTCTTCTTCTTCTTCTTCTTCTTCTTCTTCTTCTTCTTCTTCTTCTCTTCTTCTCTTCTTCTTCTTTCTTCTTCGTCTTCTTCTTCTTCTTCTTCTTCTTCTTCTTCTTCTTCTTCTTCTTCTTCTTCTTCTCTTCTTCTTCTTCTTCTTCTTCTTCTTCTTCTTCTCTTTCTTCTTCTTCTTCTTCTTCTTCTTCTTCTTCTTCTTCTTCTTCTTCTTCTTCTTCTTCTTCTTCTTCTTCTTATTATTATTATTATTTATTATTATATTATTATTATTATTATTATTATTATTATATTAATTATTATTATTATTATTATTCACTTAAAATATAAGGCGATAACCTAACTATTGCCCTTCAAATATCTTCCAGTAATCTTTTGGTGGATCTAACTGCGAATCTGCCGGCCTCATAGCCATGATCGCTAAAGCGTCATGATCGCTAAAGCGTATGTCTCTAGTGTTCCGCCGCGTAGAGGGTCGCGGGTTCGAGTCCCGCCTTGGGCATGGGTGTTTATGTGTATAGCGAATATTTGTGAAACTAGGAAAACAGATAAGAAAATGAACGGAAATAATGAAAAATCGGTTAAAAAATAAAAAGTCAAATCTGGTTCCATTAAGTTCACATATATTCTAACATTGGTTTAGTCAATCCTATATCTGGTATTCTTTCTAAATGTCGTTTCCCCTTATCACATTTTAATTTATAGTTTAGATTAAAGGATTTTAATTCCTCTCGTATTTCTTCCTTTTAGTGTGATACAGTTTAATTCACCCTTTCATTTCTCTCATAAAATTCACTTCTGAGGTATGTATCTTACTTTCTTCCTTTTATTTATTGTCCAAAATTCATGTTCACAGGATATAACAGGTAAAACCATGAGTTTATAAAAGTTAAGCTGTGTTTCTATACTAAATTTGTTTTAAGAATTCGGTTAACAGTTTAACCGATACCCAGGAATTTGGCTACTTTTAGGTCTATATAATAAATCTTATCATATCTAATACCATGATCTACATAATTAAAATGGTTAACTTTTTGAATTATTTGGTCATCAGGAACTAAATGTATTCCAATTCGTTGTTTTCTCATAATTTTTTTGTAGTAGTGTTTATTTTCATGTATTGACAGATCTGGTTCAGTTAAGAATGCATATGTGCAAGTTTTACTCTTTAACTTGTATAATAGCCAAATTATTTGAAAATATATGTATATTCAGGTGTCCATTTTTAGTACCTTAAAACTAGGACTCAGCATTTATTTTTCATTTATTTACTAGATTGTCAATTTGGATATTAAAAAGAGTGGGTGAAAAACCACACCTTTGTCTAGTATTTTACTTAACAGAACTTCTTTCTGAAAGTTTAAAATATATTTAATTGCTATTTTTGATTCTTGATAATGATTTTGCATAATTTTATTAAGTGTTTTGGATATTCTTTTTCTTCCATAATTTTCCGCGGTGTACTTCTATCTACTCGTTTGGAGGCTTTTTTAAACCAATAAACGCCTTATGTTTCTCTATTAAATTTGTAATGTGTTTTAATTATTTGTTGTATAATAAAGCTATTTTCTATTCTTATAATGCATAATTGTGCTATGTTCCAGTGAATTTCGTTTTGTTTAGATATTAAATTACTGACTGAATTTAGCATCTAAGATTTGTTTAAGTTTAGGTAAAAGTGTAGGTTCGGAGCAACTTTTGTGGCTTTGGTACCTCGAGTAAAAGAAAAAATGAGAAGGTGCCGAAAGTGCCCGTTGTTATATATTTGACACTCCAGTTTATTGACCTGAAAAAAAAAACAGTATGCCACCCTACAAACACTAAATACACTGTTTTATAGAGCACGTAACTCTCTATCGAATGGCATAAAATGCACTGCTAAAGCATTTTTTTCACTCAAAACTTTCACTGGAAAAGAAAAATAAACAGGACAATCCATTAATTTACCAGTGTTGAAAGATATGCTGACATCCTCGTACTTATGTTGAAAGTGTGGCACCTTTCGAAAAACAGAGGAAAACCTTTAAAAATGTCTTCTAAACGATAACCCATGTTACACATTGCGTACGTACGTATATATGAGTATGAGTGCGTGTGTGTATATGTGTGTGTGTGTGTGTGTGTGTGTGTGTGTGTGTGTGTGTGTGTGTGTGTGTGTGTGTGTGTGTTTTGACATGAACATGAAAATGCAGTGAACGTGAATAGTTTTATGTTCCCGAATCCTGTGTCCAGAACAGCTTGCTTCAAATTCACTTTATTACGACGTTAGTGATAAAGATCCTAACTGTTAAACTCTCATGAATAAAACTTGCAAAATGATCTATGATACTGGTGTGATAGAACCAGCTTAAGATACAGATTATAGTGGGAAACGACGTACGTGCCCGAGCGGCTTATATGAATTCAGATTTCAAAACTCTGTATTTTGCTACAGGCAGAAAAACTAGTGGAATGAAATAGGCATGCTGTCAACAACCAAATTTGGACTGTTATACAGATTTAGAATGAAATGGGGCTATACAGCCTATGAACTACCCTTGTAAGACATTTTTTTTCTGTTTTACGGACCATGAGGCGTTGCAGGTCTGCATTTTTTAATAAAATTCTTCATATGCTAAATAATTAACTATTCTTTAAAAGGCGTTTTAATTTTAGTATCGAAATGGATGCCTGAAAGTAATTTAAACTGAGCATTTCTCTTCAAACAGACGTTCTTGCATTGTGAAAACCGGCAAAATCCTAATCTAAACTGAGGGTACCATTTGCTGTATCACTTTAAAGTAACTAAGAGGCTAATTAATGAAGACTGTCGATAGATTTTGCGGCACGAGTTTATCATTTTTCCGTGGTTCCCCCTCACTTTCAATTTATTTCTTCTCACAAGAGCTAGAATCAATGCCTAGTGCAAAGTCGTTCGAATATGCCTTTAACACAACTTTTGCCATGATCCCCTTACACAAAACCACCCTCGAAGCCATGTTAAAGGCCAGGAAGGGAACTGGTGTTTAGATAAGGATTTATATCTTTTAATATCCCCACGCTCGCCACCACCGAGCTTCATGTAAATACGGCATTCCTCCTTTCTCTTCCGCCCACCCTCTCGGATTACGAGAAAATAAAGAAGAACATTCTAGCATGGGATGCAATGTTTACCGTCCGCTGGTCTGGCCACTGCTGCAGCATTAACAAGCTACAGTTTCGCCAATAAAATCCAGCATACTCTTTAGAACTGCACGATGCTTTATTGTCATAAAGCCAAATCTCCTTTTACTCTTCTTTGACTAAAAACTTGGAACTCCTAGGCCACAACCCACGGCTGTGGAAATATATTTATACAACTTTCCATTATTTTCTTTTACCAGTAT
This sequence comes from Mantis religiosa, assembly GCA_030765055.1. Lineage (NCBI taxonomy): Eukaryota > Metazoa > Arthropoda > Insecta > Mantodea > Mantidae > Mantis > Mantis religiosa. The sequence continues at coordinate 141,516,467 of CM060948.1, forward strand.
TCCAAATATATAAATCATTGCAGAGGCACACACACTTAAACAGAAGATACAGAGCTGCTTTTAGAGTAAAAATCGTGATTCATAATAACCCCAGTTTCATGTTTCAAATGATAGCTAGGACATATATGTAATATTTAATGAATGAATGAATGAATTCCTGTACTTCTTTAAGTGGAACATAGGGCCTTCTGAACCGCGCAACGGGTTGAGGATCAGAGGTTTCCTGACCAGAGATTTCGGGATCAGGGATCAGCCCATCGCCGAAAGTGAAAGTGCGAGAGATGAGATGATAGGCAGTATGATGATGAAGCAATCGGTGGAATGCCTGCGGGGGGAACCGGAGGAACCGGGAAAATCCGCTCCAGCGCCATATTATCAAACACAAATCTCACCTTGCGGTCGCCTGGGATCGAACCCAGTCCGCCTTGGTGAGAGCCAAGCGATCAAATCACTCAGTCAAGGCGCTACCATATGCAATAATAGACATTACTTGATATAACAAAGCAGTAACTGAAATATGCAACATAAACATTAAAGTTCTTAACTACAAACAAATACTATAAGAAATATTTCATATTATATTTTTCATACTATAAGAAATCACAATACTTGAAGTTTAAAAGTTTCATGTGTTTCATTCATGACTTTGTTAGCCATTGTCCAATCTTATGGAAGTGTATCCATCTGTCTACGCTAATCGAGATAATTATTTAGAAGTGCTTTTGTTACACATTTCCTTGTAGGTGTAATGGGAACGACGGAATATATTAGGTCAAATCCTTTAAGAGATGGTCACTGTGTGATACCTTTTAGATATCACTCTCTTCGTATGATCAGGAAGTTATAAGAAAAAGAGGAAAAAACGAAAAATGACCTACCACAGACAAAAATATATTAATGGAAAATTCAAACGAATAAAAAGGAATACGTGGAAAATTTTTAACTCCACATAAAGTTATATTTGACATAAATACTGAAATTTAACAAAATATACATTTCTATGTAGTAGGACTTAGTACTTATTAAGGTTTACTAGTTCTGTAAAATAATAGAAACGGAAGACTTAAGAGACGTTTCCCATGAAGTTTTAGATATACATTTCATTTCTGACAAAAATAGTTTAAATGGATACTATTTTAATCAAAATGTATTTTGAGAATACCATTCTCAAAAGCATTCTAAAATTTTCTAAAGTTTTTCATTTAAGCTGTAGTGTTTTGCAGCGAATTCTCTTGAAAATCGTTGTGTCGCACGTCTGCAAGATATTGAACTTAAGTACAAAATTTGACATTTAACCGACTTTTCGTTGTTGAGCTATAGTGTTCATAGATTCGCACACACTGTCACAGACGAACCTTTTTTCTAATAATGCTTCTCTTTTCCATTTGGGAAGCTTTAGAACATTTATTTCCAGTGACATCTAGTATGGAATTTTTGGGTGGAATATTGAACTTCGTCTCCTTTCAGTAAGTATGTAATAGAGAAAATACACACAGTCACACCAAAGTCAATTATATGCACAGAAATACTTCTATCATTTGTTGCTTGCGATGATAGAGTTCAAGTAATTCTTAGAGCTTGAATTGGCTAATGTACACTGTAACTGTTTCATTATTTAGGTTACTTCATCAGCGTCATCAATAAGTGAGGTAGAACAGTCTTTTCTGGCCGTATTGTTAGCATATGAATAGCAGTAATATGTTTCGCTCAACATGCCTACTGTGATCACTAAATTTGTTATTAATCTGTTCCGACACTTTGAATTGCAACTAAATTCTTTAAAACATATTGGTTTCAGCCGCCCCGTTTTTCGCATAAGCAGAGAACTCTTTGTGCGTTAAAACAGTTGCAAGTCGAGTAAAACTCAAGGGAGTGGCGTCTGTTCGGTTACGAGCGACGAGAGTCTATCTGGCACCTAAATAGTTTTGTACTTTATAATATTTTATTTGTCAAACATAATCTCCTTATACATCTTTAACCATGCATATTTATGTAGAAAATTGCCGTTATAAGCAAAATTATTAACAGGCTGTTTCCTTAGAACAATCCTGAAGTAGTACAATCTGTTTAACTATTGAATTTTCTCTCCGCCATCAAGGATAAAGAGTACAAAAACTGCACATAATATATCTTTATAAAGCATACACCTAATGTAAGTCGGCCGTGAGCTGCCGGGCAGTGAAGGTCGTGCCTACCACGCGATACGGTGACGCTGTTTTGCCTGTTGTGCGGTGTGAGGTTCAGCGGCCGAATTACGGCTTTTGTTCTCAACGACTCTCAGTTATTTTATTTCTTGTTATTCGTTCCTTGGTGCCTCAGCGTGCCTGAAGCCTGAGGCCGGATTTTGTTTTTGTGTTCATACGGTAATAGTGCTACTGTTAGCATGGAAATCTACGGCAGAATAAATACACTGCGAGTGAAATTTGAGATCACTGCGACGAGGCCAACGGCATTAGAAGTTCATGAATTTGTTGCAGATACCTTGAAGCTTACTGCTGACCAGGTGGATACGCTGCAGTTAATTGCGCGGGATCGAGCAATTTATATAAAGCTCATTTCGGTGATTCTACTGGAAAGGCTGTTAGAGAAGTTTGCTGGTACCGCGGTGTTTACGTATGCGAACGGAGAGCGTACAACAGTTACAGTCGAAAGGGCCACAGGCAATACCACCACGGTGCGTGTGTTTGATCTACCGCCGGAGATACCGAACGAGGTAATACGACAAAAACTGGAACAGTATGGCAAAGTGTATGAAGTTCGGAGAGAGCAATGGGGCAATGCGTATAAAATACCTGTGAATACTGGTGTTCGTGCTGTGAAAATGGCTCTGAAAACTACGATTCCTAACACCATTATGGTTGTGGGCTATCGTGTTACAGTGAGCTATGCTGGTCAAGTGAAAACCTGCTATGTATGTGGGGAACCCACTCACGTCAAAGAGAACTGTCCCAATAGAAAGACGGTCTTACCTGTACCATCACTTCTGCGCAGGGAGCCCCAGGAAACACAAAAAGAAATTGCAGTACAAGAGAGTGTAATCCAGTCGCAGGAGCTGCCACAAGCAACACAGATGTCCCCTGTGTCCACCGTCATAGTAGACAGTCAACCACAAATGGATCCGAAACCAACGGGGTCCGAGGACTGCCATGAGGAGGTGACGTCGCCCGATTGTACGGAGGCGGGAGTTCTTGTGACGGAGAAGCGTAAAATTGGTGCTGCGACCGCCCCCCAGCCTACCCATATATCTTCGGGGACCAATTCACAAAAGAAAGCCAAGATGTCGAAAACCGCCCAGTCTGCTGGAGAATGGAGTGCTTCAGTCACGCAGGACGCCCCGTCGATGTCGAGCGCTGATGAGTCGACTCTAGAAGACGGTGATAAATCTGCAATGGAGGTAGTGTCAGGGAAGGTTCCGGGAGATGCATTGCAATCAGTGTCTGTGACAGTAGACGCAACTGGTAGTCCTAGACAACCTCGAGTAGTGCTCGCTTCCAGAGACCCTCGTCTCAAACCACCGGACGCGCTAGCTAAAGTTTCAATCTCTCAATAGTTGTCCGAACCATTATCATACCCCTGCACTGGTTTCTCCCTGCCTTGTATTTCTGGAGTCTCATGACTACGCTACCTCGTATTCAAATATTGGCTACTGTCAATGTTAACGGCATTAGAAATCTACGAAATCAAAAATTGTTACACCAGTTCCTCACGACGCATGACGTGGACGTGTGTTTCTTGCAGGAGGTTAATACGCATAATTTGTCAGCCCTGTATAATTATAATCATGTGGTTAACTTGGGCCCAGAAGGCAGAGGCACTGCCCTACTCTATCGCCGTGGTATCCAGTGTTCTGACTTTCAATTACATCCATCGGGGAGCATCGTATCGGCTGTGCTGGATAACATTGCTCTGATTAACGTTTATGCTCCTTCCGGTTCCAATCGACGACAGGAACGTGAGCAGTTCTTTCAACAGGCGTTGACAGCCCATCTACTTTCCGGTAAGGAGTGTATTATTGCAGGGGATTTCAACTGTACGCTTCAGGCTAAGGATCAGAAAGGCGCTGCCAATCTCAGCCCAATGCTTCTGCAGTTAGTGACGCAATTACATCTACGTGATGCCTGGGAGCTGCAGCAGGGTAATACGGTGCAATTTACCTTTTTCCGAGGCGCCTCTGCATCCCGACTGGATCGTTTTTATTTATCTGACACCTTGGTTCCCCATTTCCAGCGCATTGAGGTTCATCCCGTTGCCTTTAGTGACCACCACGCCGTGACGTGTGCTCTAAAACTCACGGCTCCTAGTCTAGATACTGGAAGGAGTTACTGGAAAATCAATTCAACCCTATTTCAGGATGAGGAATGTCGATTGCATTTTGCTACAAGATGGGCAGCTTTAAAACCCTCGTATCACCGTGCCTACCGTAAATCAGAATGGTGGGCCGTTACGGCAAAACCGGCCATCAAAGCATTCTTCAAAACAATTAGTTTTGAGAAGGCCCGTGAAAGAAGAGAGGTGATGCAATTTTACAATGAGGTGCTTTGGAATCTACATGAGCAGCAGAATCGAGGTGCCGAGGTCGCTCCGGCTATCAGGAGAATAAAGGAAATAATTAAAAGCAAACAAGATCAAATGCTGCAGGGTTGCGCCATTCGGTCCCCCTTGTCGCACGTTCTCTCCGATGAACAAGCCTCCTTTTATTCATTGGCCAAGGCACGCTCTCATGGACAGGCCAAGTACATTTCATCACTCACTGACGCTGCTACTGGTGTGGTGTTACACGGGACACGCCAGCTATTGCCTTATCTTCAGGAGCAATACCAGCGCCTACTTGGCGAGGCTCAAGCGGAACCCATGGTTAGCGCGGCGGCCCTGAGTAACCCCGTGGCTCACATTAGTCAGTCCACGGAGGAGAATCTACAAGGTCCCATTACGGAACGAGAAGTACATCAAGTGGTGCAACATTTGAAACGCAATACGGCGCCTGGCCCGGATGGTCTTTCTTATGAATTTTATCTTGCATTCTGGCCGATAATTAAGGATGAGTTTGTTGCAGTGTTACAGGAATTATGGGATGGAGTCTGGTTTCCAGAACATTTCGCGGATGGAATTATAATTTTACTCCCGCGGAAACACTGCCCTCAGGCAGCGATGGACTTTCGCCCAGTAACACTGCTTAATTCAGATTACAAAATCTTTGCGAAGCTTTTGGCCAGCAGACTAAAACCAGCACTTGAGGAGGTGCTCCATGTTAATCAAACAGCTCTTCAACGCAAGAACATTATTGGTGCCCTTACGGAATTAAGAGATGTGGTCGTCCATCTTGAGCAGCACCATAGCTCCTTGGCATTAGTTAATCTGGATTTTCATAGAGCTTTTGATGGAGTTCAGCACTGGTATATCTGGCGGTGTTTGCGCGCAGCTGGGGTACCTCAACAAATGGTAGCGGCGATTCAAGGGCTTTATCGCCAAGCGTCGTCAAGAATACTTTGTAACGGCTTTTTGTCGACACCTATTCCAATACGACAATCAGTCAGGCAGGGGTGTCCCTTATCTATGGGACTGTTTGCCTTGACTCTCAATCCATTACTCCAGATGCTACAAGATAGACTGCAAGGCTTAAATATAGCTGGGGAACGCCTTAAAGTAATGGCTTACGCGGATGATGTGACGGTTTTGGCCAAAGATCACCAGGATATGGAGGAGATAGCCACGGCGATTGTGACTTACAGTCAACTTTCGGGAGCTCAGCTCAACGCCCACAAATCAGAAATCCTTCCACTAGGTACCTGGGAACATCCACCAACTTTGCTGCATATGAAAGTGGTTCCACAGACCACTATACTAGGGGTTATATTTACCTCTAACATATCAGAAATGATTTCTCTTAATTGGACCCAGAGGATCAACGCGCTACGTTTTAACTTACATGAAGATCGCTCTCGAAATCTAACGTTGTTGCAACGCGTCTGGTACATCCATACACATGCCTTGAGTAAACTGTGGTATGTAGCGCAGATTTTGCCGCTCCCTAAGCAGTTCGCCCAACGTTTTGAGACTCTGCTCGGATACTTCCTGTGGACGGGGAAAGCATATCGAGTTGCTCGCCCGCAATTGCGTCTTCCTCTAAAGCAAGGTGGTTGTGGTCTAGTGGATGTTGACAACAAGTGTATGGCGCTGTTGGGAAAGAGAGGATTGTCCTCGTTACTAAGCAGCGAGTCGCCGATTGACAAGAAGTTTTGGTATGACCAGTTACATACCGTGGAGAGACCTACACGGGAATTTAATCGTTTGGTTGCCAAGCTTCGTGCTCTTGAAAATTCTGGGGAGCGACTGGAGAATTTTCTGACTACCAAGAACCTCTATCGTCACTTGACGAAGCCAGGTATTCAACGACCTAATGTAGAAACAAAATACAGTCGTGACTGGAAATGCGTTTGGGCCAATGAAAGCAACTGTAACCTTTCGTCGATATGGAGAGAAACGGTTTATGAAGTGGTTAATGAAACGGTTCCAACTGCAGAAAAGATGTGGCGTCACGGGAGAGTGAATTCGAAGATCTGTGGCGTATGTGTGGAAGAGGATACACTTGAACATAGCTTGTACAACTGTCAGCGGGCTAACTTGATTTGGACCTCCATCCAAGACACATTACATAAACTTCGTCCAGAAGAATACTTACGTTCGGTACCACAGCTGGTACAACTGGAGTTTCGTTTCAAGGACAAGAAATTTCACAATTTTGCTGTGTGGTTGGTTGCTGGTGCACTACATTGGCTGATAAAAGTAAGGCGAGGAGCCAATGAGTTGGGAAAGCACCTACGTATATTTTTGAAAGAGCAGAGATGGACCTCTATACGGAAGAAAACCTTACGTTCTCTGGAGCCATACATTTATCATTTGGAACAAATGCAGATCTAAGAACCATCTAAACAAATAGAACCCTTCATTTGTCTCACAGTACAAGCCAATAAAACAAGGAAAAAAAATTATTACCCGGTACCCATTCCCGTCTTAAATAAATAAACAAAAAAATATAAAAAACCATGAAAAAAAATAAATAAATAAAAAAAATAAAAAAAATAAAAAAATAAATAAATAAATAAAATAAAAAAATAAAAAAATAATAAAAAAATTAGAAAAAAATAATATAGAATAAAAAGAAAAAAGGGGGGGAATTTAAAAAAAAATTAAAATTCCTGTTAAGGAAGGGACGATTAAGCAGCGCAGTGAATGCTGCATTTTTTAACTGCAGGTCAAAATTGCATTGGAACAAAAATCTCGCGGAGTGTAAAAAAAAAAAAAAAAAAAAAAATATGTAAATCAGTAAATATATTAATATATTTCGTATGTGGTTCCACATAAAATGTGAGGTATTAATGAGAAAACGTATAACTAATAAAGGCACAATTGTGTCTAATACTAATGGAGAAACTTCGATGCCAAAGTATTGGGTGTATTATTGCTAAAACTTTGGTGCTTAAAATATTTAGTGTATACCTGAGAAAAAGTAAATGTGAATAACGTACAGAACCTCGTGTGTAAATCACGTACAGTTATATTATAAATGCACAGTAATAAAACATCTGTAGGTACTAATTATTAGTTCGTGTAATACGCAGAATTATTCAGCAGGTCCTTTATTTCTAAGGGAATATCAGACGCTTTATCTTTACAAATTTTACACTTACTTAATTCGCCACTCGTTATCTCAGAAACGAATTACGATTCAAAACTAAATGATTAAAAACTGTAATATATTTTTGTATAATTTCTAATTTTTACTTTTATCCAATAATTTTGTTCATCAAGGAAAACATAATGAAATATTTGAATAACACCATACTTTGGTTTATATTTACCAGGAATTAATTTGTTCCAAAATAAAAACAATATTATTAACTCAAAGGTTTATCTAACACCGCACTTTTGTGTGAATCCTTTTGTTAACAGTTTCTGAAAAACAGGGTCATGTATAGGTACGAGAAATTGCTATTTATTGAAAAAGGGTTCGAAGCAAAAATTAGAACCCCAATCTTGCATAAGCTTACAAAGCAAAAACTTACGTGGCTTGAAACTTAACAGAATTTTCCAATTTAATAGCAGTCCAAAGGTCTAGATCAAGTTTTCTTCCAAACTATGGGCTAAAGTTCCAACTCCAAGGTGCGTAGGAGTTAGAACATTTTCCTGGAATTCGGTCTTTAATTCCTAAAACAAAGAGGTTTCATATTTTAAAATACTGGTATTTGAAACACGAGTATTAAATAATAGGACGAAATGTATATAAAATTAGAGAAGGTGTTCCAGTGTATATGCCTGCATAAAAGTTCAAATGCCATTTTTTTGGCAATTTTCTATGAGCTTCCCATAAATGTTTTCTTAAGATGTTATAGGCCGTTTACAGGCTACATTATAAGATTTTGTGCATTCCAGGTGATATAATAATGAACTAATTTCCTTATTATTGCATTTGGTTATATAGTGTGTTTAATAGTAAAGCAGCTGAATAAACATACGTAGCCTCCAAACGTAAACCTTACAAGGTTTTAACCTTATGCTTTCTTGTTACAGGTATATACATTAATTGTACCAATTAAAGGTTTTACTAGCAGTGTTGTTGCATGACCAATTTCATATGTTATTGGTATTTTTCTTTTACTAAATTAGTTTTATACGTATACTATATATACCTAATGCATATATATGCATTAAAACTTTTCCTGTCAACACTAAACATATGTCTAAACCACTTTATGTAATTTTTATAATGAATTTTAATTATTGCTCATGGCCCAGCCTCACATTCAACGGTTTCTTTACAATTAATTTTCGTAAAATGAAGATTTCCAAAATACTATACATTTTCTGGACCATTTTAGTGAATGAACTAATGTTTAAATGGCTGTATTTATTTAATTAAGATATACATATACATCCACAACTAATCACAGGTGTCTGCAGATTGTACCTGTCTTTATAATACACAGATTGTCAAGGAAGATAAAAACATATGTATCTACGACCATTGTTAAGAATATGGGAAATGCACAATAAGTGATTAAAACAAGCTCTAATAATAGTCCACCCAACAATTCTGTATAGAAATTTCACAAGAAAGGCAGGTCCGAGACTCCCTGAATGAAAAACAAGTATTTATGTAAAAGGGTCCATGTATGTTTTTTTTTTTTTTTTTTAATTTACGTCCTCCAATTTTAAGTCACATCGGACGATGAATGAAATGGGTAAAATGTTTCGAAAATGAACCCAGGATCCATAAAGCTTAGAGTTATCCTAAATTCGTCTTCCAGGATAACGCAGTTATCCAGATAACTCACTCTGGCCCAGATTCGAACTCGGGACCTTTTGAACGTGAGGCAGACACGCTGCCACCTACGCTGCCATGGCAGGCGGGCGTGTCTGTGTCTGAGTGACCAGCTGTACTGAAAAGCGAATAGTGGTTTAAATACCAATCTTGGTATTTATGTATTCAATATCTTCAAATATTCGACATGAAGATTTTCAAGATTTCTTCACCACCGATTACCCTTTACATGGAATATTTTTCGAAAATGCTGTCAAAAATAGCTTTCACAGTTTTGATTAAAATTCCTATGTTTAGGATATATTTATGGCAAATGAACTGTATATCTTGAATTTTCTGGGAATGTCCTCGTAAGTCCTCTTTATTCTGTGTGACTTTTGTCCAAGAGATCTTACTGCCCATAAAAGCAGATCTTGTTAAAACACGGAATTATTGATAAGTGCAATTTTTTATGGAGTGAAACATTTCCGAGGTATTCTTTGTTAATTGCTTGAATTTTCAAATAGTTTTTGCTTTTTTCCAAATAGGAATATTATCTATCATTTTATCTCTTGATAATACAATGACAACGTAATCTCAAGCCATTACATACTATTCAGCTTTTAAAAGTTTTGGCTTTCGTTTAAAGACTATATATTCCCGCATTACTCTTGTAATAAAAATGAAATAGCAATAACATAATATCTGCAAAGTTTAACGATTAACGTGAAGTGCACAGAGTATAAGCGTTCGTAAGAATAGTGTACAAAAGTAGAAAACTTGTGAAAGTGCAAGATATTAGTTTTTTTAAACACAGTGCACCATAAAGTTTTGAGTACTTCCCTTACATGACCAATCAGAACAGAAGTTGTTGCTCCTGGGCCCAAAGAAGTTCATGAGCATTATAGCACATTTTGGATTTTCTTTCTTCTACTCTTCACATATTTTGAATCCTTTACGTACAATTTTTCACTATTGACCTTCTCTGGACAAAAGTTTCTAACAGGTTTACCTGCTACAAACATTACACCTATACCTGAAAAAATATATAAACAGTTTGGCCTAAATAATAATTTATATTTATATTTTTAACAAAACATACTTTAAGGCGAATAATGCTAATTTGCTTTTGCTCTATATCAACGGATGCTGGCACTGCTTTGATGAAGTTTATTTGTAGATTAATAAACTTATCTTCGTAAACGTGCATAAAACCTTGATATTCAAACTTTTGTTTACCGATGGATCCATGTATAGTGATAAGTGTAGCTTTTAATTATGTCAAAGTTAGAGTAAATCGAGAATAAATCAAGGCCAATCGTGACAACACCAGATAGGTATGTACTCCGAAAGAAGAAATTTCGTCCTTTAGGCAACACAATATTTGAGTGATTTCATTCAGACAGATATCGAATAGAGTTGAATCGATAGTAGCGGTCTCAATTACCTGTATGGGTGTGGTAGAGTGGCTATGAGCAGCATTCTTGAACAGTACTGTGGTATGGAGTCAATGGCACTCTCTTCTGGCTTCTGTATGGTACGTAGAAGCTCTAATGGCTCCATTCACTTTGTTTAATCAACTTTCCCTGTGATCTATTGTATGCTAGATGCTTTCATGTGTATCAGACTCCTAAACAAATATGCCTCTTATGTGAACATCTGCTATTCGACGCAAAAAATCACCGAACCAGTATCAATATGTATGAGCTAACAAAGATATGTTGGCCGATGGACTGAGCAGCAGTAGATCGCCTAACAGAGAAGGGAGCTTCAGGGCAAATTGTATCTGTCAAAGGCAGTTAATATCATAATGGGGTATTTAGCTGCAGACTGTCCTAAAGTACCGATGCTATGCCATAATGCTGCTTATGCAGAACAATTCTAGACATTTGTTTGAAATGGTAAATTAAACGATTATAACGACATATCTCATGAATGGTTTAAGACACTGAAGATGGGCATTGTTTACTTTTATGTCGCTTCTAGAAGCTATCTTATGAAAACTTACTTTTCTCCAAGCTCCAAGTTAATTAAGGACAACTTTATATAGATCACTTCATTACACATCTCATTTAATTACAAGCGGGTTAGCGGGAACCAATTGAAATTAGTGGCTTAAAAACAGGTCACTGTATGGTGGCCTTGAAATTGCATTCTCTTTCCACACCATTGCGAAAAGCAGCCGAATAGCGACAGTATTTCACAAAATTACAGAATACTAAAGAAGTCAAACCCGTACTAGCGGATATACCACAAATGGGTAGTTCTATATAAGGGCCATTTAAAATAAATTGTGTGATTCTTATTGATTATAATAATAATTAATCCATTTTCTTCAAGTTACTTCCTAATTGGCAAATACCCGGAAGATATCTGAAACATTACCTTCGCAAATTTACTTTCCAAATTATCAACATTAAATTTCATATTTCACCAATATCCACCGCAAGAGCGAACGTTAAACACTATTAAGAATGCAAGATGGATAGAGCCTATTTAACTGACTACGGTTAAAGGAGACTACTTAAAACATCTAGCGATACTTGCTTCATTCGTTTTCCCGGTATTTATTAGCCGTTTTACTTTGTATTTTCCCAACTGTAATTAGGATGAGATTGTTAAATATAGCTGAGTATTTCATGAATAAACACCTTAAGGATGTACTGATATCACATCCTCCTATTTCTCAATTCCTTTGGGGTGTTGGCAACACCCTATGATCAATAATGTTATAAAGTAAAGAGTTTAAGGGTAAAGAACAGCAAATACTATCGCTCTTGTATAGGGATGTATAGAATTTAACACAATTTGGGGGATGTAGTGAATATGGTAATCAATAACTAATCTAAACTAGAAAAGTTTCTCACTGTTAGGGTACTGAGCGTTATTATTCCCGACATTCGATAAAACACACTTATTGCTCCCCTTGCTTCCTTCCCGCAGAGACCAGTAGCAAATGTACCTGATACATGTAGCTGAGATTGATTTAATTTGTAATCGATTAACACTGATATGTGCTGAACAAAATGATCGGAGTGGGAAGGCTGAGAAGTGCAGATGTGTACACCTCAGTGACCAAGGGAATTGTTGTCCTTTTCAACAACAAAAAACACACAGTTGTTTTGGGTTTTGAAGCATGATTCCATTGGCGACTATGGGGATGGTGTTCTCGAAGTTCTATTTGTAGCAGTTTTGCTACAAATATGTCGATGGTGGGGGACGAATATGTGCTCGTAGTCCCGCTTTGCGGCCACTTCTTCATAATACTCGTACACGATGCGAAGAAGTATTTCTTATTATTACTCGATGCAATTCTGGAAGCTCCATCTTCTGCGATGATCAAACATGTTCTCATACAATTATAATTATTATAATGCTAATACAATCATTTTCTTAGATTTCTGTTGCATTTACACACACACACACACACACTCACACACACACACACACACACACACACACACACACACACACACACACACACACACACACACACACGCACGCACACACATACACACACGCGCGATTTCTTCGCTTTTCAGACATTAGTTTTCAGTATATCCAACTTTCACTATATCGAAGCCTTAACTCACGTTAATGAATAATTATAATTGTTCAAATTCTCAGGTTTCCTACCTGCTTTTTACTGAATACGAGGGTGGTTCAGAACGTAATGCCTCCTATTATTTTCCTTAAATAAGTAAGTTATGCGAAAACTTTGAATTTGGCACAATTCCTCAAGCCTTCTTCTCCAATCTCCTGCAGTAGTAACTTCCTAAGTCAACAGGTGGCAGCACTGCATCCTCTTGCAAAATGGCTGACATCGACATTCGCATTGGACAGCGTTCTGTGATTGAATTTTTGACTGCAGAAGGTGAAATGCCAATTCGCACTCACGAAAGGCTAAAAAATGTGTATGGTGATGCAACGGTGGATGTCAGCACTGTTAGATGATGGGTTGGTCGCTGTTACAAAGCTGAAGGGCAAATACCATTGGCAGATGAAAAGCGAAGCGGCAGGCCAGTGACTGCAGTGACTCCATACAACATTCAGCGAGTCGATGATATCATTCGTGGTGATCGCCGGCTAACAACAGGTGAATTGTGTCTCATTACCTCCCTCAGTAAAGGTAGTGTGATGACGACTATTCAACAACTGGGTTACTCAAAAGTTTGTTCACGTTGGGTACCAAGAATGTTAAGTGCCCAAAACAAAGAAACAGGGAAAACGATAGCCTCCGAACACTTGCAGCGCTTCAATTTGGAGGGAGAGGAGTTTCTAGAAAAAAAATTTTACAGGAGACGAAACGTGGGTTCATTTTTTCGAACCTGAATCAGAGAGGCAGTCAATGGAATGACATCATACAACGTCACCGAAGAAAAAAAAATTCAAAACTTAGCGGTTGGCAGGGAAAGTTATGGCGACAGTGTTTTGGGATGCAGAGGGTGTGCTTATGATTGATTTTTCGGAGCAGGGATGCAGAATGAATTCTGTCCAATACGTCAGAACCCTCAAAAGGATGAAAGCACGTCTTCGCCAAGTTCGCCCAACGAAAACTATGGCGAATGTTCTTCTTTTGCATAACAATGCAAGACCACACACCAGCCGTTACACTACTGCAAAAATTGAAAAATTGGGATGGCAAGTCTTACCTCAACCCCCATACAGCCCTGACCTGGCACCATCAGACTTCCATCCGTTCGGTCCACTAAAGTAAGCTCATCCGTGGATTCATTTTGAAGGTGAGGAGGCTGTGAAAACGTCGTGCGTCAGTGACTTAGGAAGCAAGACCGTGTGTTTTACCACACTGGAATACATGCCCTAGTTAAAAGGTGGACCAAAACTGTGGAAAAGGACGGAGATTATATTGAATAGTGACAAATTAATCGCCAATGTTGTAGTTTTCAAGCTATGTAAATTGGATTTAATTATTTTTTTTTTGAAATTAAAATAGAAAAAAATATGAGGCATTACTTTTTGACCCACTTTCGTACATGCATCATTCTGCACGGCTTCACAGACGGGTCTGTTCCCTCTGTGATCGCGTCGCAAAAGACGCTAACTTCTCCTTTTCATTTATTTTCCATTTCCTATTCACTATGGTAACTAAATAATCTAGTCTACATCACTTTTCCCTGTGGCCAATACATTAATTTTGAATTACATAATTTTCTGATTTTCCAAATATAAAGTCCTAAAACAATTTTCTTTTATAATTTTATCTTTCTATTTAATTTATCATATTTACCATTTATCTGGATTGGATAATAACATTCATCTACACCTGTTTGTGACCTACTCTATACAGTTATGGCCAATCTACAACTCGTAGCAATTCAAAACAAAACTCTCATCATTTTAAATATATCAACATGAAACATAAATGAATAAATTTAACATCACCCGGGCACTGGAAATATTAACATTTGTAACAGTTTTACAGCAGTGATATTTAAACTTAAAGGAAATAAAGTTAGTCACAAGTGTATTGAAAGGAGAACACATATACTTAAGGGCTATTGAACACGAGGGGCAATATTTATTTTTTGAGACTTGGCAACCCTGAATGTTGTAAGTGCCATCTAACGTGTCCAATGGAAACTTTGACATTGTTTACCATAATCTACTCCAGAAATGTTGTCAATTTAGCGCCATTTCTTTTATCTGCATTAACTTGAAAATTGTGTCTAAACAAAAACATGGTTTTTATCTATTGGTTTGATTCATAAATTCGTTCGATTCTTGTTACGTGTTTACGACAAAGAACGCCTGCACTGTATGCCCGTATCACAACTACGGCAACGAAGTTGCCTAATTATCTAGGGGTAATCTGTTTACATACACAACGTCATCGAAAGTAAACAAAGCAATAAACTTTTCAAAACAAACTTTATTTTGTGCAGTATGCACCATTATTGTCAATAATATATCTCCATTTCTCAGGAAGCTTATCAATTCTATTTTTCCAAAATCTTGCAGTTTTCTGGTTGATGAACCCTTCAACGCGAGTCTGCAATCCTCCAAGGAAGAAAGGCGTTTGGCATTAAGGAAATGAAATGTGTAGTGTTTAACGCCCGCTTTTACTACATACGGCACCGCAGGCGGTAACACTGATGATGCATGAGATGAAGATGGAGCACCAGTGGAATGAGATGGTGGGGGAAACCGGAGGTCCCGGAGAAAACCCGCCCCAACGCCGCGTTGTCCATCACAAATTTCACTTTGCGGTCGCCTGGGATCGAACCCGGGCCGCCTTGGTGAGAGCCAAGCGGTCTAACCACTGAGCCACGGCGTGGCCGCGGCATTAAGGAAGTTTTGCAGGGATCGGAATAAATGATAGTCGGATGGGGCAATGTCTGGAGAATAAGGCGGGTGAGGTAACACATCCCAGTCGAAATCCCGTAATTTCTGAACAGTTACCATAGAAGTGTGTGGTTTGACATTGTCTTGATGAAAGACGACTCCACCATTAGGTGCTAATTCTGGCCTTTTCTCTCCTAGGGCAAGCTTCAGACGATCCAACTGAGAACAGTATTTCTCTGAATTGATGGTCTCACCAGGAGGAAGAAATTCGTAATAAACAATTCCTTTCCAGTCCCACCAAATGCACAGTATAATCTTCTCAGGATGAAGCCCTGGTTTAGGAATTGAGAGTGGTGGTTCCCCTTTCTTACGCCATGACTTTCTCTTTCGGATGTTGTTTTGCACAATCCACTTTTCGTCTCCTGTAACCAGCTGTTTCAGAAAAGGGGCAGTTTCATTGCGTCTTATCAATGCGTCACAGATGGAAACGCGCTGAACTAAATTTTGTTCACTCAGTTCGTGCGGAACCCACACATCCCGAAGATTTAGGTAACCAAGTTTCTTTAGGTGCCTAGCTACAGTTGCATGAGATAAGTTTAGCTCCTGACCTACCTCCCGAGTTGTTATTCTGGGGTTGTTCGTAATCATGTTCTTTTTCCTTTCCTCATCCGTAACCACTGGTCGTCCAGAACGAGGTTTGTGTTTCACAGATATGTTCCCAGCTCGAAATCGAGTAAACCATTTTTGACATACCCGATTATTCACTGCATCTTCTCCGTAAATAGCACAAATTTTCCGTTGAGTTTGCGAGGCGGTTTTACCTTTACGGTAATAAAACAGCATTAAATGTCGAAAATGTTCCTTCTTGCCTTCCATATTAACATACACAAGTTACAAATCCACACTGTTGCCTCCACAAACTCGTACTGAAGTTTGGTTACCAATTCTTACATAGGTTGGCCTATTTACCTTTGGCCGTGAGGTCGCTGTGGTTTGTGTTCATAGCATTCTTTTCTATTATTGTATTTGTAAACAAACCCCATATTGTTAGGCAACTTCTTTGACGTAAAAGTAATGGGGCTTGCAGTGTTCTCAGGAGTTCTTAGTAGTAAACACGTAACAAGAATAGAACGAATTTATGAGACAACCCGATACATGATCTAGTTGTTCATGCGACCTAAAATAAATAAATTACAAAAAACATGGAATTAACTCCAGAAAACGTCCGTGCAATGATTTATTACGATTTTCGACGTGTATTATCAAGACAAGAATGCATCGATCAACTAACTTCCACATTTGGCAATGAAGCTCCATCCTTTACCACTGTGAAATGCTGTTATAACGAATTTAATCGTAACCGCCGTTTTCTCAACGATGAAGTGCATGAAGTTCATACAAAATCAGTTGTGCCAAAAAACATGCTGTGAAAAAACTGATAATGCAAGATGGTCAAGCGACATATTGTGAGATTGATGCAACCCTAGGTATTAGTTACTCTAGCATATATAAAATATTGCTTGTTTATTTAGCCGTGAAAAAGGTTTGCTTTCATTGGATCACAAATAATTTGACGCAATCTCAGAAAGATGCTCATGTGTTTTGGTGTACAAAAACGTTCTAGAAATACAATGGTGGTGCCTCAAAAGACGTACATAAGATTGTAACAGTTTACGAATCATGGATCTATGCGTATGAGACGGAAGGTAAACAGCAGTCCACTGTATGGGCGTTTCAAGATGAATCAAGTCCAACAAAAGTTGTTCGCACTCGAAGCAGTTCGAAGTAAATGATCGCCTGCTTTGTCAACAAAACTGGCCATGTGGCAACAGTGCCTTTAGAAGAACGTAAAACGGTCAATGCTGAATGGTATACAGCCATTTGTTTGCGGGAAGCCTTCGTAGAAGTATGGAAAACCAAGAGGAACCGTAGGACGTTCTTCAAGACAATGCGAGCGCACAGACACGTTGGCTGACAACTAAGAATTTGAAGACTCGAAAATCGAATTGATGTGTCATCCACCATACAGGCCTGATTTAACACCCAATGACTTCTTTTTGTTCCAGAATATGAAGAATACATTGCGTGGACAACGATTTTTGTTGGCAGAAAGGGCCGTTAATGCCTTGAAAAACCATGTTTTAGAGGTGTCTCGAGAAGACTGGCATAAATGCTGTGCAAATGGTTCAAATGCTGCAAAATATATTGATCATAAAGGAGCACATTTTGTAAAACAATAAAGCAGTTTTCACTCAGAAATTACATTGTTTTAACTATTAGGCTTAAATACGTGGATAGTGGACTAGTATAAAATTAATATAAAACTATGAATATTTGTTCATTTACCATGTCTAGGGCGTTGCCATTCTCATTCACATTACCATTACAGACATTTTGTATGTATTAGTACAATACCTATATATGTAAATGTACACTGAATGAGCAACTACAATATATGATGAATTGCAACATGTGAATTAAATAAATTCCATGTAAGGAAATCATGAATTAAGTGTCAATGAAGGCAGCGATGATAATATTTAGTTTACGAAAAACTCTTAAAATGTCACAGCTTCTCACATCCTGTGGTAGCATGTTCGAAAATTACTACATTGAAGGATGGTGAATAAAGTGATGCTCAGTACTAGGTAAATAAATCAGATCTCAGAACTCGTATTAAAGTTATGAAAAGAATACAATTGAGTGGATTAATAAGAGATATGAATAATACTGAAAGGAATATTAAAAAGAATTGCATCTATGGACTTGCAAGAAGATATAAATTAATTACCTATATGGAGGGACAGTGTAATTTGGTCAGAGATACTACGTGTATATAACGCTTATACATACTTTGAACACGTGAAATTTCCAACGCCAGGCTAGAATTTATCAAAGTGGGGCACAACTAGGTGTTTACAAAAACCTCTTTTCAGTAAATTGAAAATTGTCAAATTTTGATAAATACATTTAGTATGGTAATAAATGTTGGCCTCTTGAAGTGGAATGGTATTATACTGCTAGTTTTGTAGACATTACGTTAGTAAAGTACCAGCCAAAACAGTACTGAAACTTTGAATTCTGAAACCCACTATGCACGCTTTATATTCATTTTGTTTATTATTTTTCTGTGCTAATCATTACTCAAATTTGCGGTGATAGCTTTCCCAGTTACTTTGAAAATTTCACCAAGAAACTTAAGGTAATAATTAAGAGTTGCCGCTGTTTAGTTTCATAATTAGTGAAAACAATTGAGTTTAATTACTTAATAATAGTTTCCTTTTCAGAAGCGTAAAATGGAGGCACATACATTTTAGTTTCTTTTGTAACTAATCTATTTTATTTGTTTATAATATTATAGGTTTGTAAAACATACTTTTGGAACAAAAATACTAATTTTAAGCTGCATTTAGGTAACAATATACGCTTACAAACACACGAACAATAATGTGTAGGAAACTGTTGAGTGTTAAGGCAATACCAAAATATTTTTTATAAGTTGGAAGCATTGGGCCACAGATTCAGTTTAATAACAGAGCGGTGCATGAATATACTGGAGCTCTTCTTTTAAGTACTGTCTTACACGTATTATGTGTATTGCACTCTTTATACTGAACAAGCTGAGTGTTGAGTATTTTCGCTTTGCAACACAAATGTAGTATTGAATATCATAAACAACTATATATAGCGACGGTGACTATACTCCTGCCGCCCTAATAAGCACACTTTCCTGTGAGCAATTTCCGCAATCAAAACCTACAAAACAAAACCTGCTGGCAAGCTACTCTTGTGCATACAACTTGTTTGAATATAGGTAATATGGCGCAACACATGGGCGAAAGTGTCACTGTCGTCTGTCACCCTTGTGCACGTGGGCTCGAAGCAATACAAAAGTTGTGTTTCTTAAGGCGGATGTAGTATAGTGCTGTAAAGTACTGCGTCTTCTTTACATCTGATACGACACAAACATGTTTAACAACAATCGGAGCAATTAACATGGGAGATTTAAATTTGATGCATGCAGTGCAATTAAAAACTGCTCGTAATCTAACACACTTATTTGTGTACTGCCTATGCACTCTAAAATTTTCTGTGCATTTTTGTGATTATTTAACTATCTACAATCAACTTTAAAATAAATTTAATTACTTAAAACATACAGAACAAAGCAAACAGAAAAACATATTTTAGCAAGACAAGAGACGTGAGTTAACTAGCTGACTGTGAGTTTGGTACATTTGCATTGCCACAAAGTATTGCCTATTGTAATTTCGATGTATAAGAGCATAAAGAGTGAAATAGGTCTACCCTCTATCATTTATTTACGGTACACGCTTGGGTCATTGACCTGGCTGGAAAGCGTTAATGAGAAATCAATTTGTTTGAGCCTCTGTGAACTATGTAGCATACATTAATGGCTAATTATACAAGCTAATGCCGTTCTGCCTGACTCTTATTAAAGCAACATTTGAACTGCAATGTTTATTTAATAACCAGAAGCTTCTAGAACTTATGGGAGAGAAAGACCGGCCAGGTTCGCGCTCATGTACGCTAACATTTATTGAATGTATGGTTGATGTATTGCAGACATTAAATAGGAATAACGTGACAAACACTGTTATACAATGCAAATTGAATGTGTTGTACTCATATGACTTTCTCTATTGTTGCGCTTCTTACAAAACTTATGCCCGATTTCACCAACAGATGTTAAAATCGACGTTAACAATTGTTAACGTAACAATTGTTACAGCGTTTACAAAAGTATTAAAATTCTTGCATTTTACCAACTTGTTTTCTGAAAATGTTAAAAAAACACGTGTTAACGCCGAGAAGCTTGTAAATATTACAGGTATAGAAGGCTGTGGATGAATCTTATAATTCTCTGAACGTACTGCGATGCGCTTTTGATTTTATTTCCGTTTACACACAGCTGCAAAAATAGCTTGTGAACAATATCAGAAGAGAAGCTGTGGGACAAATTTTTCATCAATCCAGAAAGAATTGTAACTAAATTTGTAACTAAATATACGAATATTGTGAAAAATAAATGGACAGATGCGGCAAATGTGAAAGAGAAAGATGTGACGTGGGGAAATATTGGGAATGAGTTTAATTCAAATGCAAACGTGACAATCAGAAGTAGAAAGCAACTTGTCAATATTACGTACATTTAAAAGGAGATGCGAAGAAGAACAGAAATGACAAGTGACTTGAAAGTTTCAAGACTGGAGGTGGACAGTGTATTAGCCACAGAGTTCAGTGAATTATAAAATCGCAAAGCTATTAATGCCTGAAGCAATGGCGAGATCGGCATATTCTTATTCGATGCATGTTCTAACCTCTCTTGTACTTCCTCAGTAATTCATAAAAACTTGTTTCGACAGTCTATACCTGCGTACAAAATCTTCTGATAGCTCCTCAAAATCATTTTTCCTCATTGGGTCTACTCTATTACGAATGCCATTTAGACGGTCCATATATAGTAAATCGACATCAAAAGCTGCATTTACGCTCGCTATCTTGACAGTTATACAGTTTTTAACGACTTAATAACAGAAATATGGCTTGTTAATTTAACAAGAGTGAGTTTAACACGAGTGTTAAGCTAACACTTGGTGAAATGCAATTTTCGTTTTAACTATTGCTAAATAGAATAACAGCCCTGTTAAGTCTTAACATCTGTTGGTGAAATAGGGTATTATTCTTACGTATATCTATTTCATGTAAATGGATATGAGGATATGGAGAAATTGTTCTACTATGTGTGATTTGGGAAAAACTGTAGGCATAAACGGTAGTCAGATACCTTAACAGTTGCTTGTTATATGATAGCATTGACATTGTATTTTCTTTGTAGGTCCAGGACATAAAAAGTCGGATGTATGGTGCTCATAGGACATTCTCTAATTTTGTGGAAAATATCCTTACAAAAGCTCACTCTCCTATCTACTTCATTAATCAGATTACTAATTTTATTGTAGGTGCAAGGAGCACATGGGAATACAGTAGCCTTTAACCATAATTAAATCTTTTAAACCTAGTCCTTTTGTTTTAGCTATGAAGTTCCATTGTCTTATCACAGCTAGGAAATAAAAAGGAAATAACGACTGCTTACTTGAGAAAAATATGGGCACTAAAAAATTCAAACAAATATCAAAGAGTATTTCACAAATGGTTCAATCCTCTCTCTCTTTCTCTCTCATACACAAACAAAACAACACCACACATACACAAATGAACTGTGTTTTAACGAGTTGCACATTTTTATGTTGTAAGAGTTTTCCAATTTCTTACTGTTTGTGTAGAGAGGTCATCCACATTGAAGGTTACTTCTGAGCACATTTTTAGAAATTTAAGGATAACACTTCATCGCGAAAGTATCTTAAACATATTTTAATCAAGTTCGCTATAGGCATTTTTGAGAAAATTAAAATTATGGAAAAACATTCCATGTAAAAGATAGTCGGGTTGAAGGTATTACCTTGAATATTTTGAGTGACATCCTTGGAGTGTGTACCAAATTTGGTACTCAATCGACTTTTCGTTTTTAGTTATGCTGTTCACAGGCCCATGGACATACGCAAATACACGTGTACCTTTTCCTAAAAATGTATTTTGGGGTCATTAAAACTGTTATTTGTGGTGGGTTATGGTATAAATATTTGGATGCAGTGTGTTGCACCCACTATTAGTTCTGTGATGAACATGTTCGTTTTTACATGGACACTTTGAAAGTTGTTACTACTGACAAGGGAACTATCACTACACTCATATCACTATACAGCTGAACATTTTATGGTATACCCCTGCTCCATATAAACCAGTTGCATCGAAAATCTGCTGCGGAGTCGAACCGCAACGCCCAAATCTGAAGAAGAGAAAGTATTACATGCCACTACTTGTAAGTAGCTGCTGGACATCCTTCATCAGCTCTGCGGTGCGTGTGGGGGATGGCACTCCTTATGTATGTCATGTGTAAACCGCAACCCGCCAGGAGTAAATAATCCCTCTCGTACAATGCTGTGTTATTATGCCTATATTTCCCTACGCATTCTGGATTCATTTTCGGGTACTTCCAGCTGTACTCCGCTCCCAATTTCTGGCACACGGCCCCCCATAGAACAGAAATGATGCCATCAAACTCTCAAGGACGTACAGTTTGAGGCGGTCCAGCCCGTTGTGAACCACGTCGAGCTCTCCCTTGTGCTCAACGCCTCACAATTAACGATCGGTGGCGTGAGGAGTTTAAGGAAAGGGAGATTGTAGTCGGTTCGAGGTGACATGTAGCTCCCGCATGAGAACTCTCATATGTACTTCAGGAGTGGGTGCGTCCTGACTGGTTGTGGGTTAATGATGACACCTCGGATCTGGTCGACAGAAGTTTATTGTAGTCCTTAGGCTCCTACGCTCGCCACCGTAAAGTCGTCGTCGGTGTGGTTGCTGAGTCAAGCGTCACTGTCAGTATTGTGATGCGAAGCATGGAGGCAGTAGCACTGCGTAGCCGAATTGGATATACTTATCGTCCTCCCAATACATCACTCGTTGTGCTGACTCTCACTGGAGAGATTGTTAAACATTGCGCTTGGTCTCTGTGCATGGCGTGGAAGTATAGTTCTTAGGCGGCGCCGAATTCGCGTCCGTCTCACGTAGAACTCCGGACCGAAGTGTTCTTACTAGCAAAACCTAGTTTCTGCCATGCCTTTGAATTACCCTCACTCTAGGTATTTCTCGCAGTTTGAAAAATCACATGAACAAATATCAATTTTCTATTGGCTTTTAACTATCCCCACTTGAGATCAGTGTTGAGAATCCCAGTTTCGGACCTAACATCAGAGACGCTTTCTCTAACGGTTCGCGTGCAAAAATTTATGCTAAGGCATGTGCCGTGCATGTCGGTAGAAATTTTATAGCCTGTTGTCAGAAGCACACATGGGATTTTAACAATGGGAAGGTTTCCGACTGGAAGGCGCCAAATTTTCCTTGAGGGCAAAACAGACAATAGAGTATGGTTGTTTGTTTACATGGGTTGCAAAGGGAGTTTACTGACCTTCGTAGAGTGACCTTGTCACTGTGGCGGTCTCCAGAGTATATGCTAACATTATGGCATATGTCTGTATTGGTATAGTCATTTATTTATATTTGTAAATCTATCATTTATTTATATTTATTCGTTTGTGTCAATGTCTTTCTGATATTAGGTTATATGTCGTCTCAGTGTTCTTAGGTGACAGGGGCTGCTTCAAGTTGTAATCATAGTCAAAGTTCCCTTGTAAGGAAACTTCTGAGACCGTAAGTCGCCCACCCAGGTATACTCGTACATCAACTCTAAGTCGAGTCTTTTGGTTTGGGCTTGGTCCTTTCTATAACGTTTGAAGACAAGGGATGACAATCAAACGTAATCAATGATTACGTTGGTAATGATCATGTTGGTGATTACGGTTTTAATAAATGTAAAAGTTTTCCTCAATCTCAATAAAACATATGAGTAAGTATACACCTCCACAGGAGAGAAAGTCTCCGAGAGGCGAGACGTAGGGCGGTGGCCGAAGGTCCCCACACCCTCCCTGGACAGGTTTATGACACCCCATGTCAGTACAGTTACAGACCATTCAAAAACATTCTGACGGCTTCTGCTTTTGTGAATGAATCTTCTCGGATTTAATGTACAGAGTGAATAGGGCGCATGTTATTTTAACGGTCTGCTCCTTGTATAGCAAGCGTTCTCTGCCACACACATTCGCGGTCCTTGTCCAACAGTACATTCCTTACAGGGATTTTCTTGCGTTGCTATACTATATTACCTTTTGGTATTCACGCATACTGGAGGCATCTTAATAGGAACAGTTTTTATAACCTGCAATATTGATATATTTTGGAAAGCCAACGTTTATTTTTCTAGAAAGTTTTCCTTGTTAACAATAGGTCTTCATCCTCTTTGACATTGACTTTGAGAGCTATATAGGTTTACAACTTGAAATCTTTAAGCATCTAGACGAAAATACAAACGTTAGACGGACCTGTGTTACGAATGTTCAGCTTTCCTGTTAAATGATTCACAACCATTCGTGGTCGTTCTAGGGGTAACAGAAAATTCAGCCCAAGGATACTCATCACTATAAATATGTCTCAAAAGCATAGCTTGTGAAGGTAATATTGGCATCAAATCATGCTTGAAAAGAGCATCAACTTCTTCAGGACGTGAGAATTTTAAAACTTCGCT
Organism: Mantis religiosa; assembly: GCA_030765055.1. Lineage (NCBI taxonomy): Eukaryota > Metazoa > Arthropoda > Insecta > Mantodea > Mantidae > Mantis > Mantis religiosa. Next base: position 141,541,291 of record CM060948.1, read on the forward strand.
TTCATTTTTTGTTTTTCTGTGTTTTTAATTTTATTGTTTATTTTTTGCTTTCCCTTTGTTTATATATTGTTATTAATATTAATTCCTGAATTTTTCTGTATCAACTTTGATACAGCCACTTCTAATTCTTAATATATTCGGGAAATATTTAAACGTTTGTACATGTTCTTATTTTTTAAGGATGAACTTCACCGTGAATCGTTATGTATTTTCATGTCAGTAGTGTGGATGTCTAGCAGGAAGTGCATTACATTTCTTATGCCCCGAATAGTCAACGGATGCTAGAAATGCTATAGACAGTTATAAATGGTCTATTTATGTACATGATACTCATATCACTTAAGTGATTGAGGTTAATTTTCGTAGATGATCTTATAATATTTAACTACCCAACCTTAAATAATATAAGGACTACAACTATGCTTGTTTTCACATTCAACAGGTCCACAGTAGTGTGAAACATTTTGAGGCAACTAAGAAAGGGTGAGTGAATAGGTTTAATAATGTTTTAATATTTTTATTAGTGCAATGCCATATTTATTCAGAGTGTCCATCGCTAATTATTCTTAACCCATTACACAATAATGTGTGGTGGCAAGGTACAAATGCCTTCGGCCGCTTCCTATAAGTGAATTACTCGATTTCTGACGACTAAAACCTTTATCGCATAGTCAGTCACGATTATGATTTGAATTTTCTGTAACAAATAGCGTGTCCGTTTTTGCTGTATAGTCTCCATTTCATTGCAGTCCTGCGGCACTATCCAACGATCTTGCTGAAACGGAAGGTCCGCTGCTGATTGTTGCCATAATGTAGGATACTGCACAGGATATGGAACGTTGCTGTTTCATAATATAAGGCTACATAACGAGGTTTCAAAAACGTTACAACTTTACTTATCTTGTTTACACCGAACGGGATGGCTAAGGTGGGTTCCTCTGTGGCCGACCTACTGACTCAGAGGTTTTTGTGGGGGTTTTCCCGGGTTGTCAGGCGAGTGCTGGATAGGTTAATTACATCTTCCGAACTTCCTGTCCCTCCATATTATTCCATTATCATTTCATATCATCTCTCATCTGGTGGTCTCTTTCAGGGCAGAAGTGTCGGACAAGACGGACGCAAAATTCAATCAATTTCACCCTCGAAAATTTTTATAGTGTATACATTCAAAATATATTAGCTGCTGAAATATGTTTTCCAATAAGAGCATAACTGCAGAATAAAATTGAAGTATAGTATTGTGCTACATTTTGTTTTGGCTATATAATACCAAAATGATTTCGCTTACATACCTCTCATGCTGTACATCATATTGAATAAAGAATCAAACTAAGACAAATATAAAACATAACTGAAGTATTCCTCTTATGAGAAAAATAACATTTTAATTTGAACTTAGATCCAAAAACGCTTCATTCCCACTTTGCACCATTGCCTGACAACTAGTTTATATAATATGAGGTTCAAGTCACTATTTTTATGTGTGGAATAATGTTAGATTACGTGTAAAAAACGTCACAGAACAGTTAGTAAACACTCTTTTAATCCTAGCGGTTGTCGTGTGGCCTGGCCATGATCGCATGAATCGGTACAGTGACCTCAGTGATTTTCTGCGAAGCCAGTAGCAGTGAATGATCCGCTCAAGGCTACGCTTCATTGAATGAGAATATCAAATGTCAATTAATGTCTTCTGTTCGTTCTGTAACGACTGGAGCTTGTTTTATTGTGAATTTCAAAAGCGAAGGCTTATTCAAACATTTATGTTGTGTGTGAATTATTTTAGAATATTCTTATTTTTGATATTAGCTAGTTATCTGCCCACTAAAGTGACCATTGAAAACTCCAAGCTTGCAGAGGATTTTTTAAGTACGTAGAAGCAAATTCATACAGACAGTAGTGTAGAAAATTTGGCATTCCAGTTCCAAGTTAGCTGTCTGTTTAATTGATTTAGGGCAACGGAATGACTATACGATAAATCCAAGAAGAAAAAAATACGTATCATTCAAACGCTCTGTAAATTGTCGAAGGAATATTTTATAGCTTTAATTGGATATTTCAAAATCTCTGTTCACAGTGTTGTTAAACTTCTGACGTTTAGACCTGTAGAATAACTACTGTTCATAAATTTAAATCTCACCAGATATGTAAGGAATGCATCAATGAAGATGAAAACTACTTTCAACATTACTTGTAACAAGGTTAGTACTGTATATCGTGAACTTTGCTATTACTCACACTATGTAAAGTAGTGGCTTTGGAATGGAGAAACGGTGTAATAGACAATGTATGTTTCTTCCACTAATATGCATTAGTGGAATGCGACCTTGAATTTCTGGCTTTTTATAGACTGTATACCTTTATTAATAGTTAATTGTTTACCCTTCTACTTGAAAACTAATTGCAATACACCTGGCTGAACCTAAAATTATCGTCATTAATATATAGTAGCTGGAAAACTGGTTTGTTCATGAATAGCAGATACGTTGCTAAGTGATGTATAATAAAAGTCACGTTAGTAACACGCGTTAAATTTTCTCACTATACTATATATAGGGAGCAATCAATACTGTTGCCACTCAACGGATCATTATAATATTAGCACCAGAAGGCTGTGCATCTCTATTGATCTGCGATGATATCAAAAAGAAGGAAGCGTAAGAAAGGTGTTTCCCATTCTCCTACTCAAACGATCAAAGTCTGCACACCTTCTCACTCTCAGTCTTGAAAATGAATCATATTACTCTCCATTTCCTTATATCTTGTACGTAAGTAAAAAAGAAACTAAAAATAAAAGAGTGCAGTAATACGAAGAAATCCGCCCTTGATGAAGAATCCAAGAGAAAGAAATAGAGAGGTAGAAAGAGAGAGAGAGAGAGAGAGAGAGAGAGAGAGAGAGAGAGAGAGAGAGAGAGAGAGAGAGAGAGAGAGAGAGAGAGAGAGCGCTTCCCTTTCTTTCGTTAAGAGAAAGATTCTGTCAGACATTCCCACCTGGCTGAATGAGTTACAAAATATCCTACAAAGATTAGTGATAATGCATGCATAACAAGTTCGTTTATAATTAACTAAAGACATGAAGAAATTAAAAAATATTCATTGCAATGGACATGCTTAAAACTAATCACAAATTTCTGCAGCTTTAGCCCTACATTGAAAAAATCTTGACCACCAGAGTTACAATTAAAAGAGATGCCCATTTGAAAGGAAAGAGATATACCCAGTGGTCCCAGTACTCCGTCTTTCACGTAAGCGGATAACCCTCTGTGCGTTAAAACGGTTAGAGAACACAACGGTGCAATTCCAGTGAAACGCAAGCCAATGGCGTGAGTGAACTTTATTCTGCCTGAGCGAAGAGAGATGGCTTCCAGGCTTGAATCAGCACTTGTAGTCTGTGATAATAAACACAAACAGTGTAAACAACCGAAGTAGTCTTAAAATGTTTTCCACTTATGCTACCTGGCCTTCATTTTCTAGGGAATATACTCAGTCTTTAGACTGGAAAATGGTTGAGAAATACTTATTTGGCTTGTCCATGTCTATCAATAGTTATTTTCACTTTCTGCACCAAGTACTTACAGTAAGTAGGGAAAGTGCTGCACTCCACCCAAAAATTCAATTCCGAGATATCAGCGAAAATAAAAGTTTTTACATTCTCTGAATCAGAAAGCAAAAATTACTTTAAAAAAATCGTGTGTTTGTATGTCCGTGTTCCTATGAACGGCATAACTCAAAAGACAAAGTATGTAAAATACCAAAATTGATATTTTAGTTTAGATCTTCATAAAATGTGATACGAAGATTTTCAAGAAAATTCTCCTCAAACTACGGTTTATTTGTGAAAGCCTCCGAAAACTGTGATTTTCTCAAAATTAGTTTTTAAGATTTTATTTAAAATATAACAATTTTAATATATTTTAAATATATTTTCATGACAAACGATACATGCATCATTTTGGGAGTGTGCTCAGAGGACTTTTATATTCTGGATGAATTTTGATAACTCAGAAGTCATAAGAGATAGGCAAAATCTTACTTCACAAAAACCGGAGATCTCGTTAAAATACAGAATATATGTCTGATACATTTTTCTTAGTGTGAACAATGTGGGAGATATTCCCTATTATTTATTTGAATTTTGCTATACTTATACTTTTGCTAAAATGGAAAGTTGTTATTCCGTTTTAACTCTTGTCCATGCAAAGAGAACGGAGTTCCAAAGACTTCCCATTGCAACCAGCTCTTCAAAAGGTTGACTATCGCTTGAAGCCTACCGTATTCCCATATTAACCTTGCACCGAAAAGAATATCAGCAATAATAGCCATTATCTCGACTGACATGAAATAGAGCAGTATGCGTTTGTAAGAATAGATTTTAAATTACAAGAAAAATCATGTAAGGATTTTCCGCCAATCAATTCCTGTTGCCATCAGTTTCAGTTTTGCAGGAGCCAGAGACAGCGTTTGATGTATTGCGGCTACAGATGTGCGATTTGAAAAGGTTTCTCCCTGGCATTGGTTAGAGCGCTAACGGAGTTTAGCAAGTGGAGATACCCTAAACGAGTAATTTGAGATGGGAGACCTATTTCTTTTCGGTTAAAATGTGGAAGTTACGGCTACAAGTTCCGAAAGTGCCAGTACACCACTGATAACATTTGAGTAGACAATATACGAAAATGAAGAGACGGGACGGAGTATTCCCTCTGGCAAAATGCTTATGACGTTAGCCTTCGAGTCAAAAGTTAATGAGTTCCAGTCTCCTTAAGTTTATGTCTTTTCTTTTTCTTTTGTTTTTCTTTTTTCTTCTTTTGGTTGGGTTTTAAATATTTTGTTTAAGCTTTTAATTGGTGTATAAAAATATGCATTTTATGGTGTAATTTCACCTTGTCAGTTCAATTAATTACAATTCTTTCTACAAAGGTTGAATCCTGTTTTATACTTTTACATGCTCTACGTGCAAATGGGAGGTTTGAAGGATGAACGAATTTACATAAAATTAAAAGTAAATGCAACACTTTATGTCAGGTTTATAGGAACTGTTCGAAGTGATGATCTACGTTTGCAATGCAAAGTTGACAGCGGCGAACGAACGACTGTCGTACTCTGTCCAAAATTCCTTTATGTGTGGAATAACTTCACATGCTGCTATTATTAGGGCAGTTGGGCCCTGTTCTGACGTGAAAGGTGTTTCATTCACCAGAGACTTGAAAAACTGCAGTGTAGTAGTGTGTTATTGCACTGGGCAGTCAAATTCAATTTCTTAGTTACGAATCGCGCCATTTCTTCCTATCAGCATTTACGTATTAAGAAGATGGAAAAAAAAAACACAAAAGTTAACTACATTTTAGAAACCGAACAACGGATCTTTGGAATATCAGATTTTAGTGTGAGGCTTCGGGCCACCAGTATAATTAAAGAAACACTCCTAGAGTAAGCTACATGATGCAAGGATGACTTAAACGCTGTTCAGTGTCGCACTGGCAGGTGATTAGTTCGAGACTTATGAGGCATTTAATCTAGAGAACGCCAAAAGCGAGCTATTAAGAATCGATACTTCTATACTGGGGAAGTAGTTTTAAAAACATTCTAATCCAATAATTTCACCCACCTTGTTTAAATAACAACTTATTATCATCTGATACCAGCTAGGTTTAACACAGCTGCTTATGTTTAGCCGCAGATCATGCATTATCTGCATATGTAGCTTTTTGTTTTTTATTTTTGTTTTTGTAATTTACGTCCTCCAACTTTAAGTCATATCGGACGATGAATGGAATAGGTGAAATGATGCTCAAATGTGCCCATTGTCAATAGAGCTTAGAGTTACCTGACATTCGTCTTTCAGGGAAAACCCCGGAAAAAACCTTATCAAGGTAACTCACCCTGACCGAGATTTGAACTCGGGACCTCTTGAACGTGAGGCAGACATGCTACCACCACGCTACCGAGGTGGGCATTATCTACATATCTCAACTTGCTTATATTAGTGACGTCTACAATCGCTGAAATTATTTCGGTGTAGTTCATTAACATGCTGTATTTGAAGCCCGATATATGCCATTATGTGAAGTTGCAATAAGTAGGAAAAATCGTGTAATTGTGAATCAAAATATTCCTAACTTTTACTTGAGCGCTGTGAAATCAATTTAGTATTTTAATTCCGTTGACATTATACTGTTTTTGTGACAATATTTAGATTATTTTTCTTATATGAAATTTAATACATTTTAATCTTTTCCACATAATACATGAACTATTATATATTGCTTGCAGCGGGAGAATAAAGTATATGTAAGCAAAACCAAGTGACCGTTGATCGTAGTGTGCCTTCTTCACAATTTCCATGATGCTACCGCAGTGTAAATAGTCCACTGAAAAAGTACTGCTACTGAGGTGTGGCGTCTGAGTTCGTTTTGCTAAAGCGCACAACAAGGGCGTACTAAGCATATTTCAACTAAAAAAAACATATAGTAATAGATAGATCAGTTAGTTGTAATTAAATCATGCTGCGCCCGCATTTTAAAGCTGTGAGGCGTATCCAGAAAAACAAACAGTTGTGAATCTTGGCTGAACTGGCGAGTACCGCTTAACATGCGCGCGGAAAGCCTTTAGGAAGTGGTGAAAAGATAATAATATGGAATGTATTGAATGTATTTAGAACTTGCTATCGATGAAGTGGTGAAGTTAACATCTGAGTTTACCGGTGTGTCGGTTTTCAGCATTTATAGTGCAAGCAAGGAAAAGGCCACATTCGATGAAATTTCAACTCCCGGCAAGAAGAGAACACGTGCCAAAAGAGTGTTGGAAGTTGTCTGTGATGGGTTTGTGAGGTCAGCAATCCACCGAAAAGTTCATCAATTCTTTGTTAACAATGAACCTCCCACCTTAAAGTGATGTTGGCTGTTAACTTTGATCCTGAGCTTCCAGACTTCAAACGATCTTTCCTCCACAAAATGCTTTTGGAAATTGGTTTCGAATTTTTGAACAGAAAAAGACAGAGCGTCATTGTGGACAGATATGATATTATTTTATGGCAAAGAGATTCTCTCCTCAAAGTAAAGGAACTTCGTAAAACACGGAAAGTTTATTATTTAGACGAGAGGTGGGTTAACGAGGGACACACGACAAGGAAAGTATGGATTGACACCACAGTGAAATAAAAGAAAACATGCATTTCAATCTGCTTTAAGTGCAGGACTTAGAAATCCTACGGGAAGTGGTAAGCGTCTTATAGTTATGCACATAGGAAGTGATGATGGCTTTGTAGAGGGTGGCGAGCTTGTGTTCGTCTCCAAAACAACGGAAGATTATCATGAAGAAATGAATGGCAACGTTTTCAAGACCTGGTTTGAAAAGATTTTCTCCAAATTACAACGAATAATGTTATCGAGATGGACGATGCTCCCTACCACAGTGTGAGGTTAGTTAGAACGCACACCAAACAACAAATGCATGATACATCTAGGGGATGATGCATCGAGCGACATGGAGACGTCGGATCTGGAGGGTATCGATCCAATTTCCAGCTCAGATTAGAGGAATGCAACTGAAGTAAGGAGCAGATAATTTTCATGGATATTAATAGTGTGCTGCGTGATACTTAGTTCGAAAAATGTGCCTTAAGTGTCGAAAATTTATGTTAATATTATACTTAACTAAGCGATCAAGCGGTTAGCTTGAATAAATACGTGTTTTTTGTGTTGAAAATGCATATTCATATTATTAATACACATTAATATTATACTTAACGAAGCGGTAACAGTACTGTCATTCCGAACGCACGTGAACGCGGAGTGATGCATACCTGTTTTGTTTACGGTACTTCATTCTCTAGTTGGACGTGGTATGGCTATATTTTACTGATACTAGGCATTTTGATGTTCCATATTCTTGGTGGATTTATTGGACTCTTAGTTGCTGGGAGCTGAAACCATTTTATTCAACTACCATTAGCCTTTGATGATTTATCCAGGTGATTGGCTGCTCTATATATGTTAATTTTAAATTTATACTTGCTCTAGACATTTAGTTAGAGGTTTCCTATAGAAAAAAGTGTTTTCATACTCCGATCGGGAACATTGAACCTTTTGCATAAAAGGACTCCGAAAAAGTTAAGCAGTACATAACTGAAGACAGATTGATGAGTGCTATTAGCTCTTAAATGTTCTGATGAAATGGGGATTTAGGAAGCTTTATTGCAGCAGTGTAGACAGTTCGTCTCGTAATGTGCCGAAACCTCCGTAGAGCAATTGATTACTCAGGTAGCTGCTAATCGCGAGTCACGTGTCCGATTCCAGACGGGATAGTTTCACTGTCCACAGGAATCCAATCCGTCCCATAGCTCAATACATTGTCCTCAGTATGAGTAAGGGGAGGCAATGGTTCTCATTCCATTGCATGAGATTAAGAAGGACGCATTCGGGTGCGCCTAGCACATTTTTCATTTGAGTCATTCCAGCTCTTTGTTTCTTGTTGTCAGCTATTAGTAATATACCAGAGTATTGTTAGTACCATTGTCCCAAGTTACGTCGTGTGTGAGCAACACATAGTCCCGTGCGACATTCAACGCGAAAGCTTTCCTTAAACATGTTTCATATTCTGTAATGTTGCTGATTGGCAGTTGATTTGAACTCATTTACCTGGTAATATATTAATTAAATTCCTTAATGTACAGCAAAATTGTAATTGAACAACTAAGTCGCATAGTAAGCACCCGCTCTACAAATTAAACAAATACTATTTAAATCTATAGCGTTACGCATCAGCCAGTTGTACGCCATTCATTGTATACCTTTTGGAAATATCACTGAGCAAAAATTCTTTTGCTTCACCTTTGCTACAGATTTACTAGTCTTTCAATCAGTTATACATTTGTAAATTTTACTATACCTAAACCAAAATTATAAGCTTTGTTTATAAAACCAAAATATCCCAAAATCACTCTTAGGTGAAACACAAATAATGTTCTATCCTATTGTACCCTGTGATACTTGAGTGTGTAATGTGACTAATCCTTCAGCACGTGTCGGTAGGAACATCTCTAGTTAAAAAACAAATTCGTTTTATAATGATTAAGTCTTTTGAAGAAATACACTTTTTAATGACAAATATCACAAAAACAAGACGACCGGCATACCATCGCCGCAACTTTAGGAGAGGTTATATATGTAAATAAACATAATTGTATCATTCATCACCAAATGTAGGATCATTCAAGCATGAATTGAGCATGGTGACAGCAGCAATGCTTGCAGCTGACATAGTTATGCTTAGAAAATAAGACACACTTAATAATGTATAAAGCTTCATCATTAACGCTTAGCCTATGGGTTTAGGATTAGGATTACTACTGAGGAGATTCGGTACTTCGACCAGCCTTTATCTATTGTATCTATGCTCCCAAGTGAAAAACCCCCGGGAGGAGGGATGAAGCGGCTGTCCCAAGGAGACACGACAGTACAGAGGGCAGGGTACCTACATTAACTTATCTGAAACCTTCCCCGGTAGACCAGGACAACGGACACTCCCCCCTACTGTAGTTCGGAAACGGTCCCAGCAGCCGACTCGGAGACCGGCAACCGACGTACTAGAGGAGGAAGTTGTTCACTCAGAGCATATCATCCTGCCATGCACTAGGCAAACACCCATCGACAGTTCTACCTTGAAAGAGACCACCAGATGTGAGATGATGTGAAATAATAATGGAGATGAGATGAAGGGACAAGAAATGCGGGAGATGTAATTAACCTACCCAGGATTTGTCTGGTGTCCCGGGAAACCGTTAGAAAAAATCCATGGACTAGGTAGGTCAAGATCAAGACTAACCACAGTGGCGACTCTCCTCAGTAGTAACCCCAATTCTAATCCTTATTATATTACTGTGTTATAAGCTTGATAATTTGCAAAATGTAATGAATAGAGACGGATTACAAATCAAATTAAAACAGCACAATCAAATTATGAAATAAGCACGCAAATAAGAACGAAACATGAAACAAAGAAGCACCAAAATTAAGCAAGTAAAAAATAAAAATGTAATAATAAACATATCGTTTGGTAGAATTTTTACCTTGCTCGCGCTTATTACAGTACACGAGAGAATCTTGAGATTTTTTGTTCCATTTATACCCCGCCTTTTATTGCACTGGTCATATCGGCGGCCGTTCTCCTTTGGAGCATATCGAAGGTGTTAACTCGTATTCGTTGGTTTTTAATAATTAGATCACGCACACATTCGCACTCTCATTCATACTTCCAGACTCTGGAGAAGTTGAGGAATTATCTTGGTAGGAGAAAAATTCACACCCCCACAGCCGGGAATCGAACCCGGGACTCCTTTGAGATATCCTTGTGGGGAAGCTCCTGCGTTTTTCAGGAAAAAAAAATTTATACTGTGAAAATGATCTCTCATCGTCAAATGACGTTACTGGAACATCCGAAAAGCACCACAGTTCTTTTTGAATGAATTTTCCTTAGATGTACGTTTCTGTACCAGAAAGTTTTGTAGAAATTTTACGCGGTCTCGTAACCAGAATGTTTCCTTGATACCTTACTGAGTTTCTCAAAGGCAGTTTTAGCAATACTGTGACTCTCTGAAGACACCGTTACTGATATTTCATTTATCAAAGAAAGTGAATGCTCCAAGGTATAATTTCGAGTTTCCAACTGTGCTAGGTATTTTGGAGAAGCGGTTATGGATGTAATCTAACTTATCTTGGATGCCAATATTAGCAAAACATTCTTGTGCTGTGGCGATGTTGATTATTTCTTCTGCATCTAAGGAGTACAGCACTTTTACTTCGTTGAAACGTTCTGCGTAGAATGACAAAGCCTTTAACCAAGAACCCGATCGAGTTAAAACTGGCTAAGGAGGTAGAGACAAATTTGGAAGGACTTCATGAAATTTTTTAACTCTAATCGGCGACAGTACGCTTTTTTACGCTAGAGACAAGAAGATCCACAATTTGATATCGGCTCCTGACTCTTTCGGCGAGACGATGATGTCTAGGAGTGAAAATTTGCTTTTAAATTAATATGATTTGGATAAAATAAGCTATATAAATTAAAAAGCATAAAATAAGCAAGCAAACGCGTATTTCAGAAAAAAGGCATTTATAAGCATTTTTCTTAGAAATCCGGGCTCTAGTAATGAGTATTTGTTATGATTTCCAATGTTACACGCATACCACTATATTCCTACGTTCCCTTTTCCAATTGGGTAATACATGTTCAAAATATATTTAGAATATTTTGCGGGATAACAACATCTTTGATGTAATATTTAAATGGCATGAAAAGTCCTGGTGATGATCTAATCTTTATTTTTATCTTTACTATATTTTTATAACAAACTTTCAGTTTCCTTATTAAGTTCACGTATAGTTGCATATCTAGACACATTATTTGTAATACTACATTTTTATAGTAGTTATACTTCTTATGCATGTTTTACTATATTTGACATGCCTTGTTTGTATTTTATGAAGCTATCTTCATTTTCATAGAAACTCTGAGCACAACACAGAGCACACTTACAGATATGAGTCCAATACAGTCTCGGCTGACGACGGTGATTGTCACAAGGCAATGCTGTTCCTGAGGAAGGCGTGTTCAGAGTCCATGTGCTCCCAGCTCAAAGGTGGGCGAGATTATCCAAAGGGAATAAAGGCTGTATTCCTGGTTCAAAAAGATGACTTGCCCTGACTTGCAACTGAAATTTGCTTTCGAATCTTCTAATCTGTTTCTGAAGTCATTTTCTAGATCAGTTAGAAAATTCTTTGGTGTATAAATTTTGGGCAGTTATTTTAATGTGTTTTAATTTTAGAAGCAAATATTTTCCTGTTTTCATTTATTTTTATGTGGAGAAGACTATTTTATACTAAAATTGTTGTGTATAATAGTGTAATTACTGTCGCAAATATGAAATTTATTAGGAAAAATTAATTCTTAACATTCATTTTTTTTGTAATTTACGTCCTCCAACGTTAAGTCATATCGGACGATGAATGGAATGGGTGAAATGATGCTCAAATGAGTCCGGCGTCCATGGAGCTTAGAGCTACCCGACATTCGTCTTTAAGAATAAGGGAAAACCCTGGAAAAAACCTTATCCAGGTAACTCACCCTGACCGAGATTCGAACTCGGAACCTCTTGAACGTGAGGTGGACATGCTACCATCTACGCTACCAAGGCGGGCTCTTTAACATTCATTATAGATTCAGTCAACAGAGTTAAAAGCCAAATCATTAATTGAAAGAGAAAAAAGCATTCTACCACAGAAATATAGACCTTTTACTTTATGTTTAAGAGTGAACCTTGCACTCCCTGGCAAAAGCATCCTGGAGTAGTGAAGAGTACGTCTCGTGAATATGGCTATTCTGAGCATCCAATATATTTTGCGATCAACTCTTATAACCTAAGGGTGATATTTTTTCTTTTGTTTTTACCAAGTTCACTTGATAGAAAAAAATGGCTCCTATAGGGGATTCAAGTACATATACGTAGGTAAGTTTAACTCGGTTCTTTCTAGCAGCCTATGCTCTACTCTTATTATGCATTAGAGTGGGTGCGGATGTCAACATTACACCGTAGTACAACTTTAGGAACGAGTGAAACAGGGAAGCGCAAGTAGAAAAAGTTTATTACTACATTGCTCATATTATCACTTACTTGATACCTTCAAGTAACAAACGGGACATACAGATATTGTAATTAACTTACAAAACCTTCAAACATGAGCTCTACTGAAGGATACGACGGTTGCGATGAGTCAGTTATAAACATTTGACGGCGGAGAACGTCAACACGTTTTTATTGCGGAGTGATACAACCGTACTGTTTATGTGCGTCCCTTCTTTAAGCCCGGAGGGATTGTAGTCATCTGATTGAAAATTTGCTATGTTCGTGCTAGTTCAGTCAAGTTAAGTTAAAACAACTATGATAGCAATAAAATTACGGATAATAGTATATATATATATATATATTGAAATAATATTTTAACTCCCAGTGCAATAATAGGTATTATATCAATGATTATGACTACACTGGAAGCTGTCATAATAATAATAATAATCATAATAATAATAATAATAATCATAATAATAATAATAATAATAATAATAATAATAATAATAATAATAATAATAATAATAATAATAATAATAATAATAATAATAATAATAATAATAATAATAATAATAATAATAATAATAATAATAATAATAATAATAATAATAATAATAATAATAATAATAATAATAATAATAATAATAATAATAATAATAATAATAATAATAATAATAATAATAATAATAATAATAATAATAATAATAATAATAATAATAATAATAATAATAATAATAATAATAATAATAATAATAATAATAATAATAATAATAATAATAATAATAATAATAATAATAATAATAATAATAATAACAATAATAACAATAGTAACAATAGTAACAATAGTAACAATAGTAACAATAGTAACAATAGTAACAATAGTAACAATAGTAACAATAATAACAATAGTAACAATAATAACAATAATAACAATAATAACAATAATAACAATAATAACAATAATAACAATAATAATAATAATAATAATAATAATAATAATAATAATAATAATAATAATAATAATAATAATAATAATAATAATAATAATAATAATAATAATAATAATAATAATAATAATAATAATAATAATAATAATAATAATAATAATAATAATAATAATAATAATAATAATAATAATAATAATAATAATAATAATAATAATAATAATAATAATAATAATAATAATAATAATAATAATAATAATAATAATAATAATAATAATAATAATAATAATAATAATAATAATAATAATAATAATAATAATAATAATAATAATAATAATAATAATAATAATAATAATAATAATAATAATAATAATAATAATAATAATAATAATAATAATAATAATAATAATAATAATAATAATAATAATAATAATAATAATAATAATAATAATAATAATAATAATAATAATAATAATAATAATAATAATAATAATAATAATAATAATAATAATAATAATAATAATAATAATAATAATAATAATAATAATAATAATAATAATAATAATAATAATAATAATAATAATAATAATAATAATAATAATAATAATAATAATATATAAAATATATTATATAATACATTATTGTTGCTAGTATTATTAATTATTATTAATAATAATAATTATTATTATTATTCGTAGTAGTATATAAAATACCAAAGTAGTTATTCATATTGACAAACTTATCAAACTCGTAGAATTTCAGCAGTAATAATGTTAGGCTAAGTTCTCTATGCTCGCAAACATGCTTAATATTATATTATAATTACTTTATATTATGATTACTATTATGGTTTCAGAGAAGCGGGAAAACTATTACTCAGCCACACGCGCTAATTATGTTATATTGGCTAGCCATATTTACCCTACTTATTTGCAGTAATCACAGTAGAAACCGCTAAGGGAGGACATTTAGTTCCAAAGGGCTCATTTCTTCATGCTTGTTTCTTAAATTTGTTTGAAGCTAATTATACAGAGACGTGATAAGGGCTGGGTGGAAGCTTGTGTTAGATAACCATCAAAACCTCGCTTATTCTACTCCCAAGTGTGAATTCAAAGAAGAGTGTTTCTTCAGTGGAAACATGACTTCATCTTACATTTTTTCTTGAGTACATTTCATAAGAAATGCGGCTTTTACCTATTCTTTGACCACCATCTCGACCTTTACTACAGCATCCTTCTATTTTCCTGGATCCCTCTTCTCACACACCTTTCCAGCTTCCACTAGAAGCTCGCTCTTTTACTGTAAGCCTCCGTTAATACCTTCACTTGAGAGCCGGAGAACGTTAATTAATAATTGCCAGCATAGCAGCAGCAGGAGCAGGGTAGCAGTACTTCAGTACCTTGCCTCATCACATCAAGCAGTGTGTGTGTGTGTGTGTGTGTGTGTGTGTGTGCGTGTGTATCACCTTGCTGTAGCAAGCTACTGATTAAAACCTGGAGTGGTGAAGAGAGAAGGCAGAGGTTTCTCTTTGCGTATGACTTTGAGTCTCCATCCTGCAAATTAGAATCGTCAGCTGTGCGTGTATGTACACAGTGAAATAAGATGAATGGTGTTGATGACGTTAGTGACAGATATTTTGATGACGGAAGGTTCTGCAGTATAAGAGAAGCTTACAAAGTACTAATTTGGTTAAAACAATATTAATAGCACAACAGAGTATGAACTTCATATACGGAGAACCAAATTGGAAAGCTTTGCCAAAAAACTACACATTTAGTGTTGTTTATAATTTTATTAGTGGGTTAGCCGATACGTTATGGCGTTCTTTTCTTTAAGCAAAACTTCTGCGTGTAAAATAAATCATTCTTCGATTAAATGCAAAACGCAAATATTGTCCAAAATGCTCCGTTTGGACTTGACACTGTATTTTATGGACCTTATAGGAACAAACAATACATAAGCGTTAAAAAACTAAACACACTACTTGTGCTGTAAAGCACAAAATTCTCATAATAACGTAAAAGGCATCGTCAAACCATTTTACACGCAAAATTTTCACTTAAGAGCGCTAGGACCTATAGGCCAACCCAACCAGTTAACACTGGTACCTTCTGTTCAGTTTTGAGGTACATTTTCATTATAGCATTAATGCTCCTTTTTGTCCTACGTGTTAATAATTTCTGAGGTATCCGATTACATTCTTTTCTATCCTCGTTGTAACCATTGTTTTAATTCAAAACCCCTAAAACTTTGTTAATATTTTAAGTTTGCTATTTTGAATTTATTGAGAAAATAATTCATTGTAAATTATTAAAAATTGTAGTAGAAACGGGACGAGATTTAAAAGTACAATTGAAGTAAAAATAGTGATTTTAGACGTGGAAGCAAAAGAATAACAATATTGGTAACGTTTCTAACTATGATAATGTTAGTTCAAATTTTTGAAAACTGTTCTTTGAATGATAAATTATTTAAAAATTATTTAAAGAAATGATTATTAAGATTATCAAATATGGCAATGAAAAGTGTGCAACTAAAGATGATGTAAACCAATGATAAATTATTTAATTGCCATAGCAACGACCAATTCAATAATTTCAAATCAGTTAGAGTTAAATTCATTCTACGCTTAAACGTCGGGGTGTAAAGACGCAAAATTGTGATTCTGCGTAGGAGTGATCTTCGACTTATTTATGCTTACTTCTGAAAGAATTAAAATATATATATTGGAAAAGAACTTAATTATTCAATTTATTAAGTAAATTACTTTCATTCGAACCCCATCCGATACTAAGCCTGAGGTAAGAGATTTTCCTGCGACGACTGTAGCTGCCGAGATTAACGAGAGAACATTGCGACCCACAGCATCAGAACCAGCCTAAAGGTCGTGACGCTGCAGCTTCCCAACCCAGAAAAACTGTCCCAAGGTGTTCTTCAGCTTCTTTCTAAAATGACGAGGACAAAACTAGGGAAGACCAAATAAACAATAAACGGAATCTCTGTGAAGATGAAGCAGGATAAATGTCTAATTCTTAAAGTGAAGAATGATGAATAATATTTATACCACAAGTATCTTTTTTACATTTTGGAAAGTATATGAGAGAAGACATTAAAGAAAAATGCTTTTGCTTTAAGAAAGCAGAGCAATAAAGGATTATCGGCTATTTTGGTTTGACTTATGCACTACTTCACAGAAAAAAGGATATATGAAAAAGAGAGAAAGAAAGGAAAGAAAATTGAAATATAAAATGGAAACACGCCTAAATCTTTGAGTAGAGAGGCAACTTTTAGCCTATATTTTAGGGGAAGCATTTTCTACAAATCGGTGCTTATGTTAATGATATGGCCGTGCCATGGCTCAGTGGTTAGACCGCTTGGCTCTCCCCAAGGCGGCCCGGGTTCGATCCCAGGCGACCGCAAAGTGAGATTTGTGGTGGACCACATGGTGCTAGGGCGGGTTTTCTCCGCGATCTCCGGTTTCCCCCGTCATCTCATTCCACCGGTGCTCCATCTTCATCTCATATATCATCATTGTCATCGCCTGCGGTGCCATATGTAGTAAAAACGGGCGTTAAACTATACATTTCATTTTGTTAATGATTTAGGTAGTTTCTACGTGTTTAAGCTATGTAGTTTTTGCAAATATACGTATTGTAAATTCAAATATACGTATTGTAAATTTTATTTCTCAGTAATAATACTTTTAATGATATTTTTGTTAGTGCTACTTTCTGCTGTAAGTCACCGGTCTTCTCAGTAATTATTGAATATTGCTAAATTAAATTTAGAAGTTTACAGCAAATTTCATGATTAGTTCACTGAAGCACATTTAGGGAATAGGACATTACTACATAATTTCTAAACTCTTGATCCAGTCTAGTAAAAATTTGTTGTAAGATGGATAAACATTATGTGCTGACTAGAAGCCAAAGGATAAGATATAACGATTCACAACGTCGCCTTTATATGGCTGTTACTGACTGCCAGATATCTACAGAAATGTCTTCTTACCTGGGACATTTAACCACTTTGAGATCGTGCGAATATAACCTTGAGATATACGTATGTTGTGAGGAGATTGGTAGTAATGTTCACTACAATCTGAGCATCTCCTCAGTTTGCCAACTTCAAGGACTATATAAAAATAGTACATGATGCCTTGAAGATGTACATACCGTCATTAATCGGAACGAATAGCCCCGTCATTTTGAGGGGTTCCATATTTTAAATTAATAATTTGTCACAGGTGGTTGATTGTCAAACCACCTAGTTCTTTGATATTTCCTAACCTTTGTCAATAACAGGTGTATAGAATCGTGCAGAAAATTTTGATTTCCAAGGGGATATTTCTTTATTGAAAATGCTTATCAGCTGTGCTCCACGCCAGTTTGGGGCAAGCCAATGACTTCCTAGCTTGAATTCAAGTCCAAAATACGCTTTAACCTGTGAACAAATGCCAGGTACAAATTAGAGGCAAACGGTCAGGAGTAATGTAGCAGTGATTTTTATACTTCATGTTGTAAGGAATCGCCAAAGATTTTGTTCTTCTGTTTCTGAAAGTCTTAGGGGTAAGATGGATATTTGTCTATCCAAGTGTGTGCATAAACAATTTTGTGTATGTATCAAAGATGTATAAGTAGTGTGTGCTCAAGAAAAGAAATAGTTCACCGTGGAATCTACCGTTGATTGTACAAAGACTACATTAATATTTGTAATTGTGTCAAAGAATTTAAAATTGTTTATGAGTAATTAAATTTCCATCTTTGAACAAGAAAAGTATTATTAATTCTTTAAAGATAGGAACACTATCTTTATCAGCCCCGTTACCGCGATCCTGGGAAAGAAAAGGATCTCATCGCTCAACAATTATAGATGCGCCTAATTATCCAGAGTTGCAGGAGAAACTCCTAGATTTCTTCAAGATCGTCACCAAAGGGGAGAAATTAATCTGCATCTACCTTCATCCCAAATAATCCTGCTTCAAGACGGAGACCATCGCATCATAATCCTTCCAAATATGACCCAAATATATTGTTTCAGTAAGGAAGGCATTATTAACAGTAGGAATTTCCACTGTTGCTTACCACAAACAAGAAATTGTTTTTAAAAATATAAAATTATGCTTTGAAGCTCAACATGTTCCGCAGTGGAGCTGCATATCAACCCCTGGATGAGTCTGCTTACTACTGGTCAGATATCTAATGTGTAGCATTCAAACATTAACCTATGAATACAGGCTCAGGACCAAAGGAAATAGGGTGATTTAAGCATTAAGTGGAGTGGTAAAACAAGGTAAGGGTCGAAGACTCGGCGAAGCAGATGCTGTTCGGTATTTCTAAAATAAAAAAAAACATTACGCGTTATATCGGCACGATTTACGGCACTTGACTTTTGGAAGCAGCCTTTTAGAACCATTCTTTCAACGGATATGACCACTACCTACTAGAAGACATGCTATCACTTACAATAGACCTGCAGGGCTTAATAACTCGTGCTACTTCAACTGTTCGTAGAATTGCTGTACTTGTTTACTGATGACTTATGACATATTGCCGATTGGACCCTCTACATGTGTATAGTTTTATTTTCTGCTAAACGTGAGTTCGCAAAAACTTTAATAAATATTTAATATCTATTTTTATATCTTTATCTATTTATTCATTGGTTCTAGTGAATTATAGTGTAAATATGTGAATACTGAAAGCACAGTTCATATATCGGGTTGTCTCATAAATTCGTTCGATTCTTGTTACGTGTTTACTACTAAGAACTCCTAAGAACACTGCATGCCCCCATTACTTTTACGTCAAAGAAGTTGCCTAACAATATGGGGTTTGTTTACAAATACAACAATAGAAAAGAATGCTATGAATACAAACCACAGCGACCTCACGGCCAAAGGTAAATAGGTCCACGAATGTAAGAATTGGTAACCAAACTTCAGTACGAGTTTGTGGATGCAACAGTGAGGAGTTGTAACTTGTGAATGTTAATATGGAAGGCAAGAAGGAACATTTTCGACATTTAATGCTGTTTTATTACCGTAAAGGCAAAACCGCCTCGCAAACTCAACGGAAAATTTGTGCTGTTTACGGAGAAGATGCAGTGACGAATCGGGCATGTCAAAAACAGTTTACTCGATTTCGAGCTGGGAACTTCTCTGTGAAAGACAAACCTCGTTCTGGACGACCTGTGGTTACGGATGAGGAAAGGATAAAGGACACGATTACGAAAAACCCCAGAATAACAACTCGGGAGGTAGCTCAGGGGCTAAATTTATCTCATGCAACTGTAGCCAGGCACCTAAAGAAACTCGGTTACGTAAATCTTCGGGATGTATGGGTTCCGCACGAACTGAGTGAACAAAATTTAGTTCAGCGCGTTTCCATCTGTGACGCATTGATAAGACGCAATGAAACTGCCCCTTTTCTGAAACAGCTGGTTACAGGAGACGAAAAGTGGATTGTGCAAAACAACATCCGAAAGAGAAAGTCATGGCGTAAGAAAGGGGAACCACCACTCTCAATTCCTAAACCAGGGCTTCATCCTGAGAAGATTATGCTGTGCATTTGTTGGGACTGGAAAGGAATTATTTATTACGAATTTCTTCCTCCTGTGGAGACCATCAATTCAGAGAAATACTGTTCTCAGTTGGATCGTCTGAATTTTGCCCTAGGAGAGAAAAGGCCAGAATTAGCATATAATAGTGGAGTCGTCTTTCATCAAGACAATGCCAAACCACACGCTTCTATGGTAACTCGTCAGAAATTAAGGGATTTCGACTGGGATGTGTTTCCTCACCTGCCTTATTCTCCAGACATTGCCCCATCCGACTATTATTTATCCCGATCCCTGCAAAACTTCCTTAATGGCAAACGCCTTACTTCCTTGGAGGATTGCAGACTCGCCGTAGAAGAGTTCGTCAACCAGAAAACTGCAAGATTTTGGAAAAATGGGAATTGATGAGCTTCCTGAGAAATGGAGATATGTTATTGATAATAATGGTGCATATTGCACAAAATAAAGTTTGTTTTGAAAAGTTCATTGCCTTGTTTGCTTTCGATGACCTTGTGTATGTAAACAGATTACCCCTAGATAATTAGGCAACTTCGTTGCCGTAGTTGTGATACGGGCATACAGTGCAGGCGTTCTTTGTCGTAAACAGGTAACAAGAATCGAACGAATTCATTAAACAAACCAATCAAATAACTATTAGCCAGCTTTACGCCCTAGCTAACAAAGGAGGAATCCTGGGCATAACGAAAAAGAAGGAGAACAGGTACAAGAATTAGTAAGGTTCCACACATGAAACTAAAACATTGTGGAACACTTCAGACATATAAGAAACATAATTTATGGAATAATTTTTATGAGATACGCAATTTTTACAGTTTACGATATTGGTCCAACTTTCTTTACATTTTCAATTATTCTCCAGAAATATTTAATTAGTCTAAAGTATTTCATATGCTGTTCTCTGTGAAAGTACATTTGCAGAGGAAAATATTTATTTTACGTTAGGTACTTAGGTAACTTTTCCTCTTTAACCTTTATATCATTTTAAGCTGCAACACCTAGAAATCTTACTTAATCTAATAATTCATTAAGATGTAGTGTCTAGCATTGGTTTTGTATTAAAGAGTGTTATTATACAAGGAAGAAGATTAGCTGCACTCACTTTGTCTTTTTATGTCGTAATTTTTTTCGCTAGTATATCATGGGAATTCGTCTATATGCTCTAGTTTCTTCCCAAGAAACTTTTAAGAACTAACTCAGAAAAGGCATGAACACAAGTCAAATGTTGCCTAAAACTATATTCTTCGTGGTAGAAACAGTTATTAATACTTATTGGTTTTCCTTCTCACTTTATTCAATATTCAAAGTATTACACACTATGCTATTTCTGTCAAATAGATTTTATTTTTAAACATTACTCTATAAGAAATTAACTGAGAGAATCCTTGAATTAGCTTTTCGATGCAAACTTTAAA
Organism: Mantis religiosa; assembly: GCA_030765055.1. Taxonomy (NCBI): domain Eukaryota; kingdom Metazoa; phylum Arthropoda; class Insecta; order Mantodea; family Mantidae; genus Mantis; species Mantis religiosa. The sequence continues at coordinate 141,562,845 of CM060948.1, forward strand.
TCAAATATAACTAGGGGGCGGATTTTGCTCTATTTGCCTATGTTATTCCTGTGTTCAGAAAGTAGGATTCTAAGTTATAAGCAATTTCCGTATTAGCCCAATTTCTTAGTTTTATTAGTGCCTATAAATGCCTATTTCATATGCTTGTGCCTATTCTGCTTATTAGTGCCTAAAACTGCCTTTTTGGCCAATTTCTTTTGGATAATCCTAGTCTAACATGTAAATAAATACAAATAAAGAATATTGAAGCTCCATTAGCATGTAAAATTCATAAGTGTCACCCATAATTAATTTTTCTTTATGTAAAATACCCTTTTAGCTGGATTTTATTCTTAATATACAATTTTATAAGTAGTATCTATAAGAAATTTAAATATATTTATATATTTTTATACTTACTTTTCTCCTGTAATTTCTGACAACAGCTTTTGCTTTTGTTGGTTTCAACGTGAAGTTTTCGGGGAAGAGAAATTTCTTACTGCTGCACATTGGATATACAAAAAGGGGTATCGCCAGGTAGGTATCTGCCTTACAGACGTATCACAATGCGCTAATGACGGCATGGAAAAATCTTAGAATTCGCAAAAGCCAGCTAAATGGTATTTCAATTGATTGACAACTGACCACTCTTGATGTAGTGAATGGAAAGCCCATTCTGTAAGCAGTGTTTCAAGTACACACATAGACCAGTTTCCTACGCAAATATGTCAAAAGAGAGAATCAACAGAAATGCACTTCTTAAGCAGTGGTTAAATGGTGATCCATCGTCCAGCACAGATGGGAAAGTAATTTTTTGTCAGCCTTGTGTGAAACAAGTGAATTTAATCATTCATGTTTGTATTAATACTATATTATACTAGTTTCAAAAACCTTTTAAAGATAAACCCCTGTAGCAACATTATGCCGAACACAAATTAATATGTTGAGAGCAGAAACATGAGAAAAAGTAAAGCACAAATTTGCCTAATGTGAAAACTTTCATGACATTATATGACTTTACATTGAGATTTAGCTTAAAACATACCTGTGTCGTTTAACAAGCCCGTCTAACGCATTTCATTTTGATTAGAATATTTATTTGAAACTTATAGGTATAGCTTTGCAAACTCAGCGTACTGAGTTTCACAATTTTGTTACGAGTATTATCTTTTGGCAGTTTCAATGCAGTAGCATGATATTTTTGTGCTGGTGTAAAGGCTTATTTTTTGAGATAATAGTAATACTTATGGGAGGGATTACTAATTAAATTATTGATGGTGTTATTTGTTTACAATCATAACAAATCACAATCAGTATCGCTGGTAAGCAGAAATTTACTCCCGTAAGATTTCTTTTACATGTGTGTAAATCTACTGACACGAAGCTGATGTTTTACCCAGTCTTAAAATCACCACTCTGGGACTCTGTTCAGGTTACAATTTAAACTTGTAAGGCCAGCGCTTAATTAGCTAGGCTACACAGGCTAAGGTTATATATATGAAAAAATTGTGATTTTGTCATGTTGCGTTTTTCTATATGAATCTCATGGAATCATGAAATCGATTGCTTGGAGACTTCGGTGTTGTTTCCAACATTGGAAATGAAACTTCAGACCAAATATCTTAATGATTTGTGTAAAATGTTACAGAAATGCCTTTATAAAAGTAGGTACGAGAATTCTTTTCACGATGCCGTAATTTCTGTAATTCTGATTGAATGAACAGGAAACGCTTACAAAAAGAACTGTGCTTTATTATTTGTGTTTAGTTGAGAATGGTGTATTATTAAAATTTTTTTTAACAAAAACCAGGATTCTGCAGCTTTAGCTTTGTATCATTATAACATATCGTGACATAACTTTAAGTGATATTAAGATTGCTAGCTTTAGCTTTGTATGTTTATAACATATCGTGACATAACTTTAAGTGATATTAAGATTGCTGCGATGAAACTTTGAATTTCTTATCTTTCCAAAAAGAGTTTCTATTATGGAGACATCGGTGCAAATTGACCCAAAACTTACAACAATCCCAAATTTAGATTTTTTGTCTTTAAATTTATATAGACATACTTCAATAATATAAAAGTTTTCTTTTCTTTCTAGAGGCACTACAGAAAACATCACATGACTATTTAAATAGCCTTACACCTGTATCGTAGCGGTTATTACGTAATTTTAAACTCAGATTTCTCAGATTCTATACTTTTTGCAGTTTACTAACTTCAAAATGTGCCACAGGATGCAGTTTTCTATTAATCTGTATGAAATTCTAAACATTCCTGTAAGGGCAAATGCATATTAAGTGAACCCATTTAAATTTGTTGTTTTTTGTTATTTTTATTGAAAAGGACTATAATTCTTACTTTATTTCATTGTTATCTCAATAATGTATTAATTCTACTGTGGTCGCATAACCTTAGTTTTTGTAAAGCGACCTTAAAGAAATGAAATAAAAGTGCTTACTTCTTACTGAAAACACTTAGGAAATTAAAAATTATTAAATAGGTACGATTTAGTTTTTACTTTCGTTGATATGGCGAAGACAAATATTTAACATAGATACAGGTCATTAGTAGGTTAAAATGGATGCAGAAAATATTACCCCAAGCATTAATTTTTAAAATTACAATATGTGGGACATTTCGAAAATCGCCGGTAATTTAGACATAAACTTTTAATGCCTCAGAAACTGTTGTAACTAGAGAGCTGAAACTTAATATTACTCCAGTCTTGATAGATCACAAAAATAAATAGTATAAATTTGAAACAAATCTAACAAAAGCTTCAGATATTTCAATTTTCACCCCTAATCCCCCACCAAACCTATGTTTTTGTTTTTTGACATAGTTAATTACTTCACACTTTTCTGCACATGGTTCTTACTTAGTGAAGTGGATTTATATGTATTTTAAATATACGACAATGTCTGTTATTTTAACTTGCTGTGGAACCATTAATGAAATTTGGAATAAATGTAGATCTATTTCACCTAGGGAACCGAAAAATAGTGTATCTTTAGGGAATTTGTTGCAGCAATGTTGCAATAATTTTGTAGTAGTGCATTTATAGCGCATTTTAAGAGTCATTTTACTAAAATTGTGTATTTCCAAGTATTTACTTAGAAAATTTTAGTGCCTATTTTAAGTGCCTACTTTGTGCTCCATTTTGGTGGCTTTTTGCCTGCCTATTTCACACATTTTCAGTGCCTATAAATGTGCTCCCTAAATATAACCTAAGCCGTTTGCAAAATATTTAAGTGTTGGACAATTTGTATCGTTTTGTATTTATTCCAAAGCAGGAAAACCTCAGTACAAAATGTAATGCTGGGAATTTTTTAAACTAAGTCCCATATCACGGATTAATATTTTAACTTTTTCAAACATGTCAATCCTGCTTAATTTCAATTTTCCAGGTGAAAAGATGACCTGGCTTGCTGCCCGAGAAGCCAGGAAAGCTTCAGGTCTTCTGTCAATCCTGCATCATGTTTAGCGTTTGTGTATAAAAAGTTAATTACGATTAATTAATACATTACTGAAGATATAACAAGGACATTTTAAATGTAAAGAGGCTAATCCAAAATGATCTGCTTTTAAAATTTTAGCTAATTAGCTTAAAAGTTAGAGATTTTAGAAATTTCGTCTACCTATTCCCTTAACTCATAATTAGTGTCAAAATATCTTGGTTTTATTTGAGAAATTATGCAGTTCTTCACCGCCCTTATGGTATTATAAACTGCTGAATGCAATAAAAAGCCTCAACATTAGTTTACACATCTTTAGTGTGAATATATTTTTATAAAGCAAACATTGTCCCCCTCAAAATGTGTTATTTTCTGCAAGTGAAAAGTAAATACAGCCTTTCAAATGCTAAATACATCACCTACTTAAATGCATAAAGAAATAATTGTTTCATGTACTTAATTTCAACCTACAAATACGTGATAGGTTAACTTTCAGCTTTACTGGTATCTGTTCCCCAACTAAGAGACTACATAAACCAAGACGAAATACGACTCTCTGGTAAATTTAGGGAGTTCTTTCCTTGTTTATGTTGTAGGGAGGGTATTCAAGTGTACGTCAATAAGCTGCTACATGGCGAGACTGATAAGCAAGCGGGTTTGTAGAACCAGACTCGGGGAGGGGCAGTAACAGACCACGGGCCGACACTTGAGAGTGGAAGAGTGAACGAGTGTGTGGGGTGGAGGGCAGAACAGGGGAATTAATGCGCTTGTCCCGAACCCCGAAATTGCCCATCAGTGGTTTTACTTTTCCACTGTCCAGCGGGAGCGTCATTCACTACCCCTCCCAATTCTGGATACATTCCCACCCCCGCATAACGTCCTGCCAGCTACCGGTCCGTTGGTTTGGTATAGCTGTTTGTTCAGGTACCTACTCCCAGGGTTATTTATATCATGGAAGCGAACAGTGTACTAGATAAAGGGGTGCGAGAATGGGGAAAAAAGAGAGCTAGTCACTGAATGCGACATTATGAGATTTTTAAAGTTTGACCGCCCTTGCAGTGCCCACAAAGAACGAATTCATTAAAACACGCCAAGCCGAGATTTTTTATTCACTGAATCTCGTTCCGCTTATGTGGACTGCTGGGAAACTCATTAGTTGAATATATGAGAAGAGATTTGAAAGCCCTGCACCACGGTGCTAGCGCCCAGCGTTGTTTGTAGATACATTAATATTCTACAGCCTGCTATCGTTAAGTGACACAATTAACTCATGTTGGCAGTTCGTCGAAACAGATTTTACTTCTAACACCACAGAGTGGCTTGGGTTTGCCACCTGTTCCGCATGTGTAAGCCTTATCTTCAGCAATTGACTCCAAACCAAAGGATGGAGTTTTAAACGGTCGAGCTCTTAAGTTGGTTTTCGCCATCCGAAAGCTGTTCTTGGAATCTGCAATGTTAAATGATGGAAATTAATCATTTCTTCACACTAGTTACTCATTTTGTAGCGCAAATCATAGTTATAGCCTTTTATCCAGTTTCAAAGTGGTTCTAAGTGACTTGTGCAACGTTCCTTACTGTGCATGTTTCACATTTAATGCTATAGATATCTGATTTTGGTGACCATCGAAGCAGTTGAAACCGCGTTTCTTTGAGAAAAAACATACAACACGAAATTCAACTAAATAAGCTTAAAAACTTAACCAAGTGATATCTCTCAAGTTTTGTTTTCATTGTCGCTTGCCAATCTAAGGTATAATAATTATTAACTTATGTAAATATATTTACATTTTATCATAAGTATGCGTTTTGAGAACACGAAAATTTCTTTAAAAAATCCTCTGTATTGGTTATTCTAATTCTGAGGATAGAAATTTCCCAATCCAAAGTACCCAAAAGTTCAACTTACCACCTCTAAAATGGTTCCAATGATTCTAATGATGTGAATTATAATGGAAGAATATTTGATGTACTGACATGAAATATGGATCCTATGTGTATATTCCCATGTATATGCAAGAGATGGAGAAAAAGAGAGACTGAGAGGGAGGGTGTTTTGTACAAAATTATCAATGAAGTTTCCTTTATCTCTATTGGCTGTATACGACTGGAAAACTATAATGGGCTGAACAAACATACTACATTAAAATATATAAACCATGTTAAAGCATAAAGTTAATTTACAGTGGTCTTAATCAAGGATTAAAACATTAAAAATTTCTGGATATATGTTGAAATTCTGTCCTGTTTCGTAGTGCAGTGGGTTATAACACCTCATTCCGGTTATCGACTTAAAATGAGCCTGTTTTGGTGGCCTTCCATTGTGAGGGTGTGGGGGGGGGGGCGGGGTGAGGATTTTAGACTCACGCATCAGGTGCTACGGCTGAATCGGTATTTGGGTAATATATCCCAGTATTCTGCCGATCCTCATAGCCATGGTCGTTAGAGCGTATGTCTCTAGCGTTCCGTCGCTTAGAGGGCCGCGGGTTCGACTCCCGCCTTGGACATGGATGTATTGTATATATGTCTATGTCTTGCGTGTATGTGTACAACTAGAGAAAACAAATCCCTTCGATAGCGAAATGAGTTCTTCCTCAAAGGAGCAAAAAAAAAAAAAAAAAAAAAAAAAAAAAAAAAAAAAAAAAAAAATCGGGGAAGGAGAATGCGTGTCACTGACTACACCGTCAGTGGTTAGTGGCTGCTTCCAGTTCCATACCGGTTGGATGATCTACCTCTGACGTGTACATGCGGGTGTGTAAGAGCGAATAGAGGGCCTTAGTCTATATGTATGCAATTAATAATAATAATAATAATAATAATAATAATAATAATAATAATAATAATAATAATAATAATAATAATAATAATAATAATAATATACCAAACCGATCACCTTATGTTATCATACAAGAAAAACTATTTCCTCGTTCAAAAAGCTTCTTAGGGTGGAGAGAGGTTTTGCGTTGACGGAAGAGGATGGGGTGAGAAAGAAAGAAAGGGAGAGTAATAGCGGTATAAGAAAGAAAGGTACGAGTGTGGGAGAGGAACCCAAAGACAAAGATTAAGACAACGGGAGAGAATGAAACGGGGCGTGGGGCAGGAGAAAGTGATAGAGAAGAAGAAGCTCCGCATTTGACCATTAACTTCAGGCAGAGAAGTTTCAATGAAAGTCCGTTCACAAACTCGATATACTAGTAATAGTTTCTTGTCTTAATTTGCAACTAACTGATTGTCTGTGCTCTAGCTTGTGGCACAGACGTAGTCCTTTCCACACTCTCCAGTAATTGGAAACGATGTGTCCAAATTCAAACTTCAGTTAGCAAATGAGAAATACGTCTTCCAGCAAATCTAGGCCAGAGTTAGATATGTATTCGTCTTTTAAGGAACAAAATAAGTAAAATTCAAAACAAACATTTTGGTAGAACAAAACATTTTACTTTCTTAGCCATGACCTTATGTAAAGAAAGTGTTGGATTCAACTTAAAAATTCGATTTCAGTATTTTACTAGAACTATGTACATATATATATATATATATATATATATATATATATATATATATATATATATATATATATATATATATTGTGACCCCCTAAATTAAATGAATAATATTTGGAAAAGGTCTTCATCTCTCTGTGTGCATGTGTGTGAGTGTAAACAGCAAAGCACAATTCGAATCAATACCAACCTCGGTATTTAAGTATTATTCATGGATACGACGTGAAGATTTTCAAGAAAATACCAACCTATACTATAGTTTTGGTAGAAAAATTTCCAAATTTTTTCATTTTCCCAAGGAACGGTAGAACGATTTTCACAAAATTTTCATATTCTTGAGCTATTAACGTGAGAAAATGTACACCTGGGATTTACTGTAAATAACACTTGAAATCCGCTTCATTTGGAAGGAATATTTGTATAATTTTTATAACTAGTAATCCAAAAGATGTACATTAAATTTTACTGTTTATGAATGTGGATCTCTGAAACTACACATTTATTTCAGATCACTATCGCTGTGTCACCGAGATGGTTCAGGAGGTTTTTCTGTGCCCGCATTCGAGAGGCTCGGTTTCGATTGCCGTGGTCGATCTTCCTGACTCATAATATTTTTTTTTGGAGGGGGGTCGATAGGGGAATGCTGGGTAGGTGAATTAAATCTCCTGAATTTCATTTCATTCCATTTCATCTCCATAATCATTTCACATCATCTCTCATGTAATGGTCCCTTTTAGGATAAACGGTGTCGGTAGGTGTCTCGGCGCTGCCTGACGGAATGATGTGCTCCTGGTAAATACTTACTCCTTCGTTGGATGGTTTCCAGTCTCCGGTTTGACTTGGTGTGCTGTTTCAGGACCATGGGGGCTGGGATGCCGGTTATGCTGGCCTTCTGGGAGAGTCTCGAAGTGGTCAATAGTAGGGATCCCGCCCTCTACACTGTCGTAACTCCTTGGGTCTCTCTCCTCTCGCCTCATCTTTCCTCCCGGGGATGCCTTACTTGGGGCCTAGGTACAATAAACCACAGGTTCCGGTGCCTAATCCCTTCCGTAGTAATCCTAATCTCTGTGTCATAAATATCACCTCTGAGGTATTCTTTCTTGTTCCTTCCAACTATTACAGCTGTCAAAATGTGTTTCTCTACTAAGAATTGTAAGAATGTAGTTAAAGTATTGCACTCCACGCAAAACTGCAATACTAAGGCTTCTCCGTATATCCACTTTTTGCGACTATCTGAATCTAAAAAATACTCTTTTAGAAGATTTTCTGATCGTGTGTGTAGTAGCGTGGTGGTAGAATGTCTGCCTCACGTTCAAGAGGTCCCGAGTTCGAATCTCTGTCAGGGTGAGTTACCTGGATAAGGTTTTTTCCGAGGTTTTCCTTATCCTGAAAAACGAATGTCGGGTAACTCTAAGCTCTATGGACCCTGGACTCATTTGAGCATCATTTCACCCATTCTATTCATCGTCCGATATGACTTAATGTTGGAGGACGTAAAATTACAAAAACAAAAAATCGTATGTGTGCGTGGTGTTTGAACTTAATAACTTCAAAAGGATAAGTAACTAAAATACCAAACATGGTATTTAAGAATTAGCATCTTCTAACAATGCGACGGGCCCAAATGACCTAGTTGTCGACGGGCGCTAAAACATCACTCACTCATTCACTCACTCACTCTAACAATGCAATAGTTAGATTTCAAGAGGTTTTGAAACAATTACATATGTTTCCTATTATTATACATCGATCAGCAAATACGCTTTACAGATGTTTGTTATTGAGACACTTAGTAACAGTATACATAGCAATTGAGGTAGCCGTGAACGACTCCTCTAGCTAAATATGACAGGATCACTATAACACAAATCGAGGACTTTAAGTTTGATAGGTATCACTCCTCTGGGTCATCTGTATTGGAGAAGTCACTCAGGAGAAGATCTTGTGGCAGTCTGCGCTTGAGGCCAGTTGGTTGGCTAGTGCGAGCGCCGAGATCGTATCCTCGTGATGAAGTTGTTGGTTTCTGATGAACCATTGAGCATGTGTAGCTCTACGCAGCACCCTGTTTTGTAATACCTGCAGTCGGCGGAGATTAGTCTTGCTGGTGCCACCCCAGACTGGAGCTGCAAAGGTAAAAATAGGACGGACTAGAGATTTATAAAGAAGAAGGGAGGATTCATGACCAAGTGAGGTGCGCCTGTTGAGTAAACGGTACAGTTTTCAGAGCCGTGCAGACGCAAGTGTAACAGACCGACAGATGTGGGCATTCCAAGAGTGTCCAGTAGCACCCCAAGATACTTCACTGGCACACTGGTTGGTAACCATGAGAGTTGTTCCCCGAGCAGCTGTAGTGAAGGAGGATCCCTATAAGGACGTAAAGAGAAGATCTTAACCTCTGCCTTGTTAGTGTTGAGGGAAATGCGCCAGTTAGAGAACCAGTGAGCTAGTCGATTCAGGGCAGTTTGTAGTTCATGAATAGCATGCCAGATATCGGAGTGAGATTAAAAGAGAGCAGGGTCATCGGCATATAAAGCTGTGCATATTGGAGCTATAGCAGGAAGACATAAGTGTAGAGATGAAAGAAGAGTGGTGCTAGTACTGAACCTTGAGGAGCTCCTGCTAAGATGGGCGGTCGGGTAGATGTGAAACCAGCAACGTGCACTACAAAAGTTCTATCTGCGAGAAAACTTGCAATGATTTGTAGAAGATAATAAGGGAGACCAATGCGATTTGCTTTAAGTAGTAGCCCAGAGTGCCACACCTTATCGATATCTAGGAATGCTGCTACAGTGTAGTGTCTGTTTTCGAAACCTTGTACGATAGACTGCGTGATACTAAGCAATTGATGAGTGGTAGCATGCTTCGGGCGAAAGCCAAACTGAAAAGGCGGAATTATTTGATTGTGAATCAAAAAATGAGAAAGACGTTTATGAATAATCTTTTCAAAATTCTTAGAAAGGGTAGGTAATAAACTGATTGGTCTATAACTTGAGGGAAGGTTTTTAGGCTTGTTGGGCTTGTGGAAGACTATACTTTCAGCATGGTTCCCTGTGGATGGAAAATAACCAATGTGTAGCGCAGCATTCAAGATTGATGATAAATAAGCCAGCGCCTTGTTTGTTAAATTTTGCAGCACAACGCTGGGGATAAGGTCATGACCAGGAGCTTTTTTTTAATTGGAAGTCGATGGATAAAGCGGTACAACTCACGTGGACTAGTGAACGAAATTCTGTTGTGCGCTGTAGGACGAAGCTGGTATTCAAGGAGTTCTCTGTCCACGGAAGAGGGAATATCAGAATCCAGGCAGGTGTTCGGCGTAAATGGTGCTCATAATGAGTAGCTAGAGCGTCACACTTGGCAGCAGAGTCACTCAAAAGTGTCCCCTCAACTTGTAGAGGTGGAATTACTGTCGGCTCTCGGAGAATCCTCTTAGTAATGTTCCATAAGGTATGATCGCCGGGGAATATATTGGCTAATTGTCGCTGGTACTCCTGAAAGCGGTGTTGGTCTTGTGCATTCCGTACTTGCCGAATGAGACATTTAATATTTGATGTAGTCAGGGTTGACGATAACGTTGCCACAATCGACGAATGCGACGTTTCTCTTGGATGAGTTGAGTATTATTGATAGGCAAGAACGTCAGGATTGAGGTTATATGTGACCAATACTGGACAGTGATCGGAATCGAGCTCTGGCAGTGAAAGAAATCAATGCAGGTAATCGTATATTACTATGTACCCCAATGTCTAAAATGTCAGGAGCTACCTGTGGGTTGCCAGTCGGTTCCGTGGAAGCCAGTATGTGATGATCAGTGGCATAATTAGTGTCAAACAGACGGCGCCCATTTGTGTTTGTGACCCTATATCCCCAAGAAGTATGCTTGGAATTCAGATCACCTAGCAAGAGAGTGCAGTTTTCTGCTGGGAAGAGTAGAGAGAAATAGTGCATGTTAAGCTTACTTTTTGTGGGCTTGTAGGCACTCACGAGCATGAGATCAATGCTATTGTGAAGAGAGAGAGTTTAACGCCCACGATCTCGAAGGTGGGGATCACAGGTGAGAAGATTTCATGACGAGACAGAGAACGCTTAACTAACACAGCTACTCCCTCAGATGTGGACGTTGCTTCCGATCGAATCTATAGATTCTGTAACCTGTAACAGAGCAACGTTCATTTGGGACCAGATGAGTTTCGGTGATACAAGCAGCATCTATATTGTGCAAACTCAAAAAGGCAGCAAAGGAGGCGCGTTTAGCGCGGATGCCATTAGCGTTCCAGTTCAGGAGAGTGAGTGATAAAAGGGATTGCCTATTACACGCCAGCTTGGTGGAAAGTAGACAGAAGAACATTTTGGAATCTTTGGGTGAGTTGCGGTAAGAGAGGAGTGAGGAAAGTCGATAAAGAATTCAGAAGTTCAGTGAACAGACTACTTAGCAGAGCCGAGAGAGATGAGGAGTTTGAGAGTTCTTGTTGTGCAGTTGCACGTCGAGTTGAGGAAGCAGAAGTTACAGAAGTAAAGGTTGCTGGAGAAGAAGTTGAAGATACTGGTGATATAGCTGGTGGTTGTGAAGGTTGCTGTGTAGGATTATCAGATTGGCGTAGTGGGCGAGTGCGATGAGAATTGCCGGGTTGTTGCCTGGTGTTGCTGTTTTGGGTCCAGGATTTCAGTTCCAAATAATGCCTGCACCCACGGTAGTTAGCTGGATGGTTCTCATGACAGTGCACATACTGAGCTAGAGTATCCCTTGGTTTAGTGCACTGTGAAAAGTAATGATTTTCGAGACAGCGAACACATCTTGGAGTCAGCTGACAATAGTTCTTTGTATGGCCATAATTCTGACAGCGCGTGCACTGCGGAATGTCAGAGATACGGTGGCGGTGTTTCACCTTCACAACACTGTAGAACAGGCGAGTGAGGTTGAGAATAGTTTTACCATCATCGTTGTTTAATAATTCCACAGCACAGAGAGGAATGGGTTGTTTCGTCCAGTTCAGAAGGCGAGTGACATTCCGCACTGGATAGTTCTGTGAGCATAGTTCGTCATATATGTCCTTATCAGTGAGCGAAGGAGGGATGTCGCGTATAACTACAGAAGAAAGTTTATCTGTAGGATTTCTAAAAGTGTAGTATTCCTGTTGAATGGTGCTGAAGTAGGTAGTAAGTTTGCGGAAGTCATCTGATGTAGAGGGATAAACCTTAAGGATGGACCCGCGAAGCTCTGTATGAAATTCAGAGGTAACATTTCTTTTCAGGTCCTGAAGCAGTAATTGATAATTTCCAATGTTGCGCAAGCAAATTGGTGGAATTTTTGTCTTGGGGTTCGTGGCAGTGCTGGTCTCGTCCATGGCGCTGTTATCGTCTAATAATTCGAAACGGTTACGCGTAAAAACAAAGTAAGCGTAGCGGGAGGCACTTTGTTGTGGTGGCGTGGCAGTGCATCTGCGCTTACTCGGGAGGGCTGCAGCAATAGTGTGTGTGGCCACGCGACTAGAGATTGCTGTGGGTGAACTGTTGGATGGGGCAGTCTCATGCATGGTAACGTCACTGGTAGTTCTAGCGGTCACTGTAGCGGTAGATGACTTGGTAGGATATAGCTGTGACGAGCGTAAGGGAGATTGACGTATTTGTGAATTAGAATTGAGAGTAGGGGTGCAAGAAACCTGGGATGGTTGCGTAGACATTGGCTGAGTTGGCTGTAGAGCCGTTGGTTGCTGTGAAAATTCACTAGTGGTATTATACACCATATCGATAGCTGAACGTAAGAGATGGCCGGTAGTGTCCGGTGTGAGAGACATAATAAGTAGGGGGGAAAAACCCAGAGACAGAAAATGAAACTCACTGTGCCGAAAGGGCACTAGTACACACGTTAGCGAACAAACTTCCTGCACTGATTGTGAAAATACAGTTCACAAGAAGAAATTTAATTCCACAGTTAAACACAGTGTAATCTGAAACACACGGAAGCACGCACACAAAACACGTCCATCCGCGTCGTATATCTGCACTCAACTCCCACGGATACAAATCCGTAATGTAGAGGTTAGCTGTGAATTCCTTCTTCCACGAATTAAAATGATCACACTGTACACCTAAAACTTACCCTCACTCGTTAAAGGCTTCTTTTATACTTTGTCTTGATGTCTCAGTGTTAAAATTGAGGCTTAGAATTGCAGAAATACAATAATTCTACTCAGCATTATCACACGCAAACATGACGAAGTCACGGCCTCCTTGAACCTCCAATTGCATATGTTCAACGTAGGTAGACAAGTGACTGTTGCAGACAAAAAACAAGGAAAATAGAAAACAGAAACTGAAGCAAAAGAAAGGGAAAATAGAAAACAGAAAGAGAAACAAAAGAAAAAGAAACAGTGTATACAAATTCGTATTGCTATATGTGTTATTGTGGTTAAGGAAATGGAAGCTTCTTTATATATTTTTCACTACAAGATATATTTGTGTTTAGAGTGTAAATTCCTTCATCATTATCATTTTCCTATCATAGTATTTTCATTGTTTTTTTTCACGATATTATTAGGTATTTCCCTAGTACCACGAGACCTGATTTTCTCAACTTGTTAGAACGTAACTTTAGAAGAAAATAAAATCGATAGATATTTGATTTACTGCCCAATTATAAACAGTAATTTATGCAACTCACAAACAAATTTGATATTTAATATTATATTATTTTCATTCACCGTTACCATTCTGAAGAATTCTAAAATAAATTTGAAGACATAAAAAACGACACAGTTAAAGCTAAATATTATATATATATATATATATATATATATATATATATATATATATATATATATATATATATATATATTCATTATGGTTAAACATTAACTTTTATCGTGTTCTATCACAACTTTGTTTGAAAAATGACTTCCAAAATGTTCTTACACGAGTTTATTGTTCTGAAGCCTAATGTCATTTGGTACAAATATAAGTAGAAAAGGGTTTCATTATATATTTCGTAGTAATTAAAAAGGGTGGTCCAGGAGGTTCAAACGAAAGCCAAATGTTCAAAAACAGGGTCACAATATGTCGGATTTGAAAGCCGTATACTTTTGCATATACACCAGAAGCATAATATAACGCTTCTATAAAATTTAGGATTAAGTGCTGGAAAATTTTAGCTGGGTATCCAAGAATAGCTAAACGCTACAGGAAGTATTTTACATTAACCGCACCCTTTAACAAGATTTAAAATTTTTGTAAGCTTTGCTGTATGTGCTTTATCACTTACGCTGTACCAGTTTTGGAATGCGCTACAAAATCTGTTCAGATTAAGTACCAAATTTATTCATCCACAATAAATCTCTCCTTTATTTATCCAGAATAAGTACTACCGCAAAGGCTGTGAAAGAAAAATTCAAGAAATACTTTCCATTACATTAAATAGATGAAGCCAAGGTATCTTAAAGTCTTTGTCATTTTTGAGATAGTAAAAAGGATAAATGCCATGTAAAGGGAAAATTTGTTATGAGGAATTTGTGAAAATCTTCTTTTTGTATTCGTGAAAGATAAACTTAAATCCGGACATATGCACACACATATCCACGCAGACACACTTCATTTCTAAAATGTGGTGGAATTGTGTGCGGGAATATGTGTGTATGTGTATGTGTGTGTCTGTTTGTGGGGGGTGGGGTTGAATCGGAAATGAAGGTGGCATACCACACCTTCACTAAAGATTCCTTAAGAAAGTAAAAGTGTTACTCAACAGGTAACGTTATAGGTAATAGTTACACATTCAAGAAACCAAACGAGATGCCAGTAAATGTTAGCGCCTCTATTTCTTACGTTATCTTTTCTGCAGTCGAAACATCTCCTGCGGCTCATTCACCTCAACAGTTCCTCCCTGGAATGAGCGTACTATACCTAGACATTCTGATTGAGGGGTTTTGTGGTTACGATGTTGGGATCGAAAATGCAACATGATAACAACAGTGTGGCATGAACATAATTGTAACCTGACGTTATGAAACAGTTTATTTTCTAGTCAAAATAAGATATAACTCACATCAGAAGTGTGTCTGTACTATCTCAAATAATGAGTACCGCTACATAATGAGAAACTATTACACACTTTACCAAGCTGTACTCTTTACACAGCACAAGACGATCTTTCGGTATTCAATTACCATTCATGGGGTTTTACTTCACGCATATCTAGTGACGGTGACTAGTATTGTGCAAGATTACGTTTTGTTTACATCCAAACTCGACAAACAAGTTTCACAATAGAACGCTCCAACGTCAAAAGATTTAATGTTGCATGCCTTTTGGACAAGACCGTAATCTTCAAATTGGTGGTATTTTGGTACTGCCTTACTAATTCAATTTTATGGAGTTTAATTTTTCTCACCCATAGAGAAATGTCTCTGGATCGGAATTTCCTTCAGGTTTCGAGCATAACTCATGGACAAATATTGGTATATAAAAACGCGTATTCACAAAAGGGTCAGTGAGCAAAGAAAATAATTTTATAAATTTGATACTTTCCAGGAAAATAATATTATTAGAATAACATAGCGAGATGACTCACGCTGTGATTATGTGACTTGCATTTGGTAGATCATAGTCTCGATTCCTGTAGCCGACTTTCTTGAACAAGGTGTTTCTTCGTGGTCTTCCGCGGGTCTCTAGGTGATGGGAAAATAGATTACACCCCTCAAATATTCTGTTACTCCATTTCCCTAAATTATCATTTCAGTTCATTTTTCATCCGCTTGGTTTACCCTGTCAACAGGAGTCTCGGACGCTGCATGCGGTGCGGTCACCGAACTCAGAGTCTCCCAGGTAATGTGCAAGTGGAGAAGATTGCCGGTTGTACCAGTCGCCGTCGAGAGCTCCAAATGTTGAACTATTAGGGACCCTCTTCTACTGTATCTTGTATCCTGGAACGACCGCTGTGTCACCTCCCAACTCACTCCTCCCTTCCGGGGTGCTCGTGTGTGGAACAGGTACAGAAGACTTCAAAGCCACATGGCTGAGGTGCCTTACCTTACCTTAATTAGAATAGGCTTGTGACCGTAGCTCCGATTTATGCGAAAGACTTCTTTTACATACGTTTTATTCCATTGCGCTGCTGAACGACATGATATAACGAGACTAAATGGCATGTGTAACTAGCTGGCGAACTACAAGTGGAAGCTCCAACAACAGTGAAAGTTTCCGTGATTGTGTAGTCATTACGATTGTCATATATCAGGTACCTAAAACCAGAACATAATCTAAGTATAAAGTCAACTGACATAAAGAGCGGTCGTTAATTAAGAACGAGAATTTTAGTTTGCATTGATTAAATTTCTCTAAGAAAAGATAAACAAACGTTATTTCAATAACCCAAGTAAGGAATCACATAAAGGTGTTTATGCAACTGAATTTAGTGTTATAATAATCATGATTATGGGAACTTTGGTCCGAGGAAAGTTACTAGCTCTGGTTCTGAATAAATTGTTGAATAAAAGTGTTGCAGAGACTGAAGTTAACTTTATTGTGTGGGTTGTGTCAATCATAATTATGTGAACCTTGGAGAGAAGAAAGTATCTTGCTCTGCTTCTGAATGAAGTAATCTTGAATATGGAGTCCAGCTATGACTGTTCCTTGCTTCCGTCCATTTTTCATTTATTAAAGAAAACCAGTCACGTAATAGCATTCTATCCGGAATGTAGTACTGAACATTGTTCTTCAGAAATGCAATGTTGAGAGCATAATAGCCACACTTAACTACCCATACTCTGCTAATGATGAAATTTGGTCATTTCCAGAAAATATTTTTATTTCAAAGTCTCATCAAACAAAAAGCTCTTTCTTTGTCTAAGTGTATATTGTTGCATCCATTCTCAAAACATTCTACATTTTGCCAGTGTGGTAAATGTATGTTCAATAAGTGTCCGCGTTTCAAAACAGACAGTGTTGCTAAGGCAAGTTGGTGTTGCCATAATGTTCTGTTATTTTTACGTATCACGAAACCAAATTCGTTAACACTTATAGTTTATTTTGCTTTTGGCGGACAGTTCAGTTAGATGTTCAATGTGTTGTCCTTAAAGTGAAAAGCTATAGTACCTCTCAGTGATTCACTTTTAACTTTTAGATGGAAATACCTGTGAGGATTTAAACGCAATCCTAGTGGTGTTTATGAGGATCTCTCCTCTTCTATTAAAATAGTTACATATTGGTTCCATGGCCTTAAACGTGGTCGAACATCCGTTTATGACGAGGAACGCCAAAACTTCCGGTATATGTATTTACCGGGGAACTCTCTAATGAAGTACGCGATATGTTTATTGCTGATCGTCGAATGAAAGTTTGCAAATTGGCGGGTGCGTCGACGGAAACGGAAACTTATACTTTGCATGCTAATTTGGAGATAATAAGCTTGTCGACGATTGGTGTCGCGTTTTCTCACATATAAGTACAGTCATATGCAGCGTTCATCTTCGAAGCTGTTCTTGGAGCTATTTAAGTTAAATCCAAAGGACGTTTTACGCTGAGTTGTCACTTTAAATGAGACCCGTACCTACCATTATGCTCCGGAGAAAAAAAAAAAAAAAAGAATCAAAGCGATGGGCTGCCATCGGCAAATCTGCTCCAAAAGAAGGAAAAGACAGTGCCATCGGCTGGAAAAGTGATGGTGACGATTGTTTTCAATACCAAAGGTGTCATCATGAACTTCGTGGGAAAAAAATGAAAAACATCATAGTGCTTTATTGGCACTATTCGACTAGAGCTTAAAGGAGACAGCGCCTAATTTGGTGAAGAAGAAGTTGCTATTTCACGACGAAACCTCACCAGCACGTTCATCCAAGTGCTGTTACCACCAAATTATATGAATAACGTTATGAATTGCCGGCCGAACCACTATATTTGCCCAAACTGGCGACCTACGATTTGTTCATGTTGCCAAACATAAATATATATCTCCAGAAACAAAATTAAATCAAACGAGAAGGTCAGTGACGAAACATAAGCGTGTTTTGCAGAACATGACAGTCCCTATAGTCTGTAGGGTTAAAAATTGACAGGGGCGTTGGGAGAAGTGTATGTTCGTAAACGGGGACTACTTTGAGAATAATAATACATTTTCTTTAAAAGAATTGCCATCTTCATTCAGAATAGCAGACCTATTGAACTGTCCTTGTATTGAATCAAAATAACAAGTTCATAAGAGAACTTACATCATCCATTTCACCAGCAAATCTTCGATATATATATATATATATATATATATATATTGATTTACGTTTGTTAGTCTTGCAAAAACTTGAGAATGGCTGAATGGATTTGCCTAATTTTGTCTTTGAAATATTTATATAAGTCCAAGGAAGGTTTAAAAGGTGAGAAAAAAAACTGAAGTGATAATGGATCGGGTTATTAAATATAAAAGTGCATACGCAAACCCTTAGGGAATATATACACCTATTTTCGACATTAAAGCACCACAAAGTAGAAAGATATTCCACTCCTTACCAGTCTTCAAATCTCTTTCACTTACCATAGCTATATAATAAAATTAATTTTTATATCTTCGTAGCCACAAAACTTCGAAATGGCTCGACCAATCAGGCTAATTCTTTTTTTTTCAAATATTCGTTTAAGTGTGAAGAAGGTTCTTATGAAGAGAAAAATTGGTAAAATTGCTCAGAAAACGGAAGGACATTTTTATTTTTCGAAATGGATATGCAGTCCGAGGAAGGTTATTATGAAGGTTAAAGAGGTTAAAACAAAAAAGAAGAAAATTACGACATGAAGAAAGAACAGTTGAAATTTTGTTAGTAGCTTTATAGTTTATCAGTGTAACCTTGAACTTAATATAAAGTACTTAAATGCAGCCGGAATTTTGACTCTTTCTTTTTCTACGATATAAAGGTTAACAGTTTAAGTGTTCTCAGTTAGTGCATATTATTTCAAAGTTCCTATATTTGTCTCTAGCTGATTGGTTTATTTTAAGTGTTTATAATCAGTTCATGATTCATGCCCCCTATGAGACGCGGGCGGGGCAATTTAGATCGAAGAACTCGAAATGCTATAAAGCATGCTAATTTTCGGTCTAATCGGACTGCACAGCAACATGAAGAGTGCAATGAAATTGAAAGGACTAGGATATCACAAACACATGATTCAGCTAATTCTCTTACAGGTTTGAAGAGAGCTGCTTTCCGTTACGATGTTTCAGTTGACTATAGTGCCTACCAATTGCGTTGCTATTGGATGTATGAACTCAGTTTGCCGATATTGTAAGGCACTGAAATACAGAGAAGAAGCTACTGGATTATTTTGTGCAAATGGCAGGGAGAAATTAGTGCAATTGGTTTCGCCAACAGAACCAATGTACTCATTGGTTTCAGGAACAGGAACGGATTCCACACATTTCCTTATAGATA
This sequence comes from Mantis religiosa, assembly GCA_030765055.1. Taxonomy (NCBI): domain Eukaryota; kingdom Metazoa; phylum Arthropoda; class Insecta; order Mantodea; family Mantidae; genus Mantis; species Mantis religiosa. The sequence continues at coordinate 141,582,183 of CM060948.1, forward strand.
TACAAAAATATAACAACTACTTCCAAATGACTTCATTTGGTGCAACACATGTAGTTCGGGACAATTTTATGCCAACTTTCAAGGTAACATATAACAGGCTTATACCCTGCATTGCTTTGTTTATTTAATTTTTGTAACAAACGCAATAAACCTGTATATTTAATTTACAGATATGCATCCCCGAGCAGGCTCGCTGTTGCTGGTGTCAGATGGAGACTGCAAATTACTGCAAATGTATTTCGTGACAGTTCCACACAAGAAATTAACCTGAAAAGTTGATTCCGCAAAATACCAAGATGATGCCGTCAACAATCCACCCGAATTTTTGATCCTGCTGGATTTTCCAGGATTGCCGCCTCACAATCTTCAATTGAAGGTTGGCTAGGGATCCTAATGTTGCGAAATATCAACCAACCACGTCTTTGTAACGGCACACGGCTACCGGTGAAAAAGTTACTGAACAACTTGATCGAAGCAACCATTCTAAAAAAGTATAAAGGAGAAGACGTTTTGATACCATGCATTGCAGTGATTCCGACTGACATACCATTTGAATTTAAACGAGTGGTGTATCCAGTGCGGATTGCTTTCGCTATGACCACAAATAAATCCCAGGGGCAGTCATTGAGTGTTTGCGGGATTAATCTTGAAAACCCATGTTTCTCGCATAGCTAATTGTATGTTGCCTGTTCCCGTGTTGGAAAACCATTATATATATATATATATATATATATATATATATATATATATATATATATATTTCGCGCCAGGCAATCAAGCAAAAAGGTATCGTGTACCTTCAAGCATTAGAATGAAAATATTTAAGATAATACTACTAAAGTATTACAGTGTGTGAGTAAAAATAACGGAATTTTGTAAGTAGTTGTTTATGATTATTACATTAAAATACTTACATAGAAAAGTATATCAACATTATGCAAATGTATTGTTGATATCACGGTAAGTATTTTATACTCAATAAAATGTGATCATTCCGAAAGACGTTTATATTCAACTTTTTTGTTTAAATTACATATTTTTGGCTATTCTGGTGACCATTAATGAAAACTAAAGAAGTCATTTGTTCGCTTTATAATCGACGCAGTCACCAGAACTTGACAAAAGAATATCAGTTTGTAGAACTGCCACAGTGCAATGGCTTTTGAAAGAAAGTCGTCTGTCGGGTCAGTTGTCTGATAAAAATATGCTTTTTCCTCTTGATATTTTGACCCCGGGCCATATGAGCACCAATTAAAACACTTTTCGCTCGGCGTCCAATATGGCCAGTCCGGTTAAAGAGGTAATGCCTCAGGCACCAATCAATTCATGCCAGAGGATCTACTCCCATCAGTCCCGGACCCTTAGGACCAAGGACCCGGGCCTCCTTCTACCAGGGAGTTACCGAGCTGTCCCGAAAGGGCGCCCGGTGCCTCCGAGACTCATTCCATAGGGCAAGACCTAGAGACTAACAAGCCCCCCCCCCCATCTGGGTCTGGTGACTCAAGACCGGATGGAAGTGGATACGTCACTTACGCGCGCAAACTCCAAAATGTAAGGTTTACCGATATGACTTTGGTGGGGCCGCCTTGGTGATCTAGCACACCTTCTACTAGCTATGCTGGTAACAGATCTCCCATGGGTATCGGGCAACACTGCCCCCTCGAGTCCAACCCAATCCGAACAACTCCCTATCAGGGAGGGGCTCGAATGTTCGGCCCGAGGTTCCTCTAGTAACGTCAGAGGTACCACGAGTGCTAGGGGTCCAAAGCGCCCGCACCACGGCAGCTGAAGGGGACGGATCCCCTCGCTTCAGGCACGCTCCAAAATACACCTGCAAACTTCTTCTACGAAAATCAGTAAGATACCATTATTACAAGCAACATGTTCTATATTGATCACTAGCCATTTATAAGTCACAGAATTTTGTTTCTTTGTCTCAGGGACCCTGTGTTAGAAAGGGGGAAAAAAACGTGAAAGAAGATGTATGTAAAGAAGATGGGCAAATGTAGCTGGCTGAAGAAGTTACTGTTGATATGATCACCCATCACTCCTGAAGAGAAGCATGAAACCAGAGGAAGAGCCCTGAAATAATCCTAATCAGAGTGATTGAAGGTGATAGATGTTCGAAGCTGTTATAGCTTACAGCAGGAAGTGTTCCACGCAGCTTGAGCTTCCTACGGTGCTGGTGTTTCATCGCAAAGTCAAAGAAAGATAGTAGATTAAGGATAAACAATATTACAATTTGGCGAAAATGTTCAAAAAATTAAAAAATTTAAGAAACTAATTTTTATGGTTAAAAATTCTTTGAATCTTTTAGCTTCGTTGCATACTATAGCTTTTGCTATGAGTTATTTGAGCCTTAATCATGTGACTTTATATAATCAGGAATACCCGTCTTAATAGTCTACCAGGTAGCCCAAATGCCCTGTTCTTCGTGTGTTAAAACAGTTGAAGAGCCCAACAGAAAAATTCGAGTTAAACGCATGGCAACGGTGTGAGCGGAGTTTCAGTCTTGGGAACTGCCTGTTATCGCTCGCAGCAGAACCAAATCCGCGCATGCCACAGCAATGTGTTTTGTTGAAATTTCCCCGTTTCGCTCTGCAACTCATTTAAAGCACAAAGGGATATTTGCTTACGTGAAAGACGGGACAGTTGGGCCACCTGGTATACTTACCTCCAATACTTTTTACTCGCCTTTAATTTTCTCCACAGTTCTGCATATTATAAATGCTTCATCGAAGCATTTTGTAATTAACCTTGTTGAAATTTTCATCAGAAAGTAGACTAGAACTAAGTTAAAAACTGGCATTTGGTTTTTTCTACATCATAACAGGCACGTCATATTTCAAAATTAATTTAGCCACATGTAATTAAATTGTTTGAAAATAGCATTTAAGTTTCAGTTTTTGTTCTAAGGTAATCTGAAGAGTGAATAAAGTTCTATACGCTAATTTTGTATACTAGAATTGAAATAGTATAATAGTATTTTTGTTTACCAAAATTATGATATTGTCGCGAACCCGTATCTAGGATCGCGTGGCTTGTTTACACAAAAGAAACTGATAAGCGGGCAGTGTGAAAACCAAGAGGCCGCGGACAAAGGTAACATGCAGATAAGGATCTGCAGAGGCAAAGAAAAAAAAAAGAACTCAGATAAATGGAAATTGTTGGACTGATAGAGATTGTTAGGGTTCTAGTTTATTTTCGAATCATCTAGAAATTCTCAGCGAGGTATTTAAGAGATTGTGACACGCCAGCGCGAGTTGCAAGTTGTGAAACAAGAGTTGTTGTTGTAAGACATGTAACAAGAGTGAGTTAGTCGCGAGAGGTAAGCAGAGAACAGCTAAGAGTGTTGTAAACTGAACGCTGTTTGTTATTGTCATCGACCTTGGAAGATTGTATTGTGATATGTGATGTAATTTTGCTGCTACGGAGTGTATTTCCACGCAAATAAAGAACATTTAGAATTTCGGCAAATTGGTCTTTTAATTCTTCGAACCCACAAAGTCACAATATTTACAACGAATCGAACAGTTAATTAATCAGCATAAGTCCAAAATTGTACCTTTTCTAATAAAATATTAAAGATAATTCAAAGAAATTTAAAACACTCTTATCATTGTGGTAGATCAATGTGCCACTACATTTTGAAAATATTTACACAAAAACTGTCTGAAGTTTATTTGCGATTTCACTAAAAGTTTTAAACACTTTTTCATAAACTAATAATTTTCATTAATATAATTTCTTTATCTTTTATTTAAAGGTTCTTAAGTATTCAATGTGCACTTTAAGTAATCTGTGCTGACAAACAATCATAGAATCATAACCGTTTCGCACGACCTATTATAATACCTATAGTTTCTCCAAGTTATACGAATTCTCTGTGTGCGATGTCTCGTTCCAATTAGCTTGGATAATTGCATCTGTGCCATCCATGGGGTAATAAGAGGTGCCGTTAATGAGAGCTAGCATTTATATCGCCATTCACCACATTTCTGTCTTATTTCATTGTGTGCAGACAATGTTATTGGAGAATCTAGCTTACTTATGCTTCAAGATAGGTGGGAGGTACACAAAACAATGGAGAAAGTGAGAACTCCTCTACAATAGCTTCAAAACACATTCAGGGTAATAGGACAAGTTGCGGGGTTGTTGTGAAGGTGAGAGCACGGGGTTAGGATGCAAAGGGGAAGGGTTGCAAACAGACCTAGCTGGTAACCTCCGCCATAGAGAGAGACATAACTTTGCACGATTGGAATGTTAATTATCGCGGCCACGTCAAATTATTTCACGCGTTCGCAGCCGAGAAATTTGTCATTACATGCCACAGCACAACCCCCCTCCATTCCACGGCTCCTCTTACCCCTACTACCCCTACCCACGGAGGTTGTATCCCTACAATAGTACTTCTATGGATTGCATCGCGTCGCTGTTGCAGGAAATACCGGAGTTCTCAACAGATTGTAGTCCTTTGCAATAGCCCATTAAGAACCACCGCTACACAAGACCGTTGAATGGATTTATGAAGCTCAAAACTCTAGTTCCGGATCCAAGCAGAGTTTCGAGAGAATAGAATTAGGGTGAAGTAGTCGGGAAAATTGTTTAAGAGGAGAATAAGTTTTAGGAATTTCCAAACAAAAATTACATTTCTGGTCTTTATGCAGTCTTATTAATTGAAAATTCCCATTGGTTTCTTCTATATTTTGTCACTTTAGGCACAACATAAATATTTTTAAAAAAACCTTAAAAGTGGCAATATGCATATTATTTTACTATGAATTCTACACTGTCCACTCAAAGAAACCAGGTATAATTTGTACAGACTTTCAATTATAATGGTAAGCCTATCCTTCAGGGGAAGTTTTGTCTTCTAATTTGTACGACCGTTTAGTATGTAGCTTAAGCGTGTTCTAGTAATGTGCAACTACATGTGGATTTCCTTTCTTCATTTTTGCTTTAAATACATTTTTCTGTGAATGCTACTTTTTTCTTACAAATCGCCCGCTAAACCAAACCGCAGAGTAATAAAATCAATCGTTGAGTGATTCTGTGCGTTTGTGTGTTACTTTTGTGTTGACAAGTTACTTTACAAAGAGTAATTTGAGACATGTCTTAATCATAAGATGGTATAATTAATAAAATCGTAATCTCTTCTTTCATAAACAAATTCACTCGACAAAGTGGATAAATGAAGTTAGGAGGCGTGAATCTAAATCTTATATGCATTTCAATCTCATACATTATACACTTTCTGAGGAAATGGCTCATACACTTGCAGATTTAGCATTGGTGGTATTATTTTCAATCTCCCCTTAAAGAAATATTTCTAATATAGTAGGTAGCTAAATAAGTTACTCGCATGATATCAAAGTTTCTCAGTCAACTCGTAGTATAAAGGTTTAAAGGCTCCCTAAAAAGAAATTCGGTCTTCTAGATTAATTGATAATACTCTGTGGTAGTATTAAATTCGAAACTGTTTATCTGTTGACATATACTAAGTAATTACCACTTAAAGGCTTTTTCTAATTCTTAAGGGGATGCAGCATCAAAAACCCCAAATCCAGCAATTTTCAACCAATCTTGCTGAAATGTTTACTACTTAGTTCTGATGCATAGTGGACACATAATTCAAAATTTGGTTTTGATATCTTCAATAGTTTTTGAGCAATTAATTTGTGAAATTCAATATTTGGGCAAAATTCAAACCGCTCTACGTGATGAAAATTTTCAAAATTATAATTTTTCTATTTATAAAAAGATTCAGATGGTTACGAAGAAAATATCTATCACATGAATTTCTTATAATGCTTTTAGTTCCAGAGGAAAAAATTAGGCATGCAGCAGCAAAAAAAGGACAAAAATGATTAAACCTCTGACTTTTTATATCAATAACTTTAAAAATATAATGAATATGAAAAATTCATATGGTAGAAACCTTTGTTTGCTTTCTAAGAACATGTGTAGAGAATTTTAGAGGAACTGAATCAAAACTGTATGGTGTGGAACATTTTGAATGTCAAAAAATGTTGAAAAAACTATAACTGAGTAAATCAAAATTTAAAATCCAAAACATTTTCTTCTCAGTTACATGTCTTAAAGCACACTAAAACCTTCCAGATAGATAAGTTGGATCCTCCTGCCTCTTCGTTCTCTCTTCTGCTGCAGTGTTCTTCAATTTCAGTTTCCTTCTGGATGTTTTAGAAGTTACTTTCGCAGAAATTGCTGAATGAAGTAAGCGTAATTGGTCATTCCCTTGGCTAATTTTTATAGATGCTAGTGAAATCTGTGTCCATTATGTCTGACTACAGCTTGAGTGAGACAGAACAACCAAAATTGAATTCACTAATGGTTGGTGTCACATAAACCTGAAGTCTCTTCTTTGAAACAAATATTTCTTTCGGGCAATTATGCCATATCAAACTTCCATTTGCATTTTGTGTCTTACCCAATGTGCATCTCCTTAGGATTTCATCTGATGCCAGCCTTTGGTACAGAGGCATTAGTTTTCTTAACACATCAGGCCTCAAGTATGTTCCCATTGTTGTGTTTATGTTTAGGAGTTTCTTCCCATGTATCGTTTAGCCTATTCCTAAACCTAACTATGTACACAGTCAACAAGAGGTCAGTTGTTTCAAAGAATGTTTTACCTATAACCTATATAACAGTTATATGCATGTTCTGATGTACAAAATACCTTTATAAATGTTAAATGACAATAAAACTCATCAATTATATACAAACAGCATGTAGTGTAACAAGAAACAAAAGAAAAACCCGACCGTTAGAAACTCACACAAAAGCAATACTATAAACATTACCATTTGCTTTCAGTGTTTGTAGCCAGTGTTTTGTTTCCATGGTGCCACATATTCTAAGAAATAACCATCATCCCAACACACAAAATTCTATCAGAAAATTTGCCCGTTAACTTCAAATGTATTAATTCAGTACATTCAATCGAACTCAAATGACAGATTTCTGTGAATCCAAGGGCCGGCGTGCATTGCGCACGGGCATTTAAATGGTCATGTGAGGATATTTAAATGCTTGAGACTCATACATTTAGTTGGATTATGATACTATAAGGTTCAAAGTATTTTATTATCTTAAAAACAAAAGGATTATTTTTTCCCATATTTTTAGCCAATTTTGATTCTGCATTCCCTTAAAAGATCATTTAAAGTATTTCAATAAAAGAATGAAGCTGCGAAAAATAAAATTTAGATAAAATAAGTACACTGTATCAGTTTAAATCTAAAAGTTATCTGTACCCCTGGGTCGCACTTAAATTCTTAGGATTAAACAATGTTCAGCAGACTGTCACGAGTAGCTGAAAAGCACGAGCTCGGAACAAAAGATCTGCGGCACAAATCTTTCTAAACATTTTCTCCCTTTTGGGGATTTTCCTCATTTTTTTACACTAAACATGGGCCTGGAAAGATAGTCAACTTGAAAAATGCAATGCCATGCCCGGGATTCGAGCCACGGATCTTCTGGTTTCCATCCAGTCGTCATGACGGCAAGTTGGCCATGGTAGCTGAATGGGTAAGAGCGACTGTGCGGAAACCAGGAAATCCGTGGTTCAAATCCCGGCCATGGCATTGAATTTTTCAAGTTGACTCTATCTATCCAAAACCTTAACCTATATGGCTAGTGTGAAGAAATGATTAATCTCCATCAATTAACTTAAATAATGGGCCTGGAATGTTTCCTTCCAAACGTTACTTTCCAAAATATCATTTCAGTTTATGCATTACTGGTACTGCTCCCTGCATTGCAGTTACGAGTAAGTAGGAACAGTGTGGTTGCCATAATAAAAAAATCGCTCAACATGTAATTCAACAACAAATACTAACTGCGACACAGAGATTTCTAGCATAATTTTTTTCAAAATATGCTTGTTTTTCTTTTTTTACGTCCTCCAACTTTAAGCTATAATCCTTAGAATTACCTGACATTCACCTTTCATAAAGGAAATCCCCGGAGATTCAAATTTGGCTTCTCTTGATATTGAAGCAGATACGCTACCAACTATGCCACAGAGGTGGGCAAGACTAAATTGCGCAAGGAATTTTATTTAAAGATATCTAAATTGTTTATCTAATGATAACAGAAATGAACTGAATGGCCCCTAAGATACATGTATCTTATACATATGAACTGACGTCTTAGGGAACCTCTTAGCTCTTTGCAAGAAGACCACGTAATATTGACGGCAAGTGTTTATCATTAGGGATACTTACCAAAGAGTCGATACAAATAAAAGCGAGATAGTAAAATTTGCTTGAATATCATCTGCACTATAGTAATTTGCAAATGTTGAAGACCAAGAGTTTGAATATTCACAAAGTGATGTAATATTAGGTATTATTTTAAACTCGAGTCTTTATCCTATTATATGAAATTTCCTTGCCATTATTGATATTTTATTATTTTATATCTATATTAGTCACTCCTATATTAGGGAGAAAGTTTGGCAAAAGTTGAGAGGAACCGTTACAAGCTCCGTTTAAATCTTCGCAAATAAGACCGCAAACATAAATTTGAAATATCTGAGGATTATTCCTAAATTAAAAAAAAATCTGCTTCGAAATATTTTTCAACATATTAAGTGTTCCTTACGATGCCATTTGAATCTAATCATCTCCTCATTATATACCAAACAAAGCTTACAATGTTAATTTTCGTTTAAAATACAATCATTTAAGAAACTAACAAGTTTAAATATAAATGCATGATCCTCAAAAGAACTGGGGGTATATTGTAAACGTAAAGCAAAATATAAAAGAAAATATTTCTTGAGTGATTTCTTGACTAAGTTTCTTTGGTCACTGCATAATTCTATATATTACGTTTCTTGAAAAATTCCAGATTGCATCCAGATTGACACTATTAATTGGAAGTCCACATGGCTTTGATCTTACGAGTATTTCAGGCTGGAGCTGAATTTTTAATTTATTTAAATATGGCGCAGTGTTTATTTTGTTTCCCCTAGTTGTGTAATGTTCCAAGGCCTCAATTATCTAAAAAGAGAGTCCACATAAGCTTCCCTGCTTGAGAAAGCTTTCGGATTTTGGTGATGAGGAAATCCTAACTTGTTCTCTTTCTTTTGTGTGTGTTGATGGTACCTCAGAGTGCCTATCACAAAAGTTACGCCATTTGCAAACATTCCACTTCACCCATACACTTGCTGCCGTGATAAGTATACATCACAATACTGGACTTTCATTCGCCGATGAATTTAAATACTGTATGTTTCGTATATTCACTGCTCAGAAAAGGTATGACGGAACTTTGATAAGTATACATCACAATACTGGACTTTCATTCGCCGATGAATTTAAATACTGTATGTTTCGTATATTCACTGCTCAGAAAAGGTATGACGGAACTTTTCTTACTCGGTGTATATCGCACGCAGGACAGCCGTTTTGAAATTGTATTGTGGCCGAGTTTAATTTTCGATTATTTGTAATATTTTGCCGCCTGTTAGGCGTTTCTTGCACCATTAGTAACAGTACTACTAACTTCAGAACCATTGCGCGAAGTGCCCGGCTCGGTAGCGTAGATGGTAGCATGTCTGCCTCACGTTCAAGAGGTCCCGAGTTCGAATCTCGATCAGGGCGAGTTACCAGGATAAGGTTTTATCCGGGGTTTTCCTTTATCCTGAAAGACGAATGTCTGGTAACTCTAAGCTCTGTGGACCCTAGACTCATTTGAGCATCAATTCACCCCTTTCATTCATCGTCCGATATGGCTTAACGTTGGAGGACATAAATTACACCAAAAAAGCGCGAAATGCTGAATTTTAATTACACATTCAAGGTTCCTATTTAACCCCACCTTGTACAACAGAAATGTTCAGTAGAGCGCTGTTCTAACTATTGGAGCCATAAAAGCTAAATGAAACCCGTTTTCCATATAATGGTTCACGGACCTCATAAATAAAATTATTTTGCAAGTTTTATTTTCGAGAAATAGGTTTTCCTAAACCTTTTCTTACATCTTAGAGAGGGACGTAGGCAAAAGCACAAAAAATATGCAATTAGATAAATATTTCCATTTTTGCACAGGAAATCTGTGTATCCTACTGCTCAGGTAGTAGAAACTGAAAGCTTTTAATGGGAAATGTCCGTTTAGAAGCTCTATTAAATTCTAATTAGCTAGAATAAAAATGTGTGCTCTTTTCGATTTTAAATATCTGAATGCCTTCGACTTCCCATACACGAGTAAAGAAGATTCTACGGAAGAAAATTATGGTGGTGTAGTTAGAATAAATCTCACATCTACTTTAAGGGGCGGCTATTCTAATACAACGAGCACATTTTTTATGAATGTTTCACATACGCAGGGTTTCTTAAAACAACGCTCACTTAGAGTGGTCCTATTATGACACACAAGCTCAAAATCCCATACGAACTTCAACCAACTTCTACCAATCGGATTTAATACCCGATACTATTTATCACTTCATAAAAGTTTATTTTCAGAAAATTAACAAAATGACACATGGGTAATCTATTCATGCAAAAGAAAAATAAACCGAAGACTATTTGTGCTTCTTGATCATGACTGTTACAGCAGCCGCAAAAGTCTATGTTATTTGAAAGACAAAATATCCCAACTGGAGGGCACACTACAGAATGAGAACATCTTTGTTAGATCTAGGACAAGAATTCATAAACAAATACATTGTCATTTGTTTGCTGGAAGGAAAGAAGTGGCAATATCAGAAAGTGCTGTTAGTTCATACCAATAGCTAGGACTAATTTTGACAACAGAATCTGAAATAGTTATGACATGGCGCAATCTATGCAACAACTGAACCTTCTTAGCCAAGTCCGTTGTCTTACAAAACCTGGAGTGGAAAACTTCCACAACGTTAATTTACAGGGCACAAGAAATCTGCTATCAGTGGGTTCAAATGTTCATGTTGCAAGAATGCATTGTTTTAAATTATTAATTTGGAATTAAATTTTGTCCTAGGGTTATGTCGAAATATTTATGAATATCATGTCCGCCTCGGTAGCGTATATGGTAGCGTGTCTGCCTCCCGTTCAAGAGGATCCGAGTTCGAATCTCGGTCAGGGTGAGTTATCTGGCTAAGGTTTTCTCCGGGGTTTTCCCTTATTCTGAAAGACGAACGTCGTCTAAGCTCCATGGATCTCGGACGTATTTGAGCATTATTTCACCTATTTCATTCATCGTTCGATATGACTTAACGTTGGAGGACGTAAATTACAACAACAACAAAAAGGAATATATCATGTTGAACTAAGATAAGTTACTGGATACATTCCTTTTTAAGGTCATTGTATTAGTCCATTATAAATTTCTGATGTTTCTAAATTTACAATCGATATTTTCAGCTAATACAGAATGTACTACTGAAAATATTTGTAACAGTACTTTTGGGTTATGTTTGAAGTATGAAAAGTTTATAAATTTATAAAAAATGATTATGTAAAAATATTTAATAATTTAAATATGTAAAAATGTGTGTAATTGTGTGATTGGTCGAAGTAATAATTGTATGACGTAATATGGCGTAATGTGACGTGGTATTAAATCGGCCAATCACAAAATTAAGATAGGAGTAACGATAGTTACGAAAAATCAAGTAATCTTGGTAGAGAGAGTTTTTGTTGTAATGGTGGAGTGTGATGAATAGTGGTGTAAGATCAAGAACATTTAAGTAATAGTTTGAATCTGTATAAATATAACCAAGTAAGAATTTATCGACATGTAGGAAGTGACTGGGAAAGGAAGTTCAAGCAAAATATAATCTAAATAATACAATTAAATAGTTACAGAATTTGACTTCTCCGAAACTTTATTCCGAACCGCACCTGAAAAACAGATGTCTCATGACTCTTATTTAGAATAAGATGATACAATTGGTGACCAGAGCAAATAGATAGCCGCAAAAACTCACACGAGAAGAGAAAGAATTGTGCGTCCAACATAGAAATCCTGTCCCAAATTGCGCCCGAACGTGTGGCTGATGAAGATGGAGACAAATTAACGACGAATGGTCACAAATTACTGTCCCATATTATAGAATTTTAGATTGTGATATTTTATAGGCTGCTTGAACTTGCGAGTAACATTGTGCTAAGTACTACGATAAATTCAGAGCCAGTACATCTAGTGGAACATTTTTATTTACATTTCAGGATTAACACGATAACAAACTATGCATTTACATTTGGCGGATCATATCTCCTTCACTAAGTCGTTTACTTTTTAAGTAATATAATTTCATAATGCGTTTTTGTCAGTAAAGTTGACGATGTTCTTCATCTGGCTCCTATGGCAAAACAACTCAATATGGATACAAATCTGCTTCACTGCCGCTGCATTATCGACCTCGGATTGTTAGAGCAAAATTAGTGAGAGTACAAGTATGCAGAATCACGAGTTAAATGGCACTGTTTAGATCAGGAGCAGCTACTTCTTACTCAAGCAACTCTTAAATTCATTCCAAGAGATCTCACGAGGCTGACTGCAACCCGTTCCGAAAACTCTAACGTCTATAATAACCAATGTTGGCATCAATGGACTGTTTGGCACAATACATAGAATAATTTAAATGGCACAGTTTGATGACATTTATGAATGCGCTAGCGTTACGTCCTACAATAAAACAATGTAGGTATTATGCGACGGAAAAAATTATATTCTTCTTCTTAGTTATGTATTAATAAAGCGAGATGTCTCCAGTATCAGTGACTTGCATTTAGGAGCTGTTGGGTTCAATTTTGGTGTCATCTGACCCAATCGAGAGTTTTATAGTGGTTCTATATGATCTATCATGGGTATGTAGAACCAATTTTTTTAAACTTCTGCTTTCCTACCTCTGCATTTTATCAGCCTAGTAGTACTGGTTCCTTAAAGGCACAGTATCCCGACTTGATCTCTCCTCAGAACGTATTAGCGCTTGTGCAGGTTTCCCTCCAGCCTGATTCTGATGGAGGTGTGAACAGATTGGAATTCTTAGGAAACCTTCATGTTCATCGTGGCAAATTACCACTGGCTGTAAAGCCCCTATGCGACTCCTACCATTCATCCCTCCCTCCAAGGTATTAATTTGTACAAATCATATATTATTGGAAGTCTAACTCAAAATAGCCACCTCTAAATCCTTATTAAGAAACAATCTGTATTAAATGTAAGAAGCAAACAAGACTTACACAGGTCAATCAGATAATTAAGTAGAATTAATTGTATTCTACTCAAGTACTGAGTGCCATTTCCGGTATCTTGTTTAACATTTAATTATCATTATTATTTAATGTCTTGAAGTTACTGTGAACCCACAATTAGCAACCAATATATACATAAATATTGTGAAAGTCAAGTACACTGAAGCTTTCACTTATTCATAACTATGAAATGGAAACTGAAACGTTCAGTTTTAAAATATGATGAATATAGCATTTGACGAAAAATGAATCACTTTAATGAAAACTAACTAAACTTTTCGTTAAAACAGTTTATCGTAAGTAATACGTACCATGGGGGCAACGAATGCAAACTGAAATTGTCTTGCTGGTAACTTCATGCTACTGCGAGTTATTAATGTGAGTACTTAATCTTTGAACACATTACTCAACGAAAACGCCACTCTACTTGTTTCCTACGCGCAGTCAATACATTTCAGCTAAGTTGAAAGAAAACGGCACTCAAAGCAAATGACAAAAGAGTACAGGGAAAACTCTTCACTAGAAAGACTGATTACTGTTGTAGATGCCAATCACTGAATTGTTGGTTAAGTGGCCTACTCAGCAAGCCCCAGCTCAAATTACAGTACTGTTAACCAGTCGTTAGAGCTACCAGCACGGCTGCCAACACCTGTCGGTATCGGACATGCTTCCCTCCCCCCACTTCTTTACGATTGAGGGAAATTTTGACCGTGTTTTGTTTGCACAGAGACTCGCCTGCGTTGCAGCTATTTCCCTTGGGACGACTACATACTCCAGCTTCACAGCACACGCCACTGAACACGGTGGTCATTTTTCACCCAGGGCTTTCAAAGTAACGTTTGTCTTTCTTTTTTAACCCGAAAGCGCTGGAAAGTATGGTAGATAATTGCACCACTCCGGCAACGAAGACAAATGTGTTGGCTGGAAATGCCACAGGTCGTAACTGTTAACACTTCTCCCTCCCTTCTACTCAGTAGACACGCAGACATAGTTCACATTTACGCAGCTTAAAATGCTTATGTAATACGAGTCTCTGTGTATCAGCATTACAGACTTTTGTACTTCCATTCTCAAGAATTAGCAGTGCCAAAATTATTAACTAGTTCTGAGTCCTGACTTTCAAATGATGATGAAAAACTTAAGATAGAATACCTTACTCTTGAGGTTAATAAAACACAAGTTATATTTTTGGTCACTTGGTCCTAATTGCTTCAAGTAGAGCATCCTTCCTAACCTATACAAATAGTATGAAAAGAAAATCTTATATGTCTTCATGTATTCTAGTTTCAAAATCCATTTCATCTAGTTCAATAGTTCTTTCAACATTGAAAAAAATTGTTGAGTTATGGTTGAGAGAAAGTGCAGGAGGATTTGAGCACATAAATTCACAGACATCTATTATACTCATGAAAACCCCATGAGGAACGGATGGAGATAAGAAAAAGGAAAAAGACAGATCCGGGGCGGCAGGTTTGGACGAAACCAAGAGAAAACCAAGTTCAGAGTGGCAGGTTCAAAGGCAATCAAACTCGGAGCTTCACAATTATTGCCAACCTCATAGGTTATCGTGGAACTTGGCGGGCAGAAACCACATTATTATTTCTAACTTCAGCTCCTATATGATAAAATAAAAACACTCACAGTGCCTGGACTGTAGGGTACAACATATTGGCGTCATAAATTATGCTGACATTGATGTTATCATTTCTCATCGTCATCGTTACTTGATATAACCGCTATATATTATTTCCAACTAATACTCATGGAATTGTTAATATTTAACATATAAGTCATGCAAGAACCTTGACCGAAAAGAAATATGAAATAAACAAGAAACGACTCTGATTCGTAAGTTACACTTAACTTCGCAACTGATATTTCATTAAATATTGTAGGTAAGTGTTGCACTGAAGTCAGCATCAAACCCTTGGAGTAATGCTGTTTATTATTCTATTGATTCACTTAGGCCCGATTTCACCAACAGATGTTAAAATCGACGTTAACAAATGTAACGTAACAATTGTAACAGCGCTAACAGTTTCTTGCATTTCACCAACCTGTTTTCTGAAAATGTTAATAAACTCGTGCTAACGCCAAGAAACTTCTAAATATTACAGCTATAGAAGGCTGTGGATGACTGCGATGCTCTTTTGTTTTCATTTTCATCTGCACCGCAGTCTGCACACAGCTAACAATTGGTGGATAAACGAAATCATAAACAAAAGCTGTGAAACAAATTTCCCATAAATGAAGAAAGGATCGTTAATTGAATTGGTGACGAAGTATAACGATATCGTGGAAAGTAGGACGGATGCAGTGAATGTAAAAGAGAAAGATGTCACGTGGGAAAAAATTGGTAACAAACTTAATTCAAATGCATGTGTCATTACTAGAAACACGAAACGTATTAGGTACGTAAATTTAAAACGAGATGCGAAGAAGTACAAGTGAAGAGTGACTTGCACGTTTCAAGACGGAAGGTGGACTGTGTGTTATCCACAGTGAACTACAGAATCGCAAAGTTATTAATACTTAATGCAAAGGCGAGATCGGCATATTCCTTTCGATGCATGTTCTAACCTCTCTTGTACTTCCGCAGTAACCTACATAGCAACTTGTTTCGACAGTCTATATCTCCGTAAAAAGTTTTCTTCGGCTGGCTCCTCAAAATCATTTCTCCTCATAGGCCGTACTCTATTGCGAATGCCATTTAGACGGTCTTCAATATCGCAAATCGACATCAACAGCTGAGCTTATGCTCGCCATCTTGACTATTTACAATTGTTAAGGACTTAACATTAGAAATTTGGCGTGTTAGTTTAACAAGAGGTTTAACACGAGTGTTACGCTAACATTTGTTGGTGAAATGCAATTTTTGTTTTAACTATTGCTAAACTCGTGTTAAGTCTTAACATCGGTTGGTGAAATCGGGCATTAGTGCAATTTTTGTTCCATTTATAACCCGCCTTTAACTGCAGTGGCCGTTCTCCTTTGGAACATACCGATGGTGTTAACTCGCATACGTTGGATTGCTTGTAATTTGTATTTTAAGCATTAGACAACGTACACATTCACACTCTCATTATACTTCCAGATTCGGTAGAGGATGGAGAATAACCCCCACCCCTGTCAGGGATCGAACCCGGGATCCCATGCACAGCAGGCGGGTGCTCTACCGACTGAGCTACGGGACCAGCCCTCAGTGCATATTCTGTATGCTGTAAACGTTTAACAACCTCAGTGTATCATAAATAGATATTAATAAAATTTCTCAAAATGTTTCATTCAAAGTTTTGGATGTTTGGGATGTAGAATTTTTATTTGTGCTTTTCCACCCAATTTTCGAGTACGCTGTTAGAAAGAATGTGTTATTCTACATATTCTACATCTGTTTTACTAGTGTGAAATCTGTAGATCCTTTACATTATTAAAAAACAACCTGGTAAAAGAATATATGATGATTCACATCTATCTTTGTCAGACAAGCACCTTTCGCCGAGTGTCACATGTGAAATTAGAGCTATGTAAATTTCATGTTTTGTCCAGGGATGCGATGGATGTATTAAGGGGTAGGAAGTTTCCAAGAATATTTCGAAGAGTTTCTATCATAGAAAAGTAGCGCAGAATACACGTTTTACTTAATTTTTCAAAAAAAACGGATATTCCAAATTATACATCACTTAAAAATTGTGATAATTTTGGTAGGAGGGCAACCAGTTCAATTTCACATCAGTTTCCGTACATATCACAGATCTTTCGTTTATCACCAATATCATAGGAAAGTTTTTCTCAAACTGGGAGGGGGGGCGGAGGTTTCGAAAGGGTGTACACATTTTCGTACAGATAAATATTAAGCAATCTAAACATGAGCGATTAAGATCACAAAAAATTAAATATATAAATGTATATGTAGATTCACTTTTTTAATTTTAAGCCCTCCAACATTAAGTCATATCGGACGGTGAATGAAATGGATGAAATGATGCTCAAATGTGTCCAGGGTCCATGGAGCTTAGAGCTACCCGACATTCGTCTGAGAAGATAAGGGAAACCCCCGGCAGAAACCTTATCCAGGTAACTCACCCTGACCGAGATTCGAACTCGGGACCTCTTGAACGTGAGGCAGACATGCTACCATCTACGCTACCGAGGTGGGCATCCCTTCACTTGTCCTTACAAAGGATCTCCAAAGACAACGGGGATAGTTTGGTAAGCGGCCGTAGATATTGTTCAAGCGGCAAAGTTCAGTGTACATATGCAGCTAAGTAAGACCTGCGGGTTACGCTTTCACGACAGATGTAGGAGTCAGTTTGTCGCCACATTCAATGGTGATCGGAGGGAATTCCTAGCCGTCTGTGTGTTTTTAAGTGTTCTACTTTTGCAGTATGGTTGCGTTAACTTCTTTACATTCTAAACATATGTATTATAAACAGCTCTTTACGAAGCGATTCCTGATTGGTGCTAGAGATGAGGCTAGTGCTCCGACTAGTGGTAGGACAGAAGGTTCTCGACGTGTGCAGTTTTGGAGGTATGCCGAGAAGTATTTGTCACTGGGTTTTACGAAAACTGTGATCTCTCGTGAATAACGTCCGCAACGTACAATTTTTCTGAATATTTTAGGTGCATATAGCACGGAGCCTAATAAATTAGCGAGACGTTTTGAAACCACCGCTCTTACCGAGCGAGATGGCTCAGGCGGTTTCGTCTTTGCCTCGCATTCGGGAGGCAAGGGTTCGATTCCTGTGGCCGACCTATCTGACCGATGGATTTTTCGGGGTGTTTCCGGGTACCTAGGCGATTGCTGTGTAGGTTAATCACATCCCCCGAGTTTACAGTCCCTCCATTTCATCTCCATTGTCATTTCATATCATATCTCATCTGGTGGTCTCTTTCAGGATAGAAGTGTAGGCGAGAGTCTCGGCGGTGCATGGTGCAATGAAATGCTCTGAATGAACACTTCTTCCTCTGCGGGACGAACTCCGGTCTCCGAGCCGGCATAGTGGGTCGATTCAGGAACGCGGCCGGCGAAATGGCGGTTGTGCAAGCCTGCCTGGAGTCTTACTTGCTCTGGCGGGGTGTCGCCTCCGGTCTCCGAACGGGGCTCGTGACTGTTTCGGGGTCACGGAAGGTGGGATGACCATTATCCTGGACCGCCGGGGAGTCTCTATCTAGTAAACTTTAGGGACCCAGCTTCTGTACTGTAGTGACTCCTCGGGATCGGCCGCCTCTGTCTCCTCTCACCTCATCCTCTCTCCCGGAAGTGCCCCAATCTTTCTTAAAAAAAAGAAATTATACAAAAGACCAGTCCAGTCGAGGTGCCGAATCCTCACCGAACAATCCAATCCAGTGTACGGCCCTTTAGCCTCTTTCTTGGTTTCTCATAAACTTTCTTGACGAAGAAACGTCACACAATTGCCAAAGCACATATTGTAAGAGCAGTGATTGCTATATTAACAATATTTATGAATTTTATTCACACCTACTCTCCCTCAGATGATACAGTTTATAGGATAATTTAAGATATTTCTGATTATTTAAATGAGTAGCTATTTGAAAAATTATGTAGCAACTTATTTGCGCTTCAAGTGGATGAAGCGACTGATATTCATAAAGATGTTCATTTTATCCTATACTGTTCGTTTTGTTGATATAACTTATGAAAGGAATTATTTTTGTGAGAATATCATTAAGAATCAAAAGGTTGCAATATTTTGAAACGCCTAATACTTCCTTTAATGAAAATAAGATATCATGGGACGGCTGTATTGGTATATTCACAAATGGACCGCGTTCAACGTCTGGTGTCCGTGCTAAAGTACGAGGCAAAACTTAAAGCTATGACTCCGGAAGCAGTAGGGTCTCACTGTATGGTATATCGGAAAGCTCTGACAGCTAAATCCTCAATCCACCACTGCATGAAGTTACACAGACGCTTGGAGGAACTGCCAATTTTATGAAGACAAGTCCTTTCAGGTCTAGAATTTTTAAAATATTGTATGAGGAAGCGGGTGCCGATTATTCTATCGTACTTTGTCGTTTTATTGTAGTCTCGGTGGCTATTCTTTCTTTTCTTTTCCTTTCTGCTTTCCTTTTTTTTAATGGAGGAGACAACCCACTAACAGAGTATCGGCGGTTAATATATTTTGTTGAAAATGGCTTTCCTCAGTTATATGTTAAAAATTACAATTCCAACACTTCACTTCAAGGGAATAATGCTTTCCAGGAATGTCAAAATGAAAGTATTCGTAAGAATATTGGAGAAACGGAAAAGCGACATGTTAGACATGTACCCTCTTTGGTATCAATGGTGCAAGATACCGATAATCCAGTGCTTTTGATGAAGATAAAACATGACTCATTTGATCATCTAAAAATGTTGAAACTTCACTTAAATTAATGTTCTTGCAATCACTTATTTGAATTTAGTTGGATGATTGGATTTTATGAATTCTACTATTAATTGTTTCTGGTGGCTCTTTAATTCCTATGCTTCTCAGCGTCCCATTCTATATGTACTGTGTGTAACACCACTTAATTTTGTCTAGTGGCCTCTTTATTGGCTGGAGATTTTTATACGTGCAATAAATCTACGATATAGCCCATAGGAATTGCTTACCTTGCGATGGAAGCTATGCTAATTATTATAAGTGTAAATAATTCATCGTCCTCTAGGTTTGAGCCTGCACTGTGGGGAGCATAACGTTTACAGAACCTCACTTCACTCATCATTAAAATCTTCTGTAAATCTGACTTTCAAACCTTGCATCGTAATATTCTGTTAGGCTGCTTTTACTTCACACTAAAGTGTAGTCTATAACAGTGATTCCTGGTCCTTATTTGCCTGTATTGACTACTTTAAAATTAAAGGCCAATTCAATGAGAAACTTATTTCCTTTAATTTTACATTGATACCGAAATTAAAGGACTGAAATAAGTAAAGAACCATGATGGATTTCAAAGGAATGTATATTTGTGTGGAACGCGTGCAGGTGCAGTTGGGTTGAATAGCAAGGTGATTGAATAGTTGTTTTAACAAAAGAAATGTAAGAAAAAGTGTCCTTAGCAGAGTTCTAAAGGGTAGCATTTGACTTTGTGAATAGGGTATTCTTCGGACCCTTAATAATGGCAAGAGCATAATCACAAAGGACAAAATTGTCACAAAGGGAATCTTTGGGTGAAAAGAGGGCTTTGAGAAATTGAAAGTCACACATACACCCACGAGCAGCTGTGGTCAACAGTCCGAGGCGTGAAGCCGATTAGGGCAGTTATCTGGTTCTGTCTTGGTCGAGGGCAGACCAGAAGTGATGAGAGAAGATATTTGTCGGTTCATATGTACGTGAAGAACGAATTAAGTTTATCGAGTAATAAGCATTCCACCTTCAGTCTCTCTGAACAGTGATATATTTGGTAACCCTTGGTCGGCAACTTCATGTTTGATGTTCTGATAAAAAGAAACCAGTTTGAAACGGGCATTACAGTGTCTTTAAAATCAGCCTTCTGATACATATACACGCATACCCTGAGATAAACGTCATTGATTTACCCTGAGCTAAACATTATTGTATCAAACAGTAGCGGAAAGTGGAATCGTACGCCACCCATTATATTGCTTCAAACTGTCGGCCCAACGTGGAACTCTTTGCTCGCCAACGTATATTGCTTCAACATTTTAGGCATTCCTTCAGAAATATGAAAGTAAAAGTATACCAGTTCAAGATTAAATCCCAGCATCTATTATTTGGTCCACTCAGCAAAAGATAAAGACGTCTCAGAAAAGCGGTCTGAACCTACAGCAGCAGCACCAGCAGCAGCAGCAGCAGCAGCAGCAGCAGCAGCAGCAGCAGCAGCAGAGTGATCAGAGGTACTACTGTAAAACTAAATATAGAAACAGAAATTATAAGGTCATTCACTCAACAGTCTGTGTATTTACTAATTGTAATGAAAACAGCTAAGAGTTTCAATATACCGTTTCTCCTTCAAGGAAAGCGTTTCGAAAGTTTGTGTTCCAAAAACAAGTAAGCTCTGCTTAACACGAAAGTAGCTAAGTACCTATATGTATTATATTTTGAGACGACGATGAGCATATTTTTTACATTTATCAATATCGCTGAGATACAACTGATCATTCACTCCATTTTCTGCGCAGTATGTGACAAGGTATTTCGCTTGAAGTGTACAAGAATGTCTTTTCTGTGTTACCTATTATGAATATTGCTGGTTATTGACGTTATTGGCTAGAAATAAATAATAGTGATGAAAAACTATGTAAACATCGCGACATTAAAGCTATTTCCTAAATTACTTAATCGTCCGTAAAATATAAGTAGTCTTTAGTAATTAACACTCGAATTTCAGAGAGAAGTAGTTATATTATGCTAAAGTAGTGCTCATAATAACAAACAACCCTAAGCAATTCATTTAAAGTGTACAGGAACAAGTTTCGTTTGCGCAAGGACGAGGCAAACTCACATGGCGACAGTCTGACTTACTAAACACTTTAAATGTTTTTCTTGCCGATTTTGGCATTATTGTGTATTGGTAATTCGTGAGTCTGTTAGGTATATGAGCATATTGTTTAAAATATTTGTAATTATCTCAAAGGAAATGTGTAGTCCAGCAATAGAAATGAAACGTATAAGAAAGTTTTTCATTCAGTTACATGAGCTGTAAGCTTGCATCCGTTACACATAAGACTTTAATGGAAAACGAAGGTATAAGGAAATGCTATAAAGGCACACGTGGTCATATCTGGAACCGATCTAGCGGTGATGAAGCTTACTAGGGCAAATATCTCTAGTCGGTCTGACTTATGAGTTATTTTCTATTTGATGGTACGGCGATGCAGACGGATATAAGCAAAGAACATTTCTCGTATCGCAATTATTTAATACAACTTTCAAAATATTTATGAAGAGGAATAATTTCTGAACATGGTTTAAAATTAATATTATTATACTCTAAATATAATATTTAACGGAACCCAACATAAGAATTTATTTATGAAGTTAAAATCAGTTCCAATTTTATCTTCGCATGAAAACAGAGACGTGTGGAATTTTCAGAATCACATTGGTTTGGAGAATCCTCAAAACGCAAATAATAGGAACAGTGCTACAACACAAGAACGTCACCTTCAAGCTTTCTTAACCTCAACAATCTTTGAACAGCTAAGTCCTACTCCAACAACTTTTCTGGGCATTAAAAAGAAACCAGGATCAAAAGGAAATGTGAAAATATGAGGTTAAAAGCAGCCCAGAGTGTATAAATTATCTGAAAGTAGGAACACTGTTCGGGCTGAAAAGGATAAAGGCAATATAATAGTGAAACATCGGAACATTAAGAAGAGGAGAAAGAGGATAATTGCAACTAACGGCAACAGTGTTAAAAGTAAGTGGTATAGGGTAAAGGTTGGACATCGGAGAGGTGACCTACATACAGATCTATTGCCGCTAATAAATGCCGGGAGGAGGGGATGAAGTGAGAGAACCACAAGAGGCCACAGGTCGTAGGCAGACAACCTACAGAGACGCGCATAAATATCAAATTAGTGCTAAGAGTTCTTCATACCTGCGCCAGGACCGGCTGTGCAGTCACCAATAGTCTTCGGGTTTGGTATCGACAAGTGTCCCCTACAAGGGGGGAGGCCGCAATTACTCAGGGCCGCCCAGCGCCGACAACAGCATTTACAATATGTAGGCATCCGCGCCATCTGTCGACCACCATACACTGCGAACCTGAAAGATAATAAGGAAATAGAACGAAAGGGCCTGTTGGAAACGAAATCGTAGTATGCAAGTAAGCATCCCAATATTCAGCTAAGTGTCTAGCAAAACCACGAAAAACCCAAGCCAGAGTAAGCGGTCAATGTTACCACCGCGCTACCTCGCTCGGTTGCAAAGGAGAAAACCCAGTGCAGTGTCTAAATTGTGCAAACTTGTACTACATTAAATGTGTGGAGATCGGAAATGATCTATATTCCGCCAGTAATTACTGTATAGGTAATGAAGCAACTAAATAGGTCGACGTCTGTTTAGCTTAAACAGAGTGTCCGTTTATACCAGGGAATGTTATAAGTTGACATTGTAGCATGGTTTAACAAATAATTGGTTTCTGTGTGTATCTTATTTCATAAGATATAACTTTCAATTACCATAAATAAATGCTTACTGCTTCTATTAAAAGCTTATTGTGTTTTTCCAATGAAATGTGCGACCCGCATTTAGAAAAATGCCCTTAACCTGTTCTTTTTCTTTACATTAGGTCCTCCAACGTTTCCGTGTCAGACAGTCAATGAAATGGGTGAAATAATGCTCAAATGAGCCCAAGGTCCATAGAGCTTAGAGTTATACGAAATTCCTGTTTCAGGATAAGGGAAAATTCCGGAAAAAAAGCCTTATCCAGGTAAGTCACCCTGATCGAGATTCGAACTCGGGACCTCTTGAACGTAACGCAAATACGCTACCATTTGCGCTTCCGGGGCGAGCTTGATCTGTTCGTTGTCCCGCTTTTATCCTGTGGTAATTCTTTCCTATGGAAATTTCTTTAATTATGTTTTCAACTAAAATGCTGTGATATTGCATTTCTGGATTCAGTTAATTAAATTATATGTTTTTGGAACGTATTTGACACTGTTGTTCATAGCTGCAACTATTAAATGTTTAAGCTTAGACAACAAAATAAGCTCAGCTCGTTTAGCTTTGTATTTATGCATGTATTCCACTTTTTGCGTATATAATTTGTGTTAAAGTATGACATGACATGTTTAGTATGTTAAAGTCAAAAGTCAAGGAACAGAAGTTAAATAGTTTTCTTAGAAACGCGTATTCAATTAACATGATTTACGTAATTATACCTAAGTAAAACTCGTCAGCTTAGGTTTTCACATTACAGAAAGGGCATTTGTGCTTATAAGAACTACTTATGCCTAATGTATGCAGTTTACAGTGTAGCTGTTGAAACAACATATTTATTAGAGCATTTTTCTCCCTAATTACTGAAATGTATTCTCTGCATTTCTTCCTAAATCTGCCCTATTTCTCAGTTTAAGCTCAATACAGGTAAGAAAGAAATCCAGTTATCTCAAGAACAATTTTCTCTTAAAATAAACTTTAGACTTTTGTGGTCGAAAAGAGGAAGAAAATTGCTGAGGTTAAGCACATGACATAGTTGTCGGTACAGCAATATCATACTGTAATTTTGTTACAGTGTTATGAAGAGGGAAAATATTTAATGTCGGGGAATTATTTTATGAATACACTATGAAATGTTTATATTTCATAGTTCTTCAAATTTAGTGGCAAAGTCCCTTTTTAATTGGCCCAAAAAGCAAAATGTTTCCCACTCTGGAATTCCCAGCTCAGGCTTCATACTTTCAAAGACAAGAAAGAGAGGCTTAGATTCCGTGGTTCAATGATATTGACGTTTTACTCTGACTCTAGTTACTCCACAGTCGCCTCCACATGGCCTGTGTAAAGTAACATTTAATTATCATTAATTGATGTTCTAGTAAATAACTATGAAACCCCGATTCAAATAAATGACTAGTCTTTGAAAGGGAAGAGACAATCTGAATATTGGAATCCATGGTTGAAATCTCTCCAGTGGTATTGCATTTTTCCTGTAATTCTACATTCCCAACATGACATGTGTGAAAGAAGAATTTATAAATCTTTCACTGACCTAATAGTGATTAATTATAAAGCCCAGTACTTGACGTTCTTGAAATATTATTGTCGGGCAAAAATGTGTGTCATTTGGGGAATTTAGTGACCCATGGTACCTCACAATGTTTAGAGCAGCTGCTCGATAAGGAGAAGACATGAGCTCATATTCTCTCTATGACCTTAAAATGCTTTCTATAAAATATAACGAAATAGAGAATGTATAGCATTTCAGCCAAGACTTCAATGTCGAGAATTAATAAGAAATATAAATTTTATGGCACCTGGATAAAAGTAGCATTAAAAAAGTTTTGTGTGTGGTGGGGAGTGCACGCACATGAGTCTGCTTGTCTGAACAACATAAATAAAAACGGAAAATCGGCTGAAAATCAAAATTGCTTTTTAAGTTCAGCATCTTCCTATTCCACCCCACACTTTACATGGAAAGGTTTTCAAACATGTGCTCTTTCAGAAAAATGATTATATAAATTTATATTAAAATACTATGTGTATGAGATATTTTCATAAAAATTAAATATAACTTGAGTTATCTGGGTATAACCACTGAAGGCCCCTTCCTTCTGGGTGATATATATGTAGTGTTTAATGCCCGCTTTAACTACATACGGCACCACAGGCGATGACACTAATGATACATGAGATGAAGATGGAGCACCGGTGGAATGAGATGGCGGGGGAAATTGGAGATCCCGGAGAAAACCCTCCCAGCGCCGTGTTGTCCACCACAAATCTCACTTTGCGGTCACCTGGGATCAAACCCGGGCCGCCTTGGTGAGAGCCAAGAGGTCTAACCACTGAGCCACGGCGCGGCCTCCCTTCTGGGTGAGTTTTACATTACTAATAAACCGTAAAAAGTAGAATTTTGCTACATATGTGTATAAAATGTAGATATTGTATGTAATTTGTATTATTATTATTATTATTTTTATTATTATTATTATTATTATTATTATTATTATTATTATTATTATTATTATTATTATTATTATTATTATTATTATTATTATTATTATTATTATTATTATTATTATTATTATTATTATTATTATTATTATTATTATTATTATTATTATTATTATTATTATTATTATTATTATTATTATTATTATTATTATTATTATTATTATTATTATTATTATTATTATTATTATTATTATTATTATTATTATTATTATTATTATTATTATTATTATTATTATTATTATTATTATTATTATTATTATTATTATTATTATTATTATTATTATTATTATTATTATTATTATTATTATTATTATTATTATTATTATTATTATTATTATTATTATTATTATTATTATTATTATTATTATTATTATTATTATTATTATTATTATTATTATTATTATTATTATTATTATTATTATTATTATTATTATTATTATTATTATTGAAAATGTTTCTATTTATTTTTCTTGTGAAGCAGACATGTCTAAGTTATTTATTGTTATTTGATTTGAATTTTAAACGCTTAATGTGTCATCGAATAGCAACGCGTCATTCATTGGTTTATCTCTTGCCATGCAAAGAAACTTTAAATCCATTACAGAGCAACCATCTCTTAAAATATTTGATTATCGCTCAAAGCGTAATGCATTTTCAGATTCCCCTTAAATCTGCAACATTAGCAGTGAGATAGTTATACATGTACTTATCTGGATTAACACAAACTAGAAATAGAAGCAAGCGTTTTTAAGAATACATTGATTCTACAAGAGTAGAGAAAGACTCGTGAATACAAGACAGATTTGATTTAAGATCAATTAATTAACAGAGTATCCACTTTGTGATTTACTATTAGTGACAATTGACAAATTATAGTTCTTATATACCAGTTGTTCATCGCTCCCCTTGTTAGTGAAAAATATATTCGCATGTACAATACGTACGGCCAGGATAGCAAAAAGGGTTTAAAAATGCTTAACACAATCTTCCGTTTAGAACAAGCACCGGCATTTCTGGCAGTGGAAGGCCTAAAGATGGCGAAGAGGGTTAGAATGGATGGGAAGGGAAGAGACGGGAAAAGGGGGACGAAAGGCGGATGGTGGCGAGAAGAGGTCGTGTAATTAATTAATTTTCGCAGCCTCCCACCCTACTGTTATAATTTCTCCTCAAAAACTCAAGATGCGCATCGCACACAGAGAGAGCGGCACAACACACCCTGCCAAGACAGCGCTTTCTGCTAGATGAGACCCAAGAGTCTGCAGCTAACAAGAGAATCTAGAACAACAATTTATTTGGCTTCCTAGAACTACTGTTAAGCTTCTTAAAAGCCGTGAATCTTATTTGTTGTTTTCATTTAAGTTTCTGTGTTAATCAATAGGACAGACTACGGAACTCGTCGCATGAAGGTAAATAATTATCTGCAATCATCGGTATAGGTGAATGTTTTTGATTGTGAATTAGCTGGGATGATCTGAAATCATTTTCCAAATAAGGGGTTGAAAATATGTAATTGGACAGCTTTTTGAAATTTTTGGTAAGCCACTAATTTGTGAGACAGTGTTTTGTACATACGAGGGTTAATTTGTGCAGATCTTACGAATAGGGATAGAAAGTGAAGATTAATTTCCTATAGTGTAAGTGTACCAAATATATTACCACTCCTCAATTGGTACATTATTATATGTTATGTACAAGATGGTGAATATACTTTTTTTTCTTTTTTGTAATTTACGTCCTCCAACGTTAAGTCATATCGCACGATAAATGGAATGAGTGAAATGATGCTCAAATGAGCCCAGGGTCCATAGAGCTTAGAGTTACCCGACATTCGTCTAGCAGGATAAGGTAAAACCCCAGAAAAACCTTATCCAGGTAACTCACCCTGACCGAGTTTCGAACTCGGGACCTCTTGAACGTGAGGTATGGTGGATATAGATTTTTTAGAATTTCCCAGCATTAAGCACTATAAAATAAGCGAATTCAGGCCGATCGCTCTACTACTCGTTCAGCGAAGATACGGGAGGTAAAAACAAACTTCTGCTTTACAGTTGATATGGGACAAAAGCTTCTCACCTTTCATTTACTTTCCCTACTATGTACCGTAGAGGAAGTAATGCACTCTACCCGAGAACTAAATACCTATATTTCAACGGCTATGAACGTGTTGATGTCCGCTGAACCAAAAGACGCGTGTGATTGGTGTAACCATTCTGTCAATTTATGTCTGTGAGCAGCATAACTCGACACAAAGAAGGTGACAAATGCTAAACTTGGTATTTAACTTCAGAATTTCCCAGAAATGCAACAGGAAGAGTTTAAATAAAATCCCGCTGCCAAATTGCCCTTTAAATGGAATTCCTTTCGTTGCCTTTTGACCTGAAAATGGCAGTAATACTTTGCTTTAAAATACCAAAAGTTTGGTATTTTGCTGATATATAAAATGTTCACCTTTAGTTTTCTAGGAATAGGCTGTGATGTCCTCTTCACTCTGAATGACCTTTGTATAGCCGGTAAACCTACGAATTATAAAAAATATACTGCACAAGGACTGCACAACTAGTTAAAGCAAATTCATTTTTGTAGCACTAGCCATTTCATAGTTTTGTTTATTATTTATTTGTTATTTATTTTGTTATTATTTTTAAACGTTAACTAATCTGCTCTTTCAAAGTGGATGATGTTATACTTTGTTTTAGATGATCATGCAAAGATAATGAAATTTCAAAACGTTTCATATAGCAAAGTGATCTATTAGGTACTTCATTTTTTCAGTCAGTAAATATGAATCGCACAACTAATTGTAGCATTAAGTTTAAATAAAAGTTTATCTTCCCCTCTAATCCCTACTATTAAATAAATTTAATGGCAACGAAACACTAGTTCTAACTCAATTAACCACAAAAGACATGAAACGGACTTGGCTTCCCAAGATTCGACTTTAGCCAACTTTTGTTCCCTTACCCCTTTATACCGTTAAGGTAAAAACTTAATAACATTTGCACACAGTTTACCTGGAGTAACATTAAGTAGATGAAAGAAAATACTTTTTATAAAAGTCTGTTTTAGAATGGTTAGAAAAATATATGTGAACATACCATATGAAATGTTTTTGGCATTTTGCATTTGATTCTGCTCTTCATATGTATATCGAATAAGTTTTCGAATATCCTTGATTCATATATACAGTTGAGATGCGAAGAAACAATTTTAGTGTTTTTTTTTCATATTATTTGTATTGGTCATCGAATTTGCACATTGTGTGCAAGGTTTAAACACATGCTTCTGTTAAACGGTCATACATTTTCTTCTAAAGTCAAACTCTTGTAATACACAAGCTACTTTTGAAGGCTTTAACTTAAAAAACGCATGCACAATACGCTTATGTTTGCAGCGTAGGGTGAGTTATACATTTTATAAAGGGACGTATAAATTGACGCCGAACACGCCTGGTAAATCGATTTGTAATCCATAGTTTCTCAGCGTAGCGTCGGTGGCTCAAATTTGTGAGACCTCGGATTCAATTACCATTGGATTACATGTCTTCATTTGTGAATTTTTCACACTTGTTCTATCAGTAGGTGATGCTGGGGTATATTATATTCTTCAGTGAATTTTCCTATCCCTCGTTTTCTCTTCAATGTTCAAGATTTGAGGACCAGGCGAGGAGGTTGGTGATCTACAGTGAATGTACTTATACTTTGAGGAGGTAAAAATTTCTTCTCCGGAATGATAGATGCAACATTACCAAATGACATCACCAACTGTCATCATGACCAGCCCATGAAACATTACATTCGGCGTGTTACTAGTAAGCTGGAATATCACATTCAACGTGCTTCGTATTATTTTATCGGTGTGTCTTAAGAAAGTATCAGAGCTGACATTTAGGCCAAATGTACTGATCAAAAATCTTACGTTTCTGTTCAGGTTTCATAAGAATGGGCACTTCAAAGAAATTAAGATCCGCTATACATTTCACCATTGATCTATTCTTATTAAAAGAAATCTCGTCAGTCAAGTCCATAACTAAACATCTTATCCGCTACTATCTAGTATTGTTAATGAATGTGATGAGAGACTTGAAAATAAACAAACTGTTTTTCTGTAAGACTCCTCCTGTTGGTGCCACGCCGTGCCATAGTGCTAGAGCGTTGTCCTCGGGTTCTCTGCCACGGATTTCACCCGGGATCGATCCCATGCCTAGTGGGTGTGGATATTAATTACCGAGTATAGGATCGTTGCCGACTCGGCATCGTGAGGAAATTAAGGAGCTACTCTAGGCAGCGAATCCTGGTCTAGAAAGCCAACTTTCCTGCTAGAGGTGCCATGTTGCTGACCACGTCTCTTCCCAGTATCAGTTGCCTTGCGTATGAGGGCGTGAGGTCGGCAGTCTGGTTAACAGGCTCTGGCCTTCTTGTGAGCTGTTACGCCATGGGTAACGATACTCTCCTTGTTAAAAGTTGTGCCCTTAACATTAATTCGTAATCCTGTATTTGGGAGAAAACTCCGTTTCACTTTGCTTATTGGGCTTAGGATGTTAGCAGGTCACTTTGGTAAGGAGTAGTGCAGATATTCAAATGACATACCAGTGCAGTCAAATTATATATAATAAAACATAACTTTATGAAATGGTATCTTAAAAGTAATCTTAATTCACATATATAATATATGTAGATACTTGTGTAAATTTAATAACCTATTTATCAATATATTTTAATCAGTCTTATTAATAGTATCAAAACATTAATTGCATTGGATAATATACAACCGCTTCCCTGTCACATATTAGCGACAAGATGAAAGCTGTTATATTACCAAATATAAGTCAAAGAAGTTAACTTTTCTTACTTCTTATTTTTTCAGGTTCTATTTCTCAGATATTCCTATGACTCTATTACCTACTCTTCTGCTATGATTTTTTTTTTAAATTTACGTCCTTTATCGTTAAGTCATATCGGACGGTGAATAAATTGGGTGAAATGATGCTCAAATAAGTCCAGGGTCCGTGGAGCTTAGAGTTACCCGACATTCGTCTTGAAGGATAAGGGAAACCCCCGGAAAAACCTTATCCAAGTAACTCACCCTGGCCGAGATTCGAACTCAGGACCTCTTGAACGTGACTCTTCCGCTACGATACAATAACTTGCAGTGGAGGACGGTACTGTATTTGATATTCCATATAGGTTCAGCAGAATTTTGCCTTTTTTTGCTGTAAAACTTGTTGCATATATGTCAATGGGTACCTAGATTATGGATTTTCAGTAAACATGTATATTATTCTATGAAAAATATATAGGCATAATGGTTATTTCATTTGCGTTTTCTTGTGTGCGTATGTGTGTAATATTTTAAACACTTTCAGCACTTACGATGCAACTTTTAAGTTATAAGAAAGAAGACTCAGAAATGGTTTTCCCGATACAACTGAACTAAAACTATCTCGTAGTTATTAATGAGAGGCAAGTGCCTTAGACCGCCACATTCACCCTTTTAAACAGCATTTCATTTGAAAGTAGCTGCTCACAAATATATTTTCTAGCTCTGTGAGCAAGATAGGCCATAATATTTATTTAAAAAGTGTGAAAATTGCTTCGCAAGGAGCATTTTCATTAAGGTGTTTAAATTTTTATTTTAAAGTACATAAAATGCTTGTACCAAACTTTGCCACTGAGATTAAGTTAAAAAATCTCAGTGGAGCACATGGGGTTTTGAAAAATTCACAGATGTTTTGGCTAAAACAACTTATTAATAAAGGAATAGCCTAAGATTGTTGTAGAATGTACAATAGCACATTCCCATATTATTATGTTGGAAAACATTATAATTTATGGTGAAATGAGCTAAATTGGTGTCCAACTGTTTTGGTTCACATGTTGATCCCGTTGGGACTGTCCCTGTGTGAACAAGGTGTACTCCCATGGTAGAGCATATTTTGGGTTAACAAGCAACGTAATTACGTGATTAAGTCAAAATTGCAGCGTGTCAATTGTCCGATAATGAGCACTTCATTTGTGCATCTACGATCGACATTTCAAACCTGCATAAATTCGAGCAGACTAGAGATTTTTGCTCCATCACTGCATGGTTAAGCAAGCATGCTGCAGAACACACTGGGCGAAGAAAAACAAAGCGCAGAATATGGTAGAATAGAAAGACAGTATTAAAATGAACTGTTTGAACATACGAACAACGGGTAGCAGAAACCTAACAGTGCTACTTGTGACATCATTAGGATTCGAACAGGGTTGCTGTTTGGTTGCAGCTTGACTGGAAAATACTTGGGTGCTCATAGGATTTCACGTTGGACCCTCTTCTAACACGACTACCTGCCATTAACAAACTCAGTAGCACACGAGACTGGTGCCTATCTTTTATCCACTTGCTTGTAAAAAACATATGGTACGATTAGAAAGTCGTATTCTAACTCTAGTCATCGTTAAATCCGTTACGTTAGAGTTCTCGATTGTAAAACTCATGACATGTCTCATGTAAACAAACCGGATGCTTCTACAGTAAGTGCTAAGCACTCAGTTTGTCTCTGTGATTATTCATTGCCTAATTTTTATTGTGTTATGAAGCCGACAGGATGGCATAATCTATTTTATAAATAGATTGACATCATCACTAAGGTCAATTTTAAAACTAGGCTGAAATTGCAGTACATGTGTTTACGCAGTAAAGCGTAACCAGCTCCGATTTCGTGATTTACTCCACTTTGTGATATCTCAGACTGCTATAGTTAGATATGAATCAATTGCCACCAGATAAAAGCGAGGAAGCAACTAACTGTATTCCTGTCATTGAAGGATGTGGTTAAATCGAGGAATAACTCACGTTATAGAAGCTGTTTTCCCTTTACTTCTGTGAACTCCTGAATTGCAATATCGGCCTAATTATAAAATTTACCATACGATAATAACGACCATTTGCTCCTAACCTTATAAAACTCAGTTTGGTACCGTACCTCCACTGTATAATTCTCTGCACTCTCCATACAGAATGGAGTCATGAACTTGGAATGAAGTGCACCAATTTTAGATTGTACGCTAATAGGTCAACTTTTTTGTAAGTGGACATTTGCTTCCTCTGTTCCTCACTCGAAGCAAAAGGCTCAAATTTACTGTTTCAACTAAAGTACAGTGAAATGCATAAAAACGTTAACATACTTTTAGTTTTCAATAGTGTACTTGTATAGTGTATTTGTTCTATACCAGTCTTGGGTGAAGCAGTTACTTATCGTTTTCAGTCAAGTCAGCATACAAACATGTGCCTATAATTATAATCTGTCTCAAACTAGAACGATCCTGTTGTAAACAAATGCGAGTTCCCACAGTTCCCAATGGTGGGAAGTTCATGGCTCTTTATAGAGGCATTCCCCACACAAATGGTTTTCCTTTACCAAGCAGCAGCCTAAGAGCGTTCAGTTAAAATATTTGTTTCATTCTTTTCGCCTTCCATATGCTTAAAACCGGATCTTTCGTATTTGAGATATATTGTATAAAAATATACAGACTAAATTAGTGGCAAAACAGAGAAGTTTTAGTCATTTAGGCCAAATTACTGGAATGTTTGCTTCGCAAGGACCGTCTCCACCGATGTTACGAATCCGCCTCGTATTGGTTTGATATCAAAAGTCTGTTATACAGGAATTAACCTCTGAAAACAGGTCAGTTTCAAGTTCGAGAACAAATTAGAAGACACATTTTTAAAAGGGTTGCTAGAATCAGATAAAGGTAAAGGGCCGGACGTGCCACTGACAACTGTCAGTATTTCCTTAACGATGTAAATCACTGGACATTTTATTGGCACGATTCCAAGCACTTAATTGTTCATATTGTTGCCGAGGCATTGTTGAATTGCCCGCTACAAGCCAGTGCCGGGACCGTGCGAAAGAGACAAGAGAGCTACACGCGGGCAGGAAAGAAAGAGCGACCAGCGCGTGGGTGCAGGGCTTATTTCTTGCCGATATATATATATATATATATATATATATAGAGAGAGAGAGAGAGAGAGAGAGAGAGAGAGAGAGAGAGAGAGAGAGAGAGCAACAGAGGGAGAAAGAGACAGATAGTTCCACTGTGTTCTCGCTGCACCATGAAAGGCCTGGAAGCGTCGAGTGGAGCTACAAAAAGAGCCGCGGCTAGCCAATCGGGGCTAGTGGAGAACTGATAAACGTATGTATAGCCGTGTAGGGATATGAAAGTGTATTATTTTGTTTGTTTACGTCTGGTGACGCAACGAAAGACTATGCTTGTGTATGTTACGTCATCCTGCTGCTTTCAGGGCTGTACAAAACGTGTTTCTACTGGAAATAAGGAGTATTTTGAATTTCTGCAAACTAGACTTTTAATTCTACGAACCCACAAAGTCACAATAGTTTGAAAGTTTCTTAAGAGAAGCTATGCCTTGGAATTCATTATGCTGGAAGCGTAATTCTTTCCAGGAATGTTACAGTGTTCAACACAATAAACTTTGTGCCCGTATATAAAAATTTTGTCGGATACGTTTACTTTCAATTGCTTCAGAATCCTTAATTTTAAAAAGAACTAAAAGTTTCTATCAGCAAAATTATTAAAAGTTATAAATTTTCATTAGCCTTGTCAGTTTAGAGATATAATCTCTTAAATTTAAAATTATAAAAGATGCCTACTTGTCCATACCTGAGAAAGAGAGGGCGGGAGAGAGAGAGGAAATGAAATGTGAAATGTGTAATGTTTAACGCCCGCTTTTACTACATACGGCACCGCAGGCGGTGACACTGATGATACATGAGATGAAGATGGAGCACCGGTGGAATGAGATGGTGGGGGGAACCGGAGGTCCCGGAGAAAACCCGCAGCAAGGCCGTGTTGTCCACCACAAATCTCACTTTGCGGTCGCCTGGGATCGAACCCGGGCCGCCTTGGTGAGAGCCAAGCGGTCTAACCACTGAGCCACGGCGTGGGCGAGAGAGAGGAAGAACAACTTTAGCAGCTGAATAGTTACCTGGATGTAACAGCTCCTTGCATGAACATTTGTTTCTTATTTTATTTTCTTTGAAGTGTATCACACCTGGATTTGAAATATATATGATATCGCCTATGTTTAACTATCTACAAAATAAATTTACAATGAAAGTTTACCGAAAAACTATGGAAACCAATTTGCCTGCCTCGGTAACGTAGATGGTAGCATGTGTACCTCACGTTCAATAGGTCCCGAGTTCGGATCTTGGTTAGGGTGAGTTACATGGATAAGTTTTCTTCAATTTCTTTCAATGCGACATGACTGAAGATGAATAGCATTTTATTTCAGGTAATATTCGCCTATTTTAAAATGTGCTATTTATGTGAACCAACCTTTTTATTTAGGAAGTATTTTCAAAGTATTTGATGCTGTTTCACAAGAGATTTTTATAATTGGTAGAGTATACTTGGAAACCTTCAGTAGATTTTCGTTTCCAAATTCTCTATTCACTATTCTCAAAACTATCAATCTCATTACAATTGACTGATACATCAGCTTTGAAATGCGCAGTACAACAATTAAAGGAATTCTAAAAACTATTTATTAGGCTTATCATTGAAAATGTCACTTTTGAAGACGTATATTTGAAAAAATCAATATTTAAACCCTTAAATACTTAAGAAAATAATTAAATTAGAATTCAACTAGGCACTATCGTTAATTTTACAGAACTTATACAGTACAACTGAGTATTACCGATAAGTTTGAACACTTTTTTATGATAAGGTAGTCCTTTCTATCTAAAATCTTCAAGAACTGAAATAAGATAAGTATGCCATAATCACGAAATTAGTTTTTCGTTATACCTACTTCTTGTGGTTATGTGTGAATTTTTACTTTTCATATTACCGAGCGGGATGGCTAAGGCGGTTTCGTCTCTGACACGCATTCCGGAGGTCCGGGTTCGATTCCCGTGGCCGGTCTACTAGACACATGTTTTTTTCGGGTGTTTTCCCGGGTAGGTTAATTACATCACCCGAATTTTCTTGAACCTCCATTTCATCTCCATTATCATTTCACATCATCACTCATCTAGTGGTCTCTTTCAGGGTAGGAAGTGTTGGCATAAGTATCGGCGATGGATGGCAGGATGATATGCTCCTGGTAAACAGTTGAGTCCAGAGGGTCTACTCCCATCACTCCTGGTCCCGTAGGACCAAGACTCGGGCCTCTTAAAACCAGGGAGTTATCCCAGCTGTCCCAAAGGGCGCTCGGCGTCCTCCATGGGCTTTCCATAGGGCAAGACCTGGGTGACAAACAAGGCCCCCCCCCATCTGGTCTAAGGATACAAGACGCGATGGAAGTGGATACGCCACTTACGCGCGTCAACACCAAAGGTGAAGGCTACCAATATGACCTCGTTGGGGCCGCCTGGCGATCTAGCACACCTTCTACTAGCTTTGCAGGCTAGTACCCGAGAGAATTAATGGCTTCCCTCAACCCCGTCCGAAGAAGTACCCGATTCTCATGGGTATCGGGAACACACTGCCCCATCGAGACCAACCCAATCCGAACAACTCCCAGAGGTAGGGGCTCAGATGTTCGGCTCGAGGTTCCTCTAGTAACGTCAGAGGTACCACAAGTGCTAAGGGTCCGCAGCGCCCACACCATGGCAGCTGAAGGGGACGGATCCCCTCCCCTACGCTCCTGGTAAACACTTCATCCTCCGGTAGAACGGACTCCGGGTCGGAATAAAGGGCCGTTTCAGGGCTACTATGGGTGGGACACCAGTTGTACTGCCTGTCGGGGTGTTTCCAACTGCTCAGTCGTATGGATACTGCCTTAAGCACTGTCGTGATTCCTTAGGTCAACCGCTTTCTGTCTCCTCTCACCTCACATTCCTCTCGGAGATGTCCACTTGGGGCCATAGGCATAATAGATCACGACTGGTCGCAGTGCCGAATCCCCTCCGAACGAATCTACCATACTCTACGCTACCCTACCATATTCTACCCCTTTTATATTGGCTATTTATATTATGGAAGAAGAAGTATTGGATTCCACCAAAAGTATTACATTCCATCTTCATGTCTCACCGGAAATAAACATTTTGGTGCCGAGTGTACGTAAAACGTATCATTTTGAGGAAAGCGTCCTAGACATTGTGATTTGTGCTCGCGCTTGTGTGTGTGAGTGTGTGTGTGCGTGTGTGTGCGCGCACGTGCGCGGGTGTGTGACTACGATCATGCGACAGAGCTTTCCCAGAAAATCTCTCGTATCGAAGCTATCCGTACTATCATACCCGCAAGCATATATGTATACAATATTGTGACGACCTGATTTTAGTTTGTGGATATTATGGAACACGTAGTCAGGTCGAACACGGGAGCAAACACTCAGAGCAGAACTACATGCTTTAGCGAGAGGTTGGGATTTCTTTATAAAGGTTTCATTGGTAAAAGGGTAGGGTAAAGCTAATTAAAGGTGGAGTTCACTTCATAAGAATATTTATTACAACAAGAAAATTACAAAGGCGGCCATAACGGCCATTTACCTGTCCAGTAGCGGAGTCATCTACCCATGTTGCTTCTCCAAGAGTTACCTTAAGAGAGGGCATCTATCGCCCAAAGACCACTCATCCAGTCATAAAGGAGGGGAGGGAGTGACGTCACACCTACTACTTGAGTCACCAGAGTGTAATTAATACAGTCGTTTGTGACAATATAAGAATATCTACAAATATACATCTCGTGCAACATACGAAGGCCGCATAGGGTAAACAAATTAAGGTATCTTTAGAAACCTAAATTTTTAAATTAATTTTGTTCTGCTTCTTTCAGGAATTGGGTCTCATGTACCCACCCGACTACTTCCCTCCGGTTTGTTGACGATTCATTGTCCTTTTTCCCTGAAAGTCAATCAATAAATTCTTTTAATTGTTTTCACGGGTTTATCCCTTCTTTATTTGTCAATATTGCGACGGAGCGACGGAGCTCTGTTATCGCAGAGCCAATTGCGCGGTTGAAAAGATAATTACTCTCATCCAGTGTTAGCCCCGGAAGCGCTATGGAGAGATAACGAACCTGTTCTAAAATATTGTTTCTCATCGCTTGCCAAACATTCCAACCCCAGCTCTACAAGTGAGCATGTTGGCGAGAACAAATATATGTTTTGAGGTCCAGCTGAATAAAATAATATATTTGGGAATATGTCTTCGTACATGTGTGTTTTTGTGTGTATGTAAATGAAATGTGTAGTGTTTAACGCCCACTTTTACTACATATGGCACCGCAGGGGGTGACACTGATGATACATGAGATGAAGATGGAGCACCGGTGGAATGAGATGGTGGGGGAAACCAGAGGTTCCGGAAAAAAAACCCGCCCCAGCGTCGTGTTGTCCACCACTAATCTCACTTTGCGGTGACCTGGAATCGAACCCGGGCTGCCTTGGTGAGAGCCAAGCGGTCTAACCACTGAGCCACGGCGCGGCCTGTGTGTATGTGAAGAAAAGAACTCAAAGACAAAATGTCGGATAACACAAAACTGGGTAATTAAGTTCAGTGTATTAAAATGCAACTCAACAGTTTTTCAAGAACATTCTTCTACCAGAGACGACCATATACATGAAAAAGTTTCTGTATTTTTTAATTTGTCAGAAATGGGTAAAAATTTTAATTAATATGCCATATATTTAGGTATTCGTATGGCTAAATGCAAATCTTGAATTTTCTGTAAATAGTTTATAAAGTCCTCTTTATTTGGAATGAATTTGTATAATTTTGTTAAAACTGTATTCCATAAGAGAGAAACATAAAGCTAACACATAATGATGTAGACCTCCCTAAAATAAAAAGCTTTCAAATACGCCTTTGTGACGTTATTCATATCAAAGTTATATATTATTGGTTTGAGTTTTAAAATATTCCGTTGCTTTAAAATGCTTTCGATGTTCAATTGTTTTCACGAAGTCATGGAACGACTGGAACTCAAGATCAGCACTCAGAACCTCATTTTTATATATCTGAATACCGATTCTGTTTACTCTTGCCTCTGTAGCATAATGTGTAATGAAACTATTGCTCAAAAGATTCCTCTTTAACTTGCAATACATAAATAACAAGGTTTTCTTAGAGCTGTTTACAGAAGTTAGCTATATAAAATACATGAAAACGGGCAGAGAATGTCACGTGAACTCCTGCAATCAGGTATGTAATTGCTCTACTTCTGGTATTTTTCTAAGTTTTACGTTCATTTAAGATTTATTTATAACCAATATTCATTTAAATTGCTCCAGAAATTTGCTCAATAGGAAAATACAGACAATTTTTATGTCACCATTTACCTGATAAATAGCGCTTTTCTGAAATATTTTCAAAATGTTGAACCGATTCACCTCCACTTACGTTATATAAATCCATAATCCTCCTTGTTTTTATGATAGTTACTTAATCAGAGCTGCAAAGAGTTAAACGAACCAAACAAATGGAGAATGGTCCGCGAAATCTCTGAAAGAAGCAATTCATATGTGGGAAATGTGCGTGAGATGCATAAACATACCTATGAATATAACAAGTGTAGAAATGTGTTATTTTGTTCTCATGATTACATTGTATATTAAAACTGAATGTTCCACCGTTTTACTTTCCATTCCGATTCGTCCGCTATCCCATTCACCTCCAATTGCGGGCGATTAGGATTAGTTTCTGCTAGGAATAAAAGTGAAAACGAAAGTATACAGAAAATTCTTTATCGAAAAACTTAGCATTTGACATAGTATAGAATGTCCAGGCTTCAATAAAAGGCAAAAGCTTTGTTATTTATGTGACAATAGTACTTTTGTGAAAGTTTTTTTTTCAAATATTGGTCCGATTCACTCTGCTTACCTCATACAAATCAAATAAAAATCCATATTTATTTATTTAATTCGTCCTAACCATCCTTCTTCTTCTTCTTCTTCTTCTTCTTCTTCTTCTTCTTCTTCTTCTTCTTCTTCTTCTTCTTCTTCTTCTTCTTCTTCTTCTTCTTCTTCTTCTTCTTCTTCTTCTTCTTCTTCTTCTTCTTCTTCTTCTTCTTCTTCTTCTTCTTCTTCTTCTTCTTCTTCTTCTTCTTCTTCTTCTTCTTCTTCTTCTTCTTCTTCTTCTTCTTCTTCTTCTTCTTCTTCTTCTTCTTCTTCTTCTTCTTCTTCTTCTTCTTCTTCTTCTTCTTCTTCTTCTTCTTCTTCTTCTTCTTCTTCTTCTTCTTCTTCTTCTTCTTCTTCTTCTTCTTCTTCTTCTTCTTCTTCTTCTTCTTCTTCTTCTTCTTCTTCTTCTTCTTCTTCTTCTTCTTCTTCTTCTTCTTCTTCTTCAACTTCTTGTAATTTACGTCCTCCAACGTTAAGTCATATCGGACGGTGAATGAATTGGATGAAATGATGCTCAAATGAGTCCAGGGTCCATGGAGCTTAGTTACCCGACATTCGTCTTGAAGGATCAGGGAAAACCCCAGAAAAAACTTATCCAGGTAACTAACCCTGACCATTCTCGTAACGTATTAACTTATAAATATATATGAAGTAAGTTGGCTGGAAATAGCCAAATTGACTTCATAAATGTTCATTTTGAAAACTTCTTGCATTTCTTTCATCCCTTTCACCCAGAATGCTTTGATGCTGTGTTAAATTAGTTTCCGCAAAAGTAACTAATATAGTAATTAAATGGCAGAAGATATTTCCTACCTGAAATAAGATATTTATAATCCATCTGCCACGAACGTATTGGAACAAGCGAGAACATCGGTTGCTGACAAACGCACATAATATATGCCTTAGTCGTTTAGTTTATTGTATGCATTAGTCTTGTGACGTGTTAGCGCAATAATAGAGAAAGTGCAAACTATGAATCACGATATCTGGCGAGAAGCGAAACAGCTGGCGGAGTGACTCTCCAACCCATGGCGCGACAGCGTATAGGGCCAAGGCCTGCCAACCCGACTGCCGGCCTCAGGCCCACATACGCAAAGTAGAGGTAGGCGATCATCCAACCTATACAGGGAGGAGAGGTGGTCAGCATCTCGGTATCCCCCAGCCGGAATGTTGGTTTTAGTGACCAGGGCTGCTTACCTATCGTATAGCTCAAGTTCCTCACGATGCTGAGTGGGCACCTGTCCTATAAAGGACTTATCATCTTCAACCGCAGGGGTGGGATCAATCCAGAACTGCATTCCGTGGCAGGGAACCAAAGCATGATGCCTAGGATTAGTGATATTTAGCTTTTTGAAATAAAAAATTTGACATTTTGATTTTTACATTTAGCATTTTATAGCATTTATACACTTGCAATTTAGCCTTTTATAGCATTTTAAAAAAAGTTTAATTTGAGAAAATTATAAATGAAATTATGAATATTAATACTACTTATATTTGATTTAAAACAGATTTATGGGGCGTTATTAATGGAAGTGCGTTAAAAGTGCATAAAGTGTCAATTTATTTTACATTAATATAGGTTAAAGCAATACACAGACATATAGAACAATTTGATGCAGACTAAAGCATACTGCATAACGCCAAAAGATAAGTGCATACTGATGTAAAACTAGCACAATAAAAAGAATATGCACAAAATTAGCCTCGCATTTACTGACGTGACCTACGCATAGATAGAATGGAAGTTGCTCGTAAAACGAACAAAAAATGAAAATCGGAACTTTGGCAACTGAGAACTTCAACTTCAATTATCATGTGCATATCTCTTCCTTAAAATTAGGATTGCTATTGGTTTTCAGAGACAAGGATTGAAATTTTCCGCTAACTGGTTTGTGAAGATAGATTTAAGACAGTCATTCTAGGGATCCCGGCTTCGATTCCAGGCGATGGGGGTGGGGATTTTTCTCCGACCAAGATAATTCCCCATCTTCCCCAAAGTCTGGAAGTATGAATGAGAGTGTGAATGTGTGCGTGATGTAATGATTAAAAACCGAAGATAATGAGTTAACACCTTCGGTATGTTCCCAAGGAGAACGGCCGCCGATATGACCATAGTAGTTAAACGGAACACACACACAAAAAAAAAAAGACAGTCATTAACCGTGGCAAGAGAGATCTCTTTTTTAAAACAAGTGAATTCGCTTCGGTAGCAAACATACTCATATGATCAATCGTGGAACAACAGGCTAATTTAGCGGGACGGGTTGCTTTCCACACTCCAGAAGAGTGGTTACTTACTTTATAACGTTCTAAACATGTCAAAGTTTTACAGATTCTTCAGTTAAGGTTTCCAGAAGAAAAAGCATTGGAAAAGCATAATTACTTAAGAACATCTTCGATTTCGCATTTATATGGCATGTTGAGACAATTTCGCACTTTATCGCGCTATATCGCATTTGTGAAAAATTACCATCCCTAATGATGCCTTAGCCCAACTACGCCACGGCGCAGGACTAACAGTGCTTTTGATCAGCCATAAATCTACATATATAGCAACACCC
Source organism: Mantis religiosa (assembly GCA_030765055.1). Taxonomy (NCBI): domain Eukaryota; kingdom Metazoa; phylum Arthropoda; class Insecta; order Mantodea; family Mantidae; genus Mantis; species Mantis religiosa. Next base: position 141,624,447 of record CM060948.1, read on the forward strand.
ACTTCGGTTCTGTTGTCTTTCCTGTTGAATACATTTTTTAGTGTTGTTTAACATGTATGGCGGTAATCACTGTTGATAAATGAAACTAAACGAAAACTGAGAAATAAACTTTAGGAAAGGAGGCGTTGGTGGCCAAAATTTTACGGTATATCTCCGTCATTTTCCAGTTATGAAAACTGTGAAAAATCTTAACCGAAAATATCCAGGAGGACATTTCTTGTAGGAATTGATTCGCGCGAGTTCGTGACTTAATGACCTCTTGGTTTGTGAGTAAATAATTTGAATGGAGCTGCAGCTCGTTCTGGCTATCTTGTTATGTAGAACTAGATCGATATAACATCGACCATGGTTTAATTTTTTACTGCAGATGTTTCAGAGCATCCACCGTATTTAATAGCCTAGTAACATCCTGCAGTAGGAAAACACGACGCTACCTCTGCTAATCCCTACAAGAGTAGGCAGACATCTGACACGTTATTTATCTTAATTTTCATTTTACGTCAAATCGAGTCGAGTGAAGTTGCATTGACTAATGATTTGACCTGCGGGAGCAAGAAAGAGGGGAGCACAGAAGAGGGTGCGAAGCAAGTCAGTATGCCCTAAACTCTCCATCTGTCCCGCAGCAGAAAGGGGAAGCGAAAGAAAAATCCAAGGAAATGATTGTCTCACAATTCCTTCAATCTGTGGCCCCTTTGTTTCTTTTCTCACTTCATTCCGTCGAGCCATGTTGTGCGGGCGGAGGGCGGCAGTTTTATTGATGATTTTATATGAGCACGGACGTGTGTGCGAAGTCGGTTTGCAAGTGAAAGCAAACCAAAAGGGAGGCTCACCGTTACAAATCTCTTGGGTCGATGCGTTACTCCCAAGTTACGACAAACCAGCTGTTGCAGGAAGGGGTGCCGCGAGAACTAAAGTCGAGTTCTATGTCAGCTTGTCTTCAACAAAGACTACTCTGTCATCTTCCTGATACGGACTGCTTTCAGTTACTGCAACAAGCTTTATGCCATGGGATACGCATCTCTCAAATTTCAAATGTGAAATGTTAATACAGTAAACTCGTTAAATGAATAATATGTAAAGATAATTTCATAAGTACCTTTAAATTAGTTCCAGAGACACCTCATTTTATTTCCATACGAGATAATTAATTCACACAATTATAATTCAACTCATTAATAGTATATTACTGATTAATGGAAATTAATTGTTCTTTCGCACTAGCCGTGTGTATGCTAAACTGTGGAAACGTAGAGTCAGACTGAAAAATTCAATGCCATAGCCGGGATATGAACCACAGATCTGGTCTCCGTCCAGCCGCTCTAACCATTGAGCTACTATGGCCAACGTGCCGATATGACCTTAAATTCTCCAACTGACTCGTGTTTCTTCAAGTAAACCACTTAGGAGTCCTCATAAACACATGAGACAACTACCTAAATGGCATTGAATTTTTCAGTCTGACTCTACGTTTCCACAATTTAGCCTACACACGGCTAGTGCGAAAGAACAATTAATTTCCATTAATTGACCTAATAGTGGTTAACTGTAAAGCTCGGGCCTTAAAGTATTTACATGTTGTATGTCGCCATTTAGGTAGTTGTCTCATGTGTTTATGAGAACTCCTAAGTGGTTTACCGGAAGAAACACGAGTCAGTTGGAGAATTTAATGTCATATCGGCACGTTGGCCATAGTAGCTCAATGGTTAGAGCGGCTGGACGGAGACCAGAAGATCTGTGGTTCAAATCCCGGCTATGGCATTGAATTTTTCAGTCTGACTCTACGTTTCCACAGCATATTACTGATATTATATACCGTCACCCTGAGCATGTTAACCAAAGTTCACCCCATTAATTAGACACGTTATTTATGAGATGTAAAAGTCATTGAATCATTCCGAAAAGTAGGCACATCTTTTGAAAAAATTTAGAATTGATAATGTGATGACAAATGAAAACCTAAGAAAAGTTAGCTTATATACTTATTTTTTTTTTTCCTGTTATACCAAGCCTTTAACTGTATTTGTCATATATGCGGACCTTTATATATACTTGTATATACTTGTCATTTTATTTCTTTGAGTTTTATACATTACGTCCCACCTCCTCACATACACAAAACACTCATTCACACTCACTATTACTTCCAGACACGGGGAGGATAGGGGATAAGCCCGGTTAGAAAAAAATTGCAATCAAATCGGATATCGGATCAAACCCGGGATCTCTCGCACAGCAGGTATTAACTAGCTAAGCGAGTTGGTACCGCAGTAATGAGTGCAAATACCATTCGAGAGGTAGCGGGTTCGATCCATGTCGAACAAGCTAAGGATTATTAAAGTATGCACACATTGCCTGCGTTGTCAACTTCAAGCAATTGGAGGCTGTAAGGATTAAATTCATTTTGAGGAATTATATGTGAGTCAAACTGATGGGTTTTTTCGTTACTTCACCTGTAGTTCTTACTTTCACACCACGATTTGCTTTCCATCATTTCCCTTCGTCAACTTTCCTTGTCATATTTCAGATGTGCTTTTGGACTCGTAGTGAATAGTGGTGCCAGACAGATGATGCGGATGCTTGGGCAAGATGAGTGCCCTTTACTGTGCTCGGCAGCGTTGTATAGTCGCTATCTTCACGTGATGGATGACGATAAGATCCGTCACTGGGCTCGGAGTGTTGATGCCTGTGTAACGGTTCCTGGCGCCGGAATGAAAAAAAACTTAAGCTCTTATTAAGAACCTCCGCTCGTCTCTGTACCCTATGTTCTTGCGACCCTGTGCCCCCCTACGGTTCACTCATTTCATCCCTTCCTCCTGGGTACCAAGAGGAATGGATCAGGCGGTTTCGTCTGTGGTCCACTTTCGGAAGGTCCAGGATCGATTTTCGTGGCTGACGAACCTGACCCACAGGTTTTTATTCGGGGGTTTCCCGGGCTACCAGGAGAACGCTGGGTAGGTTAATTACATCCCTCGAATTTCCTATCTCTCTATTTCATCTCCATTATCACTTCACATCACCTCCCATCTGTGATCTCTTCCAGGGTAGAAATGTCAGCGGGTGTCTCGGCGCCGTCGTAACTCCTTGTGTCGGCCGTCCTCTGTCTCCTCTCGCCTCATCCTTCCTCCTGGGGATGCCCCACTTGGAGCTTAGGTGCTATAAACCAAAGTTTTTGGTACCGAATTCCCTCCGTAGTAATCCTAATCCTCCTGGGTCGTGTTAACCACAATAGCACTGAGTATAAGCGAGATGTATTCTCTAACGGTTCATTTATGTTGTCAAATCACATCGCGTTTCACTACAGTTTTATAGAAATTTAGGCTTATGGGCAATCAATTGAAGTCATATGCCTTAGTTTGAAACATCGTTCAGCTACAAAAGCTACATAGAACAAACCTAGGACCTTTTTAGTGCTTAAAACCACTAAAATCTGATTTGATTATTCTGATAATAACAGCACCTTTCTCAGATATTGGTATTCTATGCAGGACCTAATGTCGAGACTTATCAGTAAAGACACTTATTGTTTTTTAAAACTTTATCAATTAAATTTTCCTCTTTAATGTGATACATATTTTATCACTATAGGCATAATATATTTTAAGTACTGTATTAAAATGATAATACATCTGCCATTTTGTACTGAAAATTCTGCTTCACGTTTCAGAAAAGTCATAACTCCTACACCTTTTGCAGTGGGGTGGTAAAACTAACTTTTTGTGAAAGTTATACTCTCAAATTGATAAATGTGTCAGCTTCTGCGTACTCAAGTGATTGATTTCTTTTTTAAACTATATATGCGTGTTTCTTTTTACCAAATTTGCTTTTAATATATTTTTTCTCTAAGTGACGTTTTCTGATATTAAAAAACCGTTTTCTCAAAATTTCTGGTACACAGCTAAATTTAATTTTAGGAAGACAAAATCAATCTTTAAGATTCGTTGCGGATGTACTTTTGTGTTAATAGGATTACTCATCATTTTTTCGAGGAATAGCAGGTGACAAACCTTAATAGAAATATGATACAGTTTTGATAAAGAAGGTAGTACGTAAATTTATTAGTAAAAGTAAATCCTTATCTTACAATTCATTCATATTGGTCTTGTAAATGTTACAGTTTAATATCTTAAATGTTTTCTGAATATATTGGATATAACCTTGGTCGGAGAAGGCCAATATCTCCTTAAGGGTAGTTGCACAAAACTCGAATGCAGTGGTATATTATTTATATTAATGAAATGTATGTTATAATGAAATATGTGTTAAAATGTGGCTGTGTTTGGTTGACACGCCCATTTTAAATTCCCAAGTGACCTTCCCTGCATTAAAAATTAGAACATATTTTTGTTTTGGTACAAAATATATTCAAACGTAAATTGTGCTTTGTGGATTGACAAGCAGGTATTGGAGATAAAACCTTTCAGGATGAATATACAGATGGAGTGTATGAACCGTTACTACAGATTCTATTTCTTTGATTCAAACGATATTGCCGAAGGTTGCTTTCTTTAAAGACGTATGCTTCCTTGGGTGGCAAAGAGATAAAGCTTCTTATTTGCTTTCATACACGTCGAAGAAAGTACAGTATATGACATAACTACGAAATTAATCCAAATGTAGACCTCAGTATTTAAGAAAATGTATTGACTTTTTGTATGCAAAGTCTATAAAGAAGTTTTTTTTTTCTACAGTAATACTATTTTGGAAGATAATAGTCTGTTTCTTAGAGCTATATATTCTTTATAGAGTTTAAAGGAACAATGAATATGTTTGAAATAATTAGTTATCTACAATTATTGTAGATAACTAATTATTGCGTGAATTATACTTATTTCTATACTTATTTATATCTTTTTCATTTAGGTGAAAATGTTTTAATAAAAGCCGAAAAACCAAAATTAGGTGATGCAGTTTTATTTAAATCCAAAAATTCTTACTGACTTGTAAAATGTTAATTCTATTCTAATATTTGTTAAAAAAACGGATTTTAAAATTGTCCAGTTTGTAAACAATTGGTACGTATTACTCGACAGAACGTTGAGGAGTATCCACCTTCAGGTGACCAGCGCTGTTATCGTCTCTTATCAGGTCTTATCTGGTCGATTAGAGGAGTGAAATTTTAGTAGGTTGACGTACAGTAAGTTACGAAACACAAACAGAGCGATTGGAAGCTGCGTGTGTCTATATGATATGTTTTCTAGCGCCTGCCGATGTATGACACATTATTGTCCTGAAGACATGATTGTATCTGAACTGACTATACATACTCTGGACTCGCCGTGTATGTGCGATAAGCTCAGGTAAACATATCTGTGTTTCGAATTTTTCCCGATAAGCCTTCTCCCTATGCCATGTAGTACTCATTTACGTACATGTCATTAAAGAAACGTAGCTTTAGGCATCAACTCCTTACAAATTAAACTAGGTTTCAATAGAGCTGAAGTTATACATAGATGGCGTCAGGAAACTGCTTCTTTTTCTTCTTACGTGTGTTGCGTTCAACGGCATATCATACGATACCTCGTCCTTCATGGGCTTTTTAGTTCTCTGGATTTGCACTTCCTGCCACTTGGGCACTCACTCACAGTAATTTTATAAATTGCTTTGTCATCTCGTTTGGTCTCGAGGTAACATGCTCGTATTTGGTTCCACAGGTCGCGGTTCAAACCCGGTGCAAGGTGATGGATTTTTTTTTTTTCGGGCGTAAAAATTCTTTGAAATCCTTAGAAACGGAAATAAAGCCGGTGGTTCCGTTTCGAGGTTTCGCGGCTCATAAAAGAATTTCAAACCTAACAAAAAGCTCCCTGAGCAAAGTTAAGCGGTATGTCACGACATATATACTAGACGTGACATACCGCTTAACTTTGCTTATATATTTTGCTATTATATTCATATAATGGGGGCTGAAATCTACCGCATTTTAAGCGTGACTATAAATTCAAACTAAATTTCACTTCCAAACTGTGTGCATAAACGTCCTTATTTCGATACAAAATACCACTGCTTTAACTGCAATCTGTATCCGCAAAAGCAGCCATAAACTAAGTTGTAACTAGGAATTAATTCTTTTGTGCCAATTAATTGGTTTATTTCTTCTGGCAAGAAGCGCATTATAATTTCGATTTTATAGTCTCTCATAAATAAAACACATTTTGCATTTATCAAAGGTCTTACTGACTGAGTGCAATTTTGGCGTTTTGCAAAATGCCATGACTTTAGAACCTATAAACTTGACTAAATTTTAAGTATTGCATGGGGAAAAGGCAATAGGAAACAAAAAAGCTCAGAAAACGTGAAAGATTAAGAGTATGGAAGGATAGAGGCAGCAGTAAAGAACAGGAAATCGCATACATGATTTTTTTTACAGAGAAATATGGAAGAAAATGAAATAATTTATAGAGAAACGTAACTATGCTAAGCAGCTGATAAAGAAAGCCCACCAAATCTCTTGGTAGCAATTTATACCAACTATAGAACATGATGTACATGCAACATAAACCTTTGCTTATAAAATGATGAGACAGCTTAAACAGTCAGAAAGAATCGCAAGAGTGTATATATATATAACTAATTTGGATACAGTACTACAAACGCCTGCTGAATTGCGAAGAACATACACAAGAAGATAGACCACCAATATATCATACAACAGTAGAATGAAGTGAAGAAGAAGAAGTAGAAGAAGAAGAAGAAGAAGAAGAAGAAGAAGTAGTTTGATCCCTAACTTCAAGAATTTTTAAAATTGACCATTTATTAACTTTTAAATCCACACCTTATTTAAACCCTATATACATAATCATTTAGATTATGAAATCGTTACATAACGTCCAGGAGTTAGCATTCACGAGCGATATAACACAGGAGATGTACACAATATTTTATAAAATTGTAATGTTAATGCTAGATATCTCGAAAATTACTCCACGAATAAGTTTAACGTTGCCCGCCTCTGTAGCGTAGGTGGTAGCGTGTCTGCCTCACGTTCAAGAGGTCCCGAGTTAGAATCTCGGTCAGGGTGAGTTACCTGGATAAGGTTTTTCCCAGGGTTTTCCCTTATCCTGAAAGACGAATGTCCGGTAACTCTAAGCTCTATGGACCTTGGGCTCATTTGAGATCATTTCATCGTTCCATTCATCGTCCGGTTTGACTTAACGTTGGAGTACGTAAATTAAAAAAAAAAGTTTAACGTCCTTTAAAAATGAGGTCATATCGGACGATGAATGGCTGAAATAGCCGAAGTGATGGTAAAATTAGCCCGGGGTGCATAGAGTCTGTTACCCGACATTCATTTTTTCAGGATAATGGAAACCACTGGATGAAGACCTACCTGGGTAACTCACCATAATCGATAATCAAACTCAGGTTGCGAGGCAGACGGTTATCTTCGCACCACAGAAGCAGGAATTTTGATAACTGTTTCACCACCTAAAATTACTGTTCTTCCATACATGCAAACTTTATCAGATATTTTTATTTTAGGACGTTTCATATTCATGCCACAAACTTTGACTCACATTTCATTGCATACAATACGGCAGCGTAATGCGAACGTGAAGTATTAGTTCTACAATCTAACAAAACTTTGGCATCTATACTTTAAAATACCAAACAATATAAGTATCTATTCAAAGGCCCAGATGCAGCTTTCATATATCTTCTGCATCTTAGAAGAAACAGAGTCAGGAAAGTGCCCGTCTCGGTAGCGTAGATGGTAGCGTGTCTGCCTCACGTTCAAGAGGTCACGAGTTCGAATCTCGATCAGGGTTCGGTGGGGATTCGGCACTTTGACCAGACTGGTCTTTTGTAGCTATGCCCCAAGTGGGGAACTCCCGAGAAGGAGGATGGGGTGAGAGGAGACTAAAGGCAGCCGACCCCAAGGACTCACTACAGTACGGAGTGCGGGGTCCCTACAGTTTCAAAAATAGAAACTCCCCGGCGGTCCAGGACAATTGTCATCCCACCTACCGTGGCCCGGAAAGAGTCACGAGGCCGGTTCGGAGACCAGAGGTCGCTGCCCCCCAGAGCAAGGAAAACTCCACACTGGCTTGCACAACCGGCATTCCGCCAGGAGCGTTCTTGAATCGGCCCACTAGGCCGGCTTGGAGACCGGAGTCCGTCCCGCCGAAGGAGAAAGTGTTCACTCAGGGCATAGCGCCCTGCCATGCACCGCCGAGACTCCCGCAGACACTTCTAGCCAGAAAGAAAGCACCGCATGAGAGATGAGGTGAAATGGAGGGACAGGAAATTCGGAGAGTGTAATTAACCTACACAGCATTCACCTAGCGACCTGGGAAAGCCCCGAAAAAACGTATGGGTCAGGTAGGTCGGCCAAGGGAATCGAACCCGGACCTCCTAAATGCAGGCCACAGGCAAAACGGCCTGAGCCATCCCATCTCGGTAAACTGCTGTATACATCAGGACATCAGATGTATATTATGCAAGCAGCATGAGAAAACTACAAGGCATACAATAAAAGAATGTAAGGCACAGGGAACAAAAATATTATTCAATTTTGGTGCCCCAAGCCTACATCCTATAGATGAAGGCCTAATAGGGAAAGACAAAGGACAATAGGTCGAGGTGCAGGAATCTTCGATCTAACAAACATTTCTATCATTGATACTATTTCTAGTATTAATAAGTTCTAATAACAATTAAAAGCTGCTTACAGTTCTCAAACGTTACCCCACAGCATATTTTAAGAATTATATATACCTTAAATATACTCTGATTAATCCATACGGTAAAATGTACTACGTTGTTATCCTAAAGAACCTGAAAAGCAGAAACGTATAAAATCGTCCTAACAAATATTTTCCGACATATAGCTATTTGAAATATTCAAAAACTACCCTTAGCCTGAACCTTTCCGCTCTTAAAAGCAATAAGAAAATACGGTGTTTGATAGCAAGGAAACCGAAAGCTGGAGAAACGATTTCATAAGTTCTGATTTTAATTATATTTCTTAATACCTGAATTCCAAGGGTAAACGAGTAGTTTGGGAATGTCTTGAAGTATAAGATATAACAAGGTTCCGAAAGGAGATTTAGGAATGAGATATAGTAAGAATATGTTATAACTATGTTCCTTTCGTAGGGAGGGGTGAGGGGAAAGGAGACATTGAACGGTCAAATCTGGCAGGAACGAAAACCGGGGGCAGTGTTGCATGAATTTTTAGATTGACACTGCACGGTAGCATTTCGTACAACCAGCTTCCCTTCAACCTTCAGGCTTACATGTCACGGAATTCACCGAGCGTATACGTCAAGTTATTGCTTTAAATTGTTCTAGATATAGCATAATGTATTCGAGCTCAGATGATAAATTGTTAAATGCGTTATGTTTAAAGACTTAGATGTTTGATTGAAACAGCTCAAGAATGAAAGCAATCCTGTAAATCAGTTTTATAAACAGCCATTTAAATACTGTTGCAATATTTTTATATTTAAAGTAATTATTTGTGTATCGTGTGTGACATGTGATTGCCATAATAAAAGTGAAGTAATCAATTTTTCTGAAAACTGTTACAAATATCTGATTATAATTTGAAACATTGTAATAAAACATGTGACAAAATTTGAATAAATTGAGCAGAAAGCTACAAGACTTAGAAATTTCACATAAAGGTAACTTTCCAAATACTACAAAGAAATTAATTTACCAAAATATGTGACTATGTAATAGGTTCACAGTAAAAGTATGTTTTTCTAAAGGAGAAACAATTTTTTGAAATTATGATTTATTTGTGTAATGCCTCATATACACACGATATCATTTAAAACGCCGTATAGGAAAAGGAAACTTCATTAGTATTGATACAACCTAATTATACATTACTTTATGCCAACAAATACAGTTTTAGACTAGTTGCGTGAAATTAATATATTCCCAAATGTACCTTTTCATCATTCTTCTTGAAAACATCATTCAGGGCCCTGTAAAACCTTTTGTCTACCATTAATCGAGGCAGCAAATGCATTGTTCCTGTTAGCATCACGAGTGTAGTAACCCGGTTGCTCGCAGTTTAACATTCCTATGCCTTCCTGCCTCTGTTTTTGTTCACGGTTCTTGAAAGCTGTGCAGTCGTAAAGTTCCCAGTTAAATTCAAGCAGCGGTAGCAATTGGGAGACTTACCCGCTGACTTTCCCCCGAAAATTTGTGCGTTCTACTTCCTACCTTATGGCCACACGCGTAGAGATATGACTAGGAAATCTGGCTTGCGCAGACTTGTACCTCAGAGTATTAGGGAGTCCATTAAGTGTATAAAAGCATACTAGCAATATAGAACGAATAAGCTACTTAATATTCCAAACCTGTATACATTATCTGAAGCAGCAAGCAGCAAAACAAAATATTTATTTTACGCCTCCATATAACGCGAGTCTTCCAGTGATAGATGCAACACTTCAGAGACGCATTTGCATAGATACACAGAGAGATCTCCACATTTTCCAGGACAATAAAAAGTTGTAAAGCAACGTAAGAACAACACACTAGAATCCTTTACATGCTGTTAAAAGCCTTAAAATATTGTGTTATAATATTCACTGGCACGGTAAGAGATGTTAGAAAATATAGGTCTTGCTGTTTTCTTGAAAAATAAAATAAAAACACTTTTACATTATTTGGAAAAATATCAAACTACCTTATGAACACAACTTAAAAACTATTTTTAATCCCGTAAAACTTTTTTTTCTGAAAATCAATATTAATACACTTTAGAGCAATTTCTTATATCTCTTTTCCGTAGAGTAAATACTTATGTTGGAGTTAAGCAACTCGGATTTGCAAATAATGGATTATAACGTGTTTTCGGTGGAATTACACACACAGTTCTTAAAGTGCTTTCCAGCTGGAACTTTACGTGCCATGTGTATGGAATAACATATCTACAAATACAATACTTTCATTATAATATTATTGTACACTATTACGTTAGTCTTTTTTTTTTTTTTTGGTAGTTCACGTCCTCTAAAGTTAAGTCATATCGGACGAAGTATATAATGGGTGAAATGATGCTTAAATAAACCCAGGGTCCATGAATCTTAGAGCTACCTGACATTCGTATTTCAGGATAATGGAAAACCCCGGGTAAAGCCTTATCCAGGTAACTCACCCTGACCGAGATTCGAACTCGGGACCTCTTGAACATGAGGCAGGCATGCTACCATCTACGCTACCGAGGCTGGCATTATGTTAGCTTACTAACAATATGCCGTTATATTGAGATTATGATACAACGCACAAGTGGATGCAAAATTCCCATATAGTGAAATATTACATTTCCGTAATTAGGTATAATACTTTTCCGCTCTTCTAGGATAACACCACCATGGTTTCCCGTTTATACATCACTCTGAGTTATTTAAATGTAATTTGAAATACTTTGGGCATGATTTAAAATGGCTATAACATTATATTTTAAAATTGTATTTTAAAAAACGACGCTTTTCATCCATTGCGTCATATTTCAGAAACGATGTAAAACTTCCATTCATGCATATTGCTCCTCCGCAAAGAAAAAAAAAAAAGAAATTTTCAACATACATTCTTAAATGAAAGCCATTAATTTTGAAAAGAATCTGATGTATTGCCCTCTCAAGACCTTTCTTACAGACACCTACACTTCTGTCCACTTTCATGTAGTGAAATATTTAAGAGCAGGTTCCTAAGGATGACTTTAATACTCCTTTCTCTTTGACGGTCAAGAGATTCAAAAATCAATAATGGCTTCCCTTTTGAGAAAAGTATGTGCCGCAAAATTCAGAAAAATAGCAACAATGTCTCAGAAATGCTTCACCAAAGAAAAATAAAACGGGAGAGGGAAGAGAAAAAGAAAACATGTCTGCATATATTTGTGTTGAAAGATTTGGTTTACCTCTTACGGTTTAGCAGTTATGCAAAATACATCCAGAAAGAAGTGTTGTATGAGATTTCCCAGAAGATTCAAGATATACAATCCATTTGTCGTGAAATTATCCAAAACATGTGGTATCATAATCAGAATTATTAGAACCTGTTTTGACAAAACCAATGTTTTCGAAAAGGTATTCTATGTAAAAGTAGTCTGGGGAGGGGGACTTTCTCCAAAGTCTTTATGTTTGCATCAGTGAAAGATGTAGATCATATATCCCAGGTTTAGTATTCAGTCTACTTTTCGTTTTTCAAACAAAAGAGACATACACATACACGTTCACAAACACACACACTGAAGTTTACCTAATTTTTTTTTATTTTAGAATCACGTGGTCCAAAAGATATATTTCCGGTGAAATCTTGTTATCAAATTTGTGAGTGGAATGCCATACTTCCCCGACTTACTATAGGTAATGGAGAATTAGAAATACTACCTTATAAAGTATAGTATCAGTTATTTATCTTTTCCAGGCTGATATGGATTATAACCATTGTATTATAATACAAGTTCTGTATAAATGTAAGTAAAGAAATGATATAAATTAGGATTACACATTAGTTGAATATCGATGCACTTCCGCTGACCTACCGTGATGAGAAACTGGTGGGTCAGTTAAATCCTATAATGTAAGTAAAAATGTCTCAAATACTTGATTTATGCTACCTTAGGGACGACTTTCTTTTTTATTCATAGCGAACCCACTTGCTATTTGACATGCTGATAACGTTTCTTTGATGCTAGATTTTGAACAGGATTTGATACACATATCCGTAATTCTTCATGTAGTTCAGTGGAAATATATGAGCAGTAAAGTCCAAATAACGGTATTTCTTTTCTTCAAATCTGATTCAAATGTTCAAGTACCTATACAGGGCAACAGGCACACATGCTTTGATTCAACTATACAAAATATTGCATATTTTTTCTAATATGTGATTTTATGGCTCTATCAGAAGCTTCGAAGGGAGGACTTAGCACCTCGACCTACAGAATACCTTTTGTGCCTCTGGCCATGATAAGGTGTCTTCTAGAAGGAAGGGTGAAGTGAGATGATGCTAAGGGTAGTTGGACCTGTGAAGAGAGGACAGCAGGGGGGAGAAACCCTAACAACTACAGATTTAAACTCCTCGGTTATGGCTTATAAAACCACCTCCTATCCCTTTCTGTGGGATTACACAATAACTGAGGCACCCAGAACCCTTAGAGGATGTAGTCATCCTTCTCTAGTATTGTTTACCTCGGAAAACTAATAAGTAAGCAAGGTCGGTGACCGAAATTCAAGCCTTGGACCTCCTGAACGCAGGTCATAATCACTACCACCTGAGTCATCCCGCTTGGTTTACTAACCTGTTTAATAGAACTAGATAAGTGGTGAATGTAGAAAACAGTGGAAGCGTTGGTTCCTTTAATATCAAAATAACCTTACGGCATGATCAGTTACGAACTGCTAATTTGGAACATTAAAAAGATTAAGACATTTTGTAAAGGGTCTGTAAGTTAAATATATATATATATATATATATATATATATATATATATATATATATATATAACTATTTCAACACTTTATTTCCAGATTCTTATCTTCTGGGAAACAATACCCAAGCATATCTCGGGTTGTCAGGTTAAACCATAGAATGTAAAGGACATCTTCAATTTAATTCCTAATTTTAAAATTTGCTGTGCGCACATATGTAACTTCCCACGCAGTCTTATACAAAACACTCTTAAAACCCCTACGCTTCATGTTAATTGAGATAAAGTTTTGTAAAAGTGGTATTTCCTTATGGCACAATACGAACGGGACAATACAGAAGGCTTAAGTGATGGTCAAGTGTTTAAAAGCTATTCGCAATATGGTGGTTTGAAATTTTGTTCTCTTTGCATGGCCATAAAAAACCATGTCATAAAAAGCGAATAAATGTGGAAGTGTTAGAAAATTCAAACCAGAAATGGGGAATACCTAAAAATGTGTTATCTCCACCAAAGCATGTAATTTGATATAAACTGTGTGCTTTAACAAGATTTATGGTTTACCAGTTATGTAAATGTCATCTAAAATACAGGGAACTTTAGAGGATACTCCCAGAAAATTCAAGATATGTATTTCATTTGTCAGGAAAATATCTCAAACGTGAAGTTCTTGTTTTGGTTTGCCCCCAAAAGAAATATTGTTTAGTTATTGGGTAGGGTTATTGAGAGCTCAGAAGGAAGAAACAATGTTTACAAATGATATAATGTTTATATTAAGTATGTAGAAGTGAAATTGTGAATAAGAGACAAAGAATATACGAATATAGGTGGCTATGAGTGACGAATGTATAAAGAAATGAATGGTTGCTAGGGGGACAGAAATCAACTTCCAAAAGACGCTTGAGAAAAGGATTAGCAGTTGCTCAAGCTAACGTATTAAAAGAGTTATTGTGTGAAATTGTGTTGTCTTAGTTTGTGATTAGTGCTGATCAAGTAAGTAATTATCAACAATGAATCTGTGGAGGCATTAGTATAGTTAATTGGGATTAAAATAATGTTTCAATTCACGATCATTACTCAAGGATGAGATTTCTCATGCATCGACCAGAGAAAAGCTGGCAGAATGAAATTTAATTCTTTATAAACTAACTGCATCTTAAAATTTTCAAATCAAATCACCCCATAGTACAAAAAATAACAAAATTATAAAACTAAGTTAAAACGGCAGAATTATTTATCATAAATTGACGACGGGAACATGGCCATGCAACAAAATCTCAACCCAATCATCATAATAATATTACAAAGTGGATTCCCAATGATCCTTTTTTCCAAATGGCTTTCTAAAGTAGAAGAATATAATATTTTGCTACAAAAGTATGCTATTTAAATCAAAATTGTTAAAGCAATATTTTACAAAATCAAAGATTTACGAAACTTTTTCCATTTGTGTATGGGGGGCACTTTCTTGAAAGTCTTTGTGCCACATCCTTGACAGATGCTTAAATTAAATATGAAGTTTGGAAGTTAATTGACTTTTCACTTATGCTATTCATAGACATACACTCACACACATGGACGTTTTCCATATTTTTTTAGCTTGGGATTCAGGGGATCTCAAAACATGTACTTCCAGTGAAATATCGGTAAGTGGAATACAATACCTTCTCTAAGTACTCTTTACGTGGAAGAAAAAGTAATTAAAACCAATGAATTGCACTCACATATCTACCTCTATTTTTGTACAAACTATTCTTACACGTGCTTATTTATATTGTTAGAGATAAACATCTGAAGAAATTATCTTATTACTAGAGCCTGGATTTCCAAGCAAAATGCTTATTAGGGGGGATGCGCCCAGTACCGCAAACCTAAGGTTTTTTTTTTTTTTTTCAAAATTTAAAGAACGGTGTTACTATTATCATGAAGCTAGTAACATACAGAAACAGCATTAGTAATGAACATTCATGAACGCGAGTCATGTTGACTTTTAATAACTAAAGTAAATATTAGTGATAAATGCGCATCTCAAAAAGTGTTTCCCGGTACCGTACAGACGTAAATAAATACATATTTCTAAATAAAGGAAGAGGAACTGCATAATAAATCACAAGATAATTATTCTTATACTTTTTTGTAATTTTGAGATAAAACAGAACATGGTAACATGGTAATATATTTTTCAAATCAATGTTTTCTTGCCCTGTATATTCAATATGTCCAACTCTTGCACGATACACACTGAACCCAATCCTCGTCTGTGATTTCTAAGCAAATGATACACTCTGTTAGAACACTTCAATCGACATGTGTTTTGGTTCCAAAATTTAATTTTCTTTTAGTCTTCGAAGGGTCTTCACTATTTGCGGTTTCTGTTGGCACAGAGTTAGAGCTAAGTTTTCTAATTATAGTTTTAATAATGTTAGCCTTGCGTCCCTTTGCTATTGGTTTGATCTTCTGTTTCTGTGCCTTTTCCTGCAACATCAGCTTATACAGAGTCGATGTTAATGTTTCAGAAATATATATTGCTACTCACAGGCTCACTGATCTTTCTATCACATTCTTTATTCCTTGTTTAATATTTTCTTCTAACAATTTTCCTTTCGTTTTGGCCTCCGTGTTGACAGAATGCATACAAATAAAAATTAATCTAATGTCAGTGCAAGTTCAGGGGATAAAAATATACTTTCGCATACGGTACTGGGAAAATTGCTATCGTACGGTACTGAGCAACTCACACGTCATAACACGGCCCGATTCTTTTAAACCGACACTGTATTTTGTGTTTGTGTAGTCTACTTAATACCAAATAATATGAGCACAAATGCTTACTTAGTTATTCACTGGACAAAGCAGCAGCAATGTCAGCAATTTATTAATAGCACAGCTCCAGTTCTCTACACGACTTCTCTGAACAATAGCTTCTGATTCAACGGTCAAAGAGGAGAGAAAACTTTCCATTGGTAGCTGTGTGTCTAAATACACACTATGAGCATCTATTATCTATTGGCAACTTCGAAATGCTGACACCGTGTGGTATTGGGCGCTGTGCGGTACTGGGCGCATCTCCCCTAATGCTTATAAATGCTTGTTTGCTGAAATGCGGTCTTTGCTTGCTTATTTTATGCCTGTTAATTAAAATATATTATTTTATCCAAATCATATTAATTTAAAACTAAATTTCCACTCCTAGCCATCATTTTATCTTCAGATAGTTGTAACAGTAGTTTTGGGTTATGTTTGGAGGAGGTATGAAAAGTTTATAGATTTATAAAGGAGGATGATTATGTAAATCTATTTAGTCATTTAAATAAGCAAAAATATATGTAATTTTATGATTGACCGTAGTAATAATTGCATGACGTAATGTTGTGACGGGGAATCAAATCGGCCAACCACAAAATTAAGAGAGGAGTAACGATAGTTACAAAAAATCAATAATCTTAGTATATAGATGTTTTGTAATGTTGAGTGTGATGGATAATGGAACAGGATAATGAACTTTTATGTAATAGTTGGACATTTTTAAATATACAAAGTAAGAATTTATCGATATGTTGGAAGTATCCTGAAAGTGTCTGGGAAAGGAAGTTGAAGTAAAGTGTAATTCAGATAATACAATTAAATTGTTACAAAATTTGACTTCTCCGAAACTTTATTCCAAACCACGCCTGAAACCAAAATTCTCATGACTCTTATTTAACCAAACACTATCATCAAGAAACAACTCAAAATACAACGAATTAACCCTGTTATATCTGGCTTCTCGACGTGGGTCTTCGAAAAGTCAACATGCATCCCATCTCAAACATATAAATCCCGTACCAAATTGCGCCGCAGCGTGTGACTGATGAAGACGGAGATAAATTAAACTACGGATAAAGAATCCCTGTCCCACAGTTTACATCCTCTCGCTGAAAAAGTTAGGAGCCGATATAAAAACGTGGATCTTGTCTCTAGCGTAAATAAAGTGTTTGTACTGTCACCGATTAGAATAATAAATAATCCCTGGCGCGACAGCCCTAAGAGGGCCAAGGCCTACAAATCCGACCTCACGCCCACTTACGCAAGGGAGAGGTGGGCGATCATCCAATCGATACGGAGTGGGGGAGATGTGATCAGCATCTCGGCATCCCCCTGCCGGAATGTTGGTTTTGGTGACCAGGGCCGCTTACCTATCGTAAGCTCCTCACGATGAGTGGGCACCGGCCCTACAACCGAGACTTAAAATCTGCACCCCATGGATGAGATCGAATCCGTGCAGCTTTACTGTCATCGATTATAGTTTAAAAAGTTTCATGAAGTCCTTCCAAATTTGTCCTTACGTCCTCAGCCAGTTTTAACTCGATCGGGTTCTTGGTTTAACACTGTCATTCTACACAGAACATTTCAATGAAATAAAACTCCTATTGTATTCCTTAGATACAGAAGATGCAAGCGACATCGCCACAGCACAAGAATGTTTTGCAAATATTGGCATCCAAGATAAGATAGAGTACATACATAAGCGCTTCTCCAAAATACCCGCTATTATAACACAGTTGGAAGCTCGAAATAATACCTTGGAACATGCACTTTCTTTGATAGACCACATTTCAGTAACATTGTCTTCAGAGACTCGCGGTATTGTTAAAACTGCTTTTGAGAAACGCAGTAAGGTATTAACGAAAAGTCCTGTCCACGAAAGACTGTAAAATTTCTTCAAAACTTTCTGGTACGGAAACGTATATCGAAGAGAAATTCATTCATAAAGATCTGTAGTGCTTTTCACATGTTCCAGTAACATGAGCATCCCTCAAGAAAATATCAAGACGACTCTCTCGTGTATTGTAACAGGCTTGAGTAAGATAAAATTCTACCAAACAATACGTTTGTGATTAAATTTTCATTTTTATTTGCTTATTTTTGGCACTTATTTGTTTCATTTTTCGTGCTTATTTGCTTGGTTATTTTACCACTTGAATGTGCTTACAAATTCGGGCTCTACTTATTATCTACTAATTCTCCTGTGGTTGTAAGGGGATTGCAGTAATAAAGGGGCTTAAGCAATAGCTACTTTCAGAGCACATCTAGTCGCCATGTGATGGCTTTCAAATTCCATTCCCTTTGCATAGCCAAGAAATAAAAAGGATTAACTACTTCCCTTTGAGAAAAACATAATAACTAGAAAATTCGCCGAAATAACAAAGGATATCTCGGAAATAGCTCACTCTAAAAACAAAATAAAACAAAACGCATTTGGCATAAGTTGTGTTTTATCAAAACCTACATTTCTGGCCTGAGACTATCTCGTATGTAACTTACTTCTGGGAATTTTCCTGAGAATCTTGGTGTCTCATCCTTGAAAGGTGTTAAACACAAATACCGAGTTTGTTGCTTAACTGACAGAGGAACAGTCAGACATATACATACACAGATCTGTTCATAAAAACGCTTCTTCTTCAGATTCAGGAGATGTCAAAATAAGTATTTCCGGTGAAATCTGGATATCGAATTTTTGGGTAGCATTTTTCCTACTTAGTATACATAGTGGACGAAGTGAAATTTTCATTATGAATCCACTTTTTAAAATTAAGTCTAAACACGGAACATGCTGAAGAGCAATATAACATAAATTATGAATATGAATTATAAATGAAAAAACTGGAGGTACGATTTGGACGACTGAATTACTTCGGTTAATCAAGCCTATTACTCACAGATAACGCAAATTAAAGAAATAGTTGCTGGACATGCAATCAAATGTTAAAGCTACACCACTTGATAATAAATAATAAAGGTTACAGAGCTAGATGACCGCATAATAACGTGCAGGACTCGTATTCGTCAAGTTCTTTGGAAATATATACTTTGTTAACGACGCTGTCTATGCTAGTTCCGACGGGTTATAGGAATCATGTGTCGCAGAAGTTGTGCTAGTAAATATATATATGCATTCTGCTATCTCATTTAAGCACACTTAAAACCATTGGTCTGCGCTGGTTTTGAACTCGCGGTCTTGGAATCAGCTGGCTAGCGCCTGTTCCACTAAGCCACAGAGACCGACTTCGATTCTTGGAGCCGGCTACCCTGACCACGGGTTTTCATGTGGTTTTCCTAGTTGCAAGGCTATTTCTAGGATAGTTTCTGTTCCACCAGGAATATCCTTTCCCTCATTTCCTGTTATTTCGCCGTAGACTTAAGAGCTGTGTGGTACTGTTCGATGCCGGAGAGAGGATAGATGCTTGCTCGTTGGAAAGTCCTTCTCCACCCTGCTATTCGGCAACCTTCCCTGAACCAACTTAGGTGAGTCAAGTTTTCCCCGGTTTCGTTAGAAGGAAGCCACACGGTTCAGCCACGTCATCAAGCTGTGCTACTCCTGGGGTTGGGAAGATTAAAATATCCACTGTGAAATGAGCTGCGAGATATCTGCTTCGTTCGCTGGTCCTGGTCACAATCATAGACAACATTTAATTGTATACGTATACATACGCTCATTCGAATAACGAGAAAACGATAAAATGAAATAATAAATTCATTAAGAGTTCAGTGTCTGTTATGCAGTCAGAGTAGATAAATATCCATAAATTAACTTCCTCAATTGTCTCTGTTGCTCAAAATTGAGCAGGCATGCAGAACTATGGCTCAATTGTCTTTGGAGCTAGAATCCAGTTAATATTGCATCTTCCTGAATCACGTGTTTTCCGTCAGTACCAACTATAAAACTCTCCTGAATAAAGCACCGAAGACATCACAGTTTGTGTGTGTGACGTATAGGATCTCCCTTCATCATTTCCATTGCACTCAATTCAGATGTAATGCCTAGTATTGGAAACACATTTGTCGATTGTTTTGCAGTGGAAATTTCCGTAAAAGGCTAATAGGAAAAACACACTAAAATTTTGTGAAGTTTTCTGAAAATGGACATTTGTAAAATGTGCCAAAACGAAACAGTAAGGGAATCAAACTACAAAGTCTATAATTTCTAAATAAATTTTAATAGTTTATTTTGTGGACTTGTACCTTTATTTACAATTCAATAGTAGCATAGGATAAACGTTATTTTCCCTTACCTTGGGGTAATTCTCTCAGAGCAAACTTGCTCATTCAAAGTGTTCCGTATAATGGAGTCCTGACTAGAGGATAGATCGTTGTCTCTTTGAGTCGTATTTGTGAAGCTCCGTTGTGTAAACGTTCGAGTGTTTCCGGTGAATGCCGAAGCAAGCGACGAGCGCTCAACTATGTCTGATGTAGAGCGAGTACTGTGTCGGAGGAGCTTTATGCCTGAGTAAGCAAACACGCCGTGTGTCCAACTCAAGCAAATACGATAACTGTAAGTTGTTGCAGGATATCTTGTAAAAATAAATACGGGAAGTACTATTAGAATTAGGATTACTAAGGAATGAATTCGACAATGCGACCATCTATCTATTGTGCCTATGCCCCCAAGTGGGGCATCACTAGGTGGAAGGAGGCGAGAGGAGACAGAGAGCAGACATCCCAAGGAGCCACGACAGTGCAGAGGGCAGGGACCCTACATTTTACTTATATGGAAAGCTCCCCCGGCAGGAACATTCCCCTCTACTGTGGTTCCGAAGCTGTCCCAGCAGCCGGTTCGGAGATCGGCAACCGACCTACCGGAGGAGGATGTAGTTCATTCAGAGCATATCATCCTGCCATGCATCGCCGAGACACCCACCGACACTTCTACCCTGAAAGAGACCACCAGATGAGAGATGATGTGAAATGTAATGGAGAAGAAATGGAGGGACAGGTAATTCGGGGGATGTAATTAACCTACCCAGCACTTGACTGGCAACCTGGAAAACCACATAAAAGCCCATGGGTCAGGTAGATCAGCCACGATAATCGAACTCAGGTCTCCCGAATTCGGGAGCCATCCCGCCATCCCCAACCAGAGAGTTTATTTTAAAAACTGAGGGGAATCTGTTACCAACCCTGCCTGGAGCAATTTTTGAAAAGTAAAATACAAAGTAAAGGAAACAAAGTAAAGTAAAATAAACTCTTAAGTGCCCATAATTTACCCAGTGCTTCTCATGATTCAGCATCCCAAGACGCGTGTGTTAAAGTGAATATTTAAATAGAATATTTCGTCAAGCTGCAGCAGGTTGTAAAAATTTGTTGAATGTGTATTGAAGTATCTTTTTTCAGAAATGACCTTATATATTCGGAGGTTATATGAGATTATATAACAAAAGGTAAAGAAAAAATTAACCACATAGAATCGAAAATCGATTTCCAGAATGTTGAAAAGAATTACTTACCCCTACACCGCTCCTAAATGTTTATTGTGGTACTACAAGTACATACTCGGCTAATTCTGATATAGGCCACGAAAATGAAGCTCTGTAATTAACCAAAGACGCTGTGTTACTTTTGTGGATGAAACAGAACACGAGCGCTCTGTACGACTATGGAGGCCTACTGAGCAATGCAGAGTGAGCGGAAGGGGATCATGAGTGGGAGGAATCAGTCCATAATAATGTTCAGTCCAGTTCAGTCCATCAGTTATAATGTGATCCTTTCAACTGTATGATCGTCATTTCTTTAGATTTCTAAGAGATGTATTTCCCTCTTAATAATACGTGATTTCTGTTCGTCGTTCTTCAAATGTTTCTGAGTACATCCAGTGCTTTATATTTCCCTGGTGGCCTGCCTTTCGGCGAGACGTTAGTGTTGAGCAGAAGGCACGCTGCCACTTCAGTAAGCCGGCCGGCCTCCGGCCACCAGTTAAACACAAGCCACTGGCAGTTAGTACTCTATTATTGTATCTATTCTGGAAAGCGTATAAGGTGTCCACCTATGTCAAAGTCAGTAAATCCAGTGACTATGTACTGCATACAAGATTAAAACATAAAATTACAAATTTACAACCCGATGAAGTAGTTACAGTGGACGCGGAGACGTTTAAAATTGAAAGACAAAACTCTAGCGAAGGTTAGCTAGGGTCTTTCGTATACTCAGGAGCACTTTCAAGGTTAACTGAACCTCGGACATATGACCGTGGTAGTTACTTGATTTCCTTTCAGATATTTCCGCGATGACATGCACTTAAGGCAATGGTTTGGCCGGTTAAGATAATAGATAATACGCTGCTTGCTTCCACGAAACCGAAATGACGATAATGCCTTTTTTTTCCACGAGTCACCAAATGTGGATGATGCAGAGTGGGCGAGAGTGCCGTTTACGCCATCACCTTCCTTAGGGAAGACCAAATGGCGAAAATTGCACCAATTAGTTCTTTTTTGTAGTGTTATAAACTTGAATGGAACATTATCGTTAATATGTGCGTGTGTGCTTATTTCTTATTGTACCTTACATGCTAAAGGTGTATTTTAAATGAATTTTCCCTTTATCTACTACGTACATTGTAGGCAGGGAAGGTGTTGCATTCTACCCAGAAATTCTATACCGAGATCTCACTGGAAATACACGATTTGAGATCCTCTGAATCCAAAAACGTTTACAAAGTAATCTATATACCTATGTGTCTCCTTGTGTAAACTGTGAAAGTAGAACTGAAAATGTAAAGTTGGTTAAATACTAAACTTGGTATTTAGCTCTAACATATTCCAAGGATGTGATACAAAACTCTACCTCTACCTCTACCCTATATCCAGTGAAGCTTTACATGAAAAAGTTTACGGAAATTTTGATTTCCTGTAAAATGGCTTTAACGAGTTTGATTGAAATAGCATTTGTTTACGATATTTTCATGCCTGGATAACAAGTGGTATGTCTTGAAATTTCAGGAAATGCCCTCAGAAGTTCTCTTCATTCTTGTATCGTTCGTGTAACTGGTAAACCGTAAGAGATACACGGATTCTTATAACATAACATTATAGATCTCGCTATGTCACAATTTGTGTAAAAACATTTTTATGAAGCAAAGAATTTTCGAAATATTCCTTTTTATAGGTCTCAATTTTTCAATACCTATACTTTTTTCAAATCGAAGTTGCTGTTTGCGTTTTATCTTTTGACCATGAAAAGAGAACAGAACTTCAATGTCATCACCTAGCGACAAGCTCTTAAAGTGCTTGACTCTGCTTAAATCTATTGTATTCTATATCCCTTAAATCTGCAGGAAAATTAGCAATTCGATAAAGTTTATCTCAGTTATCATAAGTTAAGTAGAGACATAAGCGGTTATATTCGTAAAAACACTTTGCGCAAAAATAGAGAAAATAATGTGAGTGCAACACATCAACATTTTTAAAAAGTGTACTGTAATTGAAGTTTGTCGGTGAATTGTGAGGCAATTTATATAAAAGAAAAATTAAGTAGTCACTAACGTTTTTTAAATAAAACGGTAAATATTTGTCCCCCTTTAAATAGGATGTTTTATATAAGTTGTTATTAATGTAAAATGTGTTAGCTTCTGGGTGCTCAAGCAATGTGATTTCTTTATTTTCAAAGATTTGTGAGTTTGTTTTCTTCATCGTTCCTTTGAACAGGTTCCTCCGCTGTGAATGGTTTTTCTGATGTAAATGTCCGGTTTTCTTAAAAGCAAAGGCAACAAAATCAAATTTTATTATTGTTATTATAATAAATATTCTAAAATACCACTGTGAACCTGCTTATGTGCTAATAAGACTTGTTTATTTAAAAGACTCTGATAAATTATAATCATAATATGGTACTATAATTAAGAAAAAAATCTTTCTGGAAAACAAAATGGGTAGTTTGGTGAACTAAGAGCGCAGATCTACATTCTGTAACAATTAAAGTCTGACATTACAACTTTTTGAGATAATAAAGTGAGAAGGTTTAACATAGGTGGCATAAAAATTTTAATCTCCCCATAAACTACACTGCCAGCATTTTCATTATAAAAAGCAGTTATGAATAACAAATGCATTTAAGTTAATTGATGGAAATTAATCGTTTCTTCACACTATCCGTGTATAGGCTAAGGTTTTGGATAGATCGAGCCAAACTGAAAAATTCAATGCTACGGCCGGGATTTGATCACGGATCTCCTGTTTATCTTCCAATCGCTGTTACGTATTGAGTTACTATGCCCAACGTGCCGCCATGACATCAAATTGTCCAACTGACTAATATAATAAGAGTTTTATGATGATACCCTGGGACTCAAGTACTTACAGTAAGTCGCCACTAGCGGTGTATCTCGAATGCGAGAGCACCTAGTGGTTTGCCGGGAAAATATATGATTCATTTGGAGAATTTGATGTCCTGACGGCACGTTGGCCGTGGTAGTTCAATGGATAAGAGCGACTGGATGGAAACCAGGAGGTCCATGGTTGAAATCCTGGCCGTGGCATTGAATTTTTCAGTTTGAACAAATGCATTTCCTATCCAAGATAAAACTGATGATTATAGATATATCTCGTATTGCAGGATAATAGTTTCAGTAAGAAAATAGTTAATATAGTTAACCCATAGGCTCAAGTTTTTCTTGCGTGTTTTCTTACCCAAAATATGGTTCTAACTGTCGTTTCAGGAAATAGAATCCATTCAGAGAAAGCTTTAATGAAAGTCCCGAGGAAACCGTATAATTGACACAAACCCCACAACTGGAAGAAAAGGAATGAGAAGCAGGGAGAGGTGATTGAAAAAACGAAAGAAACGAATATTGGCAATATACAAGGCATTGCGAACCCTCTTTCGTTCCGTAAGATGTGTATTGATTGGACAAGATTTCCTCTCATTCCACTACATCCCAACATAACATCCACTGTGAAAGGGAATCTTTAGCTGCCAGGGGAAATATATATGTAGGCAGGTCTTTTTCTAACTGTTCGTTTTAAAGAAACGGGGCATTTTTTTATCTCCTCCAAGTCTAGTAAAGTACGGCACAGGAAGGAGGATGTGTTAGCAGAACCAGGCGTATCAAAGGGTGTGAAAAGGAAAGAATGAGAGGGGAGTTAAGAGTTGCTCCCTTAGTTAGCCCTAACGATATCTTCGTTTCTTCCCCACTTCTTTCTCTTCCAACCAAGTCTTTACTTGAGCTAATCTTTTTACATTCGTCTCAGGCGAACATCCAGCAAATGCATCGTCTTGTCGTATCGGCCATCTTAATTACTCAACCCTTTCTAATGAGGAGCTTATGAGGGAAGTCGTAAAGAAAAGGCGAGTTTAGACGTGGTAGTCGGATATTTCACTCTAAGATTTGGTGAAGACGTGTTGCCTGCTTAACGCTTTTAAAACTTGTAAATTAAAGTAACTCTTTTAAGGGTGCGGAGACAGCTGGATATATCTGCAAGAAGTTGGAGAAAACGCGCTCTCCACCTATTACTGCATTCAGGAGTAAGCAGCTCTAACGCATCATACATTACATTATAAGTAAAACTACCGCAAAGTAATGAAACAGAACTTTACTGTATTTTGTTTTCTCACTTCAGACAATTTAAAATGTACTGAAATACATTTGTGATAAAATAAAGTCATAATTAGTAACTATTGGGCCTAATCAAAGGGAACTTCGTACTTTTTAAGCTATTACTCAATAAATTATATCTAGAAATAAATTGTATGAATGTTTTATTAAACGTTTTCACCCACCAATTGTAAGGCGACAACAGTATGAGCTTTTATGGTAACATTTGCGCCTTCTTCCTGTTGTTTAATTTAGCGTGCTGTAAACCATTAGGTCATATCGGCCGATGTATGAATGAAATGTGTGAAATAATACTCAAATGAACTCAGGTTTGAACAAATTTATGTTTTCAGCATGTGTGGAAAACTCGGGGAAATAATATCCGGAAGGCTCATCCTAGCAGAAATTTGGGCTCCGGACCACTTGTGAGGCAGAAAAACTACAGAGGCAGGATTCCTCAAATTCTTGATACCATCAACTTCATTGCCTTGAAGTTCTACATTTATCTAAAACATTCTACCAACTAGTACTGTCCCTGATAATTCAATCCGATTTACAAATTTTTAACATTTCCGCTTGATACTTCTGTTTATGGTCTGCCTTTTGATATAGATTGGAAAGCTTTCATTTATACACTACATTAACGTTTATTTCTTCTGATATACCATATATACATATACCATATACACATAAACAATCTAACATAGTTTGTGCTTTTATAAAGTTCACAATTCCTTATGTTTTCATTTTGTTGCATAGCTGCATTTCACTGAGTTCTCCATTTCCTTTTTCCTTAAATTGTTCGTAAATTCTTCTCAGAGCCTTTCTTTTAAGGTTAAAATTAGTTATGTTTGGGATTGTGTAAGAACCAAAATTTCACAACACGAAACGGAATGGCTCAGGCGGCACAGTCTCTGGTCCGCATTTGGGAAGTTTGGTTTTGATTTCCGCTACCAACCTTCCTAACCATGGGTGTTTACATGGGTTTCTCCGGTTACCCGTTTCACTTCCTTTAATTTCATTCTCTCAATCCAATTGTTCCAGGTAGCAAGAATCAACGAAGTCGCTTGTGGTGCTCCACTGCAGTTAAGCTTGTACTCTGGAAATATGGTATGCAGAAGGGGTAGCTCTTCTTGCTTAACCGGAACTGGCTGACTGGTGGCGAGCTCTTGATATCGACCTGGGTTCTGTTGACCTGAAGAAATTGCCTGCCCTTATCATGCACACGTCTCTTGATATCGACCTGGGTTCTGTCGACCTGAAGAAATTGCCTGCCCTTATGATGCACTCGTCTCTTGATATCGACCTGGGTTCTGTCGACCTGAAGAAATTACCTGCCCTTATCATGCACTCGTCGCAGCTATGGTACCGCCTGAGATGGGTTCTGGCCATCTGTGGGCTACTTTTGTCTGATTCTTCCTCCTGGGGTCTGAAGCACAATAAGCCATCGGCTGTAGTGCCGGAATCCACTAGTGAAAAATGGAAAAGAAAAAGAAAGTGTTTCATAACCATGTATTATAATTAGCTTTATAACTGTATTAAACTTCTTAGAGTTGCATTTTTGGACATCTCTTTCTGATCACTGTGAAAAGTGCGCTTTATTTTATCAGGTTTTAGACTTAGGCCTATAAGGGTGGTCTGAAAAGTTTCCGACCTCAGCATGAAGTTGGCAGCATTCGTAAATAAAAGCTAGTTAATTTCGTTGTTCATCTGTTAACAGTTACTCATCAGAGTTTCAGCAATTTTAGACGCTCATTTGTTATGTAACAGTTGTTTGAGTGAGTCGATGTGAGTAATTTTATGAAAATGGACAAAATTGAGTATCCAGCTGTCATTAAATATTTGTTTTTGAAAGGCAATACTCCCAGGCAAATCAAATATGAGTCGGATTCTGTGTATGGGGACTCTGCACCGTCATTTACCACAGTGAAATTTTGGGCAGCTGAATTTAAGTGTGCCCATAA
Organism: Mantis religiosa; assembly: GCA_030765055.1. Classification (NCBI taxonomy): domain Eukaryota; kingdom Metazoa; phylum Arthropoda; class Insecta; order Mantodea; family Mantidae; genus Mantis; species Mantis religiosa. The sequence goes on from CM060948.1 coordinate 141,652,141, forward strand.
GAGCTTGGGAGGCGATGAAAGTTCGGGACGTCCAAAAACTGCAACGATGAAAACATCGCCAAAGTTCACCAAATGGTGCTAGACGACCGCCGAATTAATGTAAGAGAGATAACAGAGGCTATGAACATGTCAAAAGGACGTGTTTGCCATATATTAAATCAGCATTTAGACATGAGAAAGCTGTCTGCGCATTGGGTACCGCGTTTGCTCACGTTAGACCAAAAACGTGTTCGAATGAACATTTCCAAAGCTCTGTTGGCGCAGTTTAGGAGCAATAAATGCGAGTTTTGCCTCCGATTAATTACTGTAGATGAAACTTGGATACGCCATTATACGCCCGAAACAAAAATACAGTCCAAACAGTGGACTGCAAAGACTCTAAAACAGCAAAATCTGTTTTTCCGGCTGGGAAAGTGATGGCAACTGCTTTTTAGAATAGCCATGTAGTTACTTTTGTCCATTATCTTCAAAAAGGTAAAGGCATTACGGGAGCATACTACGCATCATTACTTGACAAGTTGAAGACAGAACTTGCAGAGAAACGGCCACATTTCCAGAAAAGGATAATCCTGTTTCATCAAGACAACGCACTGCCTCACACCTCAGCAGTTGCAACGGCGAGAATGAATTACGGTTTGAACTGCTTGACCATCCGCCTTACTCACCAGATCTAGTCCCAAGCGACTTCTTTTTGTTCCCTCATCTGAAAATTGCGCTCGGAGGAGAGAGATTTGCGTCAAATGAAGAGGGAATCACCTTCATGAACAATTATTCTATTTGAACCACGGATCTCTTGGTTTCGGTCCAGTCGCTCTTAACCTTTGAGCTACCATGGCCAAGGTGCCGTCCTGACATTAAATTTTCCATTTGACTCATATATTTCCCCGGTAGACCACTAGGGGCTCTCGCATCCGAGATGCACCGTTTGTGGCGACTTACTATCGTAAGTACTTGAGTCCCAGACTTCATCATTTAACTCTTATTATTTTAGTTAATTGATGGAAATTACACATTTCTCCACACTAGCCGTATATAGGCTAAGGTTTTTGATAGATAGATAAGGGTTTTGATAGATAGAGTCAACATGAAACATTCAATGTCATGGTCGGAATTTGAACCACGGATCTCCTGGTTTCCGTCCAGTCGGTCTTAACCTTTGAGCTGCCATGGCCAACGTGCATGACATTAAATTCTCCATTTGACTCATATATTTCCTCGGTAGACCACTAGGGGCTCTGGCATCCGAGATACACCGTTTGTCGCGACTTACTATCGTAGGTGCTTGAATCCCAGACTTCATCATTTAACTCTTATTATTTTAGTTAATTGATGGAAATTACACATTTCTCCACACTAGCCGTATATAGGCTAAGGTTTTTGATAGATAGATAAGGGTTTTGATAGATAGAGTCAACATGAAACATTCAATGTCATGGTCGGAATTTGAACCACGGATCTCCTGGTTTCCGTCCAGTCGGTCTTAACCTTTGAGCTGCCATGGCCAACGTGCATGACATTAAATTCTCCATTTGACTCATATATTTCCCCGGTAGACCACTAGGGGCTCTCGCATCCGAGATACACCGTTTGTGGCGACTTACTATCGTAAGTACTTGAGTCCCAGTCTTCATCATTTAACTCTTATTATTTTAGTTAATTGATGGAAATTACACATTTCTCCACACTAGCCGTATATAGGCTAAGGTTTTTGATAGATAGAGTCAACATGAAAAATTCAATGTCATGGCCCGAATTTGAACCACGGATCTACTGGTTTCCGGGGAAATATATGAGTCAAATGGAGAATTTAATGTCAGGACGGCACGTTGGCCATGGTAGCTCAAAGGTTAAGAGCGACTGGACCGAAACCAGGAGATCCGTGGTTCAAATCTCGGCCATGGCATTGAATTTTTCATATTGACTCTATCCATCAAAAGCCTTAGCCTATATACGGCTAGTGCGGAGAAATGATTAATTTCCATCAATTAACTAAAATAGGTTGAAATTTTTATAAATAAATGATTTTAGTACACCGAGTGTCTTTAAGGCCCTCCCATCCTTTCTTTCTTTCTTTCTTTCTTTCTTTCTTTCTTTCTTTCTTTCTTTCTTTCTTTCTTTCTTTCTTTCTTTCTTTCTTTCTTTCTTTCTTTCTCTTTGTTTGTTTGTTTGTTTCTTTCTCTCTCTCTATATCTCTCAAAATATGTCTACCCACTATACCAACCTGTGAATTTTACATTAGAAGTTATTTTGTATCTGTAATATCACTGTCCCACTAAACCTGCTGAACTTGCAGTAAGATGAAATTTTTTGTTTATGATGAAATTAAAGTAACACATCAGGCGATTTAATTATATATTGAGCATGTTTTAAGACCAGGGAAAATCCTCTGACCTAAGACTAGCAGCTTGAACATTCAAGCAGCTCTGTTGTCGCCAGATGTGTGTTGCTATAAATGATTAATTGAAGATTTCCTTTTACAAGTTCCACATATCAAATATAAGTTATTCGACAAAGAATGGTACTTTCAGATGACTTGTACTGAAGAGAAGTTTCGCTTTGATACTTCTCTAAATAATTGGTATACGCATTCCTAATATTACTTGTACATGGAAAGACGAAAATCTCTTCTCCTTCCCCTTCTTTTCCTTTTCCTCTCTTTCTCTATTCTCCGTGTTTGACGGCGCAACCAGTAGACCGACCAGCACGGAAGCACGACAATAAATCAAGACCCGGGGATTTAATTAAATCTTCCATTGAAGTCGCCATTTCAGGCCGAGAGAGGGAAGCGTAACGTGGCAAGGGGTGGGGAGAAGAAGCTGCAAGACAAGATAGAGGCGTGAGAAGGGTAGCTGGACAACGGAGTGCGATCTATTCTGCACAAACACAGAGAAATTGGTTAGGTCTGGTCTGTCTAGCAGCGAAACAATGAAGAACAGCCGCCCTAACTCTTCTCTGGACTTGTTTGTTGGTAAGGGGGTCGACTGCAAATTTATGCATCTAACCGTAAAACCTTTCATTATTTTATTAAATCGTTACTGAAACTACAGACGCATTTCATTAAACACTGAAATTCTCATATTGCACGCATATTTGCCTCCTCTTTAGTGTCTGATTCATTTACATTTTGATCAATACGTTCTGATTTAGACATTATAGAGATGCAGTAAATTTATTTATTAACAAATTCAGTTTCCCCCAACTGCAGATTAAATAAATAAAGTATACTAAGGAACAAAGGGATATTAATATATAATTGAAAATTTAGGTAATATGCATAAATATTAGCAAACTTGCAACTATACGTATAAAACGATATATAAAGAGAAATATAATATGCAGGTATATATAAATGTCTAAACAAATGTCTGTATATGAAATGTGTGTAGTGTAGTGTTTAACGCCCGCTTTTAATACATACGGCACCGCAGGCGGTGACACAGATGATATATATGAGATGAAGATGGAGCACCGGTGGAATGAGATGGCGGGGGAAATCGGAGGTCCCGGAGAAAACCCGCCCCAGCGCCTTGTTGTCCAGCACAAATCTCACTTTGCGGTGGCCTGGGATCGAAGCCGGGCCGCCTTGGTGAGAGCCAAGCAGTCTAACCACTGAGCCACGGCGCGGCCTGCTCTGCATATGAAGATATTATATCACTAGATATCACTATATCACTATACATACATACCATCTATAAACATGATGAAGTATAAAGTACCCATTAATAATAAAGTGGGCCACTTCTTTAATAAATGAATTGTTTAATTGATATGTTCTGCTCTCTCCTGACTCAGTGATAATAGCTTTGTGTTAAATGAGTTACGTTATTGAAAATTCTACTTCACACTGATAAAATCTACATCTGTAGGCGTTAATCCAGAGTGTGAATTAAAGTAGGAAATACATATTCCTTATCAATAGGTTAACCAGAGTCCTCCAATCAAGAATATAACATCCTGTCTCCGGCAACACATATGAGATGTCCTTATTTTATATTCTCTCAATTAATTATGATTTGTCTTACTATGAAGAGGCTCAGCTAAAAATATGCACAACATTTTTTTGGAAAAACGTTTTGAGGCATTTAAGGAGATGAATCACTGGGGACGTGCCGTGACCTAACCGTTAGACTGCTTGACTATCACCAAGGCAGCCCGCCCTGGTTCGATCCCAGTTGAGCGCATGTGGGATTGGTGGTGGACAACACGGCGCAGGTGCAGTTTTTTTTCGGGATCTCCCTTGTCCTCCGCCGTCATTCCATGAATTGCTCTATTGTCACCTCCTTTTATTCATCTGGAGGTTTCAACCGTTGTAAATCCGTATTTGCTCGAGTTATTAGTAAACGTTCATTGAAACAACCTTGACTGTTGTTTAGTAAGTATGTAAAGTCTGTTTAGTAAACGCAAGTGCAGTTGATTCAGCAAAGAAGGCAGCTGAACTGCACACATGTTCACTAGACATACTTTACATGGCCATAATAAGTACTTGTATGCCACAGCGCTGCAGTTACCTCAATATAGACTCATTAACTCGCTGAATTATATCCCAAGGGACAACATTTCTTAACTCCTCTTGAAAGAGTTACAGAAAACAGAAGTTTGTAAACACAGTATTTAAATAGATGATTGAAGTAGTTTTTTACTCTGTACAACACATTTTTACAGTTAAGTATAGGCATTGGTGTATTGCATTAAGAAATTCAAAATCAAAATCCACCGGAAAGTCCAATCCTGAATTACCCGTTAACATTTTCTAAGGTTTGGATTTTCTCAAAAATGGCTGTAAAATGTTTATTAAATTGTCATATGTATTTTTGTATAAACCGTAAAAGGGAGAGCAAATCTTATAGACAAAATTGAGTTTTGTTAAATAACACGGTTTATGTCAAATGTATACTTTTTGTGGAGTTAACCATATACCGCGATATTTCCTTTTTGATTTACCACTAGCTTATATATTTCTCAAATGGAAAGTTGATGTTAGGTTTTTTTTATTTTTTTCGCTTCTAATCCTGCAAACTGTGGAATTTCAGAACCGTGATATAGCAACCAAATCTTAAATCTGAGTATCCCTTACGCATACTGCACCTCACAATTTCCACTATACCTAAAAAGATATTTAGGTAAGCATACTATTTCCAGTACAAAGACATTTGAGCCCGCTTTGACTCTACCCATACAAACTCAACCGCGCTGGCCATCTAAAGGCTCACTGTGAAGGAAAGTAGACCTTGAAATATACCAGGGAGGAAACCTTTACAGTATGAAATAGATGAGAAACTAGTGATGGGAACAGGAAATAGTGGACATCCGAAATATTAGGATGAGCACTCCAGCATTGGTCTAAGCTACAAGGGGGAAATCACGGGAAATCCGCAAGTCAGAGTGTGACACCGGCGGGAATCGAATCCAACACCTCCCGAATGCGAGTCACATGCTACCGTCTGTGTCACCTGGGACGTAAGATGTAGTAGAAAATTGGAAAATCTCATTAGAGTAGGGCTGCTTTGGAAAAATTCACAGATCTAAACACTTAATATTCCGAAAAACTATTAAAATATCTCTGTAAACTGTTTATTACTCTAATTTATCCAGCAAAGTTTTCTTACTCAACATTCACATTTAAATATTTTACTCAAGTATGTAAATGAAATACGAATAAATTCCTTTTGCATTGCATTAAATACGGAACAATGGAACGAGTATGCTGAACCTGAACTTTTACCAACTACAGTCCTCAAGATCAACCACTATCATAGCTTGTATAGGTATAGCTTCTATATGCTATTCCTAGGAATGATTATATTTATCCACTCCATTGTTAACAGTAATGGACTTTACAGAATTAACTTTATTGCATGCAACCTTGTAGGTACAAAAGGAATAGAGGAAATCAAACTGATGGCCAGATGATTCAAATCTTGAAATTTCATAGTTTCCATGGCATTGCGAGAAACAAGTGAATAGCAACACAACTTTATAACAATGAAGTGTTGAAAATTTAAACTAATAATGACGGATACGCTGGAAATGTCAAACCATACAGATATTTGGAACAAATTGTGGGATTTAAGTAGATATACATCTTATCATTGATCTCTTGTGGTTTATCCGTTGCACAATATAGTTAAAAATTATTTTCCAATTAAGAGAATTAGACTAGATGTATGTGAGATTATATCATCAAACACTGAAATATGGAGGTCCGTTTTTAAAATCTCCATTTTTGTTATTTTTGGTTAAACAGATCAGAGAATTTAGCAAGGGATTATAAATGATTAACTATAACCATTCAACTTAAATGTAATGGAAAATAATAGTACCTCTTATTTAATTTCAGGCTTGTAGCTTCCAACTAGTAGCATGTATCAAATGCTGCTACTGCTTTTTTGTATGCAGTGGGCAATGGATGAATTTCATTCCACCTCAAAAGTTGATATCGAATCCTAAAAGGCGCTTGTCCGCCTCGGTAGCGTAGATGGTAGCATGTCTGCCTCACGTTCAAGAGGTCCCGAGTTCGAATCTCGGTCAGGGTGTGTTATCTGGATAAGGTTTTTCTGGGGTTTTCCCTTATCCTCACAGGCGAATGTTGGGTAGCTCTAAGCTCCACGGACCCTGGATACATTTGAGCATCATTTCACCCATGTCATTCACCGTCCGATATGACTTAACGTTGGAGGACGTATAAAAGTAATAGACGCTTCTAGAAAATACTTTTTTGTACCAATGTCTGTCAGTGGTATAGTTCAAAACAAAAAAATTGTAGGAATTCGTAGCTATTTATTTAAGTTTATATCTTTAAAAATGATGTAGGATGAACATTTTTCAAGAATATCCGTTTCCTAATTATTGGAAGTTTATTTTGAAAATTATTTTCTCAAAATGGTTCTAACAGTTTTTATAAATATAACATACCTACACATAAACTTAACCCTTGGCGCAACAGCCGAAAGTGGGCCTGAGCCTGCTAGCCCTAAAATCATCCTCACGCCCAGATGCGCAAGTCAGAGTTGGGCTATCATCCAACCGATATGGAGAGATGTGGTCAGCATCACGGCACCCGCAGCTGGAAAGTTAGCTTTCTAGACCAGGGTTCGCTACCTAGCGTAGCATCTCAATGTCTTCTCGATGCTGAATGGGCACTGGTCCTACACCTGGGTCTTAATATCCGCATTACTCATGGATGGGACGCAGGGAACCAAAGTAACGCGCTCTACTGTGCTATGCCATGGTGCGGGACATAACTATACATAGGATACAATGGATAAAATGCTCATCTTAAATCTTCTTGAAATGTGCTGTGAAGTCCTCTTCACTTGTAAGGAATTTTCTATAATTTATATAACTCTAAATGTTAATAGGTAAATTGTATTCCGCAAAATACAAACCGCTCTATAACATACAATTTAATTCAAATAGCTTTTGTGTAATATTACTTATTGACAATATTCCGTTATTGTTGTTTTGAACCTCCAAACTCTTGTCATATTCTGTAAGCACTGTAGTTATTCAACTGTTTCTCGGAATATCATAGAAACAGTCAATATTTAGCCATTCAGTTTTAAACTTCCACTATCCATTGGGTTTCCACTATACCCATGTTCGTTCAGTGAAATAGTTCATGAAAACATTTTTGCAAAGTTTTGTTTTGTTTACTGTAAAGAAAATTAGCAACAACAAGATTCCGTAATAGTAGCAGTACAATCCATATGAAGATAAAGTCGTTTGGAAATAAATCAGGGATGCTTTTTATGTTAACTACGATAAATACTACATATAAAAATATTTTGGGGGTATTACTATTTAGGGGTGGGGATTACAGAGCAATGGAAGGGGATGCAAATATGGGCTACGATTTTTGTTTATGAAGATCTGTTTTCTGATTTGAGATTAAGTTCAGTAGCTCCCGCAGTGTAAATCAAGTATTATATAGGTACTATTTAGTATGTAGGTATATCGATTTATTGAAGATTTTCTGATCTACAGAATAACAAAGATTTTGAAAACGTTGTGTAAATATGGACTATGCCAAGAAAATGAATAAATGAAACTCTCAATGCAGCCTGTTTATGCTAAGAATAATTAGAATGTTCCTATGCATCATTAAAAGAGTAAAATTGTCAGATATATCAAAGAAATATTTTAAACTTTATTCAGTCTATTGTCTTGAGAGTATAAAACTTAACTTTTGAGAAGTTCTCATTTCATTTAACAGAAGTCACATTTTCTAACATCCACATATGCACCTGCACATGCATTGTGTGCCCTTCTCGGTAGCATGGTGGTAGCGTGTCTGCCTCACGTTCAAGAGGTCCCGAATTCGAATCTCGGTCAGGGTGAGTTTCCTGGACAAGGTTTTACCTGGGTTTTCCCTTATCCTGACAGGCGAATGTCGGGTAACTCTAAGTTCCATGGACCCTGGGCTCATTTGAGCATCATTTCACCCATTCCATTCATCGTCCGATATGACTTAACGTTGGAGGACGTAAATTAAAACAAAAAAAAAAAAACATGCATTGTGTCCCATATTCAGCAAATAATGCGCCACATACAAAGTTCAGCTTCTTATCATCTAAAAAATTTCCTTTTCAGAAAATGAACTTATTCAGCACTCTATTTTCCGGACTTTCGGTCCCAATTGGTAAATGTAATTCACTATCGTTGTCATGAATTGGAAATATCTTGCTATCTGAAAAATCGACATCTGAGTGTTCTCCTCGTAAAGGCCCGGTTTCATTTGCTGTAGTCATTTTTCTTTGTCCAAAAGCTCTTGTCATGCCGATAATGTATTCTTTGCTTTCTTGCAATTCGATTAGTCCAGAGACTCACTTATAATTTTCCTGATGGAGATCCAGTAATGAGAAATGTTTCACCTGACTTTAATCCTCACGCAGGTGGAATGTCAAATGGGCGAGACCGACATGCTCTAAGTACTTGGCTGAGACTGCAGGCCTTTAGGAGTCGACAATGACGTATTTTCTTCTTCGTTGTCTTTAAACTACTGTTTCCACATGTATTCTGTCACATTTAACGGCAGTGGTGAAGCTTTAAGAAGACTAAACGATTTCAACTCGATTCATTTTCTACTTTAATAATGTCAGCATCGGAGTATATATGTTCCTCTCCAATGTTTGTTCTCAAAAACCACCCACTCCCTTTTCAGCACTCTGAACGTTTAGGTACACCCCCCCCCCCAAAAAAAAAGGAAGCCTGATGTCATACTGACTGAGACGACCATTTGACTGCAGAGCAGATCTGACTTCATTACTGTAGTTCTTTCAAGGGACCTATGTAGCATTTGTTTAGGTGATGGAACTTCGCTTGCAATGAGGGAAGGGCAAAGATTATATATGGTCTTCTCATGCTAAATCAGTTAAACTCATTATGCAACTTCGAGGGTAATTACCATCTAATATTAGCACTAATGATTCTGCAGTGGGACGAGTCTTTTCGACAAAGTACTGCATCTAGTCTACAGATAAGTCTGATAATACCTAACCTGATGGATGAGATCTGCCACCCAAACCCACTGGTTTAATTTTCATAAGCAGTTAGGACACGTTCATTCCCGGAAATATCAATACGAGGGAATAAAATCTCCTTTTGCTTTCATGTAGGCTATAACAGTAATGGTTGAACCTCGTTCAGCTGATGTAAAAGCACCAAACTGCCTCTTTTCTTTTCTACCGATAGTACCTAGAAGCAATCTTGAGCTGAACAACAGGAAGAGCTGGTGGTCTTATGTATGCGGCACGGGTGTTCATTGCAATCTGCTTCTACAAGGTCTAAATATTTCCTTATATATGTGTGTATGTATATATACATACATATATTGCATGCTGCCTCCGTCCGGAAAGAATGGCGCAAGTTATTCTTTATTGTTAATTGATAGGCCAGGCCGGGATCTTTTCAAATATATCTCCCAAGGTAGTATGTCCTCCAAGCCATTATGATGCTGACTGTCGTGTTCTAAGCGAATTGTGCACAAAGTGATTCAAGAACACTGAAACATGTGACATCTTTTAAAGTGCTCATTTTACTTTCTGTCATAGCAAGAATGGCTTTTACCATGACTTACTAGGAATATTTTTTTCGTTTATTCTGTTTCATATCCATTGCCTTGTTTAACTCTTGTAAAAGGCGTTAAATCTCGATTTGGAAAAGCAGACTTTGCACTAACCAGATCTAGGTCTGCAAACACATGTTAAGAGCATATGTAAGAGCAATATATGAGAGCAGTACTGTTTTACGGTTTATGGATCGAAATCGTAGTCCACGAACAAAAATTGAGTGGTTACGAGTAATGAATGTGGTTATAGAATAGGACCAAAATGAAAGCAATGACAATGAATGTGTATATAGCGCGGGAAATAGAAGACGAACAAGATGGATAAGGAGCAAATCACTTAATGCAAGGTTTTGAGGCAGATTTTGTGAGGAGGTTTCGTTTTACAAAACCATATGTAGTCACTGTTTAGAATAATTAGGGCAGGAACTGCAATCTTCACCTAAAATATGAGCAGTTAATTCACAAAAATAGGAATGTCAGTGAAAAATTAGGCATTTGTGCAGCAGAAATTCGATTTTATTACTTTTTACATTTGAAAACTTATTCTGCATTTGTCTACTGCAGCGGATACCATCATTCCCGGTACACATTTAATTAAAATTGACATCGTTAAAATATTTATATAGCGTGATATTGTTTTCTTCTTGGCATGTTTTGTGCTACGATAAAAGGTATTAACCGGATTTTGCAGTTTCCACCCATTTTATTCCTTTCCATTGACTAGATACTTGTGTAATTGTGTTGTCAAACATTTATATTACCATTATAAATTTGTGTAAAACAAAGGGAATTAAAAACATCATAATTATTTGGTATGTGATGAGCTCGAATTTGTCACCCAATACTATTTTGTTCGTATCAGTAATTTACAAAATTTGCAGCTTCAAATCAAATTTGTCTGCTTTAATCAAACATGGTTTTGATTTTAAACATTCTAAGCATGAAGAAATACTTTTGCAATACATTCCTTGGTGTGTACGGAAAAAGCACACCCGAAAGTAGCACAGGGCATTATTCTCTTGTTAAATCTGATACATTTTTGGGTGAGACGTGTTTCTGTGTTCCAGAGATAAAGTCATATTTAGTTTATATAAACCACAATAACAGGAAAGATTATCGATGTTGGTGAGCTGGGGTGGACCATTGATTAGCACCAACTACTGGCGATTTTACTAAGGCATAGAGCTGCTTGGGTTGCATTCGTATTGCTCGGCTACCAGGGTTTGTGAAGTAGAGCAACCTTAAGGAAATAAGTAAGATTAAAAAAAAGGATGGATTGGTGGATGACCCAGTCCATGATGTTTGACACGAAATGGGCAGAGTAACGGATGGGGGAGGTGTAGGATCGGTAGCGCGGTGGTTGGTGGTGTTGCAGAAGACTCAGGCATAGGGGACGGAGCATGGGGTTAGAAAGCGAGGAGAAATGGTGGTGGGTGGGGAAAGACGGTTTTCGCGATATTTAATTAAACCCTGAGGCTGAGCTGATAGATTGAGTTCCAATACTTGGAGCTGCACCATGGAAACGCGCACTGGGGTTCGTCGTCATCGTCATCGCGACATGGATTCCAAGTGTCCGGAAATTAAATTTTCGGGTTTTCTGATTTTTAAATCTAGGCATAAAAACTTCAAAGGTGGTATTTTAAATACATTCTTAATTGATTGAAAAACTCTTAAACAACGTTTTGATGATTATTTTTCATAAAACTGTGTTTCCCTCTGTTAACGCCCGTTGCTTTCATTTGAAAGGCTTTAGAAGTGAATGCAAGAGGAAAGCATTGTAATAAGGCCATTTTTGCCTAACAAAATAAATCTACTGGAAAGCACAAATTTACATTCGTTTATACAAAGCCCCTTATACATGCTACCAGAATGTTGTCGAGTAAAAACGTTTAAAATGTTATCGATTCCGTACACTTAAAAGCTGGATATTCTGATTTGTTCACAATCTTGTAAAATATATTGCTTTATTGTAGTGATAACATAAGCATCAATTTATAAAAGCGAACATAGTTATCACATGGTGTTACAAATATATGTGTGTGTGCGTGTGTGTGTGATAACAGATTTTGTCTATTAGAGAAGTTGATGTAGGTATTAAAATTATAAAAGTAACGAAGGAACTAAATATACGTAAACATTTTAGGGACGAGGATCATATCGCTAGAATTAGAGTTAACCCCCTTGGCAGGGTAGGAGGATATGAGGTAGGGAGGAATATTCTGGCTTAATATTACGGAAAGCGCTCAAACTCATATGCCTTTAGAATATTCTAGTATACTTATATTATAACCAGCCAAACAATTCTAATACATGTGTACAGAAAGCTTTCAACTAGAATTACTAATCCAGTTTTAGTGGAATTATGCTTACAGTTGTATTGTGGTTAGGAAAATATTCGTGTAGTATTTATGTGTGTTTCTTTTAATTGTAATTTACGTCCTCCAAGGTTAAGTCATATGGGACGATGAATGGAATGGGTGAAACGATGCTCAAATGAGCTCAGGGTCCATGGAGCTTAAGTTACCCGACATTCGTCTTTCAGGATAAGGGAAAACCCAGGAAAAAAGTTTATCCAGGTAACTCACACTGACAGGGATTCGAACTCGGGACTTCCTGAGCGTGAGACAGACTCACTTCCATGTACGCTACAGAGGCTGGCGGTGTGTGTGTGTGTGTGTGTGTGTGTGTGTGTGTGTGTGTGTGTGTGTGTGTGTGTGTGTGTTTGTGAGAGAGAGAAAGAGAGAGAGAGAAGTGTGAATGAGTGTACTTATAGGCATTGATACTTACGGAGGGGATTCAGTACTGCGACCATTCTTGATGTATTATGTGTATGCTCCCAAGTGGGACATCCCCGAGAAGAAGAATGAGGTGAGCGCAGGCAGAGGGCGGAAGACCCAAATAGTCACGGTTGTGCAGAAGGCAAGGTTCCTACTACTGACCAGTTGGAACTCCCCGGCAGGCCCGTACAGCCGGCATCCCACTCACCATCATCCTCAAACGGCCCACTAAGCAAGCCCCGAGATCGAATACCGTTCCTTCGGAGGAGGAAGTGTTTACCAGGAACATATCATCCTGCCATGCAGTGCCGAGACACCCACCGACACTTCTACCCTGTAAGAAACCACCAGATGAGAGATGATATGAAATGATAATGGAGATAAAATGCAGGGTTAGGAAATTAGGATGATGTAATCAACTTACGCAGCACTCGCCAGGTGACCCGGAATACACCCGATAAAACTCATGGGTCAGGTAGGCCAGCCAAGGGAATCGAATCCGAACCTCTCGAAAACGGGCCACAGACGAAACTGCCTGAGCTGTCATGCTCGGTGTGTGTACTTATGCTTTATATAGTTGCATTAGTTATCTTATTTGTAAAATGTACCGGTTTGAAGTATGTATGTGTTTGTTTTACAAATCCTCTTGTCTCCATGCAAAACCAAACTATTGTACGTAATAAACAAGCTTGCCTGAAATTTTCAGCTTCTACAACAGTGCATGAAAGGATAGTACATGTTGATCTGAAAAGTTAGTGAACATTTTAAATAACGAAATTTATACATATCTGAAGGCGTTACGAAACAAGATAAGTTAGCTACCTGATTAGCCCGCTACCCAACAGTACTGCTATACGAATCCGTTTGTGCAATGGTGGTGAACCGAACCGACGTTTCCTTTGTAGATAATACTAGAAACCCGAAATAATATAAATGTGTTACCTTTTACCTTTCGTTAGGAAGGGAGTTCAAGATTGCATCCCATTTCTTCTATACACTTACCTTAATTGTATAATTACCCAAAATGGGGGAATCGAGATCATTAAGGAGCGAATTCGTGAACCGCTCCAGTCACCAACCACGAGTTCGAATACGGGCGGGTAGTTGTTCTTCACGAGGTTTTACTAAAGTTTTGCACACTCCTCATAAATTCCAAGTGTTAGGAATTTACCCTCAACCTCAGCTTGGAGCATTTCCTCACAAATGTTCACTTCTTAATCAAAATTTCAGTTTATGCACCATCATTGCACACCGCCTGTGATGGTGCATTAAGGGCATTAAACATTACAACAACGAAAGGAATACTTGATTAGTTCTTTAACCAAAATTATAGAAGACATGCTCCGAAATAGTTGAGTTTATCTTCTAATTCACTGGGGGTATGTTAAATAAACGATATCTTCATTTATTCGCTGCAGGTATAGTTACTTGGATGTTAAACTGGAAGATGAACAAGACAGTGAATTTCATGTTTTTAAAAGAGAAGCAGCGATTTTCTTGGACCTCTTTCTATGACAGACACTACCTTCTGTAATTTTTCTTTAGACAGATCTGTTAGCTCCTTAATTTTTCTGTGGAATGGGCTCTCTGACGTTCTATAAATTTTGAATGTGTGACATAACTTAACCTTCCATAAGCGACTGTTCGAGCAAGGCTAAGCACAATAAACACGCTGTATCATTATGAAAATTATAGGAAGTAAGCACAATAAACAAGCCACCTCACATACATATTGTCTAACAGAGGAATACTCAGTGTCGTAAACCTTATAATTGCTTCGAGCCAGACTTGGCGGCTGCCAGTCGGGTGAAGATAATTCTAGAAGTATCACATAAACATGAGCAACGTTACGCTATTAAGTATGTCATTTGTATAATTAGAAACTGAGGGGAAATAAACCTAAGAGATGATGCAGCACGTATTATTGCAACAGTAATACGTAAACGAAAGACTTCTTGTTTCTCTGTTCATCCTCCTTATATGGAGAACTTATACTCCACAGGACTTACACCAAGGCGGCGCGGATTCCATCCCAGGCAACCGCGAATTGAGGTTTGTGGTGGACAACACGGCGCTGGGGCGGGTTTTCTCCGTGTTCTTCGGTTTTCCCCGTCATTTCATTCCACCAGTGTTACATCTTCATCTTATGTATCATCAGTGTCACCTCCTGCTGTGCCGTATGTAGTAAAAGCGGACTTTAAACACTACACATTTTATTTCATTATCCGGAATCCCCGGTTTTCCCCGCCATCTCCTTCCGCCAATACTCCATCTTCATCGCATGTGTCATCTGTGTCACCGCCTGCGGTGCCGTGTGTAGTAAACGTCGTTAAAAAATAAACATGTCATGTCCTACAGTACTTATATATAGCGCCTGGGATGAAATGCTGTCAAGAAGCAAACAAACTCTAGATTGAAATGGCTAGCCAGGATGCGTGATCAGCCCAAAGCCTAGGACGAGGAAGGCGATTTTGAATAAATAAAATAAATGCTTCTGTAGAAATTGTGTAGCACCGTACCCTCTCCAACGCTAAAGGGGCATAAATACTTCAAAACATAAAGTGGGTATTTATTCAAGATTTGTGAAATCTACTTTATCCCAAGCAAAACTTGCTTTATGATGTATTATTTTGAAATTATATCTGAATTTATATTTATGTATAACTTATTAAGTAAAGTATATACTATTGCACGAGTAGATGCGTTAGGACCATGCCTCATTGTCACCTGATTTATTTTACTGGATTCTTATTATAGCCGTTCGGCTGGAACGGTAACCATGGATTTATCTTTGTTAGTAGAAACCTCTTAGATAACGCACTGATTATTCTTGTAAGAGTGAAAGGGAACTGCCGCGCTCCCCGGCCCTGAGCTAAGCACCAATGAACGCATCGCTTCAGCCAATGGAATTCGCAGGAATTACAAATGACAGATATATATATATATATATATATATATATATATATATTTACTCCACGTGGAGTAATCAGTGCGTTCTCTGAGAGGTATCTATTACCAAAATCCATGGTAACCGTTCGAGCAGCGCGACTATACATATAATGTTTTTGTTATTAGATTGAAAGTTGTTTCAAGTCCTGACTCTCGTTTTAAAGAAGGTTGCAATGCTTTATCGTTTTTACTAAATATGATTAAATTGTAATTACATTATGCTTAGGTAGAGGTGACATTTGGTTACGGTGTGTTTACATAGTTATGAAGGATCACATTTTGGTTCAGTTTCTACTGCTGACCAACATATAATTATCCTCTTTTACATCCTAACACTGTGTAATCTAAGAATCCTCTCCCCATCCATTATAACCCCTCACCACCTAACCTGACCTGGATCCTCCCATTGAGACCTAAATTAAGGCATTAATATTGTTTTAGAAACATTTTCTCTAGTTATACTAGTTTGTGTTGATTTTACAGCCTCTTGAGCACTTTCGCCTATACGTATTTCCTTTTATTATTACTAGAGGTATTTCCGGCTCTCTGTTAGTCTGTTAGTCTCTGTGCAGGTACCTTTTAGACCCTTGACGATATTTTAGTCTTTTAATATATATTTTAGTTAGCTTAAGTATCATTCAGGGTGCTTAATTAGTGCACTGTTAGAGCTACTTTAGGCATGTTTATGGGTGCTTTGGGCATTTTTCAGGACCTTTTAGGCCTCTGTTACAGGTAATTCGGGCTTTTAAAAAGTATTCTGGACACTGTTAAAGGTATTTATGATAATTTTAAAATATTTAATATATTGCTTCAAGTAATTTGGTGAACTTTATGAGAATTTTAGCCAGATTTATGTTTATCCTCTGCCTTTTAAAATGCTTAACCCTGGAGTGGTGGCCCTCTACTTGCTCCTACGGTTCTTAGACCAGCGATAACTGAAAACTGCTAATATTATAAATCTGGTTTGCTCTCTAGCTGAGTTTATAAACTTTAATAATATTTTATTTTTTATTTTTTAGTTACATACTGTAGTCATGACGAGAGCATATTTAAGGTGCTGCACAAGTGTGAATATTTTACTAACATAAGGATTATCCAACTCTGGGTTTTTTTCCTGCAAGAGGAAACTTTATTGAAATTGCAGACATAACTGATAGTGGAGACGAACGTATGCACTTTTATGACTTTTAAAGTTGTGACCTCAAATTTTGTTAGTGTTGAAAATCTATGGAGCCAGAACAACTTTGGGTCCTACAACCGATCGTGAAGGCTCAGGCGGTTTTGTGTGTGATCCGCATTCGAGAGGTCCGGGTTCAATTTCCATGGCTGACCTACCTGAGCCATGGCAAATGCTGGGTAGTTTTTTTTTTCGGTGGGAATTGGACACTGCGACAAGTCTTGGTCTACTGTATCTTATGCTCCCAAGTGGGGCATCCCTGGGAGGAAGGATGAGGTGAGAGGAGACAGCGGGCAGCAGACCCAAGGAGCCAATACAGTGCAGAGGGAAGGGTCCCTACATTTTACTTTAATGGAAACCTCCCCCGACAGATCAGGACAATGAACATTCCACCCTACTGTGGCTCGAAGACGGTCCCAACAGTCGGTGCGTAGACCGGCAACCGATCTACCGGACGGGGAAGTGGTTCACTCAGAGCATATTATTCTGCCATGCACCGCCAAGACATCTGCCGAAACTTCTACCCTGAAAGAGACCACCAGATGAGGGATGGCATTAAATGATATGGAGATGAAATGGAAGGATAGGAAATTCCGGGGATGTAATTAACCTACCCAGAATTCACCTAGCCACCCCAGTAAACCCCAAAAACCCATGGGTTAGGTAGTTCGACCTCGGGAATCGAACCCGGACCTTCCGAATGTGGGCCACAGACGAAACCACCTGAGCCATCCCGCTCAGTTGCTGGGTAGGTTTATCACATCCCCCGAATATCCTGTCCCTCCATTTCATCTCCATTATCATTTAATGCCATCCCTCATCTGGTGGTCTCTTTCAGGTCAGAAGTGTCAGTGGGTTGCATGGCAGAATTATATGCTTTTCGTAAAACTTCCTTCTCCGGTTGGACGCTCTTCGATCTTAGAGCCCGATCTGATAGGTCATTTCCAGACCACAGTAGTGTGGGCTGTCGGTTGTACTGGATTACCGGAGAGTTTCGAACTGTTAAATAGTAGGGTTCTTACCCACTGCACTGTCTTGGCCCCACCCGCCTCGGTAGTGTGGTGGTAGCATGTCTGCCTCACGTTCAAGAGGTCCCGAGTTTCAATCTCGGTCAGAGTGAGTTACCTGGATAAGTTTTTACCGGGGTTTACCCTTATCCTGTAAGACGATTGTCGGGTAATTCTAAGCCCCATGAACCCCGGACGCATTTAGCATCATTTCATCCATTTCATTCATCGTCCGATATGACTAAATGTTGGAGGACGTAAATTACAAAAAAAAAAAAAAAAGAAAGAAAGAAAGAAAGAAAGAAAGAAAGAAAGAAAGAAAGAAAGAAAGAAAGAAAAAGAAAAGCCTTGGCTCCTTGGGATGGCCACCCTCTGTCTGTTCTTGTCTTATCCTTCCTCCCGGGTGTGTGTGCCCCACTTGATGACATAGATACAATAGACCAAGTTTGGACCCTATTACGTTCTCCAATACAGGGTTGGCAATCTGTAATGTGCTTAAGCAGATGCGGATACACTTCTAGTCATGAAGTGATAGAGGTGCTTACTATATTAACTTGCACGCACCAAGAATTATGATGCTGGAATAAGATCAAATTCATTGTTGCTCTAACCGTTTTATGCATTTGAAGACATTCTCATAATTGTAAAGTAAGATGTACTCCTTAACAGTGGTAAGCGCTTTCGATTATCAAAACTCTGATTGCTATGGTGTAGTTTTTATGATGATAACATATTCAATGTATACAAAAAATGACAACTGGAAGATAGAGGTGGCATAAAACTGGTCATACCTATATCATTAAATATAGAGAGTCGTACAGCAATAAATAATACTAAAGTAACGCGGAAGAAAGTTGTAAATATACTGATAATGGAAATACTAAATCATGTATTTTAATGCATTTATCCAGTTGTTTGTTTCAAAATGTATGGGTTAATATCCTTACGAAGACAATTGCATTAAATTTTATTGGTAGCTTCAAATCGGACTGTTTCGATACTACACTGAAGCTCAAATGTTCATATTGCGATAAACATTAACAACAGGAGTGTGTACAGAGTGTTCCTCTCACGAGAATGTACAGAGTGTTGAGGCCTATTGACCTTCATCGACTAGCGCTGAATTCACCAGTTATCTTGTTTACCAGAAGAGCGAAACATCAGTAAATTGGCGTAAAGTAAGTGAGGAAATACAAATAAAGTACTTGGGATTTGTGTGTTTGAGGTTAGCTAAGTATTTATAATCCTTAAATGTAAATTATCATACAGCCACTTTTGTCGCTTGACACAAAGGGATGTTGACTCGCTCTTTCTACTATTTGTCACAATAGTCCATAACATTATATATGATTTCTCGTGCCTGTCGATGTACGATACGTCACTTTCCAGAAGACGTGGTTGCACCTGAACAGAGTGTACTTTTACTTGCTCGCTGTGCATGTGCGATAGGCTTGCGTGAAAAACTCTGTTGTCCCATATTTTTCGACACACTTTTCACGTTTTGCTAAGCAGTAGCTGTAAGGAATAGGTGTACATCAATTCTAGGTTTATCGAAGAAAGACCTTCAAGATATCAACCAGTCTTAGGTATTTTATAAAAACATTCGCTCTTTTAACAACAATGTTTGATATTAGGAAATAATCCGTACTCCAGCCGGCAATGAAACTGAGATACTCTGGCCATATCGGATGCTAATCACTCTAAAACAGGATTTGATTATAAAATTAGAAGTTCCTTTTGCTTTTTCAACCTAGCTTTTCTATATTTTGTCTGTGAATCTCATTAACTGACATTTGAAAATGAGCATTAGCTACCAGTGATGTTCACCAGAAGTAAAATATGCCGCGTCTAATAATGCGTATCTTTTTTGACAGTACATCACTATGCATGTCGCACTACATGCGATGGGCATTGTTGATACATTAAATTAAAAGTTATGTCTCCATAAGTATGACAAGCTTCGGAGGAGGAACTTAGTACCTATATAAAGTATAGGTACCTATATAAAATATTTTGTACCTATAATCCCAAAAGGAGCGTCCTTCGAAGGGGAGCGGTGAGGTGAAAGAATACCAGCGGCGGTGGGACCTGAGAGAGACGAGAGAAATAGTCAATACGTACGACAGACGATACTGCCTGAACCATTCCGCTGGGTAAAGTTGGAAAACGTAATTTAGAATAGAAATCTTCCCGGCCTAATGTTAGGGTACCTTCCCGGCATTTATCATTGAGGACTGACGAAAACTTGGAAATAGCTTTGTTTAGAGAAATGGTCCTGTCTGTGCATTCGAACCTTTCTCGAATCTACTTCACCGAGTATGCATTTTGGTTAAGCTATATTTTTCTGAATTAACATTTTCTACTCCAATTTTCGTATTCAAGTTTTTGGAATCTATTCATCCTATTTGTTCTTTCAAATATAATTAGTGCTCACTGCCTATTGAGGAATTCTAACCTACCCATTAATGTTTGCATTTTTATGTGATGTATTACATTTTTCGTTTAGAGTCTCAGGTCACTTATTCACAATTTTTGGGTGAAATGCTTTATTCATTTTCTGTAATGGACACAATACCACAACTATTAATACAGAAGGGAGGAATAACGCACTTATGTGATGATTTTATTTATTATAAAACTAGAACTGGCAAGCAGGATAAAATTCAGTGGGGGCGTCATGCTAACTGAATCTCGCTGAAGGTTTCCATAATCTTTTACAACTCGTGTTCGGAAACATCATCCCAAGTTTTACTTAGCTCTGACAGAACTACAAAAAGAGGAAGCGAACTCGGAATATATTATATGGGTATTCACAATGTGCTAAGCAGTAAAACACTACTCTAAAAGCAAAATGGTGTACAGTATAAAACCCCGTTCAATCCATTCTTTCTTTACGAAACTTATAAACAAGAGAATCGACAAGTGGAACCTCTGTAGTCTGCGATACAAACCATCTTATTAATTATTCATGTAAACGCAAATTCAAAATAAGCCCATGTAAAATGTCTATGACATCGGAATTTGGGATTGACAAACCCAAATATTGGATAAAAGGCTTTTAGAAGAAATGGAATATTCGGAAAAATGTTCCCTAAATACTGATTTGAACAGCAAAACTCCTGTTCACTAGTCCACGTCTTAACTACCTCGGCTACTCATATCATCTACATGCTATCCATAATGATATAAAGGAAACAACTGATAGACTTGGCTTAGCTAGCCACAGAGAAGAAAACCACTTACTGCTACGCATAGATAGTCGCAGGGTGGGAGGTTGGCCTGGTTTCTGCAGTTCCTCCTGCCACGCTCTCCCCTGCCACGTTCTCCCCATCTCTTTGTGGAGTTCCTCCCGGGATCCGCAGCTACGTAACATATAACTCCCCGAGTAATTAAACAAGAGGAAGGAGGAGTATAGTCATATCCCCGCTCTCCTGGACTTAAGCAAGTGCATGCCGAGCCGGCGGGCACACAGCATGTCTGCTGGCCAACCAACCGACCGGAGTAATATATTTCTTAGCTGAAAGCTGGAAGAGTTACTACTCGGAAAGGAATGGTCTTACTTGGGGGTCAAGAAGAAGGGTGATGAAGTGGCTTCCCTACTCGCGCGTCTAAACCCTAAGGGGCACGTCTTGCCGCCTCCTTCTCCAAAACTTAACCCTCCCGATGTTATTAAATTGTGGCTTTCCTCGAGGGACCAGAGAATAATCCATCCAACATCCGACCCCGTATTCGCCAACGAAAGGGTTTTCTTTATTGTCGAAGAAGTTAGGAGTTAAAAACTCTTGACAAGACTAGGGACAGAGCAAGTGAGCTGCAGCTTTTAGTTCTGCAAACCCCTTCTCCCAAACCCTGGCACTTCTTAAGTCGTTCGGTGGGATGTGGAGCTGCAAGCGATGTTCCAACTTTGTAATATGAAGGAATAGTTTACAAGGTCTTATGCCCTTCTCTCCCCCTCACTTGCTTTCGTCGTATTATTTAATAGCTTGCAAAGTTATGGACGCTGGGTTTGAGGGAGCGGGGACTAAGGGTGCCGGAATAGCAATTAGAGTAATGTAGCGTCTGGCGGTATGTTGTCGGCGAGTACAGAAGTCTCCACATAGCGAAGAATCCTAGCCTTCCAATATCAAAGTGGCTTGGCGTCGTCTTGTGTTTCAAAGGAACGAATTTTATTAACAGGTTGTTTTACACTTCAGTGAGGTAATACTGAAACTGGTTTAAAATGTCATTTGGAAATCATGGTACACATTGCCCTCGAAAACAGTTCAAGCGCGGTCGAAGAATAATAAACATTTCTAAATTATATATTTGTTGACACCAGAAAGAGCTTCCAGCTTCCCATGTAGAACATCAGTGATATCATAGCAATCACACTTAGAGAATCCATAAAGATTCGCGATACTGTACTCTCTGGATTTTCGGTATAAAACTTTACCTCTCGAACCTGTTTTTGTGTCTGGGCAATTCCGCGTGCTACAGCTTACCATGTCTGTACTATGCTTTCGCTTCTTAAATCTATAAATGAAATATAAGAAAGTAAACTCTCACCTCATAGGAAATGCTGGAAATGCTTTCCACAGCTAAAGAGGCACTGTAAATATGAGTATATTTAGATTTAAAAGAATTAGTTCAGTCAATTTTATGTTTCTTACTCAATTTGCTCTGTCTTCCTTAGGTTTCTCCAATGTGCATAATTTTTAGTCAGGTGCTCAAATCCATGCTTGCGGTCTGGATTAATATGGGAAGCCCAGCGCAGCATATAACATATTTAGCTTTTGTTTTGATCAACGGCCGGCTTAACAGGAATTGTTTTGATACCAGGAAGCACGCCGTTTACCTGATTTCTTACTTTAAGTTGAGCCTAGATTTGTAATTATGATTTTATCTACAAAAATCACGTAATTTGGTGCAGACGATTTTGAAAATTATACCTTTGCACCACCGCACATCTCCTACACCTTTTAAAAAAGTTTGCAGGTGTATCATTAAATTAATGCAATTTCTACATCAAAAATTAAAAAGGTTAATAGCAATTAAGAAGAATCGTAATGCGAATGGTAGGCGAGAAGGTCTAATAGGATCAAATCCACATTCAATTAGCCTTAAGCAACATCCAACTGCAGACTTAAGTCACTCACATCATTATGTGGCTGCCATATCTCAGTTGCCCGCCTTGGTAGCGTAGGTGATAGCGTATCTGTCTCACGTTCAAGAGGTCCCAAGTTTGAACCTCGGCCAGGCTGAGTTACCTTGATAAGGTCTTTTCCAGGGTTTTCCCTTATCTTGAAAGATGAATGTCGGGTAACTCTGACCTCCATGAAACCCGGATTCATTTGAGCATCATTTCATCCATTTCTTTCATTGTCGGATATGACTTAACGTTGGAGGACGTAAATTTAAAGAAAGAATCTCAGTTTAATATGACTTTTAGTGTTTTAATTTTATTGGTAATGCAAACCAAGGTTGTGAAATCTCTGACTACTGTTCAAACAGAGATTTCCTTGGAATATGATGTCATCTTGTTTTTCCTGTGTAAGAGCATGCCGATCTACTTGTCCATTTTAATGAAGAACAGGCACTCTTTACCTAAATCTATTTACAGTATTACGAAAAGTTTTTCTTTGAGGGCACGAATAGTAAGACATTAGTCTATAAACCGCTATTCTACTTCTCTACAAGAGTTTGTTGTCACATGTGAATCATACATGAGGATTGTTATCCCAAGGTACACAGATCTTTTGGATTAAAACAAGAACAACACCCTATAAGGCTGAAACGCACCATTTAACATCAAGTAATTAGCCAGCACACGTAGAGGGAACGGAATCGATTTGAAATCGAGCCACGAGCCCAAACAATGGTTGTGTACATGAGTTACAGAGATTAACTTCTAAGAGCACTTAAAAATTTAAAATGGAATTATTAATAGCTATTCGTAAGGTAATCCGGCAAAATGTTATACTAAGTATCAAATAGTATCTGTCATAACTTGCAAATGAAACGTTTTACTTTGTCTAAAACAGCAGTCTGCAATTACAAGATGTTGGCTTGATAATAGATGTCATACTATTATATATTGAAAGGAACTTTGACTCGCTGCTTCTCAATGGTTATAAGAAATTAGCCAGAATAATTATTTAGGCTTTGAAGGCTTTTCTTAGCATGGATTCCTTTGGAAGGAAAGTAAAGTTTGTGGTCCGCTGTCGTAAATTCACGGCACTTAAAAGAACCTCAAGCCTGATTAAGAAGTTTCTGAGCAAAATTAAGCAACCTCTCAAGACAAAAATTGGGTGGGACTATGTTACACATAGCAGCTAAAGAGCGTCCATAAATAACATTTTAATTTGTTTATTCTCTAACTGGTGTATTATTGCACGAATCATACATGGAAATCCGACTTGTACCATAAAACAACGGCTCCGTGTTTAATATAGTTTTTAAATTTTATAAAATAGAGCCAAATACATAGAATAAAGCAGAATAGAATACTCTACAACTCATCAACTGATATAGTACAATAAATAAGTTTGATTACGAAGAGTTAAGAAAACAATTATAAAACTCAATTTGTCTTCTGTATGGAATCATCAATTAATTAATGACTTTATAATTCGCTTTACCATGTTGTGAGCTTGAAAATGGTAGTCTAGAAAATGGTAGGAAAATTGATGAAAGGGTAAAGTCATTGTCCTTTGGAAGAAAAAGCATTAGAAACTTCATGAGAAATTAGTTAAAATTACATCTACGTTGTACTCTACAGCATATGCTGATTTTATACAGTAACTATTTGAATGTTCTAAGCAGATGAACATACTTTATGAAACGACTATATTTTGAGCTGATGAGGGTCATTAGTAAAATAAAACAGTTGCTAACATTGTGATATGACTGTACATCTTATCTTCCGTGATTCTCTAACTAGTTAACAATTTCTAATAATGGTTCAATCTGTTCTTTCACACTATCCGTATACTACCTAAAGAATATAACTAAAGTTCAAATTTCGCTTGCTTTAACAGCGTATTTTGGAAATGTCCTTTGATTTAATTGTGGGTTTTCATATGAAACCATATCAAAATTCCGCATGTAATGAACTTTTTAATTGAAATAATACGAGTAAAGACTAGAAAGTGCATTTTTGTTCCCGAAAGTATGTGTAGCTGATCGAGTAATTTGTTGTGATTTCCCAGTGACGTAAACGAGACGAGAGGGTTGTCCTGCACATGCAGCGTGGTACTTTCTCTGTGAAGAATGTGTATTTGCAACAGAAATTTAAGAAATTCTTTACAACTTTATTATGATCTGACTATAACACTTGGTAAGTTGCATTTGCATATTATAAAACATATAAAGCCTTATTATAAATGCGTGTGCATAAAGCATACTTTATTTGTACTAATGCCGATTTAATGTACATATTATTTGTAATTTTAACATATGTTTCTAGTAAAGTACATTCTGTATGTGAGTGTTTCATATAAATGATCGTTAGACTTAATTTACGGTGCTGATATAAACCTTTTGTATATAAATCCTTTTTCCATTCTTTTTGTTTGCTCGTTTACTTTCAAAAGAAAACCTGCTGGGTGCACCCAAAAGCGTTCGCATTAGAATTTGAGAAAAACCGCTTCAGTATAAGAAATGGAGTTATATTTTGTAATATTTGTAAGATAGAAAGTAAAGTTAAAAATGCTCGAATAAAAATGCATTTTAACAGTAGAAAATATATTGAACAATTGGAGTTGTTTTGCGCTGCAAGGATCTCGGATATAGATGCTAATAGCCAGTTAAAATGTTTTAGTGATTTAGTGATACTGCAAATTAATTTGCGCTGTTTTTGTACATTGTTACATTTAAACCTATTGTATTTTATGTGCTACTGATATTGTATTTTGTCTCATTATAATTTTCTGACTGAATAGAAATGTTAGAAATTTTTATGTTTAAAAATTAAGATGAGCAGATAATTTTAACTTAGTGAGAATTACGTCTCTGCTTGTCACTATCCAGTACCGAAATATGTCTCCTATAGCTCCGGGAAACAAGGAGTTAGCGTCTGAGTTTGACCCACATTTTCCAGCAATACTAACCGATAGGCTTACAAACGCTTTGGAAAATACAAAATTATCGCTGTGGTTACTACAGAAAAATAATATAATAATAGCCATAAGATAACAATCATTCGCAACATAGAAATAGTGGAAGCAAAGGAACCAAATCGAAGTTCTGATAATGGTTACTTCCGAAGAAGATTGGTGAAACGACAAAGAAATACTAGGCCGAAAAGCTGTAGCCTTCAGTAGCCTTAGTTGTCGAAAGCTCCACGTAGTGAGATATACCTCAATGTTGTTATACATATGAATATAGAAGGACTTCGAAGTTGACCAAAGAAAGATAAAAAATATTAGTCACATGATAAAACAACAAGCGACAGGAAATATTCAATTTAGGAATAAGTAAAACTCGGTAAAAACACTCGTGGTAAAATAACAGGGCAATGTGTGTACTGTGATGACGCATCATTGGCAGCGGAAAGGTTACCGGATATAAAGCAATAATCAAACTGAGCATAAAGATCCATGCAACCTTGAACTAGAACCTAACTCAGAACCCATCTTAAGAAATCCCACGTGACTCAATTAACGCAATACTCCTCTCATCACGCACGCTGTCCAAATACAAGCCACAATTACCATTTTTTTCGTCAGTATTTGCGAATAACCAGCTTTAATTGGTAGGTAAATCTCAGCGAAATATATCTAATATGGAAAAATTTCCTGAAACTTTTACACCTACTAGTTTGCTTTCATCTATTCTAGAAGATGTAAACAACTTGTTGGGAGCCCATTTACTTGAATCGATTAAGTCCACCTGGGCCCCATTTGTTACTAGGAAAAGCGCTGCTGTGAAATTCGCTCCTTTGTCTTTCTCTGCTGGGAGAGTGAATAAAGAATGAAATTCTCCGTGTCCTTCTAAATACCTAAAACATTCTTTTATATGAGGAACAGATTTAGCGTTATCATATAGTGCATTTCTTTATATTTAGGGACATTAGGAGATAATTTTTGCATGCTTCTAAATAAAATTGGCTTTGAAATAGATTTAAAACAAACACGCCAGAGATTTTCCTTGGTTCTGACACACATTTTGTTATTTAAACATAATATAAACCTTTTTAGCCCATTCGTAGTAAAATCCTATGTACACGTTAGTAGTAAGCGTTGATTTTGTCTGACAAATGTGGCTCAGGTACATGATATTCCGAAGCCATATATAGTTTCTTTTTTTACTAAAGCACAGATTTCTATGCACTAGCAAACTTAAAAAATATGCATGCATTCGTGCACTACCATGTCGTCAAATATGCACAATGAAGGACAAAACATTCTCTGTCATATACTAAGTGTTTTAACGAGCTCTACGTTTATTGTGTAGTGAGAATTTGTCTATCTCTTTCGGTGTCCGAGTTATAAAAAGTTCATCCAGAATAAGGAACAATTAATACAATAAGGAACAAATAAATATAATTTGTCATGGAAATATCATAAACAGTATTGTCTTTCAATCAAAATTTTAGAGCCATTTTATAAAGTCAACATTTCTGCAAAGTTTTCTGTGTAAAGGCTAGTCTGTAGTGAGGGATTTTCTTGTAAATCTTCGAGTCACATCCTAGTAAGATGTAAAGCTTAAATACAGATTCAGTGAAATGAAATGTGTAGTGTTTAACGCCCGCTTTTACTACATACGGCACCGCAGGCGGTGACACTGATGATACATGAGATGAAGATGGAGCACCGGTGGAATGAGATGGCGGGGGAAACCGGAGAGCACGGAGAAAACCCGCCCCAGCGCCGTGTTGTCCACCACAAATCTTACCTTACGGTCGCCTGGGATCGAACCCGGGCCGCCTTGGTGAGAGCCAAGCGGTCTAACCACTGCGCCACGGCGCGGCCGCATACAGATTCAGTAGAAGCCCGAATTAGTGCAGTTCTAATTACCGCAGATTCGGATTTAAGGAGGGTAAAGTTATGTCCCCGTTAGAAAATGTTTTAATTATTTATTTTTTTTATTCGGAAAGTTGAGATAAAACTATTTCGCAAACAGAAGTTCTGCAGTATAATTTCAGCACCACCCCTGTTCGTTGACACTGGCCACTGCATTCCAGGCAAGTAATGAATGACACCATCGTTCTTGGCCTTGCATTTTTCATCAGCTCATGTAATTCTTCTGAATAAAATCACACACTGCACATGGGGAAGGGAGGGGAATGTGGTGATGTCTTACGCATAATCCTCGCTAATTCACAGTTGCTTTTTTCTGCAGCGTGCTATTGAATACATAATTAGCTTTGCTATAAGAAGTTAGTACAAAGAATCTGTCAGACATTCATGATTGCTAGGGGTAGTGATATTTAGAATTTTGAAATTAGAAATTTAACAATTTGATTTTTACATTTAGCATTTTGTAGCATTTATACGTTTCCAATTTAGCATTTTATAGAATTTTGAAAAAAAAATAATTTGAGTTAATTTTTTAAGTGATGAATATTAATATTATTTATTAGAGATTTAAAACTCGTTTATGGAGCGTTATTAATGGCAGTGAGTTAAATGTGACTTTAAGTGTCAATTTATTTTACATTAATATAGGTTAAAGCAATACACAGAAATATAGAACAAGCTGATACAGGCTAAAACATACTACATGGCACAAAAAGATAAATGCATACTGATGTAAATCTAGCACAGTAAAAAGAAATTTCACAAAATTGGCCTATGCCATAACTCATAATTTTATGATTCAGTAACACTGTTGAATGAAAGCAGTGAACATATTTCAAGATTCTGTTCTGTCATTTGAGTCCTCATGTTACAATGAAATTATATTTACTGAAATATCTTTCAGCATCTACGATGTTGGTAAGGACCCCAAATGCATTACAGAGCAATGGTGGGCAATGGTGGAGTTTATTAGCGGGAAGAGTTGCTTTCCACATTCCAGAAGAGTGGTCACTTACTTTATAACTTTCTTAACTTGCAAAGGTTCCTAGACTCTTCAGTTAAAGTTCTAAGAAGAAAAAGCATTGGAGAAAAATAATTACTTGTGAAAATCTTCGATTTCGCATTTATGTCGCATTTTGAGTCAATTTTGCATTTTATTGCGCTATATCACATTTGCTAAAAATCACCACCCCTAATGATTGCATATATCATTATTTCATCAGTATACTTTGTAAATTAGGATCCCAAACATTTAAACAGTCAGAGTCGAGAAACTGTTTCAAATGTATGATCATACACGAAGAAAGAAGCTAAAAGCAAAGAACTGTTCACATCAAAGATGTTCTTTTACAGAAAGATGCTGTAAGCTAAAGTGTATATCAGGTGATGCAGGAGTGTCAAAAAGAGCAGTAAAAAGAATTGTTAAAGATCTCAGACAAATTGAAAATCAGAAGATATCTTTGAAACTTCAGGTAAAAAGCATAGCTTTCCAAATCGAGTAATAGATATAGATGACTTTGACAAATGTGTCGTTAGAAAAAAGGTGCCTCTACAATAGCTAAATTGCTTGTTGTTTTAAGAGAAAGCATTTACACTCAGGCAGTAAGTGTTTTAAAAGAATAGTGAGGGAAGTGGGTTTTAAATGGAAAAAGCACTAAAACAAAGAGAAAATTCTTATAGAAAAGCACGACATTCATTCTAAACGTCCCCGGTGAAGAAGACAGTCTATGCTATATCGGAAAAGTTAAATAATTTCATATACAATATGTGCAATCATGATTACATTAATACGAACAGGTTTGGACAACTAATCCAACCGGTAAATTGTGAGATCATTTTTCTGCAAGGACTGTACAGCATTTCTAACGAGTATGTCATCTGAGTAGCATATGAAGCTGACGCAACAATTCGCTTAATGCTGTCATTGGCAATGAAGATCAAGATGACGGGGAAAATGACGTGGAGGAGTAAGAAAACATTCTGAATATTAGAGAACTGATAACTCATTTCAACAATGTGATTCTGTGGATGGACAGAGTAAATTAATGAAACAGCATTCATCTCCTCAATCCTGCCACAATACGCTTAGAGAAAACGTAGCGCATCACTGCGTCAAACAATTTTTAGTGTTTGCTTTATTAGAAGGAAGAATTAGGTTGGTGTAAACTATGTGTGCCGGAATATAAATCGGTTACAGGCTGGAATACATCTCCCAGCGTAACTGGAAGCTTTTATATTGGTCTTGTTTGTCTTCCAACAGATCTTGTAGAGTTTCCCTTTGCTTACTTATCTAAGCAGGTTTGTGCTAAGATTTCATTATGCTGTGATTGATACACAAAAATTACCCTACAATTATTTTTGGGACTCACTTTACATATTTAGTTAAGCAGATTTGTGGTAGATTTCTGGAACGGACATATAGTAAGTCAGCAAATCAGACCCCCTCTATCGGTTCGAGGTCTCTACTGAAGGCAGATTCAAATTAAAGATATTTAACTACTACAACTGACGTCATGATATATTAATAATCACCTCATAAGAAACTTTGAAAACGCCGCCAAACAAAAGGTTTGAAGCAAATACATAATACAGTATTGGCATATTATTACATATAGAAAATTTAAGGGGAATAGGTGGTTTTACCACGGTAATGTTAAACGTTAAAATTTCAGATGTGCTTATTTCTGATATTATTTGGGATACCTATTGCAGTAAAGCATTTAACTTCTGTTTTTGACACTTTTATGTTAATTATTCATTCCTATCAAGTTTATAATTTTTCATTGATCTCTCTTTTAAAGGTGCTCTACCACATACCTAATAGGTAGAAGTATTTTAACTAAAACTCGATAGCGATATTTTATTGCATACACACGTTTTGAAGTATTTGAACCAAAGCAAAAAGTTTTGGAAAACTTTTATACTTGCGATTTGTATGTGTGTGTTAATGTCTCTCTCTCTCTCTCTCTCTCTCTCTCTCTCTCTCTCTCTCTCTCTCTCTCTCTCTCTCTCTCTCTCTCTCTATCTCTATCTCTCTCTCTCTCTCTCTCTGTGTGTGTGTGTGTGTGTGTGTGTTTGTGTTTGTGAACAGCAGAATTAAAAACTAATGTCGGATAAATATGAAAATGATTGTAAGTTTCAACGATGGAACAAAAATATTTTGAAGACAATTTCAACCATAAGCTACATTTTACATGAAAAAGGCTCCAAACTTTATATTTTCTAAAACTATATTTCAATGTTTTGATACCAATGGCAGAGCTTTAAAATATTTAGTAGGATATAAAATGAATACCTCCAGCTTTCCGGAAGTAGTCTGAACTCCCTAATAAG
The DNA here is from genome assembly GCA_030765055.1 of Mantis religiosa. Lineage (NCBI taxonomy): Eukaryota > Metazoa > Arthropoda > Insecta > Mantodea > Mantidae > Mantis > Mantis religiosa. The sequence continues at coordinate 141,683,448 of CM060948.1, forward strand.
TTTTAGAACAGTGCTGTATAACGTGTAATGCTTAAACATACTATGCCAAATAAAAAAAGAATCGCTAAATACACTAAGTTTCTATCAAGTAAATTTTTTGTGGCATCAGGTATTTCTAACATATCTGTCACTACTGATGTGAATTGCTCAATATTTTGGCATATATTTAAAGTGCTATCTATTTACTTGTTTCTCATTAAAGTGAAATGAGATTTTCCATTTATACATACCTATAACGAAAAGTCAAAGTAAGAGTTTATGCAAACCTGGATTGGATGGATTTGGTTATGCTAATTACCAAAATTAATCAAGTTACGTAGCATATATATATACCCGCCTCGGTAGCGTAGATGGTAGCGTGTCTGCCTCACGTTCAAGAGATCCCGAGTTCAATCTCGGTCAGGCTGAGTTACCTGTATAAGGGTTTTCCGGGGGTTTCCCTTATCCTTATTGTATGTTGAATTTTGAGAATCGAAACATTCCGAAATAAAGTCTGTGAGAAAACAAGGTTTAAAATTTGGCATGCTTATGTATAAGGGTGCCCATGTCCATTTATACCTTAGATTAATTGGTAACAATAGATAAGTCCACAAGAAGTCCACATAAGTCATTTTTTAAATTACAAATTTTATCGCACCATGACTTTTAAACTAAATATTTAAGTAGTTTGGTGACTCAGTTTTACCATAAATATTTGCTGCTGCTACTTCAGAAATTATATCATGAAGAATATTAAAATAAACGATTTCTTTTGCCGTATGTGTCTTTTATTCTTGCCAAGTGAGTAGAAACCTTTTAAAGATACATTCAGCTGCTAAGTTAAATTCACTCTCTTACTCCGAACGAAGAGGCGTCAATATGGTTTAAGGGAATAGACACCGAGCAAGATACCTCGGTGAAAAAGAGACTAGTAATCGGGAGTCCTGGATTCGATTCCTGAGGCTCCCACTGTGACTAGGGAGGTTTCGTTGTATTTCTTGTTTGGCAAGATGAATAACTGGGTTGTTTCTCCTCTACCAGGGATATCCTTTTGCTCATTTCTTATCATTTCACTTTGCATTTTCCAGTTTCATGTAGGCTTAACGGCTGTGCAATGTCGGTCGGTAGCGGACAGATGCCGCAGTTGTTTGCTCTATGTTAAGTTACATTTTTCGGCCCTACTAGATGGCAGTCTTCTCTAAGGTGCCTCAGGAGAATCAAGTTGTCTTTGGTCCCGCCAGAGGGAAGCCTTCTCTGAGCAATCCGCCAATATTACCAGGTCATCAAGCTTGAAATCGTTATAGACCTCTCTCCACGTCTCCGTCGACCGTCATGACGATGGTTTCTTCACCTCATCTGTTCCTCCTCATGGTGGTAAGCATAAAAGATCTGCATTGGGTTGAGGTAAAAGGTTTTTCGTTCGTTCTCTGGTCATTCATTCACAAGGAAATTGGAAATTAATAAATTTGTTGGTTCTGATTTGACCAAGCAATGTTACACATGTCAATTTTTCATTAATTAAGTAGGGATACAACCCCTCTTAGACCCTCCCTGGCTGCGACTATAGCTATAGCTGCCATTGAAGTGCTAATGATTTCAAGGAAATGAATTTTCTTTAATGAAGGCCCTTCCGTTTCATCGCAACTGAGTTACAGAGGCAACACGGAACTACTTCGCTAACCTCCCCCTTATCTTAATCTCTTTTACAAGATGGGCCTAGTACTCGCATAATTATTGCGTGGCTCCGTTTACCAACAGAATCAAAACAGGCAGCAAGAGGTGGAGAAAATCCCCGAGACTAAGACTCGCTAACCATCTAAGACGCTACTAGAAAGCGAGTCCAAGGAGGCACACCTATCCCCTAAATGTGTGCGTTTACCAAGGGAATAGCTTAGTAGTTAAGTATATCTCTACATGTAATAATCCGCAGCTAGACTGGTTACAGGACCTCACGGGATAAAGGAGGTGCTAAGTGCAATCTAATCCAGCTCTAACCCGGTCCTTGCCTCAGCAGCGACTCTTGCAGGGCAACAGTGAACTATATCACCTTTATTTTGTGAAATTTATTTCGCAACTAAGGAAGCTTGCGTTTCATGCATAACATTCGGTGACGGAAATGACTTAAATTTTAGCAGCTCTTTTACTTTGTTGGTAGATCATGGTTTATTGCACACAATTACAGCATTGCAAATTAGTATATATGTAGTTGGCTTTACTGTCTTTAAAAATAAATATGTAGTTTCGTTTTAATGGATAATCGTAACATATATTTAGTGGAAACTTAGTACAGATTTATAAACAAATCATACTTAATATTAGCATATTTTGATTTTAAAATGTTACATTTTTAAGCCCTCTCTTACTACATAGGGTACTACAGACGGTGGCTACCAGTGATACAAAAATAATGTGATAATTGAGAAAGAAAATTTGGGGAGAACACGTTACAGGTATAAAATTAGGGTATTTTCCCGATATTTGTTACTGATGTGGAAATTCCAGAAATATATAGATCAGGCAGAACGGTTTTTGGCGAAATTTATACCCCTTAAAGACATCCGCTGCCGAGTAAGTGGAAGGATTATACTGAACTGATAGTAATGAGTGATTATAGCTTAGAAAATTTCATATGAAAGCAATGAATTAACATGTCAAACTTAGAGTACTAGTCGCTAGTTGCAACTAAATTGCTTCCAAAGTTCATTTAATTAGAGAGTAAATAAAGCTATTAAATTCTTCCATACCAGTTTTAACCTATTTTGCCCTCATAATTATTTTTACTTTTGATACGAAATCTGGTAGGTATAAAAGGCACTAAATTATACCCAAAAGTATCGACATTACATCTGAAATACATGTTTTGAAGTTTCTGGACACCAAATTCTTTTTTGTTAGAAAATATATGTGTATCTATGTGTCGGTGAAGAACACAGCTCAAAAACGAAAATTTCTGTGAATATTAAACTGCTATTTGGTTTTCTATCTTAAAAAAAAAAAAAACTAATAGATGATGTTAATGAAAGTAACCTAAACTCAAAACACCCTTTATATGGAAAATGTGTATTTATTCCTGATTTAGTCAAAATCTTGTTAATGACTTTTATTAAGAGACATTATTGAAAATATTTATAAGAAAACTGAAATTTTATTAAAGCCTATGAGGCTTTTAGAAAGTAAACTTGCATAACTTTTATAACCGGAAGAAACAGACAAAAACCTATGCACACAAAAGACATATCTCTTGAAATAGCTTGGTAAATGACGTTAGGTACTTCCGAGTTATCAATTATTTTTGAGCTTTTATCCTGCGCTGTCCCTACTTAGTTACTTTTGCAATGCAATGGAAAGTGTTACGAATTATATGGCTAACATGTATCGACTATCAAGTAAATGCCCTCTATCTCCCTTGCACCTATAGCGAAATGTCTAAGGAAAATATTCCTGAAAGCGCTTATTTAGATTAATGTGAAGTAGAGCACTGGTTATCTTAAAATAGCCAGTGAAGCTAGAAAAAATAAACGACAGTAGGTGGACAAAGTTTTATAGATAGAACACATTGCATATTGGAAATTAATTGTTCTTTCACACTGGCCGTGTGTAGGCTAAATTGCGGAAACGTAGAGTCAGACTTAAAAATTCAATGCCATAGCCGTGATTGGAACCACGGATCTTCTGGTTTCCGTCCAGCCGCTCTACCATTGAGCTACTATGTCCAACGTGCCGATATGACATTAAATTCTCTAACTGACTCGTATTTTCCTGATTAAACCACTTAGGAGTTCTCATAATCTGACTCTACGTTTCCACAATTTAGCCTACAGACGGCCAGTGTGAAAGAACAATTAATTTCCATTAATTGACCTAATAGTGGTCCGAACTATAAAGCCCGAGCCTTAAAGTATTTACAGCATAGTAAGTCGCCATTAAAGTAGTTGTCTCATGTGTTTATGAGAACTCCGAAGTGGTTTACCAGGAAAATACGAGTCAGTTGGAGAATTTAATGTCATATCTGCACGTTGGCCATAGTAGCTCAATGGTAGAGCGGCTGGACAGAAACCAGAAGATCCGATGGCATTGAATTTTTTAGTCTGACTCTACGTTTCCACTTTGCATATTTTTATTTGGCTTAGGAAAATATAAATGAACGGATACTAAAGAATCATTGTAGTTCACAGAATGGCATAGAAACAATCAATAAGTACATTACAGCACAGTTAAAGTATTTTATTGCACCTCCGTTGAGCTTAATGATTTATAAAATTCCCATGTTAATAAAATTAACAAAGCAATGTAATTCCTCCACATAAATTTAAGCTCATTTTGTTGAACTTTTTTTTTCTGTTTGGTCACAGTACAAACTTATATATATATATATATATATATATATATATATATATATATATATATATATATATATATATATATATATATAACCCTACGAAGAACTTGCCCAAATATTTCATTTGTAGTTTAACTACGAGCATCCTGAAAGGCAACTCAAGAGAATGGCTATTTCTTATAGACGGAACTCACTTAATTGGCATATACATGAATGGTATTCTAGTTTAAATTAATCTATTACCAAGCAACCAGATCAAAGACTAATCTTGGCACAGGTGGTGTTATCTCTGGCCGCGACTATCATATATTTTCGATCAATACATCAGAGTTTTTCAGGCAGAGTTACATATATGCTACTTTGGTTAGTATAAGGGTGTTACTGTAAGCGTTATGTTAAAAGTACATCCTGAGTCTTGGCATAGTGTGTTAGAGGGTTGTGGTTTGATTCCCTGCCACGGAAGACGCCAGGGCTCGTTCCCACCCATGGGGGTGCAGATTTTAAGTCCCAGGTATATGACCGGTGCCCACTCAACATCGTGAGGATGTTCCTGAGTTACCAAGGTAGCGGTTCCTGGTCAAAAAAGCCAATTTTCCGGCTGGAGATGCGAGATGCTGACCACATCTCCTCCCCGTTTCGAATGGATGATCGCCTATGTATTTCATGGATATGTGGGCGTGAGGCCGGCAGTTGGATTAGGTGGCTCTGGAACGCTGTTACGCTGCTGTTAGCCCATGGATTACTTTGCTCTTACTACGTTAATGGTACATTACTATGATCTCTGCAAGTCAAGGATCCTTTTGAAGCGAATGAAATAAAATAATCTTTATTCCAAGATTTTACAGGGGACAGAAGACATAAAGGAGAGAGAATTCATTGTAAAATCGCAATACACATTTGAGATGCACTAACAAAATGGCGAGCTATAAACAAGATCACAGATGACAGTCAAACTCCGCGTTGGTATAAAGGAAAGATGTACCAACTTAGCTACAACAGTAATTTTGAATCCCCTCTCATTCGCGATTTTTATATGATCAATTCCCGGTACTTTCTTGACTCAGTAATATTGCAGCTGACACTCCCAGATAGTCAACAGGATCGCACGGAATCCTTGCCAATTTTATTCTTGACCGAAAACCCACTACTGGAGCTTTTCATGCAGGATGATGAACGATCCATTAACCCATCCGTTCTCTAGTCTACGACAAAAGTACTCTTTCCTTTGAGCAAGCATCCGCGACATTTGTTCATACGCCAGGAAGCTTAACAGCACAGCTGAAATATAAGTAAGCTGAAAGAAACAGAAATGAGCCGAGCCATCTCTCTCAGTTTCAGCAGTGGAATTTACTGAATACTATAGTGATTGTAAAACACTATTACTCTTATTTTACCACAACAAAACCATCTTAATTTAAAAAAAAAATTGTATTATATTCACCAAGTGCATTCAGAATTATAATCAGTTGCATTTTTAACTAAATTATAAGTCATTCTGGAGAGTATTTTCATTTATACATCTGAGTAAATCATGAGTAAATCAAAAGTAAAATTACTGTAAATATATTAGTACAAGATAATTAAAAGTATTAGCCTTAATAAGATGAGTAAAGATGACATTTAGTATATTAAAGTATAGAAAATAACGTTGTTTGTAGTGTTTAACGGCCGTTGTTGACGGCACAAGAGGTGGCAGACACTAGTGAAAATGAAATGAAATGATAACCGGGAAAGAAACTTTAGGAAGAAAACGTTTCAAGCACTCGTGAGTTATGAGGTATGAAAGAAACCTGCGAAAATATCTCAGCCAGTGAGGACGTTGCTGACGGAATTTAAGCCACAGATGTCCTGTTTACGAATCCCTCTCAGCGATATCGATTTCTAGCGTCTAATTGAAGATAAACTCCAACTCTGATAAACTCTTAGGCTAACTTCCTTATAGACAGCATTTCATGTTGGTTGTATGCTTAATACTTCCGCTACATTCAATTAAATGAGCGGATACTGTTTATTTGCAAATATTATCACAAGTCTTTATAAAGTTTTGTCGTTCATTTTAATATACTCCTCGTATAGTATGTAACATAGAAACAATGACTTTAAAAAACTAGTCAATTGTAACCGCAAGTCTATCAGAAATCCCAAATAACAAGGCAACTTCAAACATATATGTAGGGCGTAGTAAATAACTGTTAACTTTGTGACTATGAAGAAACAAATATTCATATACAATGCATATGGAAATTCGAGGAATAAGTTTATTTGAAACTAATTCAAACGAAGCTGCAAGCAATGGGCTTTCACAGCATCTCAACAGTGTTTAAGAATAGATGACATTTGAATGAAACATTAACCTTGATGAGAAGAGGAGTTTCTACTTCTCCTTCAAATCATCGTTTTTCTTATTCTTCTCTGGGCATTAGAAATTTATTCTTTATAACAGATGAACCTCTTAACAAGTTTCTTCCATCTCATCCTATTATGGATACACCTTCTGCTGTTTAAAATTTTCATGAGCTCCATTTCGAAATATTATTAAGCGTTCCTCGTTATTGGTCTACTTAGTTCTATAGCTGATATTCATTTTCTAATGAAATACGTTAAAATTATTGTATTTAAATTTATTTTATATTAATGTTATTGCTAAGTATAAAAACATTTTAATCTAATTAGATATTTTCTAAAATTAATAATCTAATTCAAAACACGCTTTCATTATAAACGTTAATATGAAATATGGTTAAATGATATTCCTTATTTTATGCTCGACCATGCCAAAATTTAGTATTTATACGACTGGTAGCAGTACTTTAATGTGCCTCATTAAAGTACACCTGTTCATTAAAGTATTGGTATTCGACTAATCAGAAAAGGCCACGTGTCATTGTGAATGCGCAAGTTTCGGTTATTTTCGTTTGAATCGACAACGGTACTAGCACCAGTTTAGAAAAAAGTCAAAATATCTGACAGTAGTAACAGTGACATTGAACTTGTATCCCCAGAATTTAGGGCAAAAACAGTCAATGTTACCAACAACTTGTTGCCACAAAAGTCAAGGAAGTTGTACGAGAAATTATGTTCACAATTCATGGAATTTCAAAAGGTATAAATTCGTTCTCAGAAAACGTATACCTAGTATCTTTCGAAGAATTGTAGCAAAATATGAAATCATAAACCTTGTGGACTGGGTATTCTATTTTGAGACCAGCACTCAACATTGACTCATATAAATATTCAAATAAATAATATATATTTGAATAACAATAAATAACATATATTTGAAATAAAGACAGTTCTGTTTATATTATAATTAGCATTTAGTGAAAATGATATTTCAATAGATTCAATTTGTTGCAGTTTGTCTATATTTTCTTTCAGGTTAAACTGCGTCACACGTTAACAGCTGTTTATAGGGAAGTAATCAATATTTCTGCGCCTGCGTACTACGTACTGCGTCTCACTTTACAATTGTAACATATCCTTCAAACCAGAAATGAATATTTGAAAATGAAACCTTTAATTTAGATACATGATCGAGCATAAACAGTCGTATGAAACATGACTATAACGGTAATCAAAACGCTCGTGTCTTAAGTATTAACATTATAGTTCCGTTGCATAATATATTATAAAGTTACGTGTTACGACTTCGTTTCAAGTATAACTAACAAATCATATTTAATAGTTTTAAGAAAACAGGCAAAGGAGTAACACTGCTAAAACGTATCGTAAAGAGAAAGATATGTTCACAACGGCAAATACCCAGCAGAAATTAATTACAAGCTATTGCGCTGAATGAAATAAAAATGAGAGGAGTTTTAGTGGCAGAAAAAGGCACAGGATAGACAGTATAAACATTAGCGCTTTATATGTGGAGACAAACAGAAAAGTGGATAAGAGCAACGTTTAAGGAAGGCTGGATTCTTTCAATTGAGGACCTTCCCTTAGAAAGATGATTATAGACTGACTATAGATTTCTCTTAGTATTTCCGTTTCTTAATCTCAAAAAGCGCTTAATTACTTTAGTTAATCACTCACGTTGGCTAATATTTTATACTCTTAATTTCTCGTTTTCATGGGAAATATTTTGATTGCAAACTGAACAAACCCGTTGGCCAGAATATTTATAAAGATTAATCGTTCTTTGATTTCAACAGATTACTCTTAACTTTTGTATGTGTGACCCCTAAAGGACCTAAAAGCCAATGCCTTGTACCAGTAACATGCCGAAGAGCAAGAAAACTTTGCATATGCAGCCAAATGCCTGATACGGTGGTGAAGAAGAAGCAGATGATATATACTGGTGAAAAAGATGATCATGCTATCCAACCCAGTATTTGCCTAGCAACCGAGGAAAATCAAGAAAATAACCTTCGGTAAGGTTGGTTGGTCGCAGGAGTTTGAACCCAGGACCTCAAGAGGAACGACAAACGCTACCACTGTGTGATCTCACTCGTTAAGATTAAATAATATTAATAAAAAAGCTACTTTGCTACTTTGGCTATGTATAACAGAGTTTGAAATGACGTAAATGAACTGAAGTGCAATAATAGAAAATTCCAAATCTAAATGTAAAAACCAAGAACATAGGGATGGTAAAAGAATATATTTCCTTAAATAGCGTTGCTAGCTCTAAGAAATACAAATGCAACATATTTATATCGCATACATTTGCGTTAATAGCTTGAGATGTATACTAAATTTGAACATTGTAACTTATATGGTGTTGTAGTTAAAAATAAGGGTTCATTTTTAGTGAACAACCCGAGCATTTCAGAAGCCGCTAACTGGCATCAAGCCTATTATAACCCTTTCACCGATATGGAGGTCATATGACGTCCAAGTTAAAATGCCCCAAACCGATATGGACGTGTATAGACGTCCTGAGCATACATGCATTTAATGCTCATTTAATGCCAATTATTTTAATCTTCCTATTTTACAATAAATTTAAATTAGTTCTATAAGGGAAAGGTTTCTTTTTGAATTGTACACCTCCAAACCTCAATAAACACCCAAGGGCACATCTGCAGATTCACCCCAAATAATATTGGTTTCCTTGCGAACTTCTTTTTCGTAACACACTAGACATTTTCGAAATGGTTGCGACCTTTTTGGTTGTGGGTGGTATGCTTTTAGGAAAGTGTTTTCTCTCAAATATGAGGGGTGATGTCGTGGTGAATTTCTTACCCCTTACCTCTGAGTATTATAATTCTCAATTAGACTACGAGCTATTTATACGCGCAAGTACAGGTAGATGAACGTCTTGCATGAATTTACAGCTCTGAAAATTACTAAACAATTGTGCATGGTTACATCCAGTGGTATAAAAATACTTTTATAACCTTTTAACTGTTTTTCGTAAAGAGGGATAGCTAGAAATAGCTGATCCACATCACCCATATTTGACCCGCCACATCCCCCAAACAATGGAGTAGCTAGCATTCCATCTGTAGACCAGTACACGTCACTGCTACGTATGTCCTAAAGATCTCCTTCATAATCGCACAACAAATATTCCAGATTTTCTACAGTAATATCAGAAGCCTGTACACATCATACCCAAGCTAATTTATTTGCTACATTACGGGGATAGGCCATGATTAACATTGAAATTTAACAATTTCAAATGTGTCATTCATTTAGCTCTTGATAGCTATAAGAAATCACTCTGAGCACAGAGAGAGGATAAATAACTAAAATACTGAGCGAAAACCGCTGCATAAGGCTACCAGAAACTTTGGTTGAGAAACACTGTAATAACAGATGCTGATAGAGAGTTTTCTTTCCAGTGTTACGCAATCAATACTCGTATGATTATCGCTTGGTATAGCATAAATAAACTAAACTTGAACCGGAGAAATCGCTTGCTTAGCTAAACATATACACATTGGCTCGTATACACACAAAAGAAAATGATTCAAATATTAGGCGCGTTCGGCACAAAAAATGGCTTTTGCTACAGTGAAACAAAGAAGTGAAATTTGAACAATTTATTAATGTAGTCTGTACTTTATTGTTACTGTAGATTTATACTGTCTTTAATGCATTTTAAACTAGCTTTTGTGTAGTTTAAATAAACTTAATAAATACGGAAGATATGGAATTGTATTGTTGATGCGTTTTTATAACATTTAACAATTTTAATGTCTTGTTCTGTTTATTGGGTATCTGTTTCCGAACCTTGAAGGGTTTAAATGGTCATTGTTGTAGCGGATAGACAAGCTTTCTCACTGACCAGGACCGCTAATGGTGGTTGAAGCTAATCGAAAGAACGTAAATCGTAAAATGAAAGTTATTTGTGTTACTAATGAGGTTAAGTTTCTCCCCATCTTATATGTTCTTTTGAATTCGGCACATCAATTCTCTATCGATACCGTCCTGTTTACCGTCAAAAAATAATGAAATTTCTTAGCGAAAGTTTAGTTTCTGTATTTCTTCGGTATTTTGTTTCATTTCTACACTATTTATTAAATTACCTAGCGAAGTAAAGTATGAGGCTCGCATTCAAGCTTGGGTTTCGACTCCATTTGGGCTTGGGCTTTTTCGTGATTTTCCCTGGTATTTAGGCGAATTTTTGAGTGGATTGCATAAGTAGAAAATTTTCCCTTCCAGAAGTTTTTGTGATTTCATAACCTTAACATACTTCGGGGCTGAACTACCAGCTAGTGTGGTGACTGGTGTGCGAAGATGTCGGTTTCGAAAGATAAGTTTTGCCAGCATTAAAGTTACGAAAACGACTCAAAAATCTCCGAATACTAAATAAGCTTAAGAGAAGATGCAGGGCCTGTATATCCACTAAATTCTTTCAGAAAGTATAAATTCCTAACCAGTATTATTTTACTGTTACGTTTTTCTAAATTGCCCTATTTGTAGTACTCATTCGACGGCGCATTTGCTTCATATGACTTATTTCATTTGGCATAAATGGATGGCATTTTCTGTACATTTTATAATTAATTAGATAAAAGAATGCAGAAAGGATTCTATTTGAGCATATTTAGTTGTGATGTTATTTAAAAATATTATTCATAATATGTAAATTTTAAGCAAAAGATGGTTATGTTTTACATTTATTTTCTTACAAACGGTTAGTATAACTAAAAATTCATCCGCAGAGTTTATTATATACTTGTTAAAGTATTTAATGCTCAAACACTAATATTATAACAATAATTTCATCGCAAGTAGTAATTTTAAAAACATTAAATGAATAACAAAAATTAATATCTCGGAAATGAATTTCAAGGCATGAACTCAATTTGCGTTTGTATAATTCTAAATATGCACGATATATAGTGTTCACATTATACATGAAGTAAAATTGTTATACTCTGTTTTAAAATGCATCTATGTGAAATTTTAGATTTTGTAAATTTCAATGTCAGCAATAAGGATATATTTGTGCTTAGGTTATTTTCTAAACATATACCATCAAACCAATAGTTTTACCACAATATTTCTAAATTATTGTCTAAAACGTTTTGAATATATTCATATTTTAAGGCTATAAGGTTTAATAGGCTTGTCCCGTAGATCAGTCGGTAGAGCACCTGCCTGCTGTGCGAGGGGTCGCGGGTTCGATTTTTTCTCTAAACAAGATTATTCCCCATTCTCCCCATTCCCCATTCTCTGGAAGTACAAATGAGAGTGCGAATGTGCGCATGATCAAATGATTAAAAATCATAAGTACCAGCAACCCAACGTATACGTGTCAATACCATCGCCAATAGGCGGTATGTTCAAAGGGAGAACGGTCGCCGATATGGCCATTGCAATTAAAGGCGGGGTATAAATGGAACAAAAATTTTTTGATAACCATTGTAAGTATTTACATATGCCTAACGCAGCAAGGGATGGTTGTAACTAACAAATATGATAAGTAAAAGATAGGATTCTTTGAACACATTGATGTTGAAGGGGAGCAGAGTAAGGCATTCCAAAAGAATTCCAGCAGAATTGACCTAGCGTGCGTACATGGACGGATTCACCCCATCCCCTAGCACAGTAACCTCTTAAGCTAATGGCGGGGGCGCCCACATGCAGAGGAACCCAATCTTCCCTCAAGAGAGAAGCCTTTGCTTTGTACACGCCGTGCACAAACGGGGCTGGCCGAGTCTTGAAGGAAGACTAAGTTTCCTAATAATTTCCATATAATTTCCCTTTAATAATCAACAGCAAGCCAACTCAAAGCCTGGATAAAGCTGCAGAGAAGAGGGTGGAAGTATGGGCTTGCTTCAAGGAAGATGCCAAATAGTTCGGCCGGTATGAAATACCATTCAATCCAGTAAAGGCTCAAATATATAAAACTGGGGGAAAATTTTCGGAGAACATAAAGAAAACGTTTACTCAACATTTTTGCTCTTGGTGAAACCGTAAAGAGCATTTATTTAATGCTTTGCCTTCAAGGGTTTACCATAACGATAACGCGTATAATGTTTTGAAAGAGAATTAAACGAAGCTGAAAACTCCGATGTGTTACATTTACATTAAGTTTTATCCATCCACTATCGTTTACTGTCATATAACTAACACCACTTATTGTTACAAAGGCTTGTTCTCTATTTCTTTCAGGTTAACTGTGTAAATGTTTAGGTAAATTGTTTCATTCAACATTGAATATGGCTGCCAGTGGAATAGTGGTAGACAAACACAAAAAATAAACCGAATGCATATGCTGGAGTTGAAATTCCCTACGGTTTCTGCGAAATTGCAAGATGCAGCAGAACAGCAAGGGGGGCGGAAGAAAAAAAAAAACAAATGAACAGAAAAATGTTGGAAATTTAAAGTTTATAATAAAGAATGTCTCAGAGATGCTTATGTCAGAGAATGGGTTATATAAATTATATTGAATGTTTTATAGTTTCATAGTAGTCTTGCGTAGTGCATTTCTCGTATGCGTAATGTCTCATACAAAGTTACACAAACATTTTTAGAAATCAAAGGGACTGACAGTTATTCTTAAAATGTCAAGATATGAACTTTGTTTGTCATATAAACATCTTAAACGTGTACTACCTTAACCAAATTCTTTAGAATTGAATGTTTGTCCATATGAGGGGTAATTTGAATTTGGAAAATTTTCCTAATAGCCTTCCCTTCGTACTTTTGAAGCTACTGAACTCAAATACGGAGGATGGTAATTGCCTGAGTTTTGGTTTTGAGTTACGAAAACAAACTGACACACAACGATATACACCTTTTTCAAAAATGGTTTTCTAATTAATGGAGCCTCAAAACTTGTACCTCCTGTAAAATATCAATATAACCTTTTGGACTGAAGTGAAGAGCTACCAGTTACGTGGCAAACATATGTCACCAGCCAATGAAATAACAAGCAACGCAGTTCTGTGAAACTAAGAAAAAATATTACACTATTAAATCAAGTATGGCCATTCAGTACTTCGTAGTTCACCTTGTATAGTAAATATTGTTAAATCTCAAAGCTGTTGTCTAACAATTCAACTTGTATGAAGCTGCGAATTAAACTCACTATGCAAGTTGTTAATTACAAATAATATGAGCCAAGCTACTTGTCATTTTATCACTGTTTGTTTAATACAATGTTTATTTAATATGATAATAATATTCTTGGTTCTATGTGCATAGTTTCTCATAAAATGATTATTGAAAGCTGCAAAGCAATCGTGTTTGAAATTCTCGTGTGTAGTAAGTGTAAGCTATAAAATACTCTATGGAACATCATTGTTATAACTGAAAGTTAAATTTTTCTTAACATTTTATCTAAGAGTTTTTGTTAACAATTCCTGTAAAATGTGACAGTATATGACTCCTTTAATGTTTAAAAGACTTATGTATCTAATTATTGAATCACTAAATCTAAAATTGTATTATAAAATGATCATCAGATTTTCGATCTACCAGCAAAGAAAGGTTTATCAGCATAAGTTTCATTCTGAAATGTTGCTGACATACAAGGAAGCAAGTAAAATATACGATTCCGTGTATCTCTAAGGATATATATGAAGTGAACATCAGAAGTTTAACAGTCTGACATTGAAACAGAAAATATTATGCAATGCCTTCTAACCGCCCCCTCTCCCCGCCAAAGATAGATGGCAATGAGGCTCGGACAAAATTTGACGATCTCATTCCGGTAAGTTAATTCCATTATTTCCCAGTTCTCAATGAAAACCATCAATTTCACACATTATTCATGTTCGCTGTGACGATTTAATTACAACGTATAACGCTTTCACAGTCTCTTCATTCCTGTATATCGCTGAGGTTGGTACTATGGGGTTGATTAGCTGGCTAGCAGGATACTAAATGAGCGTGTTAAAAGGACAGCTACATTGACAGAGAACATCACTCTGAAATACTTCGATAATTACCTTCAAAAGCTGTTTTTAATCTGTTATTTTATATTTTTTCTTGTCTATTTTCTTTTTCAATCGAAAGACAGAAATAATGTTTTAGCGGTGAAAATTGCAATAGTTTCCTAAATTTTATATCCATTTTGTACAACTCTTGTTGGTAAATTAGTAGTTGAAACCATTATATTTTAGTCTTTATTTTTGCCCAAATTTCGTGACAAAGCGGTTTAAACAAATGATAAGGGGCAAATTCAACATAACTTCTTTTATTTTTAGCTTGCTTTTATTAAGTTATAATTTTGCTTACGTAATTATTTAATATAATTTTGGTAAAAAAGTTTCAAGCAAGAAAAATTGTAATTTGGAATACCTACCTCAAAAACAATTGCCATAGCTGATTACATGTTATTCTCACTGCAAATTTGACAGGCCCACTTATGTAAAAGATTGTAGCCTCTTATTAAATTTGGGATATTATTCACTTGACAACAAACTCTCTCGTCTGATCTTTATAAAACCAACACCCAATAAAGCCTTTCAAGTCCCTAAAGGTGTAGAATGCAGAAGGTAGAATCACTTGAACTGATCTTAGGAAGAAGTCCAAAACTGTACTAACAAGTTCGACAAAGTCAAATGTGGTACTTTCTTCATCTAAACCGATCAAACATTTGGGTCTCAGATCGAACTCAACGCCATACACATTTAGATTTAAATCGAAAATCCATGTATCCTTTCTGAAGTTCTGAGACCTTTTTACAAGCAAAGACGTTTATAGAAATTAATTTGAACCACACACATGATATATTTCACCAGATGTAACTGAGAATCCCTTAAGTATCAAAAGAATGCAGTATAGTAGTGATTGATCCAAAATAATTGCACATCTGACGCTGAAAAGTCCTACATATTGTGTTAATGTGTTACACTATTAAATAGATTAGTGTACTATCCGTCAACTCAGATTTTGTCAAGGAAAATGTTTACAACGTTCCCTTGTTTGTTACATGCCACAGTAACACTGTTTGTTTCTACCGTTTGTATCTACTTGCTGCTCTTAGATGTTTCTGTGAAGATTACTTCTTAAATTGTTGAAAAGTTTATAGTTGTGTGAGTGTTAAAATGCTAACTTCAGTTAACTTTTTCTTGAGGATGTTGATTTAAATTTTATAAAACAATATTCCAAATGAACATTTGATTTAAATTAGCCGTTTTAGATTTTAAATCACCAGCCATCACCAGCCACCATCTTGTCTTGATACCAGAAACACCAGAGAACTCTATACAACCCGATTTCATATGCAGCAATTTTCTTAAAAGCTGTTCATGATTATGAAAACGTGGTGGACAGAGTTCTTTAAATCGTATTGTTGCTGATAGCTACGCAGAATGATTTAACAAGGAAGCACGTGATAATTATAATAAAACACAATATTCCTACACAAATATTCATGTCTGTGCTGTATGAAAACGATTTTGGAAGTGCATTCCAGGTGCAAATATCTCGTGTATCCCAAGCGCCACTTGCACAACTGAGAAAGAGCACACTTCATTTTCTTAGAAACGCCACAATCCAAAATGAAGCTGCTTGATTGGTACTTTATGTTTATAG
This sequence comes from Mantis religiosa, assembly GCA_030765055.1. Lineage (NCBI taxonomy): Eukaryota > Metazoa > Arthropoda > Insecta > Mantodea > Mantidae > Mantis > Mantis religiosa. The sequence continues at coordinate 141,699,712 of CM060948.1, forward strand.
AGAACCTGGTCATCAGCACATTCGTTAACGGAGTAAATGGCACAAAAATTTGAAATATAATTGTTTTGCATTGCACTGATGCTGTTAATATTCACAACTTCATTAAATTATCCGAAATGGCTTTATGCAGGAACGCAATGCAGCTGTTGTTAATGCAAATTTTTCTATTTGGTTATTCAGGATGTAAATTAATTGGCATCTAGGGGCGTATTTCTACCACTGGAACAATAAAAACTATCGATATGCGCATTAACGTGGGTGGAGGGATGGTACAAAGTTAAATAACGCCGAGTTTGTGTTTTAGTTAACAAGACAAATAATCGATAAATCCACAATATACAAAAAATGTAAATTACTAAGTTTCTATAAAAATGATATAGCATATGCTTGTAATAAATCATTAAATGACAGCTGCTAATGCCACAAGGAATATCATAAGAGCAATATAATAACTCTAATACCCTAATTCCAATTTTAATGATAAGAAAACCGATCTATCGGAGTTGAGGCATATCGTACCTTGTGTTCTTCTCCTTTTAACTCAGCGACCTGAACCATTCTATAAGAGCGTTCAAATTCCGAGGTATCTAGGTTCGAAACTCGTTGCATTAGTATCATATTTATAGGATGAGGCCCCCCCCCCAAAAAAAAGAAAACCATTACCACCGACAACGTTTAGTATGTTGCGCAGGACAGCACACTGATCATTTTTTAAACAGGCTTCCATGTCTGGAAACGCAAGGTTTGTATGCTGTAGAACTTCAAAGCTAGATGGCTTGTGTCCTAAGTGCAGTTTGAGCGGACGAAAATCCATGTGCGCAGATCGTTCAAAGTCACCAAAATACGTTCAGTATCAACTTATGGGCTGGAATAGTTGCTGACCATATCATTGGTTCGTATCTACTCCCAAACAGGTTAACAGGCCCGGTCTACCTTGCAATTCTTTGACATATTTTGCCTACTGTATTGGAAGACGATCCACTAAACATTCAGCAAGTAATATGGCTGCAACAGGACGGACCTCTAGCACAGTTTGAGAGAAATTTGCAGAATCACCTCAACGTCACATACCTCAATCAATGGATTGGTAGAGGGGTACCAGTTACTTGGCCAGTATGATCACCGGATCTAACACCATTTGATTGTTTTCCGTGGGGTGGTGTGAAAACCATAGTGTACGCTGCTCTTAACGTCAGGCGAGGACCTCATTGCACGAGTACATGAAGCGATTACCATTCTTTAGGTCAACCAAACTGATTGGAGCCTTTACGTGAAGCTCAGCTCCGCCGATGTAGGCTCTCTATTGACGTAGGAGGTACCCAGTTTTAAACCCGTTTGTAATGTTAAACTGCTTTTCACTGTATAGCGTTTGTTCGCTGTATTTTCGACATCTGGAACGGACACTTTGATAGTGTACTGCGCCCAAACCGTGTATCTCCGGACATGGATTGCTGCTTGGAAAATTATCCGTTTGCACAACGTACTGAGCGTTGCCGGTGTTTGTTTTTTGACTCATCCCTTATAGTTAGTGTGTTCCTATAGAGGGCATACATGAATATTGGGACAATTTTCAGAGCATAGAGGCTAAAACCATAAAGTTTATTAAACTAAAACTATCGTATAACGAAGTTTTATCTTAGTAGTGGCATAAAATAAGCTATGTAAGCTCCAACAATTAAACCAAACACCGTTATATTATGCAGTAAGTAAACATAATCACTATAATGTATTAAACATATCTGTGGTTTTTTCCTAACCAACATATTGTTATAAAACGAATGCCCAATTATAATATTTTTGAGATTTGTCCGTCTGTATTTTACTAAAATGTTGATATTGGTCCCATTTATGCAGTATTTCATATATAGTTTTATTAAATAAAATACAACCCTCAAAGTATTTCATCTTCAGGTTCATCTGTTCCCTACCCGCATTATGAAAATAATAGACACGCAGGTGTAGAAAATTAATGAAATAAATTCTGTGTATTTTCCCAGTGACACTTAACCAGGACGTCATAGAAGCTTATGAAAATCTGAAAATAGGACAGAAGTAATTTTGAACACTTGGATTTGAAATTTAAATTATTAGCATTACAATTTGAATATATTTACATATATACACAAATCTTGTATTCTGGAAGGTAACGATAATATGTATAGCAGAGAGAGACAATGTCGGGCATTGTGACGTTTCGAGGCGAAGAACAGGACTGTCGACGCGTGTGACGTCAGGTGAGAGCTGTGTACTGCCGGTTGCCCAAATAAACGCCGTTGTGAGTACGAACTGGAGGCTTCAGTGATACTGCCCTCTCTGAGGAATATGTGCAAGTGCTACAAAGTCTTCGTCACCAGTTTCAGTCCAGATTTCAAGATGTAGAAACACTTTCGGTTCTTTGCAACAGCCTATTCTATTCAGTGGATGTAAACATTTTTCCTACCCGGTACCAAATGGAAGTGTTGACGATTTATTGAAGGACAATTGTATAGTCACAAAAGAGACTAGACTGACTTTTACAACAGTGTCCCACAAACCAAGCTTCCAATATTTTATGCTCTTGCTGCACGGATATTATATGTTTTAGATTCGACATACGCAAGCGAACAATTATTCCTTTCTGTTATGAAGTTACTCAAGTCCAAATCTCGGATCAGAATTAAGCATGCAGGCTTCGATTATAAATTATGCGAACGTTACGTCCTGACATTCACAAGCTGGTCTGAGAAAAACAAAACAGTTAATGTCGAAAAATGTCCAAGTTAGTGTTCTGTGCAAGCGTCTTCTATATTACAGAAAGAATAGTATTATGTCCTATTTTATTTGCGTTATAACTGACCGTTGTTTACATAAAGTGAATTATTTTTGTATGTTTTGGCGCTGCATAGAGCCAAAATTCAATTCTGTGTAATCTGTGATCAATTTTGTAACTTCAAGGCAGCATTAACATTATTATACAAGGGACGTTATTTTTGTTATTAAAATGAGATCTAATTCCTATATCCCCGCGAAATTGCTTCTTCCCTTGCGGCAGTAGCACAGGGCACTGTGGGCCGCGCCGTGGGTCAGTGGTTAGACAGATTGGCTCTCACCAAGGTGGCCCGGGTTCCATCCCAGGCGACCGCAAAGTGAGATTTGTGGTGGACAACACGCGCTGGGGTGGGTTTTCTCCGGGACCTCCGGTTTCCCCCACCATCTCATTGCACCGGTGCTCCATCTTCATCTCATGTATCATCATCAATTATTATTATTATCATCATCATTATTATCATTAATAGTAGTAATAGTAGTAGTGGTAGTAGTAGTAGTGGTGGTGGTGGTAGTGCTATTGCAACAGCTGCAGCCAACCTCTGAAAACATGTCCATAAATCTGCACCACAATGTTGACTAATTTGTGTAGTAATTTTGCACTACTATTACCTTGAAGCAATTAGACACCTATTACATTTGAAAAGTCCTGAATATCCTGCAACTGAAGCGCGATGTCGGCGATGATATGCGGCACGGTGACTACCTCGAAGCCCCGAGACGCAGCGATCATTTGTAGCAGGATTCCATTTGATGCTGATGAGATGATGCAGATGTTATGATGCACCACATTGTGATATATTTTTAGCTCCGGTTTTAATGAAATTTTTCTCAGTCGTAGTATCGGATATTATAAGTTTGGGACTTAAAGTTAGGAAAATAAAGAAGTTGATAAAAACTCTTTAAGTTAAATCCGAATTTAACTTGATTAGTATTTGTAATCAATACTGTTATACAAATTTAAAACACTATTTTTCCCTCTCATAAAATTTTAATATAACTTATCTTCTCTAATTATAAACCAGACTTTTGCAGATATGCAGCACTTCTAAACACGCGTCTGTTCACTTTGGAGTCACCATGCAAAAACACTAGTTTTCAGACATTTAACTTGTACTATATTTAAGCTTCTACTCACGTTTATGAATAATTATAATTGTTCTAATTCTCAGGTTAGCTACCTGCTTTTTGCTGAATACATGCAGCATTCTGCACGTACGTCACAGACTCGTCCGTTCACTTTGCGGTCACCACGCAAAAGACGCATTCTTTCCTAGCTGTTTTACCAAAATTATTGACTTTTCCTGCACTCGTTGCCATCACTACTAATCGAACTTAATTTTTACTGGTACACGTCACACATTAAATCATCTCATTTTTAAAACTACTAATTATAAAAATTAACTTCATTTCATTTACATGTAGCGTCATCTCAAGGCCTACTGAATTTTAAAAATTTATTTTCTTCCTTATTTAAGCATATTTAAATATTTTTCAACTCTTGGGCCTAAACCAAAACAGCCATTACAATCCTTATTTCAATTTCTATTGCTTTACATTCACGTTACTGTAGTGGAACAAAATTTATTGTTATTTGAGAGGGGATGCTCATGTACATATTCTAGCAGATGAACTTTTAGAAATGGCTCATCGGAACACCAAGAGCCCTCGGCACTGACAAAAGAGTGTTGGCTACATTGTTTTAGTGATGCATAATTTAGAGTTTGGCTTTCTGCATTCTTCAACACTACATGAGTAGTAAATAAATAAACTAATAAATAATCGTAAAACTAAATTTACGTTAGTAAAAACTTTTCCAAAAATAAATTACTCAAATAATTCCAAATATATATTACACCAAAGTTGATAACTACACTATGAAGAAGTATGTCCTTCTTGTTGGAACTTAGTAAAAATCTGGAACTACATTGGGAAATTGAGTCAAAGCTATCATAAAATAAGTTCAAAGTTTGTTTTAAATATTAATAATTAAAAGCTAATTGTTATGTTCATATATTTTTTATGTTTCACTACGTGTGACCTGATTGTGGTCAGGGAGAGAACTCTGGTTGGGGAAAAGTACCGCATAGAACTGCCCTCTCCTTCCTTTACAAAGTTTTCGTTACACCGAGAAGCCAAGTGCCAAGTAATGTCGGGCGCCAATAGACTTTGCACTCTGTCATTTAATTTAATATCTGTTCCCACCCTGAAGTCTTACAGGAGCCAACATCTAATCCAGACATTTAAAAATGTGTTTTGTATATAGGATGAAGCATGCACACATAGACAACCTGATTTAATTTACATTCTTTTGTGGGGAATATATAATTTTTATTTGGGGTTCATAATATATACCCACTGATATCTTAATTTTGGAAGAGTTATCGATGTCTTATCAATTAACCTTGCAGAGTTTGTCCCTGATTCATACTGAGTAGTGTAGTGTGTGACCTATTGACCAACGCTACAGAGACAATTGCAATCCTATGAAATTTCACGGGATGGCTCAGGCGGTTTCGTCTGTAGTCCGCATTCGGGTTCGATTCCCATGGCCGAATCACTTCGTTCATTTGATTCTCATTATCAATCTTTACAGCATCTTTTGCGAGATTTCATATATATTTGCTGCACCTCTGTATCGAATATATTTTATGAGATCATAAGCATCAATAATCAAATGAGATTGCGGTGAGTGTGATAAATGCATTGTTACAAAATATGGGAACAGTTTGAAAGGACGAGAAGAAGTCGATTCTTTTGTATTAACAAAATGTGTTCACACGTATCACACGACACCTTTTGTATAATCATGTGCATTATTTTTAGAATGAATGAAAATAAACAAAATTTGTAGTGTACTAACTCATCGTCACTTTGAATTTCCGTTAACGCAATGCTAACAGTTCCACAGCTGCAACTAATGCGATGATAACTATATATGGAGCAGTTCATAAAGGCATGAGGGTAGTTTATGCCATGATTTAAAGCGGTGTGTTTAAAAATAATAATATGTACGGTAATGGAGATATAAAATTTTAAAGCTATTTGAACTTAGAGATCTGTATTATGTAGGCACAGAAATTGAAGAGACATATAAAATGGTGGGCTCCATTAATGCCTAAAAATCTAGAATGAGGTATGAAATGTTGAGGCACAATTAATTATAGTTAATTCTTTTCAGTGATGTATGATATACCATAAGCTATTCTCTTTTAAGCCTTTATTTTACTGGAATATGTTATTACTTATGCTAATTAATCAAATGTTCGACACAAACTAGGAATATATTTAAGTTATTATTTAAGTTATATATGCAGAACCTGCACACAGAATCTTATTGTTTTTGTGGTTGCTACAGAAATAATTTGTGTGCCTTTGAGTATGTATCTTTTTACCACGTTTACCTTTTTCTTCAAATAAATAATAGCATATACTAAGCAATTTATAAGTGCAGCAAACGCCATATGCCTTTTTTAAACTCCGAGCGTACGTTAAGGATTTGAAAATTGCTGGCCTCATAGCTCAGTCGGTAGAGCACCTTCCTGCCTTGCTAGGATTCCCGGGTTCGATTCCCGCTGAGCGTGGGGATTTTTCTCCAACAAAGATGATTCCCCATCTTCCCCAGCGTCTGGAAGTATGAGAGTGCGAATGTGTGCGTAATCTAATGATTGAAAAAACATAATTCCAAAGTACTACTACCCAAAAGTCTACCAGAAAACACCTTCGACATGTTCCAAAGGGGAACATTGCAGTCAAAGACGGGGTATAAATGGAACAGTTAAAAAAAACATTTGAACATATTCTTACAAACTACATCACAGATACATTTTAATGCGCAAAAGTTCAAGTAAAAACAAAGTGGAGCAAAAGATATTTGAAATAAATGAGGCAATTCGACCGTATGTTCTTGGGCATTTGAATTGTACATACTCAAGCCTTAAAGGGCGCTAATAGTGAAAGCCATAGTGTGTAACTGCAGATAAGTTTCAAATGTGTTAGTACATAAAAACTAAAATATGAAAATTTTGACCATATTTAAGGTAAAGGTACCCTTAAAAATTACGAAGAGAATAAAAAAAATATTGTGTAAAAATGGTGGTTAAGATATTTTGAAATTCACCTCTCGATGCATCGGAATTAAAAACTAGCAGCTATTATTGCTTAAAACATTATGAGTGGCAGTTAACTTGAAATTATTTTAACTTATTAGCACACAAAAATATAACAGACTGTCCTGGTAGCTCAGTCGGTAGAGCACCTGCCTGCCGTGCTAGGGGTCCCGGGTTCGATTCCCGACGGTGGGGGTGGGAATTTTTCTCCGACCAATGAGAGTGAATGAGGGTGTGAATGAGTGCGTGATCTAATGATTAAAAACCAAAGATAACGAGTTAACACCTTCAGCATGTTCCAAAGGAGAACGGCCGCCGATATGACCATAGCAGTTAAAGGCAGGGTATAAATGGAACAAGAAAAAAAATGTAGCAGCCGGCCTCTGTAGGTTAGGTGCTAGGTGTCTGCCTAAGTTCAAGAGCTTCTGAGATCTCGATATCGGCCAGCGTGAGTTATATGAATCAGGTTTTCTCCGGGGTTTTCAGTTATCCAGAAAGATGAATTTCAAGTACTCTAAGTGCAGCGCCGCCTGAAGCAGCACCTGAACTGCAGTTCGCAGATACTTCCACAGGAGCCTACCTCCCCCAATCTCCCGTGCAGGTTTGTTCTCTCCGCCGCAAAACAGAGGTGGCCCTCTGCCTGGAGAGCCAACCGGATAACATCGAGGGTAGGCACCACCACACTAGCGCGCCTGCATCTAGCCGATGCTGCCTTGAGGACGGGACTGCCTTTATTAGGGCGCTGTCTCAGAATCAAGGCAAGCAAATTAGAGCGACACATCCCCTGTCAGCGCTGTTGCAACTTTGGCCACTGCGCCTCCACCTGCACCGCTCCTCCTAGATGCCACTACTGCGGGAACCAGAGCCTCACCGCCGACAACTGCGCCACCTGTAATGCTGTAGGTCATTTTACATTTCAGGCGCAGTGCTCACGCTACCCCAGGGCCTACTAAGACAGCGCAGCATACCAACAACCAGGGAGGAAGACAATCCACGCCCAGCACCTACGGCGGCCTCCACCTTTACCGCACCTGCTTCCTACACCGGAGAAGGCCTGAAGGAGCCTTTCAGGATCTCCGGTGAGAGCTATAGAACTTTGGGACCCGTCTCGCCTCACTTGAGGCAACCCTCTCAGCTACACAACCCTCCAGAGAGGATGTCAACGATCTCCATTCTGAGGTCCTTAACATAGCTCCACGCCTGAGACAACTTGAAGAAACCATCACCACTAGCATCGCAGGACACCACACAGAGCAACACGACCAACTAGCAAGAATTACAACAATTGCCCAACGTTCCGCCGACAACAAAACAGATCTTCAGAACCGACTAGACCTTCTACAACAACAGCTTCAACAACTCTTCAAAAGTGATCAGTCATCTGCACAAGCTTGCACACACGCACAGACGCCAAACTCGACCTACTCCTATATCTCAACCAACTGTTCAACGGCATGGTTGAACAGCACATCCAAACGCAGGGGGACAATTCCACTGTCTCCCTACGCGAACGTGTACGAAGACTTCACAATCCAAGCCCTCACGGGCACAGTTTCCACCCACAGTAACAAATACTATCTATCCTCATCTAATGACTATTTATAACCACGCTATTCTTCCTACAATAATGTACGCTGCGGAAGTCTGGAGTACGTCTACATCACAAAGGGCCACACTCAAATTACGCCAAATCCAAAGATCCTTCTTGATTTTCGCTACAAAAGCGTACAGAACTGTATCAAACAACGCCTTGCAGGCAATCGCAGGTGTTATGCCCATCGAATCAGCTATCCTCTTACATAACGACATTAAAGCTATATCGAAAGGACACTCCACTAATGCAGTAATTCCGATGCTGAAACGAACGGAAATTCCATCCAGACCCAAAGGTATTCATCCCAAAGATAACCATATCCATATAAATACTTCAGGAGAATTAGGGAAAGCTGAAATTCTTATTTTCACAGATGGTTCCAAGACAGTAAACCACGTTGGTGCAGGAATGGTGGTTATAGAAAACTCCAAAGAGATCTACATAGGAGTTAAAACATTAGACCTAGAAAACTCAGTATTTCAGGCTGAACTTCTAGGTATTAAAGCAGCTGTGGAGTGGATAGAACAACAGAAAACCGGTAGCACAACTTTCGCCATACATGTTGACTCAATGGCCGCTCTCCTCGCCATTGCACATAGAAGAACAACCCACCCCTTGGCCGTTCAGCTCAGAGAAAAGATCATCACCCTAAACAAGGCATACAACGTCACTCTTCACTGGGTCAAAGGTCATGCAGGTCTATGGGGGAATGAAAGAGCTGATTACCTCGCTAGGATTGCTGCCAGTCACAAGACCACCTTAGACTACAAATCAATTCCCATAACTCGGGGCAAGCAGCTGCTAACCGAATACTACACTACAGTTTGGAACTCCATATACACCAGATCCAACAATGCCTTTCATACCAAACTTTTCATTCCCAACATACAACACCGTCTGTCCTTATCTCTATGGCCCAATCACATAACCACACAATTCCTCACAAATCACGGCCGTTTCCAGGCCTACCTTCATAGAATGAAAATAAGAGCCTCGCCATCCTGTAACTGCACTGAAAAACACCCACAGACGGCTCTGCAGTTGATGACAGAGTGCAGTAATTTCTCAAGAGATCGACCAGACGTTTTATGTTCGGCCCCTCTACCCGTGGTTCTGAAGATTCACTTCAACACAGTTCGAGTATCAGGATTCATCAAGAGCATCTACCGCACACTTGAGTAAATCTGTATAGTACTGTGTAAATAACTACTGTAAATAATCCCGTGATATACCTTTAGGTAAAACACGGGCTGTAAAATATTGTTTAAATAAAAAATAAAAAAAAAAGCTCACTTCCCTTCGTGCCAAGCCCAGGGCCTCGATCATGGCCATGGCCAAGGTATCCAACTATACCCGCTCCCGCACACTGCAGCTTATGATGACGATAATGACCGAAGTGCTAATGCGGGACTCCGTAATCGGCAGGAATAACCGCCAACCCAAACTTCAAAACTTCATTTCTCCTTATAATTCCTTGTTATTGTTTAAATAAAGTTTAAAAAAAGGGAAATTTGATTCATTAAAAACAAAATCTAAGCTCTATGGACCCCAGGCTCATTTGACCAACATTTTATCAATTTCATTCATCGTCCGATATGGCTTAACTTTGGAGGAATTAAATTAAAAATTATATTCTTTAGCATAAGGTATAGTTACGTTTCAGGTAACTAATAACATTTTCTAAAAGAGAGCTTCTGGAGCAGTAGGCCAATAGACTTAAACACTAGTGTCACTTAAATGCTTATCCGGTGTACTCAGGTTACCAAGGAAGGGGACAGTGGTACGGTTTATAGGCCCTGAACCCTTTTGGGGGACATCTATTCCAGGCGTGGCCGCGCCGCGGCTGATTGGTTAGACCGCTCGACTCTCACCAAGGCGTTCCCGGGTTTATTCCCAGGCGACCGCAAAGTAAGATTTGTGGTAGACTACACGGCGCTGGGGTGGGTTTCCCCCAGAATCTTCGGTTTCTCCCGCCGTCTCATTCCACCAGTGATCCATCTTCATATCGTGTATCATCGGTGTCACCGCCTGCGTTGACACATGTACTAAAAGCGGGCGTTGAACACTATGCACATATCCCAAGCGTGAGAACTGTCATAGCTTTCAAGGTATGTATCTATGTATTGAAAAAGAAATAATTTCAAGATATCCTGCTAACATCCTGCTAACCTGTAGTATATCCAAGAATGTCTAAGTTATTAAATGAAAGAGAGAGAGAGAGAGCGAGAGAGAGAGAGAATGTAGCTAGCTCATTGCAAGTATGAATATCTCTATGAAGAAAATGAGTTTCCAGTTTTGTTATCTCTCTGTATACAGCAAACTTAAAGAAATGTCATTCTTTAGTATAATGCACTTTTACAATTAAGCAGCATTTTCTCATAACCTATCAAAGCTAGCTAGGGAGACCTTAGGTTTCATTCATTCATTCATTCATTCATTCATTCATTCATTCATTCATTCATTCATTCATTCATTCATTCATTCATTCATTCATTCATTCATTCATTTATTCATTCATTCATTCAAATTATAGTGTAGGATGGTGAAGACGGTCTCTCAAATGCTGTAAAATGGTTTGCTAGTTACTGTTTTAAAAACAATAACAGCTAACAACATGTTAATAAAAATAGTATATTTAAGAAAAAATCATACGATTCTAAATAAACTTATTCTGTAAAACTGGAACAATGTACTTAGAAGGCACCTGTAAATATTCCAGTTAGATATCTAAGGAGATAAGATAATGGATCTTGATTTCTTCAGTTCAAACATTAGTTTGGTAGGGCTTTTAGTATCTCCTTAACATATTTGCCACACAATATTTATCTAGCATTTTTATTTTTCTTATTAAAGGTTTACTTCTGGAGACATTGTTACATGTTGAATTTAGATATGCATATGTGTTAGTCGTGCTCTATACACCACGCAGCAGAGAAATGTACTCTTTCGAGAATTTTGCCATACAGAAAAGATAATCATTATTTACAGGTTCTTCCCGTTCCTGGTTGAACGGCTTTTGGCCATTCTGCTGATCTGGTGGCCCATCAAAGGAAGTGGCGAATTAGAGGCAGACAAGTGCCCTCAAAAGCTCTGGACTCCATCTGGTGGCAGTCCATTTAATTCATTCGCTGAGAAGACGTACAAACAAGTTTGCTAAAAGAGCATAGTAGCAAGAAGAGAGGGGGGAAAGAGTGCAAGAGGGAAAAGGTTTTGAGCTCGTTCCCCGTGGCTGCTAAGTGGAGTAACTAAGGGCTGCCAAAGACAGCCGCTGCTCCAGAAAGAGAGGAAGGGGGCAGCGGTGAAAAAGAAGCGAATACGCCTAAAGCAAAATATACAAGACGTGCTGTAAAAGCAAAGGGGCGAATAAGCAAACCGGAAGCTCTATGGAGAAAAAGAGAATACAGGTCTATATAATCCGTGTATGTAAAGTAGCGAACAGTTTTCTTGTTCCTACAAGACTGAAGTTGAAGTTCCGAGCCTTGCCATTAGGAAGTGGGGGTTTCCAGTTGCAATATTTCTTTTAAGTATTTCCCACTCATTTTTGGGGAACTGCTAGTGTTCCGTCTGTGAATGATAAAAAGAAACCTGGAGAAACTGGGGTTCAAGTTCTGATGATCTGTAGCATAATTATTAATACATTTACTTTGGACCAGTTTCTACATTGTAAGGATTTATACTGCCCTTTGGTGCAGGCAAAAGACGCCTATATTTCTCAACATGAAGGTATCATCATAATTTATTGAACTTCAAATAAACCGAGGAGAAAGAGTAAAATCTAGTGAAAGAATGGATTTGAAACTTTCATTAAGCTCTTGACGCATACCTTTATTAACACAGTTATTGCAAATGTTTGTTCACCGATGTGTGAGGACATTTGAAGTTACAACTCTTGCTGCTTTATATAATTTTTTTTTAATATTTTGTTCACATATTGGTCTACCACGTTAGATTAAAATAATGCAAAGTGAAGTAAGGCTTTAAGCCTAAGACTGAAACCATCTTTTATCATCCTCCAACCATGTTACTAGTTAAACAAACCAGTGCCTTTAACAAGACCCTATACCATAAAATGGACTGCTTCCAAGAAGATCTTCTTTTGAGACGGTCCTTCCATGTGTTATCTTCTTTTATCATTATACTGGAAGTAGTTTAGTCCTCCTCAACACATATTCTCCAAATCACCTTCTACTTGACGATACCAACATGGATCGTCTCACAAGTTCTGGAATTTCGTTTAAGTGAAGGTTTTGAATGCAAAATAAAGTGTATTATCTGCACGTCCTCTGCTATTCCATAGAGAATTGTATGCTGTATAAAAAGTAGATTTAGTTTTGTATGGTTATATACAATTTGTTCAGTTAAGGTTAATGAAATGGTGTGTTAAGTCAGCAAAATGGAGCATTTGGCGTTTAATTGAGGTGCCAAATTCACAACAGTTGTTCCCAGCGCTCGCATTGTTCGTTGTTATCGACTTTGCACTCCATGTCATTGACCTGAAGAGGAAAATTAGTACATAAGCATATAAAAACTAAAGAAACTACTTCGCAGAACACTTAATTTTTATCAAATAATATAAAATGCATTGCCAAAAATTTTACTTTCAACGCAAAACCTTATAAAACAATTAAACACAAAATTTGTGGGCCAACCCATTATATGAGGGGTTCCTCTTAGTCCCTATCACACTGTAAAGAGATGTAATATAATCCACATATGTGGTGTCCGAAAATTTAAGACATAATTAGAGATAGTATGTCTTAACAATGGTCCTTTACATTGTCACCACTTCTGCTCATTGCTGCTGGGGGTTACTTGTAACCCACACTGAGATAGTTCAGCTCATAGTGATTAGTTCTTCCGCTTTTAGAAGTATGTCTCAAATTTCATGCAGATATCTTTTAGTTTTTGAGGAAAAAGAAACATACGTTTTGCTTTATTATGCTTATAATTCTAGAGTTGCACATGATGAACGAATTGTAAATTTAAAGGCAAAGTATTAGATCAAATACACAAAAACGATATATAACGTTTGTCAATATTCTGATTGTTTCAGAAAAAAAACTTTAAACATAGTTTTTGCAAGGCTGTATCCTCAATAGTCGAATTACCTATGTCATATCTTAAGCAATTTGGATGTGTGGCAGAAACCCTACCCTAGCTTTTTTATGTTATTTATCTTGGAGCTTTTACTGAAACATTCAACAATATGGATTACATTCCAAACCGATTGAAAAATTTGTAATGTCTCTAAGAAATATAGAGGTCGAGTGAAAGAAGGGAAAGGTAAATACATTACGTCATGTGCTCAAAATCATATAAATGGTGACGTTCTGAATTTTTAACGGCTCTGAGAGGGCATAGTTTATAACAGAAGCTAAAGACTCAAACTATTCTTGGAAGTAAAAATGAACCTTTGACTCTGTAAAAGATTTTAACCAAATTTTATTTGTATTTTAACAATAAATTATTACTAAAACAAAGGATACTGAAGTGGTAGGGTAAATAACGAGGGGGGACACTTCGCTTACTGCGAATATCACACAGACCTATCGCGGTTAACACCATTTCAAGAGGAAGGGATGAAAATAGGGAACCACAGAAGGCCACAGGCCGCAAGCACACAGGCGACAGACAAGCACGGACGTCCCTAAAAGGTGTTAAGAATTCTCCAATAGGGAGCCAGGGCCCGTTCCGCAGCCAGCTCACAATCCGGGTCCACTGTCCACAAGCATTCTCCTACCTGAGAGTAGCGATCGCACAGCGGCACCCAGTACAGAGAGTTACAGCTGCAATTCATGAGCATCCGCGCCATCTGTCTAGCTAAGCCATCACGGACCTGAAATTAAAAGCGATAAGTGAAAAGTGATAAGGAAATGGAATGAAGGACAATGAGGGAAATGAAAATAGTATCAAAGTAAGCACGGCAGCAAACCCATAAGTGACAAGCGGAAATGAAGAAAAACACAATCAGGGCGCGCGGCCGATGGGGATCGAACCCGCGATCTCCCGAATACAACTCACACACGTCACTTCGCTGGGGTAAAGCTATACTTAATTTCAATTCATATATATAGGCCATTAACATTAGTAGAGTAACCAATCAAGAAAGATGAAATATTCCCAAAATATTATTAATGACTCTTAGGCTCCAAAGTAAGAGGCTCATCACATATGCGCTCTTCTCAGAAATAGAGAAGTACGTCATTATTAGCATGAGATTATGCTAGAGGAGCACAAAAGGATAAAAATGTTAATACTGCAGCTGATACTGCATTCTCAGCGAGATGCACTAAATGCACCATTCTACCTCTTTATATCGGACATCAGGTATCCAGTTGAGAGGATTTACAAGAACAACTTCTGCATGCCAATTTATCTCTTCTCCTTAACATGCCCTTCTGGTGTAAAGTAAGGTATAAACCAGCGAATAGAAGTAATATTCTGACGAAAAGTTTGACTATCATTTCGAATGACTGCAGAGAAGTGTCGCTAAATCCTGAAATGCTCTTCTCAAGGAGGCTTTGCAAAGGAACAAGTTCCCTTTCCTAAGTATATATTGTAGAACTTTGATAAACTCCGGTACTTGAAATAGTGGACTAAGAAACATTAAGCTGGTTTTGTTTTCTTTCTTCACAAAAACTGAAAAAAGAAACTTTTATGATCTGCTACGCGAAAAGTGATTATGGCTCATTATCAGACTATCTAGTAATATGAAGAGAATATGATCCCAAATATTCCAAATGGTTGGGGTTATAAATCTGTATCACATTTCTGGTCATTATAAAGAAAGTTATGTTGACTAACCTTCTTCTGAAAGTGCAGACATTCCATATGACAATGCTGCACTTGTAACCGGTTTATTTAAACATCCTCTCGCAATTTGTCTATTTTCTCTGTGAATTTGCTATCTTCTGCTTTAAACAGGTCCTATTCTAGAGCCAAGTTCGTCGTGAACCGCTTCTATTTTCAAGAATTGACTTGAGATACATTCTCGACACTTCCAACCTGAAATTATTTTGCTGTGAGCCATTCACTCATTATGCGAATACTTGAGAGTTTTGCTAATGCTGGAAGTATAAAAACCATGCTCTACGCATGTCCAAACGTACGAGAAATATAGCATTAGAATTCGTTTTCGTTGACGAGGGAAAACAGACTAGAAATGGATCGGAACGAGCTTCAAGGTAATCCTCATGCAAGTAGTCCAACACTGTTCGCGTTGTTTCTAAGATTGGAAGCCATTTTTACATAATATTTATGTAAATCACGTCGTATTCTACCATATTAATAGACGCAGTTGTAGTATGTCAACGACGGAGCTAATTTTCTTGTTAAGATTGAAACTATTAACCCTCGCATGGTATCAGCTCTGGAAAAATATATATCTGGAGTCTTTTTTCACCCCAAAGTGATTCTAACAACTATGTGGCGATAAAACTTCGTTGTTGTAAGCTATATTAGTTATGTACTAGCCATGTTTTAAATGTGGAGACATATATATATATGTTTTAGTTGCAATATATATATAATATATATACTATTATAAAACAAAATTTTCATTTACTTCACACTATATAACAACATGGTAATTTTTATTATGATGTGTATTATCACTTTATGAAAAATCCGGTTATAGATAAACTTCTACTCATTCTCCACTTGAAATGATGATCACTCATTGCAGAACGCTTTTACTATGCATGTTCTTTGCAGATAAATTTGTGACACTCATGACATTGTTTCTTCACTTTCTTATCTTTTGACCTTGGGCCGGAAACGCATCTTTTTCGTTTCAGATTTGGAACATCTACATCTTGGTCTAGTTGTTTGCCATTTAGAAGATACTTGAAAGCAGCTTGTGCTATTGCTGAAAAATACGTTGTGTTGTGCACTGAGGGAAAGAATTCGCCTCTTAATTTGAGGTCTGACTAGCTCTTTTTCCAGTTCTGAGAGAAATTCTCTTCTAGTATTTTTGCCTCTCATATGATGCAAAAAATTACAATACAGGACATAAGCATTGAGGTATGCTAGATCAAATTTATCAAGAAATAGAGAAAGTGGTCAACTTCTTGTTCTACGTTTCATTGAATGGTGCCTAGCCATCAACACCTAACTTTGTTGAGTTGTAGAACATCACTTAAGACTTTTTATTTTTTTCACGTCTTTTTTCACGTCTAACTTCCACAAAACGCAATTGCTAACTGTGCTTGTATGTTATAAAAATTGTTACAACAGAGCATCTGTATGTATTGTCTACGAACTTGTAACAAAAATGGACATGCAAATGAATGAAGGTTCAGAAGGTGCATTTTTGCCAAGTTTTAATTATTGTACGAAATTTGTAATATAACATGGAGAATCACACATTGTGTATCTGGGGTATTTTCTGACGCTTTTACAAAAAATTAAAAACCCTGTGTTACCGACCGTCATATTACCATAAATATTTTGACAATTTATAATATAAAGTGCACAACAGATGAGAAGTGTATGTTCACATTGAAACAGTTTCTATGTAGTTAAAGCAGCCTTGGGGTCTATAAATATCCCAGACACCAAGCAAGGGTTAAGCAGAATAGATATTGCAATTACAGTTCTGTTCGCTGATGACACTAGTATCCCGGTGATCAGTGAAAGTTTAAATGAGTGAATAATTAAATTAAAGTAAGTTTAACTGTGCATCATATTAGCTTAAAGCTAACAAATTATATGTTTACATAGACAAAGCAAACGTTGCTGAACTTAAAACTCATCGCGCGTACTCGGATAGAAATTTCTGTTGATGATACGTTATTAGAAGAAATTGACAGCTTCAAATTTCTGGGCCTTCAAGCAGATATTTAGATTGGAACGCTCACATTGAACTATATCTTAACTTAGCTGAGCTCAGTTATGCTATACAGTAAATTAGGAAATTATGCATACTTTAACTCTACCGTGGAATATAAAATATTATTTTGGGGTAGCTCAGTATAAAGTAAACGAGTATCTCTTATGCAACAGAAGGTTATACCAATAATTTCTAACACTCAAATCTGGCGATCTGAAATGATCCTTTTAGAAGATTGAAGATATTTACCCTTCCTTGCATGTATACATTTCGATCGTAAAATTCCTTGTGTGCAACCGGACCTCATTTATAACAAACAATGACATTTATAGAATAAGAGTAGATAAAAGTGTAGCATCCATCATCTCAGCGTTAAACTTTCTTACTTCTAGAAAGATGTATATTATGGAAACATCAAAACATGAACGCTTTCTAATGATATTAAAGAAAAATTGATAACTTCAGTGATTTTAAAATTGCTGAGAGTATCTATGTTCAAAATCGTTTTATTCTGTACAAGATTTTCTGAATGAAAAATTATTCTAATAACGCTTCTGTAGTTCTGTAAATAGAATCTAGCTGTTCTAATTTACATTTTTTCATTGCCAATTTACCTTTGATGTCTGTTGAAAAGCTGTTTTAATGTATGCGTATTGAACAACTGACAGTAAATGCTATCCAATGCAAATCCAATATAAAATGCTGAGACTTACTAGCAAAACAAGTGAAAGTAGAACAAATGAAAGTACCAAATTGTAATTGTATATAAACATTTGCTAGTCTTCTAGCTGCAGATAGTGTTAGACTTTGTGTCATACATGATTATCCCTGTCTTGTTTTTCATATTGCCTACATATAGCGTGTCTTTTATGTTAAATATTCAAATATATATGCTGCTAAATTTTACATTTCCTTGAGATTTTCAGTTCTCACAGCCCTTTGTGGCTACTGGTGAATTCATTTAACGCGAATTAACCTAATCTAATAGAATATGAAAGCCTTCCTCTCTCAGTTTGCCAGAATATATAGCAATATTACCTAAAAAGGCCGCGCCGTGGCTGAATGGTTAGACTGCTCGACTCTCAGCAAGGTGACCGCAAAGTGAGATTTGTGGTGAACAACACAGCACTGGGGCAGGCTTTCTCCGGGATCTCCGGTTTCCCTCGCCATCTCATTCCACCGGTGCTCATCTCATGTATCATCAGTGTCACCTTCTGCGGTGCCACATGTATTAAAAGCGGTCGTTAAACACTATAAATACCTCCAGTTCAAATAACATTGCTTATTATCTCATGGCGGCCTTCGTAGCCATGGTCGCTAGGACGTATGTCTTTAAAGTTTCACCGCGTAGAGTGTCACGGGTTCAAGTCCCGTCTTGGGCATGGGAGCTTATGTATATGGTGTATGTGTGTGAAACTACAGAAATAAGACAGTACAACAAACGGAAACAATAAAAAACGGTTAAATAGGGATGCTACGATGTATAACTGTGATGCTAGTTATACATATAGACACCAAAAGTCTTACGCAAAAGATATTCTTCCCAAAGGTATATGAGAAACAAAAAAAACAAAAAATATATTGCACGTAATTTATGACCAACCAAGTCAGTTTTCTCCACTACCTGCACAAAATTGGAAAAGCGGTGTCATCTATGGGTTCATGCCTAAAAGATAAACAGTCATCCATTTTCTCATGGACTGCAAACTACAAATATAAACAAACGTGCTTGTTATAAGAGCCCCAGTGCAATCTTGAAGGGAACTGTCAAAACTCCTAGAACAATAATGTTTACAGATCGAATTTGTAAGATACTAATCCAGCCATGTTATTCATATTTATATACTTACGTCCATTCACACAGTTTAACTATGCAGTAAATATTCTGCGACTCACGCAGGCCCGCCTTGGTAACGTGGTGGTAGCATGTCTGTTTCACGTTCAAGAGGTTCCGAGTTCGAATCTCGGTCAGGGTGAGTTACCTGGATAAGGTTTATTCATGGGTTTTCCCTTATTCTGTAAGACGAATGTTCGGGTAACTCTAAGATCCATGGACCCCGGACTCATTTGAGCATCATTTCATCCATAAAAAAGAGACTCATGCAGCTTGTTAAAGCAGACTGTAAGGAATCCCCCCCTCCGCTCTAAAAGTCGAACATGGATTACTAACAGAATTCCGCGAACAACGGATATAGTACACAACAGTATTATGCCTGTGGCAACGTCAACTGGTCAAAGGGCGTTTAAAACTTCCGATTGAACTTAAGCACAAAAATGAAGAAAAGTTATTCTGTGTTCACACTATAGGGTTCCATGCCTCGTTCATCTTCAAAATATGCGATGAAGAGGAAAGTACATATCATTGTCGTGTTTTCTGGTGGTTTAACTGTCATAGGGTAAATGTACGTACGTCATAGGACCCTTGCAATCTAAACATAGCAACGCATGTAAATTTTCATGCCCTTTGTCTTCTATCGTGATCTTTCAGAAGCAGGGATAAGAAGAGAGGGCCAAAGGGCTACCAGATTCGATGACCACAACACAAGTATGGGCGTGGTTTCTAACCTTTCCTGTTGGAACGCAACCAACGTCGCTTGAGTCTACCTAATCCCCAGGAATCTCCTCCTAGTACCGTTAAAGTGAGACGGGCCCCGAATTGTCAAATGCCAACCAACACCAAGGTGGAAACCTTTACAGAGCGTATATTCACTATCAACCTCAACCTGCCGAGCACCGTCACATGGTCTTGCGACCTTGAAACAGACAATGAAGGAAAGGATAGGTAAAGGAAATGAGGGACTGAAATGTTGCATCTAAAGAAGAATCACCTCAACATTCGCTTACTGACCTGGGGACACCTATAAATCCCACGAGTCAGAGTGGGTGGCTGTTGGCAATCGAACATGGGACCTCCAGAATGCAAGTTGATGACTCCACTGTGGCCCCTTAACTATTATCACACATATCTAATAATTGGATCTGCATTGGTTCGAACCTCGTTTTTACAAATTTATCGTGTAATATTCGCAAATCTACATTTTAATGGAGTATAGTCATATTATGTCTGATTTTGTTAACCATTTAAGTATATATTAATTCGTTTAAAACACTGATAATGGTATATGCAATCATAATTGAGTTAAGTTAAATAATTCATGACAACTGGACATTACGTTTGAGAGAGAGGAAAAAGAAAGAAAGAAAGAAAGAAAGAAAGAAAGAGAGAAAGAAAGAAAGAAAGAAAGAAAGAAAGAAAGAAAGAAAGAAAGAAAGAAAGAAAGAAAGAAAGAAAGAAAGAAAGAAAGAAAGAAAGAAAGAAAGAAAGAAAGAGAGAGAGATGTGACGGTTATTTCATGTTTTTCAGATATTTAAGAATTTGTTCTGAATTGTTCTGGAAAGATTACGTAATGTAGTTACTTGGACCAAAAGAATAGAAGTAATTTAGTTTCTCTAGAAACATTGTGTGCAGAGAACTCAGAATAATAAGATAGCTTAGCGTCACTTGGCAAACAACGGTCCTGAGAGAAAGACTTGGTTTTCTTTATGCCGCTCTGCAAGTTTGCAGAAAAACGTTTTAGTTGTGAATGCATTTGTGTTGCACTAGTGGCGAGTGCCAGTAAAGTTGATCGATGCAACAACAATAATCGGTGAAAGGATAGAATCTACGTCATTTAAAATTGTAGCAGAGTTTACTAATGGTTTTGCGGAATAAATCCCATAATATTTAAAGGAGAAGAATTGTTATTTTCCAACAATTGCAGCATAAAATACTTTCACTCCGATACTGCGACCAGAGGTAAGACACATTGCTCAAGAGTGCCGAGGAATCTACAAGAATTCTACCAAATCTTCACCAAAGGTGAGAGAAATATCCATCATCACGCCTATCGCAAAATTTTCTGTTGCAGAGAGAGAGACTGTGTGTGTTTGTGTTTTTGTGTGTGCATGTGTTTGTGTGTGTGTGATAAGCGTTGTGTTTATTTGAAAGAAAGAACACAACATTTATAGAAAAGTTTATAACCTCGACAGTTCTCTCTTCCAGGCAACCGCTAGTAAATGTTCATTTTTAGCGAATGCTTATATTCTGCTCGGAAATGTGAGTATGAACAGCCAGCGAAACCGTACGGAACTTAAAGAAATTTTCACTTGAAAGTCTTCTGCCTCTCCTCTCCCCTCATCAACTCTCCTCTCCCCTCCTCTCCCCTCCTCTCCCCTCCTCTCCTCTCCCCTCCTCCCCTCCTCTCCTGTCTCTCTGCTTGGAGTGGATGTCCTGAATTGCGGGAATGCAAAAATCTATGATTAGGTATCATTCCTATCCTGAGGCAACTGCATGTTTTGCTTAACGTGTATATTTAAACTATACATTATTTATTTAATTCAAATCTTTCTAATGAATGAAACATTTATGCAAATGTGTATGTGCAGATAGCCACCACAGATCTATGATATTATGGAATGGGAATTTTAAAATAACATAGCAAGGAATTAAAATAAATGAATAAATAACGTTTAGGTAGCCTTACTTGCAACTGTTTGAACAACCTCAGCCATAAGTACACAAAGCAAGACAGTTGTCATGTGCTTTATTAATCTCTAGCAGATATTTTGTGTGATACAGGTCATTACATTGTTTGTAAGTTTCACTTGCACTGTTGGCGTGTTTGTGTTTCCAACCCGTCGCGTACTCGCTAACAATGCCCATTTGTTTATACGTCCAAACAGAAGGGGGAAGCGATAGGCAAAAGGTCCAACACCGCCTGGCGACCTAAGTCATCACAATTTAAACAAGAGATGAGCGTTGACGACGACAAGTAATGAAACTAATTTCCGCTCTTTCAACGTTTTTCAAACCCATAATAACTCTTCTTAACATCTGGAGGACCCATCTACCCCATTTCCACTTACGATACTAGCATTGTCTGAGTGTAAGGTATGGCACCTCTAACTCATTTTATTCCTCTCTCCAACCCCCGGAATATTACATTCGGACGCCTCGGAGAGTTAGTTCAGAACGCGGAAACGATTCAGTGTCTCATTTTTATGGAACACTGCTGTTTAAACAAAAGACAGAGTTGTTAGTTGCTTCAGCTCTACTTCAAATTACTTTTGGGGTGTCGCATTTGTATGAAAACTTTAAAGCAGTCCAAGAGCTTAACACGCACAGTCCTTGTGTTAAAACGTCGGGTAGACGTTATATATAATGCATTTTGTTTTTCATTTTTAATAACGTTAATACAATTTTGGCTTCTCAACTTATTTCCATTTTAATCATCTTTAGTATAAATCTCTTCTTTCTATCGCTTTTCACTAGGCAAAATTGGTATTCATCTGTCCCTGAAAATTTACACATATTTCTTATGAGTACAGTAACGCACGCTCAAACTGGAGGTATATTTAATTTTTATAATATTTTTATTTCATTTCTATGGACACATTTATCTTCTCTGGTCATATCGGCATAGTTTAATAGGGATAAAATACGTGAGTGTTGTTAAACCATATTTGTGAACTACTCTGTTTACCCATAACTTTCAAATATACTCTGAGATAGGGTTAACATGTATATGGTAAAAAGTTATAAATTTACAGCTAACAGCACAAACCCACGAAGACGTAAAGGGTAGAATTATGCATTTATCTAAGTGGAAAATTCACTACTAGTAGGTATTCAGCTATGAAAAAGCTAAATACCTTAATGTAATATACAAACACGTAAAAATTAAAAAGACCAACAAAATGAATACTTTCACATTCTCTAGTATAAAGTATATTAAAATACGGTTAAGATTTTGGCCTCTTCAAGGCATCCACACTTTTCCCTCAGAACCGCTGCAAAAGCTCTTGATATTCTGTAGATAAGGTTGTGTGGTGTTTTTACAAATATTGCGGTCCAACACGTCTGTAAATTATTCCACTGATCTTCAACATTAGATGAACTCAGATTTCTTACTTCCCTGTCAAGTTCGTCCCAAAATCAGGTGACTGACTGTCAACTCATACTTTCTAGTTCCCCACATTGCTCTTTTTATTGAGTTACCCTCTGCAGAACTTAGAAGCATGTTTTGGATCATTGTCCTACTGGAGAATAAACCCACGACCAGTAAGTCACTTGACAGATGGAACAGCTTTTTTATTTATCAGTATCTTGTTATATCGTCCCTTCTTTAATGTTCCATTAAGTCTCATTAAATAAGCAACTTTATTATCTGCAAAACATTCGCCCGCCTCGGTAGCGTAGATGGTAGTATGCCTGCCTCACGTTCAAGAGGTCCCGAGTTCGAATCTCGGTCAGGGTGAGTTGCCTGGATAAGGTTTTTTCCGGGGTTTACCCTTATCCTTCAAGTCGAATGTCAAGTAACTCTAAGCTCCATGGACCCCGAACCCATTTGAGCATCATTTCACCCATTCCGGAGGACGTAAATTACACAAAAAGAATCTGCAAAACATCCCCACACCATAAACCACCATCCACCATGCTTCACTATTGGCATCACACACTGACTCGTCACTGACGATGGCTTCCAAACACTTGAAACTGAGTCTCGTCCGTGAATAACGTCTTGGAATATTGCACACGCTGCAGTTTTTATATTGTGTCCAATGCAATCCTTGCACCTTACTTTGTTTGAGCAATAAAGATATTCTGGCCACTATGCACCCCTTTAAATGTTGTTCAGAAGACGACGTTGGGACAGAGATTGGAACTGTTCGCATACTATTAACTTCCACACGAATTTCGGGTGCTGTACGAATCTCTGACGTTTACTCTATACATATATGAACTTATCTTCCCTACATGATTTTATTAAGGGTCTTCCAGATACAGAAACACTTTCACTGGCACTGTTTTGCTTGAACCGCTGCAATGTAAGCACCACTCTAAATTGAGCTACGCCAATTTTTCTTTCTATTGTCCTTGTAGATGCAGAAATAGAATTACAGCACTTTTTCAGTTCCAATCTCATTTAATCGTTCCTTTAGCATGTAATATGGTATGAAACTGATCAGGTATACAACACACACTGCTAGATGCGCACAATGTACTATGAACCAATACCAACTGTTTGCTACACAGACTACTGAAGGAATGAGGCCTATTCGATTGGAAGCATCAAAGGCAAAGTCCCGTCAGAGTAGTTGTGGATACTCATTAGCACTTCTCTACGCAGACAAGCACTCAATACACAACAGTAGTAGGTAGCGCTTACATGTTTATACGCATTTTATTATAAGAATGGGGATATAATAGAATATTGAAACCGAAATCCCTGTTTTTATCCCACAACTCCATAGTTGTGATAGGTAATCGAAAACTTTTGACTAGTAGGGTATGCCTTGCGTCACACTGCCGCTTACCCATCAAGTATATATTTCCCGCTTACTTTTTAGTACGTCGCTATCCGTGTCTCTTGTTCCAGGACAAGGGTTTCAAATATTGTTCCACTGCCCTTTTCACTTAATTCCTTATTAAGAAATTGTAATTTTGTGATATAAAACATAAATACGAATTTCGGCGAGAGTTCGAATATTTATTCGAATTTAATTAATTTTTTTGTCATTTCTTTCCCGCTTTTAACTTCAATGGTCATATAGGCGGCCGTTATCCTTTGGAGATATATCGGAGGTGTTAAGACGTATTCATTGGGTTTTAATCATTAGATCATGCACACATGCGCACTCTCATTCATAGTTCCAGATTCTGGGGAAGATGAAGAATTATCTTGGTCGGACAAAAATCATCAATTTCTGTATTTTAACATAAAAGCTCAACCGTATTGGATCCATTTTTAGAAGGCATGTCTTTCCAAGTATGGAAAAGATTATCCCTTATTGATTATCTTTCTTAAGCGTACAATGAGGAGATGCACTTCAGACTAATAGTTAAGACTAAAACTTCTTATACCTATATATATATATATATATATATATATATATATATATATACGCATTTTGAAATAATTGTACGTAATTTCATACACGTATTTCCATTTTATCGCATGTTTCCAAAAAAGAAAACGAAGCGTATATTATTATGCTGATTAAAACGTTAGCTGCAAAACATACTTCAGTGAAATAAAATAACTATTAAGGTACTTTGAATGGTATAAATCCCAACGAATTCTACGGATGTTTTTATATTTTTATTAACTCTTATATCAGTATAAAGAATTGCGGTTGTAAGTTTAGTGCATATATTAAATAAAGCTCTTCCTGGATTAAGTATTTTGAAAAGAGAAGTTAGTGCAATCTTATTTTAAAAGTTTTTTACAATACAATTTTCATAACTTTTGAACATTTCAGAGTCATCTTTTTTATTAAGCTATAAAATTAGTTTTCTAAGAAATTTATCTTTAAATTAGTTATATTTTGAAATGTGATATTTGTTCTATTGTATGTTTGGCTTATAAATATGCTTATTAAACTTTGGTGATCAAGTAATACATATGCCTCTCTCTAATAACTATGTATAGGGCTTTAATTAATATGTATCGGAGAATCTACTTCCAAATTCTAACTATAAAAGATTAAAAACTGCACAGAAAGGATACATATTAACCGTTGAATATATGTAAAATATTACAACTAAAAAATTTCATTCAGAAAATTGCTCATATTAATTGTCCTAGTATTCTGCTTAGAGAACTACTTAGCTACATATTTAATATGGAAACCGCTCAGTACACTGCACTAAGGTTTGTAAAGGCATTTCAAGTAATACTGAAAAATATGCAACAAATATATAAAACAAAAGCATGTGACACAACAACCTACGCTCAGGTTTATTTAAATATTCTTATAAGTCTGTTATCTTAACTACGATATCAAAATAACTTAGAGGAAACTGTTCCTGTACATGATTATAAGTTTAAAAAACTAAACTGTACTTTTTGGCCCCTTTTGTCAGTTTTACGTATCGCTCCCCGAAATACAGACTAAAGTGAAAAATAAAATAAAAGGTAATTCGTTTGAATCCTATTTATGTAGCACGCAAGATATTAAATACCTATAATATTCGTTTGCATTTGCCTTATAAAATGATCTCTATTTAAGTGGTATATTAATTTCAATATTCTTCATTGGAATTAAACGATACTACCAAGAAAATTATGAAATGTATAAATTAATCTTAGAGCTCAGAGTAACAGCAAGCAAATTTTGTCTTAGTACCTTGAAGGAGCTGCAGTTCTTCTTTCTGCTGCAAAAATATCCAATACACGCTTTCAATCTCAGTGTCCCCTTCTTTCGTATTCCATTTAGGTGAGGCGCGGAAATGTTATATCTGAAAGGCTTTTAATACTCTTTTTCGGAAGACACAAAATATTACTCACGTTGTTACAGCTATATCTTTTGTCGTTCCCTCTGCTGGAGAAAAAACAGCGCTTTCAATGCGACAATTCCCCTTTCTGTAGCACCCATTCTGAGCGCCTGCACCGTAATGCCATATATTCAAATCGACTTGGCTTTAACATAGGTTATAATAGAGTTTTGATGCCTGGACTTGCTCCTCTGAAACCGAGATCACTATTTTTTTTCTTATTTATAGCCGCACAAAAATGACATTTTCCTGCTGTAAAGTGACCTGCCTCCCCCTCCTGCCCGCACTGAAAGTGAAACAAGAGGGAAAGGGAGGAGGTCATGAAATGATACGCCCCTAAAGCCCAATGCTACTTGGTTGTGGATTTCTGGTTCGAAAACCCATTATTTTGAAGTTGGTTTATTTCCCAGGTTTGCGATAAGAGTGGGACGCTGTTTTAATAGCATATGGGGGCATACATCTACCTACTGCTCTCTCAAGTCCGGTGTTACAACCGCGTGGGGTCACCCCACTGAAATTACCAGATCTGGCTCTCAACGTTTCCATTTTCTCAGGAGCGTGACAGCATCCACTTTATGGCTACTGGTTTCTCCAGCAGAATATAGAAAAATGAGCATTATTCACTTTCGAAATCTCAAGCGAGACAACGATGATATTTATTAGTTCATTATTTCGATAAAAGTTGCCAGGAGAAACTTGAAACGTATGTCAAATGTACTCCATAATACAAAATGTATAAGACAACCAAGGAGTAGATGGATTAACTTAGTACTCTTCCATACATATAGTTAGAAAATCTTTATATGCCTTCAATGATTTAAAGCTTCCACAGCGCTGATTATATACTATCATCTCACGGGATTGCGGCAGAGTAATGTGCACTTCCATTAAGAACCTTCGGCTCCCTACACTCCAAGGTGTTCTTTAATCTTGACTCTTTAAAGCCTGAATTGACTTCCACATGAAGAAAGACACCATAGTTCAGGTTATGAGCTTAAACGGAGCATAATTTGGTCATGTACAACATTAGAAGTAAGATATCTCACTCCTGGTTGAGCAATTTGTTTTTAGTTTATGTCCCCTAGGTCGTTATATGGGACGATGAGTGAAACGGGTAAAGTGAGGTTCAAATGAGCCACGGTCCATAGAGCTTAGAGTTATCCGACATTTATCTTACAGTCATAAGGGAAACTCCCCGAAAAGGTCTTATCCAGATAACTCACCCTGAATGAAATTCGAACTCGGGTCATCTTGAACGTGAGGAAGACCTGCTACCATTTACACTACTGAGGCGAACGGCTGTGCAGTTAATTATGAGTTAACTATTTAGGTTTTATGTTATTCAGTTTACTGAAAGAGGATTATCTGCTCCAGATAAACTTGTAATGCATGTTTGTGAGACTTCATACCCTTGAATTTCATTTCTAGTTCTGTCATTCTGCTTCAAAATATGTCCTGTCTCACTTTTATGCCCCATTCTATCTTTCTTATGAAAGCAGTACTCACTATTTCGAAATTTTCTTGTATATTTTGAGTTTATCTGCCATTACTGGGACACGAAGTATATGCACTTCCATTTTAAATGAATTAAACTCCTATGGTGCGAATTCACTGCGTTAGCTAAATTGGTTCTTTTTGGTGAAAAAGCCCTTTCGGACTGTGCAATCCAGATGGTTATACCGAAGTACCCTTAAATAACCTATGTGCTATTCTGCTATTTCTGTTGACTGAATGAATGATTTATTGTGTGCTAAAAGTTAGAACGATTTTAAGTAAAGAACAATGAAGACGTAGAGTAACCAGAGAAATATTTAGGGAAATATGATTAAAATGGTTAAATGAAATGTGAAGAAAAGAGGAGAACATTCACAAAAGGGGTACAGATATGTAAGAAAAACAAAAACAAATGAGAAGTAATAAACTTTCCAATTATACCAGATGAGTCAGACACTCCTACCGACCCAGTTTTATGCAATCTGCGGTTATTATGCTTTAACATGGAAACATCTGGCCCCAGTGTATCTAAGGAAATTCTATGTAGGAGATATCTGTGGTTTCAGATGACTGAAATGCCAGATGTTGAAGTGTCGTTTCTAATGCATTTTTACTACGTTTCTGACACAAACGCAGCGTTTTAACAACTGAAAAATGTGTGCTCAGAAAAGCAAATACTTCTCACTCTGTTGAATTTTGTCTTAAGCTCCAGTCAGTTGGAAAATATACGTGGTCAATAAACACTTGTTTGAAAGAAAGGTAGTTCGAATCACTTGGACGAACTTATTCTTTTTAATGTGTTGTGATATCCATGAAAAATGCTGATTTAAACTGATATTAAGTTTGACTTTGTTAATATCGCTTTGATTTGCAATTATCCCTTATTTAATAGTTTATTTCAGTTTATTGCTTCTTCTTGATAAAGTGAAGTTATGCAAGTTTTAAACGCGCTGGTATACAGTTTATTCACATTAGGTCTAAGGGACTAACTACATGACATGTCACATAACAGAGCTTTTTGCTGAAGTGAAAACAAATGAATTTTGCAATAAATATGTCCTCGTGTTGATAGATAAGAGGAGCCTTGTGTAACAAAGTTCTACTTGTTTGGTATTTCTGGTGATTAGCACTGTTCGTACAGGACTCCGTTAACGAAATAGGTGTTAAAACTGATGCCCTTGCACACCTGAGTATACTGTTGTATGGAAATACTGACTCGGTGTATCATGGCGAGTGTGATGGATCTACCAATACATGCCACATAATCAGGTTGGCGAAGGCACTCTAGATATTCTGGTTGTTGTGTATAAACCTGTTGCTTTAAGTAACCCCAGAGGAAAAACTCAAGAGAATGAGATCAGGTGATCTGGCTGGCCAGGAGATTGTTCCTTGTCTTCCTATCCAATGATCAAGATGTGCTGTATTTAAACGATTGCAGACGCAAATATGTGATGGAGCATACTAACTCGTTAATCACCCTTGCACTGGTACCCAAATCTTCTAGTACCAAGGAGAGCTCATTACGCAGCAGTAATTAACAATAAGCTACCTTATTTTATTAATTGTAAACGAAACTAGAATGCGCTGCAAATTTCCGCTAACCTATATTTCCATTAATATACGACAGTCGTTTAATTGTTGCCAGTCGTGCGTCTCAAGAAATATTTTCTCTGTCAAGGATCTCGTATTCTTACATGTAGAATGAAGTTGTGCAGTGAATAAACAGGTAGTATTTGCACTCACCCGCACTTGTTCCTTTAGATTCTCATGTGTTTAGAATTTTAGAAATATGAAATCGTTTAGTAATTTAGTGACAAAGAATACATAATTTCTTTCAAAAACCAGATTTCCTCCGTAGGTGGAAGTGGAAGTCAACTTATTGAGGAAGCGTGTTTCTCGAAACTGAAATGACTTTGTATCAAAATGATTATGTCACTACCTTTTATCGGATCTCTAAGTTTCTCGACGGTCGATTTTGTGTTACGTATCTTGAGTCACTCGCCAGAGCGCGAGTCTTTCGGTCTATTTTATGTAACTGTTTCTTGTATTTGTGCATTCATATTATGTGCTCAACAGAAGCTTAACCAATGAAACTGTCCTAAACATTAGGGCTACATATAACTTTACCAGTCGTATTAGCTCTGTGTTGCAACCATGGCGAAATTAATTGGCTTCCTGCTTGTTCTCCTAAATTTTGTTCCAGAATAATTGTTATACCCGATATTGCACAAGCAAAACATAAATGGAAAGAGGTATATTTTGATTACAACATTTAAGCAGATAACTTAGGGCTTTGAAAAATATCCCACCTGTGCCTGTACAACAGAGTAGTTCATGAGTAAAATTAGGGTAGTATTTGAGTGGAAAATGAGTGTTATTTATGTTTGTTTATTTATTGTTATATTTACTTTAGGAGAAGCCCGGAGGATAAAATATATGAGAAATAAACTAAAAAATGTGAAACTTAGAGAAAAACGTATCGAGCGCAACACTGTAGTGACCAACTAACTCATGTCAGTAGGAATGGATTTATTCCGTACAATGTCTAGCTGAGTGACAATGACATTTCAATCTTTACATTGAGATAAGCTTTCATACTCTGATTTAAGCCAAGTGTGAGCACAGGTTTGACGATCTCAATGAAATGATAATATTGGTACGAAGGTAAGTAAAAAATTATCCGCAACGTAACGTTTCTTACATTGGACATACTGAATTCTGTCTTAGGATATTTGATTGTTAGATATAATGTTGCGGTCCTGCTATGAATGTTTGATGGTCATTCTGCCATTTG
>CM060948.1:141735653-141960653 GCA_030765055.1 Mantis religiosa
ATAATAATAATAATAATAATAATAATAATAATAATAATAATAATAATAATAATAATAATAATAATAATAATAATAATAATAATAATAATAATAATAATAATAATAATAATAATAATAATAATAATAATAATAATAATAATAATAATAATAATAATAATAATAATAATAATAATAATAATAATAATAATAATAATAATAATAATAATAATAATAATAATAATAATAATAATAATAATAATAATAATAATAATAATAATAATAATAATAATAATAATAATAATAATAATAATAATAATAATAATAATAATAATAATAATAATAATAATAATAATAATAATAATAATAATAATAATAATAATAATAATAATAATAATAATAAACCCTCTTGTGACAGCCATTAAAGGGCCAAGGCGCACCAACCCGACTGCCGACCACACGCCCACTTACACAGGCAGGGGTGGGCGATCATCCAACGGATACAGGGAGGAGATGTGGTTAGCATTTCGGCATCCCCCAGACGCAACGTTAGTTTTTGTGACCAGGATCGTTTACACGGCATGAGCTCCTCACTTTCCTCAGGATGCTGAATGGAAACCGGCCTTATACCTGGGAATTAAAATCGGCGCCACATGGTTGGAATCGAACCCAGGCCGCTTTCCGTTGGCAGGGACCAAGGCATGCTGCCTTTGCCCGCTACGCCACGGCACAGGACATTTTCGCATATACCGGCGTATATTTAGAATACAAATGTTGGGTTTCGAATACAGTGATAAAAGTTTTTATTCCACTCCCTTTTTAAGCACTTTTCAGAATATATGTTCATCAGTAAATGCATTTCTGTCTATTTAGTCAATTTCTGTGTGTAAACTTATAAGCCTAAGTTTAAGCCCCTTGGACTAGTTTGGACCAGTATTATCACATACTACTGTTTCAATATACGTTCAATATTTTTATTCATTGTAATATCCTAAGACACCTTTGAGTTGCACTATCAAAATGGCGAACTGCAAACAAACTAGATGACAGATAACAAACTGCGCTTGAGTATAGAGTAAAGATGTACCAACTTAGCGACAGCAATAATTTTGAATCCTCTCTTATACGACATTTTTATATGATCAATTCCCGGTACTCTCTTGACAGAATATATATTCTTTAGAAGAGCAAGCATACTGCACTGATGGTAAAAGGTAAATATATATATATATATATATATATATATATATATATATATATATATATATATATAAAACAAATCACTGCTGAAAGAAAGTGGTAGTAATGTAACATGGGAGACAGTTTTGTGCTATTTCAGCATCAACGGCTCATTTTCTTAAAAATAAAATGTTACAAATGGTGCCTTTTAAGTTCTTTTAGGGTTACTTATTTGAAAAACAGCTCTATTTCGAGATAGGAGCCGCCTGCTGTTACCTATAAATAATTCCAGTGGAATAGAAATCTACTAGTTAGATAATGTATCACAAACATGTTTCATTGGCGCAGTGTTATTTACATGACCGATAAATTAGAAATTGGTAATATCAACGAGCAGATAAAACTGGTTTACGAAGTATCAAATTCACCTTGATTTTAATACACTGGTCAACATAATTTTTGTCTCAAGACTACAAGCAGTTGTAATTAATGCACCTTTTCATCCTGTTTTCAAAAATGTATTTGGAATTTTTCCTCACCAACGGTTTCAGTTTTATTTCAATTTTTTTGAAATAAACTTCTACGCACCTATTTTTTAATTTAAAGCATTATTGTCTCATTAGAACAAATAGTTGTACTTAATGAAGTCTACATCGTGTTTTAAAATATGTATTTGGAATTTGTCAATCTCCCACAGCTTCGCTTTTTTTCGATTATAATTAATTTAAATAAATCTTTTTGGTACATTTGTTGTAAAATAAAAGTTCCTAGAGCATTTTAGATATGACGGAACCAAATGAGCTATCTCAAATGGTATCACTGTTGCCGTTGTGCGTGTTTAGACATGTACAGACATATACAGAAATGCGCAATGGTGATTTAGTGTAGCACACATGCACCACAACAATGCCAGTTGCGAGATACCAGTGAACCAGTAAACATGTTATTATGAATGCTTTTTGTCTGAGTTGTTTTACATATTTACACATTACTTTATTTTAATAATTCGTTAGTTGCAGAATGCATAGGGTTTGATTAAATCAATTTAACAACTTTTGTGATATATGTGGTGAACTGACGCTGAGGTCCCAAAGGCGAAACCTTACTCGATAAGTGAAAAAGTGTTACGATCTTTATGCTTTAACTAAAATGAGGGACCAAACAAGGATCTCGGTCTGACATATCTGTTGTTTATTGTGCTCTAGGCTTCTCACTGCTTAGAAGAATGCACGCAACAAATGTCACTTGCTATCTCCATGATTTGTAGGCAATCCAGGGTTACTCTGTTATTTATATTTCACAAACATTAAAAGTATATGTTAAGATCAAAACATACAGAGGTGTACCATAAACAAAAATCTCAATGAAAACAGTTACAAAAGCAAAGAACTGCCCATACCAATTCATACAGACCATATCACAGTAAATGAAGAGAGCCAAGAATCTGATGGATTAAGGAAGAAAATGTAACGGATTTTGGTGACCTAACTTTTGGACAAAGCCCATCTAAACCTCATTTACGGTCTCATAAAATCTTAATGATGTCGTGCTAGATCTATAGTTATCCAAAATGCATTCCGAAATGCTTGCTCCTTGATTAAAAGAATGGAATCTTTTTCAAAATAATACGGAGATATCTAATTATTGCAAATATCATTCTCAGTTTAAAGAATATTTTGTGAAGAAAATGACCTAATGTTATGAAATGACATTTCTTCTCTTATGGAGACACTTGATGTTGCACATAACCATGCAGAATGGCACAAAAATTGGTTTAAAAGCTGAGCTCCTGCATAACGGCAGTAAATTCTCCTTAGTATCTATGCCCCATTCAACTAGTATGAAACCATATAAACTTCAAATATGTATTGGAATAGCCTCAAATGAAATGTATGAACCGAAAATTTGTGATGATTTGAAGGTTATAGCACTTATTCTTGGTTTCCAGTTTGGTAACACAAAGTACTGTTGCTTTTGTGCCACTGGTATTGTAGAGGCAGAGTCATTCATTCCTGGGCAGAAAGTTGTGAAATATGAGGCATTATGTAATCCTGAAAATGCGTACCTATCTCCGTAACATATTAAAACAGGATTGATGAAGAATTTTGTCAAAGTCATAAACAATACATGTTGTGTCGTATACTTAAGTCAGGTATAAAATTAGTGAAGCTAAACTAAAAAAGCATTCCAAAATATTGCTATTTTTTGGGAAATCTAAAAACGGAAGGTTACTGTGATATTGGCAGTGGTCTTATAAAACGTTTGGTTGCAGTATTTCCTTCAAAGTACGCTGCCTGCACTCGAACCTAGATTTCCTCCCGGACAATCTTGACGCAGTAACCGATGAATACGGAGAACACTTTCATTAGAAGATTTCAGCTATGAAACAGAGGTGTCAAGGCAAATAGAATCCTAATATGCTGGCCGAATTTTGTTGGTTCCACAAGAAGAACGCTCCTTCGGCGAAATACAGTAGAAAACCGCCAGTTTTTACATTCTTGGTGAATCAGAATGTTTGATAATTTTGCAGCTTAGAATGTAGAAGAAATTGTAAATTTCGCTTCTCACAAAGCTGGCATAATAGGGAAACATCGATATCCTATTTGCATTTAGGAGAAAGTATCCTTTGAAATTATATTATTTTTCTTTATGAGACGGAAAACGGTTAATTTTTTTCTTTCTCGGTGATATTTGTAATTTGAAATGCATTTTGATGGTAAGAGTTCACCTCATTATACTGTACATAATCAAAGAAATATATTTTTGCAGGCACTCTGATAAAAATTACTGGGTAGCTGGATGGAGAACGTTAAAGGAAAATGTAGTAACCACATTGCTCAAAGTCCCAAGTTCTCCTAGAAAGCTTAAATGCTTAAGAAAATCTCTGTATATGGTGCAATTCTTATATCGCTGCCATCATTTCATGTTGCGAACCATGACAGTACATTTGCGAAATTGGCTAACCCTAGCGAAAATGCCTAAGCCTGGCAAACTGAACAGTTTACCATGGTTTATAAATATGTAGTAATTGTCCTACACTAATTTTGATGCCTCTATTACCATTTGTTTGCAATATACACATTTTTATTTTATGAAAATATTCTTTGGTGAAACGTTTGAAAAATTCAATATGAATGCTATGGATGCATTACAAAGACAAACAAACTTATTATTTTACATTTAGTACAACTACATAAATGTGCTGTATTGAGCGTTTAAAGTTTATTTTCAGTCACCTTTTAAAATATTTACTTTTGCATAGTTACTGGAAAATGTTTCTTTATACATGCAGCAGTTAAATGATTCTGTAAATTGACAAATGAATCACTTTAGTGCGCACATTGCAGAGAGCCAACTACTGAAGCTTCTAGAGAAATAAATCCTAATGCAGAAACTTTAATTTGAAAAGACTGATTCTTCTATAATTCTTGCATGCAAACATACGTCTAAATAACCACACAATCCATTCAATGGCTCTTAGGAAAAAGCGATAAAAGAGGGATGTGGTAATTTAGGCCCAAAACATCTCAAACATAGCAAACGTAAAAAATGTAATCATAAATTAAAATTATTTATGCTTTTTCTTTTTTCCTTAAAGCTATAAACAAGGATTTATTTTAAAACTTCCAATCTACATATTTTCCTTCGACTTTAGTGTCAATGAAAGATTCTGAACATGAAAAGCTATAAATTCAACAGTTTTTTAAAATAATATCTATCAGCAGAAATAAACAACCTGGTATTCAAAAATAATCATTTCCACTGCAAGAAGTAGAAGTGTTAAAGGAGGAAACGAAATTATTCCATTAAAATGAGGAAATGTTTACATATATTATCGTGCATATAGGATTAAAAGTAGTAAATGATAAATCAGCTGTTCATTTTAGCTTGGAATTTCTCAGTTTTAGGAAATACACTTTTGTAGACTTAGTTGTACGAATCACATTCAGTTAAGCTCGATCATTTTATTCGTTAATGAAAATGAAATCACTTTATGTATGTATAAGGGCTGCACATCTTGTATGAATTCCTCTTTGTCACCTTAAAGAGTATAAACATAAAAAATACATACGTAGAAAACCTCAGTTTCAATTTCAAGGAACATACATACATACATACATACATACATACATACATACATACATACATACATACATACATACATACATACATACATACATACATACATACATACATACATACATACATACATACATACATACATACATACATACATACATACATACATACATACATACATACATACATACATACATACATACATACATACATACATACATACATACATACATACATACATACATACATACATACATACATACATACATACATACATACATACATACATACATACATACATACATACATACATACATACATACATACATACATACATACATACATACATACATACATACATACATACATACATACATACATACATACATACATACATACATACATACATACATACATACATACATACATACATACATACATACATACATACATACATACATACATACATACATACATACATACATACATACACACATACATACATACACACATACACACATACACACATACACACATACACACACATACATCCATCCATACATACATACATACATACATACATACATACATACATACATACATACATACATACATACATACATACATACATACATACATACATACATACATACATACATACATACATACATACATACATACATACATACATACATACATACATACATACATACATACATACATACATACATACATACATACATACATACATACATACATACATACATACATACATACATACATACATACATACATACATACATACATACATACATACATACATACATACATACATACATACATACATACATACATACATACATACATACATACATACATACATACATACATACATACATACATACATACATACATACATACATACATACATACATACATACATACATACATACATACATACATACATACATAAACACTGATTTAATATAGTGTGTAGATTCACCTACTGAAGTTTCTGACAAACAAAACATGTTAGAAATATTCTTATAAATCAACAAGTGCCTCCCACGTCTTTGTTTGCACGTATAGGCTTTAAACCGAATGAGCTAAATTAGAACACCGGTAATCTGCTACATTAAAATCATACCTAATTTTTGAAGCCATACTTTAATAAAGCTTCCTACGTTATATTATGTAAATTTAAATCAAAATTACCGTTTAGTTCTCAAAGAAGGGTTGTTTTTTAATGTTGAAAAGGACAGATATACTATTTTTATTATCGATATTGCAGTAGTTTTTAAACTAAAACGTATTAACATATTTATAATGATTATTGACATAAATAATATTCCCTGTAATTTCTATGACCTAAAAATTGAAAATATGCACACGTTTATAATCTAAAATATG
Source organism: Mantis religiosa (assembly GCA_030765055.1). Classification (NCBI taxonomy): domain Eukaryota; kingdom Metazoa; phylum Arthropoda; class Insecta; order Mantodea; family Mantidae; genus Mantis; species Mantis religiosa. The sequence continues at coordinate 141,742,299 of CM060948.1, forward strand.
ACTTAAATTAAACCTAAAGAGACAAAAACATGACCTTTATAACTTAATGAATTTATTAATCATATTATATTAACTGACAAATTTTAATTAAAAATTAATAATTGTTCATGCATAAACATTTTAATCGTTTTTCCGGAAAAGAACTTCTCTACTTCTTAATTCAGCACTTTGTGGAATATATACGTTTAAAAGGTGCTAAATTAGAGATGAATAATTATTGTAAATGTTCAAAAGAATAATTAAGAGAAAAGTAAATACTCATATCTGAGGGTTAGCTTTCACCAGCAATAAAATTGTATTAAAATACAATGTGCATTTTTAGGTTGTCGAACCAGAAGCCTCTTCTATTGTCAGACAGAAAGTTCTTATATCTCGAGAAACAACGTTCCACACCACATGAGGTTATTGGAGCAAATTTGAAGCAGGCAAATTCATCTGGGGAAAACTCCGGTTCGGAATCTTCAAACTTTGCTTGAAGCCCACCTAAACGAGCGTTTGCTACCTTTTAAAGGACCCTTAAATAAAACAAGCAGATGCTGCTGCTGGCAACTTTCATACACACTGTTCTTTTTTGTTGTAATTTACGTCCTCCAACGTTAAGTCATAGTGGGTGAAATGTTGCTCAAATGAGTCCGGGGTGCATGGAGCTTAGAGTTACCCGACATTCGTCTATCAGGATAAGGGAAAACCCGGGAAAACCCTTATCCAGATAACTCACCCTGACAGAGATTCGAGATCGGGACCTCTTGAACGTGAGGCAGATCCGCTATACAGACAAACAAGGGGGTGTCGTAAAGGTTTAATTATCACCCTTTAAAAATGTGACAGAGAGTTTGTGTTCATATGTGCTTGCTAGTTCTTCTCTACGTAAATACCATCCAGATTTACACTTTTTCCCAGCGTTTCTTGATTTTCCGAATACCTTGATTGTAGAAGTCTGCAGAATTCGCTTTAAAAAAACTCTTCCACTTCATTAATGACGTCATTCGTGTTGTCAAATCGGCGAACGTGCAACACACGGCGAACACACATTTCCGGAAACAAGAAAAAGTCACTTTGTGCGAGATCGGGCGAATAAGGTGGAAGCTGTAAGGTCTCAAAGCCACATTCCCTTGTTTTGTCAACTGCAACTTGAGATGAATGAGCTGGTGCATTGTCACCCAGAAGACGAACACCTTTGGAGTCCGAGTCGTTTCTTATTCGAAGCTGCTCGTAATTTATTCAGAAGATAGCAGTAGCACCTGCCAGTGATGGTTTGACACTTGGCAAGATAATCTGTAAGCATGACTCTACGAAAGTCCAAGAAAACTGAAAGCAATACCTTCCCAGCTGACTTTTGCTTCTTTGCCTACTTGGGAGAGGGGTAATCGGCATGTTTCCATTCCATACTCCTGGTTTTTGTCTCTGCATCATACTGATAGATCCAGGATTCATCCATGTTTACCAGACCGTCAAAACAATCATCTTCATCTTGTTCCAACAGCATCAATATCTGTCTTGAAAGGTCATGCTGTGTTTGCTTTTAGAAAGGGGTTAGCAAACGAGGAATCAACCGCGCATACACCTTAAACATGTGCAGTTCATCATGAATAATTTTCCGCTCCCTACAATAACTAAGATATGTCTCATTCATGATCACTTGGATGGTTGCTCGTCTGTTTTCCAGTATTAAACACTCCCCTTTCTTCACTGTGATAACATCGTCTCGGTCTACCAGCTCTTGATTCATCTGAAAGGGACATGTGATCAGTTTGAAAATTCCTTCTATACCTCATAATAGTGTTATACGATGGGAAATCATTTCCTAAACAGCGTCTCATCATGGATTTCCTGGGTAGTTTTGCCCTTCAGATACAGGAACTGGATCACACTACTAGCCTCAATTTTCTCCATCCCACACCTCAGTCACTTCTGGCACTCACTGTAAAAAAGCAAAATATTCAAATCACTGAAATACCAACATTAAGTCCCAAGGGATCAATGATGACACTGAAAAATTTTCATCACTCTGGCATAAAAACTACAGGGTTATAATTAAAACATTGCGACACCCAGTCGTAATGTGTATGTGTGTATGTATGTATATATGTATGTGTGTATGTATGTATGTATGTATGTGTGTATGTGTGTATGTGTGTATGTATGTATGTACGTATGTACGTATGTATCTACGTACGTATGTATTATGTATCTACGTATGTATGTATCTATGTATATTAATTTGTTGAAAGAAAAATCTTTGAAAGCTGTCAGCATACTGTTTAATATGCACACCAAAGTTAACTTTGCTTTTGAACAGTTGAAATTTGATGTGTCTAATTAGTTGGTAAATAAGCCTTAGCGGTTTTCTTAAAGTGAAGGTTTTTGTGTAAAAAGTAAGATATTGTTTCAATATGTATGTTATTCCATAGAGAATGATATGAACTACGAAAAGTATATGTATTTATATTTTGTATACTTATATATGTTTGTTCTATTTAAACCCAACAAAATGAAAGTTTAAGTCCATTTTGACCTTTCTTGTCAACGTATTAATGACCTGAAACGAACAAATAGTGCATAAGTATTCAAAACCTAAATTCAATATTTTATAGATCATATTATTCTTCATCCAATAACATAAATTGCTAAGCCTGACCTTTTATTTTGTAAGCAGAACTTTCACTCAAAGCGTAAATGCCAGAACTTTTGGACCAACCCATTACAAACCATGGAATATATTATATTATGAAACATGACACTAGATAAGAAATACATTTTATGTCCAATTAAGTGGAAAAGTAATGTCAGAATGAAGTCAAAATACGAGATTCGTTTAGGAATCCTTGGCTAGCTATGGCTTCGTTTGCTTCACTTAAGTTAGCCTCAGAATTCAGAGACTTTGTTTCGGCGCTTCCTATACGACCAGCTACTGCACTACCTGCTGGAAACAGACCGCTACTTGACAGGCTCGTAATTAATTTCAAAGGCTGCTGAAAATTGAGGAAACTCATTAAAACTACTGCACTCGAGCTACAGAGGAATTACTTGGTGCTATGAGGGAGAGGAAGGTGGTGATGGCGGAGGTTACGGGGTAAGGGGAAGAGATAAAAAACAAACAAACGGGAAATATATATTGTGTAGTAATTTAAAATATATGTTTAAACGCAGGAAGAACCAGCTCTGCGTTTCCTAGGGGGAATTATTGGAACGTAGATGACCCGCGGTGTCTCTGACTACTTTGCTCCTAGCTCACGTAGAAAAGGAACTCTGGCTTTTATTTTTTCATTCTACTAACTACAGAAAAGCGCACATTGTAATTTTTTCCCTGCCACCGCGCTGTGGTTTCCTATTTCTGCTAAAGGCGGAAGTTTTATGTGTAGCGCGCTAATAATAAAATACAGGAAAACTTTGCGGTTTTCAAAAATATGGATGAGAAAGGCATTTAAACAGGTCCCCACAGCTTTAAGAAAATGCAATTCTCCAGCAAATATTATGGAATTTAGCAGAAAATTAAAACAAGTAATTTTTGGGAACCCCACGTTTAGGTGTGCATATGCGTTATGGAAATAATGGCATTTGCTTCTTATTAAATGCATAATGAACCTTGGCTTCCTTAGAGGTTAGAAAACCGCCGTTGCAATTAATATAAAACGAAGTTAAATGACTGAAATCATAAAACTTTCTCCACCTGTTGTGCATTCATAGAAATTGTAAAACTTGGTAAAGCAAACCAATGCTTCTTTAAATGCTAAGTTGTTTGCTCCTAGTTCCTATATTTGTTCCTATATTTCCGTGGGTAAAACCGACATCGGAAGAAAATCGGGCACTTTGAAAAAGATTTCAGCATTTCGTATGGTGGACAAAGTGATTTGAGACAACATTAACGCTATAAGAGGCATCTAATCAAGGAAAAATGTAATGCTGGAGTTGCAAATAAACTTTCCAACTACTTTGTTAATTTGAACAATAAACAAAGATATGAAAATATCACAGCGTGTGAACTTGATTTAGTGTATGATGCAGTGAAACACAATTTAAGTTATTCTAATATGGACTGTGGAAACAAACATCTGTACTACATTTTCAGTGATTCTGCAATTGCTTCCAAAGTTTCCTGTGGGCGTACTAGGGCAGAAATGACAGAGAAGAATGCTCCTACTCCTAAAACTGATAATAACTTCGTATCCATTTTAAGATGTCCACAGAAACATTCTACCTTTTTCATTGACTACCGATGCATCAAACAGAAGCAATCCAAAAATATTTGCATCCGGTACTTTCACCATTTAAAGGGAGTGCAAAATGAGCTACTAGATTTTGTGGAAAGTGCTGAGAAAACATCTGTAGCAATTACTGGTTTGGTGCTGCAGAGCCTAGAGAAGCACAACCTAGATGTTAATTGTGTGTGTTCTTATTGTGTAGACAATGGCGATGTTAGCTATGGAAACAATGTGAACTATGTTTCAGTTATTAAGAAATAAAAACGATAATTTAGAAAAAGCTAATTGCTCTAATCATATCATACACTGCACAATTAAGTGTGTCATTGACAGAATGGATATTCATGTAGAAAATATAATTTTAAAGATTTATAACCACTTCTCTGTCTCTCCCAAAAGAAGGGAAGAGTTAAAATAATTCAGCGAATTTGTTAATTTGCAGAGGACTGAGATTTTGAGGTATGTTCAAACTAGGTGGCTCTTATTAACAACCGCCATTAACACCCGCCATTTCAGGCCACGCCGTGGCTCAGTGGTTAGACCGCTTGGCTCTCACCAAGGCGGCCCGGGTTCGATCCCAGGCGACTGCAAAGTGAGATTTGTGGTGGACAACACGGTGTTGGGGCGGGTTTTCTCCGGGACCTCCGGTTTCCCCCGCCATCTCGTTCCACCAGTTCTCCATCTTCATCTCATGTATCATCAGTGTCACCGCCTGCGGTGCCGTATGTAGTAAAAGCGGGCGTTAAACACTACACATACACACCCGCCATTTCACAACTGCTTCGGAACTGGGAAGCGATTAAAAATTATTTCAGTGACATTCCAATCTGTCTAATATTACTATCTAACATTTTTCATGAAGCGGTACTCAGAGGAAACCTGGCACAGCTTTTACCAAACCTATAAACATTTACCAAATCTAAATTAACTTAATATCAATAAAATTATCTACTGCCGCTTATAAGTTTAATTTTCTTCAGCCTGAAATATACTTTAATTTTCTAAGCAATGTTGGAAGTCAGCTGCAAATGGTAACTAAAACACTGGAAAAGTCAGACTTAATTATACTAGTTATATAAATAGATGAAATTTATCAGTTGTAAAATCCAGCAGAGAATGAAAGACAACATTTTGGTAGCAAGGCAAAAAAAAAAAAATGGATTGTCTATGCCACTACAGAAAATGGTTATTGCAGACCTGAACAACCTTTATTATAATATTGTGACTTTGTGGGTTCGTAGAATTAAAATGCTCTTTATTTTCGTAGAAATACACTTTGGCCAGCCCTTACAGTTGGAGAATTACGTAGCATACACAAATACAACCATCCAAGGTAGCCGTCCACAATCAAAGAGTTCACTTTCAAAACAGCTGTACGCACACGCACTTCCGATTACCACTCTCTCATTACTACTGTCTCAATAACTAATCTCTGCTTCCTTTTTATACCTCTACTCATCTTTCTAGAAAGAACAAGACGGCACAAAATCTTCCCAGTTATCTAACTATATCAGTTTTGGCAAGCCTTTTAGCTCCGCGCTATCTTTATCTGTTTTGGCAAGCTCCTTATCTACGCGCTGCACTGTCTCTTTGTGCGCGTCGGTCGCGCTATTGCAACAATGGCTCGCGACAAATGCTCCTCCCCAAGACAGGTCGTCCCGAACAGCACCATCGTAGCAACCCAGACGATTCAGGTGTACCATCAACATCTTTCCTCGAGGCACCTTCTGGCTGTAATAGACCACGTCGTTAATCCTCTTCACCATCCGGTATGGTCCTTGTCATGGTTGCTGAAGTTTCGCGCAGTGTCCCTTGGTGTAGGAGGGGCGGCACAACAAGTACAGGTCACCTTGCTGGAATCCTTGGCCGTTGGCTTGCCTGTCGTATCGGGTTTACATGCGGTCGCTCGCCATCAGGATATTCTGACGAGCCATTTCGTGCCTGTCTTGGAGATGGTCCACAAGGTGCTCCATATACTTGCTTGCTGGCTGCTTCGCTTCCGGGGAACTCCCAAAAGTCAGGTCACAAGGCAGGCGTAACTCTCGGACGAACACTAAGCTGGCTGGTGTCATCCCAGTGGTCTCGTGTGTTGACGAGCGGTAGGCCAGTCTCGCTGATGGCTGGCCCTGACCTTCCTCAGGTGTAATAAATATAAATTATCAAAGGATATTTTAATATAAAATATTAGTTTTGGAAATTAGTGATAAGAATGTCTTTCCTTTGAAGTTTTTCTTCTAAGATCTTGATCTAGCTCGCCACCATGCCGTGCGACTGCGGATGTAGGGCTGTATTGCGGGTCTTGTTCACCCTAAGCCTTTTCAGTGTCTTCTTAATCAGGTTAGATTCAACATTGCTGCCTTGATCACTGTGAAGGTCTAATGGCACACCAATGGCATTCTGTGATTGTCTTCGCCTGCTGGTTCAGGATGGCATACACCTCCGGCCACTTGGTGAAGTAGTCCACGACCACCATCAGGTACTTATTGCCTCGGTCGGACACTGGGAATGGTCCAGCTATGTCGACAGCGATGCGTTCGAATGGCGCTCCGACGTTGTACTGCTGCATGCGACTCCGGCTCCTAGTCTGGGGGCCGCGACTCACTGCGCACGCATGACATTGACGGCACCATCTCTCAACGTCTGCTCGAAGCCTTAGCTAGTAGTAACGCTGTCGGAGTTTGTTGATCGTTTGGTTTGCTCCCAGGTGTCCTCCTGAAGTACGGGCGTGCACTTCCTCTAAGACCTCCGGGACCTTACTCCGGGGAAGTACCAACTGTTCTCTCTGCGTCTTCCTATCAGGTGATTCCCATACCCGGAAGAGCACGCCCTCCCTGATCTTCAATCACTTCCATTGGGCCCAACTTGACTTATATGTGGCGCTCCGTGGTGCGATGTTCCATCGGTCGGTCTCGTTCATGCCTCCACTTCCCTCAAGAGTGGCCCCAATTCAGCGTCCACCAGCTGCTCCCTCCTCAGGCCTGCACTATCCCAATCATCTGAAGGCACTGCCGTGATCACTCTGACAGCTACGGCACGCTCATTCTCTTCCACACTTGTGCACTGGCCGCAATTTTCCGGGCAGGGTCTTCGAGACATGGAGTCTGCTTTGCTGTAGCTCACCCCTCTACGATGTTAGAGGTAAAGTCGTACTCCTACAGCTTCTGGGCCCAACGAGCTGTCTGGCACTTTAAGGTTCCTAAAACTAAATAGCCAGGTGAGGGTGGAATGGTCAGTCCTCAGCTGGAATGGCTGAACGTACAGGTACTTGTGGAGGTGCTCCAAGGTCTTTACTACCGCCAGTAATTCTCACCGGGTGACGCAGTAGTACTTCTATGCCTTGGATAGCGTCTTGCTGTAGTAGGCTATCACCCGCTTGTGGCCGTCCTGGACTTGGGATAGGACACCTCCAATGCAATGGCCGCTGGCGTCGCTGTCCACAATGAAGGCGCCACCTAGTTCTGGAAATCCCAAAATAGTAGCACTGCAAAGTGTCTTCTTCAGCTGTTGGAAAGCGACTCTGGCATCCTTGTTCGCACATCAGGCAGGTGTTTTTCCGTCAGGCGGGTGAGGGGTTTTGTGAAGTTGGAGTACCCTTTTATGAAATGACGGTAATAACTACACAGCCCGATGAAACTGTGCAATTCTCTTCTATCCTTTGGCCGAAGCCAATCTCTCACGGTCTGTGTCTTCTCCGGTTCTGAGGCCAATCCGGTTCGTGAGACTATGTGGCCCAAGTAGTTTACTTCCTTGCGGACGAGCTGGCATTTCTTCGCCTTTAGTTTCAGGTTGGATGCCTGCTGTCTCTGTATCAGCTTGCTCAGGTTGTCGAGATGGTCTTCGAAGTCTTGCCGATGATGATGTCGTCCAGGTAGAGCAGGCAGGCGTCAATCCTCTCATCACTGACTCCATGAGGCATTTAAAGGTGGCTGGTACTTTGCAGAGGCAAAAGAACATAACTGTTAACTGCCAAAGCCCTTGGGCTGTCGACAATGAGGTGTTTTCCTTGTCTCTCGGGTCTATAGCCATCTGCCAGTAACCCGACTTCAGATCCAGGGTCGAAAACCACTGCGCAGCAGCAAGCTTGTCCAGAGTGTCATCAATCTGGGATAAGGGGAAAATATCCTTGCTGGTGACAGCATTCAGCTTCCTGTAGTCCGCACAGAAACGTAGCTCGCCGTTCTTCTTTGTCACCAAGACTAAAGGGAACACCAAGGGCTGTCAGACCCTTCGATCGCTCCCCTGGATCTCATGTCCTCCAGCATGTCCCGTAGCGAAGCTGGTTGTGCCAGCGGAACGGGTGTAGGTGGTTGCAGAATAGGCCGTGTATCCCCGATATCAATGCAGTGCAGCTCCTATCCGTGCTGCTGTAGTCGCTGTTACCTTGGCTGAAGACGAGCTGGTATAGTATCAGCAGTTTTCGAACCATCTCGAGCTGTTCTGCGGTCAGGTTGTCGGCCGCCCTCTCCAATAAGCTTTCCAAGCGGGGAATCAACTATTGCGTCGGCACCGGCTCCTTTGCCTTGTCCATTGGCGTTACACTGACCACGAGCTCGCACGTTTCCAACTCCGTCGCAGCCTGGACTATCGGTGTCTCTCAGGTTGAGCAACCTCACTGGCATTTCTTTTTTGCACGGCAACAATATCCTGGCCACACAGAGCAAGTACACAGGTGTCTTACGGTCCAGCATCATGCTCTTCGTTCGCTGGCCTTAGAGTCGCGCTATCACCACCACTACGCTTCTGACGAGACAACCACGTCTTCCTACAGGATGACTTTGTAAATTCCCAGGCATTCTTCGGGTTGCCGGAGTATCACCTCTTCTTCATTGAGCCGCAGGACCTTCCTGCCAAAGTCGACTGTCACCTCGTGGCTCCTAAAGGACATCCAGTTCTAGTATCACCTCCTCAGCCACCCTCGTGACGAACACCCTTTGACGTACGGCACTCCGACCCAAGGTCAACTTCAGCAGGGCCTCCTTCTCCACAGGCAAGTTGTCGTCCGATTCCGTCACAAGCTGATATGGTCGGCTCGGTTTCCTCAACGGCAAACCCCTGGCTACGTCAGGTCTGATGATAGTCACAATGACCCAGTGTCCACACCGAACCTACCGCGATGAGGCTGTCATCCATCCGCCGGCTGACGGCGCGCAGTGTCACTCGAGGAGATGGTGGTGATAACGCCGACGTGCCCCTCGCCACGACGGCCTTTACTCGTTTTCCGGGTGCTCTCCTTCGTATGGGCTGGCCATACCTCCAATACACGCCACTAGGTCTTCGCCGGCGTCCGTCGGCTGGCCTTCGGTCTCCCAGATAATCCTGGTTCTCGAATTCGTGGCAGCCGTCACCTTGGCCACCGCCATCCTCAATGCTACCGTTAGTGCCTCGTGGATGATTTTGTAGTCACCGAGCATTTGGAACTGATGTATCTCGGTGTCTCGTACCCCGTCAACGAATGTTTAGGCAGCCTCTTTCGATACGAACTAGGTTGGGAGGTTGGCTAAGGCTTTGCTGGCCAGCGATTCAGTGGCCTGGCTGTTCAGTGGCGTCTCCCCTGGCCGCTGCGACCTTGATGTCAATTGGCTGCGGTAGGCTTTGGTTAAGCGGTGGCTTCCAAAGCGGTTTTCTAGGGCATCCCAGATGTCCTTGGACGTCGCCACTGTCTGGACCGCGTTCAGGACCTCTGCGGCCCGTCCTTGGAGGCTATTTATTAGCTGTGCGGCTTCTTCCTCTGGTGACCACTTGTGTTTGAGAGCCGTATCGAATTTGCGGCGGAAGACTACGAACGTTGACGTGCCGTCGTACTTTGGTGGCTTGAGCGCGCAGATTTTGTGCCACGTACCGGCGCGTCGGCCTTTGAATCCCTCAACCTCCTGCCAACGACGTCCTCCATCATGGCGTTCAGGTACTTTGTGTTGCTTTCGGCTTTTCCCTCTAAGTTGTTAATGCGGTTTGCCAGGACTTCGACGCGCTCGTCCACTTACCATCCGCTTGCCGAGCTTCGTGACGTCCTTCTTCACGCTGGCCAACTGTTCCTCAAATTTGGCGGCGAGGGCCTCATTCGCAGCTTTCATTTCTGTGGCCAGGCTGTCGTTCACCGCTTTCGTGTCTGTGGTTAATTCGGCCTTCATTGCAGTCCTTGTCGCGGCCAGGTTGTTATTTGTCGTCTCCAAATTCGTGACCAGGTTGTTGTTTGCAGCTTCCGTTGTTAATTCGGCTTTCATTTCTTCCATTTTCTCTAAAATCTTTTCCAATGCAGCCTCCATGGTCGTATGTCTCACTTCTGACAAAAATTATGACTTTGTGGGTTCGTAGAATTAAAACGTCTAATTTGCAGAAATTAAAATGCTTTTTATTTCTATAGAAACACAATTTAGTCAACCCTTACAGTAGCAGAATCCCGTAACATACACAAATATAATCTTCCAAGGTTCCTTCACAATCAAGCAGTTCACTTTCAAAACATAGCTGTACGCACACGCAGTTCCGATGACCACTCTCATTACGACTGTCTCAACAACTAATTTCCGCTTCCTTTTTATACCACTACTCATCTTTCTAGAAAGAACAAGACGGCACTAAGACTATCTGGTTACCTAACTTTATCTGTTTCAGCAAGCCTTTTATCTCCGCGCTATCTATATCTGCTTTAGCAAGCTCTTTATCTCCGCGCTGCACTAGCTGTCTCTTTGTACACGGCAGCCACGCTATTCCCCTGCATATCTTACAGCATTTTCTTTACAGAAAGGGATTGAGTTCGAAGATTTTGAAAAAGCCACAGAAATGTTCACCTAGTTAACATTTCTATTGATGACCTGTACGGGCAGTTCAGCAGTCTTCCCGATTATCTCTGGAGCAGTGTGAACAAAAGTGGTGATTATGCAGCAAATTGGCTTACATTCTTTTCGTCAGTGCCCGGGCATGACAATTCTGTGGCAAATATTCCAAGGTGGTAGGATATCTGATTAGCATCCCTGGTTGAAATACTTTTGTAGAGCGAATCTTTTAATTGGACTACACAAGAAACAGTTGCTCAACAGATTTAATCAAGGCAGAGTTCCAGGTCACAGTAAACCATGACAATAAATCCTGTTCAGAATTTTATAATTCTGCAAAATGTGATGTGGAGTTATTAAAAAACGTCAAGAGTTCAGTGAAATACAACGAAATGTAGCATGTCAGGTTGAAGAGCACTTGGAAGGTTAATAATGTGCATAATTTAATGTTTATATGTAATATGTTTGCCGATTTATCTTTCTTAGTTTAAAAAAGTGTTAAAAAATCAGACCTTCCTTTTTTCCCCTTTGAAATCTGGCAACGCTAACTAATAAATCTTATAAACGTTTCACAAAGCACACAAAAGACATAGTTCTCGTTAAAACACACAATATTTGTCAAATATAATTTAATTATATTTAGTCATTTCTATGTAATTCATCGACTTCTATTTGCATTTTAAATTAGTAGCACTTTTCTACGACGGGAATGCGTTATTTACTTTCTGTCTCTTTTTCATGCAAAATTAAAGGAATTTGAAATCCAGCAGCGACCAGCTTCTAAATAATTTGACTATCGCTTAAAGCTTACTGTATGGATTTATTCCAGTATCTAATAATCTATTTTCAACAACTTGTTTTCAGTTTCCGTCCTCCAGCGCTGTCATATCCGGCGAGCAATGAATTAAGTGAGATGATGCTCAAATGAGCCCGGGGCCCATAGAGCTTAGAGATACTTTACCTCCACCGTTCAGGAACAGGGAAAACCACGGAAGGAACGGTAACCAGATAACTCACCCTGGCCAAGATTCGAACTGGGAACCTCTTGAGACGTAAAGAGAATTATGTAAGCTATGGTGATTTCTTTTCATGGTATCATTATCATACTCTGTATTACAAGATGCCCTCGGTACCTTACTTGCTGCATGAGGAGTCTCGGGTTCAATTACCAAAGGGGAAGGGGGAGTTTTTCTCTGGTCAAAATTATTTTCTAAGCTCTCTCGATTCGGAAGCATGTGTGGGGCTTGGAAATTTTGTATTGATATTTGAGAAAGGCATAAGAATTTGACAATTTAAACGAATAGCAAAGAAAGTCTCGGAAATCATTTTGCTCCACAAAAGATTGTATTTGACACAAATTATCTGTTTCAAGGAGATATAGAATTTTTGTATAGTAAGATTTTGACTACCTCTAACGATTTAGCAGCTACGAAAATCCACAGAATGATAAGGATTTCATATAATCTTAGAGACAGCTCAGGATAATACATTTCATTTGTTAAGAAAACGTTTAAACATACATTATCTTTATCAAAATGTTTAGAGCCATTCTTGAGAAACCTGAATTTTTTTTTAGAAAAGTGAAATTTCTGTTAAATATTCTTTGTAAAGGATATATAAGGGTAGGCTATGCAAGGTTGAGGAGATTTCCTTGAATATCTTCTTGTCGCATTCATAGAAAATTGTGAATGTCAACATCAAGTTAAGTTTTTAATTATTTTTCCATGTTGAAGTCATGCTGTTCACAGCAGATAGGCCCAAATCTTTTTCTAAAAATGATTATTTTGGTTTCAGGGGGTCTCAATATATTTTCGGTGAAATCTCGTCATCATTATTTTACATAGTAAAGATAGTAACAACTGAGACGTCAATCAGTATTGGAATAAAACAAGAACAGCTTCGGATTCTATTAGGCACAATTATAATCAGATAAGAATGCAACAGTAAGAGAGGTACATCTCAGGCTGAAGGAAACAGAAATGTATGCTTTTATGAACTACAGAAGCAAATGCTAATATGTTATATTGCGATACTAATGTGGTAAGCACTTTGTACACATGGAGGAAACGTTTGAATAAATGAGACACTTGCGCCAAGTTAATTCGATTTCCGGGTTCCGTTATGTGCTTACAAGAGGAGTATTGCATACTCTTTTTTTGCACTGTGTATTTATATCAATCTGCATTTTATTAAGATATTAGCTGAAATAATAATACATATAATTGAAGAAAATGATAATATAATACATATAATTGATGAAAATGCATCGCCGATATGCATTGCTGAGGAGAAATAAGTGTTCTTGATCATGTCGCCATATTATACTTTTTAAAGTTGCAAAACGAATTTGACTACGGTTTCATTCTGATTATGGAGAATTTTAGACGGTCTGTGCAATGATGATGAAAAAGAACAGGCGTGGGAATTTGGATGTGTTTGATTAGTACCAAAATTTCTAAACAGAGGTATGAGTTGGTATAGCATTCAATAATTGTACAAATTGTAGTATCAAAATCAATATTTCAAAATAAATGTTTTTGCTTACTGCACTGGTGCTTTTGTAATTTTTAAAGGATATATAAAGGTTATGTAACATAAGGATATTATAAAACCCATTGGCAACTTATAACTCCCAATGTCACCCAATAAAACTCGACCATTCCTCTCTGTGGACATTCTTTAAACATTGCTCGAACAGCAGCAATATTAAAGTTATCCATAGCCAGATGTCTGGTGTCAGTCATAAATTTGCATACCAAACTACTTTTAGCTTACTGCACCAATTGCTGTAGTTGGATCTTCGTAGCTAAATTCACTTGCAAATCGATCTGCATATTGTTTCGGCGATAACGACGATTCAATATTAAGATAATGGATATCCCAGAAATGTTTTAGAATAAAGCTTACTTTTGGGCAACATGAAATCAATAAATGACAAAAAAGTAATAGAAGAATTAGAAAACTGTCATGCTGCATTAAAAATTAGGTATCCTATATAAATAATGGCATTGCAAGAATGATAAATATTGACCCCATATAACACAGTTTTGGCCAATTTCTTTCAAATGGGGATTTTTGAGACTTTCTTGTGGAACGTATACAAATAATGACTTATGTTAAGAGTGTGTTATTGTCAAGCAAATAGCTATCATATAAATCTAAAGTTACCAGAAGGGGAACGACAAATCAGCCACTAAACCATCTTTTACTTTCTATGCTAGGCACTTGCGCCAAATATTTCATTCCACCCAAAAGTTTGACACCACAACTTCATCAGAAATGCATATTTTGAGATGGTGTATACGTCAAAAAATGTATTTAAGGAAAAGGCTAGTCTGGGTCTATCTATGAACAGCACAACAGAAAAACAAGGTTAAATAAATAGGCAACTTGGTAGACAAGTTCAAGGAACTGCCACGAAGTACATTAACTGTTTCCATCCACAGTGAATGATATAATTCTCAACGTTTTAGTTTTATAAAGATGGATCTTTCGATTTTTGTTAAAATAGCATAGGTTTAAGAATTTTTCACCACAGCTTTAAATATGTATTTCCAATGTAATTTTCAGGGGATAGCGTCTTTGTTCTGAACAACCTTCGTATATCTAGTAAATGGCAAGACATTCAGAAAATCTTGTTACATTAAAGAAAATCTAGATCGCCTTTAAATACAAAGGATATCAATTTTTAGGTATTCACTAATGAATAATGGTTTAAAGTTTAATGTTTCTGCCACCTATATAGTACGTAGAAAAGGTATTGCATTCCGTTCAAAAAGTCCGTTAAAAACACTTCACAGAAACAAAATTCTTGAGAACCTCTAATGCCATAAAAATAATTCAATTGGGTATTTGTGCTCACATAAACATCATATCTGTAAAACAAGGAATTGAAAATACGAAACTGTGTAACAGCTACACAAGTTAAAAACAGTTTTTGACAAATAGCTTTTTTTCTGCAATGAAAAAATCTCCAGATGCACTTTTGGAGTTTTTCACTACTTGTATTTTTATCAAATGCGAAGCCGTCATTCTTTTCCTGTGTCCTGGTCACCCAATATTATTGACGAGCGATGAATGATTTGACTAATAATTTTCTCTGCAAAGTACTATGCTCAAAATCCATTAAATTCCGTTGCAAAGTAGTCAAATATATATCTAATTGAAGAGCCTTGTTGCTTAAGAACAAATATTTGTTTTTTTTTCAGTGCTCTCTTCATATAAATTATAATGACGATTTATTTTCACACTTTACGATGTCTGTTAAATCTTAGCTGTTTATGAACAACTTAATTACAATTTGTCATCAAACTTAGTAAATAATTACAACTTTTCACACAAGCTATAAGATATAACAGGTTCCGCCATCTATGGACGGTATTATGATCTAGCGGACAATCCGTATAATTGAAGGCATATTTGGTATAGCCACGCCGTCCTCATTATTTGTGGCGATGTAAATAAAAGCACATGTGCGTGTGCGACATCCTTGGCTGTTTATTCCTGTAACTCTCTGTGGATGAAAAAGTTTAATATAGTTCCCTGTCATTTTAAAGACCTTACATCTAATCTCCATCAAGGAATTCAGGAGCGTAAGATGGCCATGCTTGTTGTGCTTTTGTGATTATTTTTTCCAATACGTGTGCAACATGTTTCACATCGAATCTATACTAAATTGACAATATATTTAACGTGTTTCGCTGATTTATTGGCTTACCAAATTACTCTGTTATATTACCAATATTCCTTTGGAGTTATTATGTTAAGGTCAGATAACATAGTCCTGTGAATGGGAACTACTTCTTGGTCCCACTGTGTATTTTAACAATGCTATTAATTGCCGCATCCATGGCAGCGACACCACTTTGTCTGAATGTTGTCCCTCAGGAGTTCTTTTATATGCCAGTAAACCTACTGACATGTAGCTGTATCTCTTAGACACACATAGAATTTGGTACGGGACACTTCCACTCAATCTTTCAACTTGAGTACAAACTAATTTCTGAATAGTCACCTTGCTACCTGCCCAAGGGAGAAGATGAAATTGCTGATCTTTCCCCATTTCTAGGTAAAGATGTGTTATTGAATAAGCAATAACTTATGCTGTATTATTGCTATTACCGAATAGACTCTTGGACGAAATGTTTATTATTATTATTATTATTATTATTATTATTATTATTATTATTATTATTATTATTATTATTATTATTATTATTATTATTATTATTATTATTATTATTATTATTATTATTATTATTATTATTATTATTATTATTATTATTATTATTATTATTATTATTATTATTATTATTATTATTATTATTATTATTATTATTATTATTATTATTATTATTATTATTATTATTATTATTATTATTATTATTATTATTATTATTATTATTATTATTATTATTATTATTATTATTATTATTATTATTATTATTATTATTATTATTATTATTATTATTATTATTATTATTATTATTATTATTATTATTATTATTATTATTATTATTATTATTATTATTATTATTATTATTATTATTATTATTATTATTATTATTATTATTATTATTATTATTATTATTATTATTATTATTATTATTATTATTATTATTATTATTATTATTATTATTATTATTATTATTATTATTATTATTATTATTATTATTATTATTATTATTATTATTATTATTATTATTATTATTATTATTATTATTATTATTATTATTATTATTATTATTATTATTATTATTATTATTATTATTATTATTATTATTATTATTATTATTATTATTATTATTATTATTATTATTATTATTATTATTATTATTATTATTATTATTATTATTATTATTATTATTATTATTATTATTATTATTATTATTATTATTATTATTATTATTATTATTATTATTATTATTATTATTATTAATTGGTATAAAATTGCACTTGTTTCAGAACTTGTTTCCTTTCTTTTATCCCGCGCGTTTTTTTTTGTTTTTTGTTTTTTTGTTTATTCGTATTTAACGCTTTCTTCAACTTCAAGTGTTTAGAATCTATTTGATGTACCTCACCACGAGAGAAATCTGAAGGATCCCATTGCTACGTGTCCTGCTATAGTACATAAACATGATCCACTGAGAAGCAGAAGCCAATTTGTTCCGTTTATTAAAATTCCGATAAGGAATTACTTCCTTTGCAGTATGTCTCAGACTAAAATATAAAATAAAATAAAATCTGTAATAGAACACCCTGGCATCTAGTAGAAATATTCTAGATATATATTGCAAGCTTAACTTTTCATAATATACTATTATTGTACAAAGACTCGTATACGTTACATGCTAATAACCAAATTAAATACAAAATAATAAAACGATAACTAATAAGCTAAATAAAATAAATAAATTCAAATTATATATATATATATATATATATATATATATATATATATATATAGTGACTTTGTGGGTTCGTGAAATGAAAAGTCCAATTACACCACTCCAAAATGTGCTTTATTTCCACCGACTTACAGTTTAACTCTTGCCAATTACACAAAATTACGTAATGCACACAATTACGATTCACCAGTCCGTCCGTTACAATTTCACTTGTCCTCGCGATTACATAAACTCCGATGCACATACCAGTTACGTACAGTCTTCCGTTGCACAATCCTTTCGTTCATTAACACGTCACTGACTAACCCTTCCTTCTTACACCAAGAACTGTGCTCACTCACACACTAACCAACTGACTGACTCACTCACTGACTAGCTGCAGCCCTTTTTATAAGCATCTCGCCGTCTTCTAGACGTTTCCAGATGATGAAAGATCCCGTAATTTCTGGAACCAGGTGGAAGAGAAACAGACCGCACAATTATGTTTCTTTCCCCAGTCGTCCCTGTCACCACTATAAGACAAACGAGGGGAGGGCGTAGCTAACATTGACCTCCCCCGTCTTCCGCTCCCAGCTGCTTTACAGGGTGTTCCAACGGTCGCGTTACACTGCTCCCTCCTCAAAGCTGTTCGCCCCGAACAGCCCCAACGTAGCGTGCGAGGCGGTCCAGGTGTACCACCAGCATCCGCTCGGAGTTTCAGCCAGAAGTAGCGCTGCCGTAGTTTGCGAATCATTCGGTTCGCTCCCAGGTGTCCTCCTGAAGTACCGGCGTGCACTTCCTCCAAGACTTCCGGGACCTTGCTCCGGGGAAGTACCAACTGTTCTCTCTGCGCCTTCCCATCGGGTGACTCCCATACCCGGAACAGCACGCCCTCTCTGGTCTTCAACGAGTCCCACTGGGCCCAGTGCGACTTGTAGGTGGCGCTCCTCGGTGCGATGTCCTCCCAGGTCGGTCTCGTCCCTGCGTCCACTTCCCTCAAGAGTGGCCCCAAGTCTGCGTCCGCCAGCTGCTCCCTCCTCAGGCCTGCGCTATCCCAACCATTCTGCAGGCACTGCCACAACTACTCGGACTGCTGCGACACGCTCCTTCTCTTCCACTCTTGTGCGCTCATGGCCGTCCTGGATCTGCGATAGGACACCTCCAATGCAATGGTCGCTGGCGTCGGTGTCCACAATGAAGGCGCCACCCGGTTGTGGGAAACCCAAAATTGAAGCACTGCACAGGGTCCCCTTCGGGTGCTGGAAATCGTCTTCGGCGTCCTCCGTCCACACATAAGGCCGGTTTTCCTCCGTCAGGCGGGTGAGGGGTTTTGCGATGTTGTCGGCCTTTTCCTCTAAATCATTAAGGCGGTCGTCTACTTGACCCTTCCGTTTGCCCAGGTTCGCGACGTCATCCCTCACGCCGGCCAAACGTTCCTCAAACTGTGCGGCGAGAGCCTCGTTCGCCGCCTTCATTTCCGAGATTAGTTCGGCCTTCATTTCTTCCATCTTCCCGGCGATGTTGTCGTTGGCCGTCTTCATTTCTTTCAGTTCCGCCTTCATTTCCATCATCGTCTCGAAAATTTTCTCCAATGCCGCGTCCATGGTTGTAATGCTCGGTGATGTTATCTTCCCGCTTCCTGACACCAGTGTGACTTTGTGGGTTCGTGAAATGAAAAGTCCAATTACACCACTCCAAAATGTGCTTTATTTCCACCGACTTACAGTTTAACTCTTGCCAATTACACAAAATTACGCAATGCACACAATTACGATTCACCAGTCCGTCCGTTACAATTTCACTTGTCCTCGCGATTACATAAACTCCGATGCACATACCAGTTACGTACAGTCTTCCGTTGCACAATCCTTTCGTTCATTAACACGTCACTGACTAACCCTTCCTTCTTACACCAAGAACTGTGCTCACTCACACACTAACCAACTGACTGACTCACTCACTGACTAGCTGCAGCCCTTTTTATAAGCATCTCGCCGTCTTCTAGACGTTTCCAGATGATGAAAGATCCCGTAATTTCTGGAACCAGGTGGAAGAGAAACAGACCGCACAATTATGTTTCTTTCCCCAGTCGTCCCTGTCACCACTATAAGACAAACGAGGGGAGGGCGTAGCTAACATTGACCTCCCCCGTCTTCCGCTCCCAGCTGCTTTACAGGGTGTTCCAACGGTCGCGTTACAATATCCATAAATAATATATTCCACTTTTACTAAATAAATTATATGAAGAACATCTGCCGCATTTGCAAATGAGTGATTTTTACTACCCCACTTTAGATTTTGTTCAATTAATTCTCTAAATAGTGTGTGCACCCAAATTAGCTGTATAATTTTTCCGCTGTAGTATCGGGGGTGGTTCTGGTTTCAAGTTTAACTTTTCTCTTCTCTCGTATTTAGTGTTATCACTTAGCTGATTAAGAAATACATCAAAATATTTCCTTAGCTGTTGGAGCCTTTTATTATCTTTGTTATTATTATTCTACTTCCATATCGATTGTTTGTCCTTAAATGAACTACTTGTACCGATAATTTATGGGCTGGCTAATTGGTGTTTTAACTGTAGCTACTTTAGAGTAATTTGCTCCATCACAGCGAATTGTACATAACAGTGCGACCAAGAACATGCAACCAGTGTCCCAAACAGCAAGCATCCATTGCTTTCAGTTAGAACAATCTCATTGACAGAAATCTTTATTGGTGGTGTCCTAATGGTAGTGTGAGGCCCAAGGCATCCTTAGTAAGCCACTCCGTATCTATGAGGCCTTGCCAGGTCTGAGATGATGATGATGATGATGATGATGATGATGATGATGATGATGGGCTAATACTAACACTATAATAGTGTGTGTGTGTGTGTGTGTGTGTGTGTGTGTGTGTGTGTGTGTGTGTGTGTGTGTGTGTGTGTGTGTGTGTGTGTGTGTGTGTGTGTGAAAAATTAAAAATACAGCTGATTTATTTGTCCTGTTTGTTGTCACGAAACTTGATGTATAAGTATTTTAGCCTGAAGCTTATAGGTATTCTATAACAATAAGGGTGAAATCAGAACTTCTTTATATTTCCTTTGTTTTTGTTTTCAGAAAAGCTTGAAAGCGGTTCTTATACACTATGATAACCTGAAGATTTCTGCACCCACTGCTCATTCTGCCCATCTAAAAAGAAGTTATGAAATTATGAGTGTGGCATTAGAGCAACGAATTACAACTTCCATCAGCGGGAAGTTTCCTTGAGAAGAGTGTGTCACCTGGCTGCAATCAAGGATTGCAGCAACGACTTCATGCGTATATAGAACATGTTGTTCGAATATCAAATTTCCTAGATCCCTATTTATATTATTTTCCACTCATCCTTGAAAACAAGTAATGGAGAATCGTTAGCAACGTTTTCGGAATAAGGCAATGATGTGAGGTTATTGCTGGATTCAGTATCGTGATGCTTCAGAGAAATCCCACAAACGACAATCGACTAATAGGTGTTTTTTAATTCCAATTGTTAATAAGTGATTTACTTTCTCCATATTTGTTAACAGTTGAAATTGGAATAATATTTCATTGCTTTTATAGTTATGTTTTATAAATTAATATTGTGAAAAGTGACTTCCTTTATATTTTTACATTTGAAAATTTGCAATAAGCAATTTTTGGACATTATTTTAAAATGTTAGGTTTCAAATGCATACCAAACAGCATAGAAATGTAAGCTGTGTAACAGAATTAGCTTTCAGAAAGGTTTAACTTTAAACTTTGTTTGATACACGCCTTCAAACTAGAGTTCCTATGGCTCAAAAGACTCGACGCACTCATAAAAGCAAAGTAATAACAAAGCAATAATTCATTAACCTCTAATATATTTCAATATTATTTCACTTAAAACATTAGAAGTGACATGCTGCATAATTCATCTGAATAAGACAAAAAAACAATGATTTTTAACTTAAGCGTACCTAATATTGTTATAATTCTAATTAAACAAGAAGTCACTTTTTAATTCAATCTTCTACTTCTTGGAGTGAGGAAATAGACTTGCTTCCAATACATTTTAATAATGACTAGTTAATGTTTCTTATTGGCTTAATAGCACAATGGCTTTAAGCTTAGATGTTATAAAAGGTCCCTCATTAAAATTGGTCTGCATCTATATACACTAAATTTGCGCAAAAAGGTCTTGGTGCTCGCTTGATTCAAAAATAGTTGCGTGTACACCCTATAAGGGGGACAGACTTATTTGGATATATTTAAAAACTTAACACTAACTCTAGCTTTGCCTCAGGCTCGTAGACCAGTGTCTTGAATACGAGCTATGATGAAAAGCACACCATCGGTATGCATCGGTTGATATCTACTTGTAAATACTAATGTCATTAAAAACCTTTCATTCATACATTATCTCTTTCTTTTGAAAAGCACTTTAAGTAAACCATACTTGTTTAGGATATTTTGACTTACAGAACACACCCGAATCAAACAGAAGGCCAGAATTTAAATGTATACTTGAACTTAAGTCAAAGGACGTGACAAAGCAAAATGGAACTTTCTTGCATGAACGTACTGTGAACCACAGGTTTCATATTTTTATTACGGCCAAAGACAAACCAACATTTTTTTTTCTGAAACTTTATGATGAATTTTCACCGCACGAAACAAATGAAGGGTCCATTATAATTAAGTGTCGATCGAAACATCCTAGGTAATGTGGCAGAGGTAAACATTTTATTTTGCTACCTCGCTCAAGCAATCGTCTACCCGCCGAGCTTAGGAAAGCTTAAAGGAACCAGTGCGATCGTGATTCACCCGGACAGAAATAACGGTCTGCGATAAAACCGCTTAGAAGCAATATAACATCATTTATTAGTGTCTAATACGGACCGCGGCTGTGCAATATGCAAGTTAAAAACACACCATTCAGGTTATACGTTACCGGGGTGCCAATAAAAGCCTGGTCCTTCTCCTTAGTCATATAAAATTGAACAAAAGGTATAGAACTAAAGCACATTATGCAGGTCAGCGCTGCTAAGAACGAAATTCTGGGAATTTAGACAGTATAAAGCTGTCTAGATAGCCAATTTTATATTTTTTAATTTTTTCTTATAGAAATGCAATTATGTACCTTTGTCAAGTGGTCATGCAGAAAAGCGATTTAGTTTTGATTTTCCTCTGATGGCTGGTATAGGAAATTGAACTGCCAAAACACAAATTAATATATAACTCTATTATAAGCACCTTTAACGCTCTACTGCTACAGTTTAGAGATGTTATTTGATTTTTATAGCTTAATTCGTAAATCAGCAGAATACATGGAATTTGAGCTCCAGATTTGCTGAGGTAAATTAGGAACCTCTTTTTTTCTAATACGGGTATAGACATTAAACACCTCTATTTACCGCTAATCTTTCACATGTTTGCTGCACTAAAATTATTATAAAGACAAGTAAAATGAAATGAAGTTTAAGAGTTCCTGGATCTCTCTTCATTATGTTCAGTGAAGTTCCAACGCATTCATTAGGGGAGTAATTCCTTCCACAGCTAGGTACAAGAAGATAAAACATTAATAATTCACTGTGCCTTAGGTCAGCACTCTCACTCTCGCTGAACCATTTCCTGATGTAAGAAGGGTGTTGAAATGTTGCTTCAGGTAACGTCTTGTTTAGATACGTATTCTGCAATGTTGGTAAACAAACTACAAAATCCTAAAAGCAAACGGAATGAAAAATAAAGTTACTCACATCTGCCCCAATGTAATATTATGTCCTCTCCTAAAGTATTCATATTTTGTTTTTCCTAGCGTAATTACCCACTTCCCTAAACAATTATACTGCATAAATCGCTATTACCTTTTAATTAATTTTACTAATTACATTTAATATTGTGTTAAGCACAAATGAATGCGCTTTCAGGGACTATGGAATATACTTTAAACATACAATATAGTTTTGAAACAGCGAAATGTAAATTACGAAGGTACACACAGCTACACCTGCGGCAAAGAAGATATTAATTATATTTTAAAATATTTAAATAGGTAACTTATCGTTATTATAATTTTTCGTCATATTCTTAGGTGAGTATGACTATCGCTTAAGAATATAACACTTTGTAAAGGGCGTTTTCAAATATGTGTTGCTGTATTAAATACCCTGAAAATACATCACATTCTGAGGACACATTTCTCAAAGATTTTCCGTTGCTACAATTATAACAGCAACAAAGTGCAGTCACACGCTTCGTCACTATGCATTATGAAGATATATG
The DNA here is from genome assembly GCA_030765055.1 of Mantis religiosa. Classification (NCBI taxonomy): domain Eukaryota; kingdom Metazoa; phylum Arthropoda; class Insecta; order Mantodea; family Mantidae; genus Mantis; species Mantis religiosa. The sequence continues at coordinate 141,765,923 of CM060948.1, forward strand.
GTTCAGTGAACAAGAACTCTACACTAGATACAAAGTAAAAGCGCGAAGACACTTTTGGTAGAGCCAGCTGCAGGTGTATTTTTTACTTTTACGTCATCCAACGTTAAGTCATATCGGACGATGAATGGAATGGGTGAAATGGTGCTCAAATGAGCCCAGGGTCAATACAGCTTAGAATTATCCGACATTCGTCTTTCAGGGTAAGGGAAAACCCCGGAGAAAACCTTATCCAGGTAACTCACCTTTACCGAGATTCGAACTCGGAACATCTTGAACGTGAGGCAGACACGCTACCACCATGCTACCGAGGCGGGCATAGTTTTTGTTACGTACAGCATAACTTCATGTAACATAATACGAAAGGACGTCTAAAATCATAATTTATTTTTACTTACAAGAAATCTGGAAATGCCAGAAAATATACTGTGTTTAATTTTTGACGTCGTCTAAAAACTCTACCTATGTATCTCGCGCGTTTATTTTAAGAGTTAAACTGTTTAAATAATTTGTTGACATCTTTAACAGGCAAATAAGAATTAAAAGCTTAAGATTTGCAAAACAAAGGACTAGTGTAATATACAAGTATTTTACAGCGTCAGTAAAGCACACACTTGATGGCAGTGGTCTAAAAGTTCCGAAGATTAACCACGGAATTCTGCATCACTAGCCCGCAGTCGTTCTCTAGGAGACACGGTTTTCCGCTGAGTATTGGAAAGTTTGGAACCCTGTAGACCACAACCCCTGTAGAGATGTCTTGTTTAAAAAAAATCGGACTTCGATGAAAAGATGCTCAAATGAGCCCAGGATCCGTAGAGCTCAGATTTACCTCACATTCATCTTTTCAGGATATGTAACCCTGAAGAAAACAAAATCTTACCCAAATAACTCATCTTGACCGAGATTCGAACTCAGTATCCCGCCTTGTAGGGAAGATGGTAGCATGTCTGAGTCATATTCAAGAAATCTGGAGTGCGAATCTCAGCGAGTCACATGGATAAGACTTTTTCGGGGTTTTCCCTTGTCCTGAAAGACAAATGTCAGGCAACTCTAAGCTCAATGGACTCTGGACTCATCAGATTGCCCACTTTCATTCATCGTTTGATATAACAGTGTGTAGGAGTAAATTAAAAAAATAATTATATTCGAACTCAGTAACTCTTGAACGTAAGGCAAGATACTCTATAGCCTACGCTACAGAAGAGATGCACCCTGATACGTGCATGTATTATGTGTATGAAATTATTATTAGGCACACTCGGGTCGTTTAAGTAGATTGTGCATATCTATACGTATATTGCATATGGGCAGTTAAAATTTACTGTACAAACATTGGCAGAGTCCACTCAACAATACAGATTTCCCTGAAGCCCATAGGCAACGTTTATTTGTTCGTTTGCTTGTATACGACTGTCAAGGTCTTACCCTGAACTGACACCAATGCCATCTAGCTTATTTACTGTTAAAATGATCTAGAACGTTTCTTGTCTAAAACCGAACCCCAAGCTTGAAATTTATTAACGACCGTATGAAAGGCCTAGCAATTAATAAGAAATTGGGGTCTGTCGTATGATAAAAGCTAGAAAACTAATAGGACGCATTTTATTTCAGGAAATAATGGAAGATGCACGATTGCCAGTTTGTAAGCTAAACCTTTCAGTGCACCTCTGGGAGCACCATTTCGCTCGTGGCTTTCGTTCCCTCCTCAATAATGATAATGGGTTATCATTTTATTTAACATATATATATATATATATATATATGTTTTATGAGAAAGGATGTAATGGATGCAGACTTGGACGTGTTGGTTGCAATAAGTTTCTTTATTCCATCTTCGAGATGTGGGTCACATTTCTATCTAGAGGGCTGATGCTCTAGCGCTAGAGGGGTTGAGTTCCTTGGATAAGGTTGACCTTCCGCGTTTTCCCCTTATATTTACAAGGAAAGATATATCAAGTATCCAATACTATAAAGGTAAATACAATTCTTGTACTGTATAACGAATATTATTAATATAAATAATTTATTTTAAGTAAATAATAGAACAAGAAATAGCATATAAGTGAAATAACGTAAATAAAAGTATACGTGAATATAATTATTTGTTTAACTATACATGAGTAGATGAATGCTATTTAAAGGAATAAGTATACACTGCCGGTCAAAAGTTTTAGGACACTAAGCTCTTGTTACGGAAATGAAGGAATAATATTTAACAAGCAGCAGAAATGATAAAAATAATTTATTTTATGTGTCTTTTTGTGCTAAACTTTCTTTTCCTCAAAAAATCTACCCTTTACAGCACTCACTTTTTTCCACAATTCTGGGCATTCTCCTAACAAGTTTTTCCCCCACACACTCTTCTCCATATTAATCCAGGATGTTTGAAGGATTTTCCATAACTTGTTATAGAACTAGGACACTCTTTTCGAACTTCTCCGTCAAATTCCTCACAAAGGAGTTCAATCGGGTTTAGATCTGGTGACTGGGGTGGCCATTCCAACACCCTTAACTCTCCTTCCTCCTGTTTCTTCTATAGGTAGTTCTTACACAATTCGGACGTGTGTTTTGGATCATTGTCCTGCTGCATGTTGTATCCTGGACCTATTAATCGCATTGCTGATGGAATAGCATATCTGCTCAAAATGGAATGGTAGCCATGTTTATCCAAGTTTCCTTTAATTTTGTAGAGCTGGCCCACTCCGCTAAATGAAAAACATCCCCAGACCATTAAAGAGCCCTCATCATGTTTCACTGTAGGTGTTATGCAGTCAGGATGCATCTTTTCAGCAGGAGAACGGCAAAAATACACACGGCGTTGTTATCCAAAAACCTCGAATTTGGATTCACCTGTCCAAAGAACACGTTTCCAGTCTTCAATTGTCCAGTTTTTGTGTTCTTTTGTCCATGCCTACCTCATCTGTTTGTTTATGGGTCTAAGAAGTGGTTTCTTCACTGCCACCCTACCCCACAAATTAGATGACGTCAATCATCACTTCACAGTACAGAGAGGTTTCTTTGGTATAACTGGCATTAAAATCAGACTGAAGTTCTGGGGCAGTCAGCCTTTTATTTCTTTTACTTTTCAGAACTATTGATTGGTCCTGTGTTCTGAAAGCACACCTTGGTCTTCCACTACGTTTCCTGTCCTCGTTAGAACCAAAATGTTGTAACCTGGGGATTGCATAGTTAACAGTGGACCGTCAAATTTTTAGTTTTTTGAGATTTGCCGAACACTATATCCATCCGGCTAATTATCGCGGTTGTCCTCAATATGTGGCGCTGAAGGAGCGCCTCTCTCGACGAACTCAGCTACCGAGCTTCTCACCGGCACCTACACCTTCGTCGTCAGTACAGTGCCTGCAACAGAGCGACGTCCACAGCAGCAACCTCAGCATCAGCATACACCAGTCTTTCATCGAACGACCGCTCCTGGTGCGCAGCATCGGACCTATTCTCAACTAACGTCTTCTTCTCCTTCTCCTCCTCCTCCTCCTCCTCCAAATGGTCCTTCTGCTGATCAGCCCGTGGATTCTGCTTCGACGCCATCTCTGAATTCTCTCTCTGATCTGGTCTTACAGTTATTCTCCTATTTTCGCACTCTGCTTACCCCCATACTACAACAATTAACGCAGCTACTTAGTTCTCTCCTTCTTTCCCCATTTCCCTATGGCAACGCGTAATTTCGTCAGTCTGAAAAAGCTAAAACTCCTTAACTGGAATGCCAATGATCTCCGTGCAAAACGCGTATCTTTCGTCGCTTTTCTTACCATGCATAACATAGATATCGCTTGCGTCACTGAAACGCACTTTCTCCCGAACGAGGCCTTCTCAGTTCCTGGCTATAAGATCTATCGCCAAGACCGTGTAGCTGAAACAGCTTCCGGAGGTGTTGCCAATTATGATAAAACCCACTCTTAGTCACAGTGCCATATTTCTACCAGCTGTTCCTACACTTTAAGTTACTTGTGCTGGCTAAAGTAAGCGAAGCTTTGGAGAACCAGGTTAAACTGTGGGGGAGCAGAGCAGCTCGGATACCAGAGAATATCCAGAATGGGGGATCAGCCCAAAACCTGATATCAGATTGAAGAAGTAGATGACATTGAATGCCGGTACTATGTATGAAAGAAAAGGTGTTTTGGAGCAGTTGAGAAAATGAATGGTGGGTGAAACCGGAGAAGTGGGAGAAAACCTGTCCAGATATGATTTCGTCCACCACAATTCCCACATGCGGTCCTTTGGTTTCGAACCCGGGGTCATGTTGGTGAAAGGTGAACGGTCCAACAATTTGGCTACAGTGCAGCCTCTACTGGAGAGCTTGCGAAAGTTAAATAAAGAAGAACAGAAAGGAAACCGGAGTTTTCGTGCCCTCAAATACACATAGACGACCTAGATAACTGTGCCACATCTCGTTTTAAACTTCCACTGTTGCTGTAGTTGAACAGCCTAATAGCATCATATTTCAGGTATGGACAAAAAACATGAAATGTGTAGCGTTTAACGCCCGCTTTTACTACATACGGCACCGCAGGCGGTGACACTGATGATGCATGAGATGAAGATGGAGCACCGGTGGAATGAGATAGCAGGGGAAACCGGAGGTCCCGGAGAAAACCCGCCCCAACGCCGTGTTGTCCAGCACAAATCTCACTTTGCGGTCGCCTGGGATCGAACCCGGGCCGCCTTGGTGAGACCCAAGCGGTCTAACCACTGAGCCACGGCGTGGCCTCAGGTATGGACAGATGTTACTATTAAAAAGTATGGTAACTAAACATTCTTGTTAGAAGTCCTGATAAAACCATTGATTTCCTTATTTACCATTGCTGTTTCAGTGTTTTTAACTAAAGACCAAAGCTCTTCAATTATAGAGATTAGAAAATTAATGCTGGCTAGAGAAAACTCTCCATTCTGCACACGGGAATCGGACCAGGGACCTCTGGATTTGGAACCTAGCGTGCTAATCATTAGACTACAGAATTAGTCTCCGAACATTGTTATTTTAATTTTCTACTACAGATTAAAGTAGTTTAAATATTCAAATAAATTGTGTTATCTAAAGAATATATCATTTGTCCCCTTATTTTGCCTTAACTTAAAATTGACGTTAACTACTTTTGCATTCATACTTTTTTGAACTGATTAATATCCATATCACATTTTATTCTTCATTCATATGTTATACGTATGCCACCTTACAAATAGGAAGATACCTAATTATTATTTATTTAAATGTGTTATACCTTATTCATATTATGTGAACAAATCCTATTTGAGGTTAGAAGTTACAACAGATAAATACACACCTTACAATGATTCCCTGTGAAAAATGTACATTATTTTCTAAACATAGTTAAAATAATGTTTTAGTATACCTATTAGATTTGGACTTCCCTTTCTCCCAAGCAGTTAAAATGCAAGGTTCTCCATATACACAAAATTTCAATTGCACATAGCCTTAAGGATTCAAATAAAGAAACGCAGTGTGAAATTTTATAGCAACAACTTTAAAATCCTTGACAAGTTTGCAGCGCAACAGTTCCTCAAATTCATTTAGCACAGCTTCCAGTGTTAAGTCAATTCTCAATTAAATTGTATTCATATGAGTAATTATCCCTACACCAGTGATCTTGTACTGTTTTAAGAAAGTATGCCCACTGCTTGAGAACCGACCGTAAAGGAAACATCGCTGCTAGCAGTATGTTAACACACTCCTGGGGACTGCCCATACAAAACCTATTCTCGCCTTAACATACGCCTTTTCCCCCTTCGTATTCGCTGCATGAATTTGCTTCTCTTCTAAAGGAAAAAACACTTTGTATAAATAATGCATTTCAAATCTCGGAAGCTGTCGAACTAACTCATATCGCCAGATCAAAGGGGAAGAAGAAGCAGCATATAACGCTTTCAAGATATAGGCCGTACATCAGGGGTGGCCATAATTACTGCCACAATGGTAAGTGCTTCAGAGAAATGAGTATGTGTACATATTTGTTTACTAAATACTGATGTTAATACATACTTATGCAGAACTTCAACATGTTTTTCATAAAATTAGCTGTAAATATTTAATTTTCAACAGATAATTGTACTTTGACTTCTGTTCTCCATTCATTGTGATGGCTAAAGTATGTGACTAAAATCCTTGAATATTGTATTTACTTCACTTCAAACGTTTTCTAAATGCAGCAGGTACTATTAGAATACGAATGCATGAACTTTCGTAACATCTAAATGGAACGCATTGCACTACCAATTACCAACAGGGGTACTGAATTTTAACATTTTGACCTGCACAGCCAAAGAAAAACTGATGAAATTCTAGAAGCATTTTATATATTTTGTCAAAGTTTAAACCATTTCCGATGTCGGTTATAATTGGGTTCCGCGATTGGTCCCTTTAACTTCGTTCTACTATCACCTTTTATATTGAGTCCGAGTTACTGAATATGCTCTGACCGGCAAACATTTATAAGCAGCCATACAATAGTGATGAACTACGTTTATATTTCGTTTGTATCAAAATTTTTGTTCTAGCTGAAAAGCCTAATTTTAATATTAATTTAGTTTAATTTCTAATTTTAATGCTTATTTGAATGCAAAGAAATTAATCTCATACGAAAGAGCTGATACAATCTCCTTTAGTTTTCAAACTAAATGAGAATTAAATAAATGGGTACTCCTAGTTGGAAAACCGAATAAAATTATAAGTTAACTTGATATCGAAAGTGTAAATCCCTGATTTTATTACTGCCCTCATTATATGGTACATGGATGACATCAAATGCTTATGAATCACCCTGTGTCCCACAAACATTTTTCTTGTCTTGCACGCTAATCTGGCTCTAATACATTCTTCATATCTACCAACACATTTCTAGTAGAATTCAAATCTGGTGAATAAGGAGGCCAATCACAGTGATATCTCATCTTTTCTAGAACCAGTTTGAAACCTGCTACTTGAGTGTACAGAGTGATTATCTCAATGGAATTCTATAATTTCATCGGAACAACTTCTCCCTATAGAGATGACCATATTTTCGAGGATATCTTTATACTGTTGGTTATTTAATGTGACATCAAAGTGCCACAACATAGCTAGACCATCCCGTGACATGCCTCAATGCGACATGCGTCATTGACGATCTATTTTACTATGTATTTGCGTCATATTGCTTTTCTCTTGGGGGGGGGGGTTGTGAATATAAGCCTATTATAGTTATGGCTGACATTTTCTACTGCAAATGCAAGGTGAGATAGTCTGTGAACGTATGTGAGATTCTGCTTCTTAGCTGCTGATTGTGCAAAGAGCCCTACTGTAGTCAAACTACCAAGACTGCGCGGTTCGACCCATGGAAATTGGAATTACTTCAATTTTTTAAGAAATGCAGTGGCCTGCTAAGGAGTGGACAAACAATTTTGGCCCGAACCAGGGCATAGATGAACAATGTCTTCCCTGATTTAAATTCATTCACTTTTTATTTGAAGTTAATTTTTATTGGCTTTTTTTCAATTTTAGTTTCAATAATTCGTACAAATGGAAATGCTTATGGATATGATCAACCATATCATAGCCATAATAGGAGGGACTTCAAGTGTTCTTGAGGCCTGAGACTCAAATCCAGCAACGTTCACTAGCATACGGAGAATTACTTGTCTTTATGTGTACGCTCAGGCATAGTAAAGCTTAGTATGGTTGCGAAAATACGCGGAATTCCAAGGGGCGTTTATTTTGAAAAAGAAAGGAATAATTTGTTTGTTACTACGCATGAATGAATGGATGTCTTATGCACCCAAAACATACGACATTACCATGTATCTAACACATTAAAATACAGTTAAAATAGGCACACCAGGGAAAGCAATCGAGATTTCCCCGAATAGGAGACACGTGGGTTATCCACTTGCCTACCATATTGATGTAGCTTGTGCCTTTGAAGTAAATGTCGGTTGGTAGCACGGTATTAGTATATCGAATTTTGTGAGCGTAATGTCTGTGAATGCTTCTGATGTATTCCGAACCAAATTTCTTTTCTGGGAGTTGTTTATTTATTGTCTATTATGTTTTACATATAGCATTGTGCATTTGGAATTAACCACTTTTATAAACAAGTTATGTTTTAGCATAACATTAATATTAAATTAAATTCACACTTATAAAAATGCTAAAAAACTTCATAAGATAAACTGCCCTTTGCTTTAAAATTACTGCAGGTGACAGCAAGGCAGGGGAAAATGTAACTGATATAGGCTAAACCATAGTAGAGAGTAAAAAATTACAAGCACATAAATGAATAATTCCTTTGAATGAAACCAAATAGAACACATATCACAGTGTAGGCTTATTGGTCCTACTCTCCTGTCACAACAGTTACATGTAATTACTGAAAATTGTTTTTTTATCTCCACTATCGTTAGCATCTCAAAAACCTTCCGAAACTACTTAAACTAATTCTTAGTATTCGAGCATAACAGTGAACTGTATAGTGTGCACTAGCAGTTGTGTATAAAATAGTCGTATAAGTAAAAAGGAAGAATAAAACTATCCATATTAGCAACTCCAAAATTGGCTCTCCCTTTTATCTTTGCTGAAGTATTTCAAATATTTTGACAATACTGGGTCACTGATGACAAGATTAAATAAATTTACCAACTTATTGATAAAAATAGCAATACCTTTGCATATTTTCTCTATGCCACTCCTGGAATGTTTGCTGTAAATTAGCATACTTTTATTTTGGGTTTAAAAGTGGGCCTCTTCTACATTAAAAATAAGGAAAAAATGTTGATTCAGAGCGTTGAGCTCAGTATACAGAGGATTCTTTCATTCTTTCGAAACAATTAGCCTACTACGAATTTTAGTCCAACAAATAAAAGGATTTTTCACACTAGGCATAAACATTTTATTTGTCATTACAACTAATTTTGTAATTATTTGAAATAAAAACAGCATTAATTTGTAACTTTTAGCACTGGCATAATCTACACAAGGGTTACAATTTATTTCATACAGGTACATAACTATGTAATTTTGACGTAATCTGCAACTTAGATTAGACCTGCTCTCTTAAGCTCGCGTAATTCTCTATATAATGCACATATTCATATACTGCGATATGATACGATAGATGAAAGTTTCTCCAAGTATATTAGGCTTGTATTGGAACATCCAGTACCAAGTAAAGGTTAAGCCAAGTGAGGTTAAGCCAAGCTTTCACTTCAGCTGACATGACCGCTCTGAAATTCGTCTCTTATTTTGCAATAACTATTGGAGATTTTAGTCAGCAAGAAACATTAAAAGTTTCTACTGACAATCTTAAAAAACTTCTTGAAGCTGAATGTATCTTAAAACTTCTATTCATACACTTTGCTATTTACATAGTTTCTATTGCTTAGAAAAAGATGCACCTATCTATTTGGAATATTTTTTCACAATTTTAAAAACAAATTAGACACTGCTTAACAGGTTATGAAAAGTGAAAATACAGGAGAAATTCGTGCTAAATTCCTTTTGCGGAAAATCACCATTCACAATTATCCATGCACCAGATACAGATTTACACACAGGCATTTCAGAGTAAATTGGACTGCCTGAATAAAAAAGGCTTTGCAATCTGGTGTTTTCAGTCCGCACTCCTCTTCCACCGTTTTGGTTGTGCAGCGAGGCAATCTGCTCTAAAGACGAAAGTTACAGATACATAATGTTAGTAACAAAATAAGGTGTGGTATTTATCTCAAATAAAGTTTAAAGCAACGTTTTTCAACATCAAAACTTTATTCACAATTCATGTATACACAAAAGGAATTCAACGACACTGCATCAGTTATAGCTATGGAGCAAATACTGGACGAAAATGGTTTAGAGTAGACTGGGGCTGAAAAGGTGCCCTTCAATGACATCTGGACTCCCCCTGAATTTCTCTGGTGGTCTGCTGTCGGTCAGATTTTCATTTGTATTTAATACGGTCTTAACAAGTGTTGTGTACACTGAATATTTCTCATACTAATGATAAAGCTTGGCTGATATTATTAAAATTGGGAAGTATACCTAGAAGCTGTAGCACATGAGGTATATAACAAAAATTAGGTACTTTTATTCCTGCTTGTTGCAAATATATTCTCAAATGTTTATTCTCAAAATCTTAGAATAAAGATCCGCAGGAACTATCATTTTAAAAATGCGCTATTGAATTATTCAGGAGTATATTGGGTTATACAAACATTCCCATAAAATATAGATGTAACTGTTAAATAAAAAACTTAACTGTAATTTTGGTAACATTATTTAAACATAAAAGATAATGACAGCGCCTTTTAACATGTAGAATAGTTTGCAGAATCAGATACCATTAATATATACAGGGTACCTAGGTCCTAAAATTTGTTATAAATGTTTAACGTAATGTAAAATAGAAATATATAATGCATTTTGGAACTTTTATTAGTAAAACTACCATAAAAACTGTGCTAAAGGCTTACACCTAAGAGTGTCCGTTACAGCTATGGTGTCCGGATGTACAAAATATTTTGCATAGACCAATTTTATTCAGATTTATTCCCTCTTATGGACTCTCCTGTTTATTTCCATAATGTTCAATTATGTGTGTTCCAAGTTACTACAATCCAGCTTTGACGGAAGAACGCTAAATTTTGAGCTAGTGAAATCTGGAGTAATTTTTATTTTTATTTCTTCACGAATTCCATAATAGGTTTAGAGCTCTACTTTTCCCGAGCAATGCTGTTGCACATTAAATATTGTTTTACTTACATTCAGCGCGGGAGTTGTATTGCTTAAAAGTGATCAGTGTGTTTTTTTAAAAAAGGTATTTTTCCATGAAACGTTTCATGTAAGGTAACTTAAAATCTTAGTTCGCGATTCTGGTTACTCTAAAGCTAGAAGTTGTGGCTATTAGAGTTCACTATTAAAAGAAGGAGAAGGCTGTCAATTTGAAGTTGACGGAATCCCTCATCAATGGTAGAGCATCAAAGTGAATGAAAGAGCATTTATAAAACATTTAAATATTTTTAATAACAGAATTAAATATAAGCTTGTAATTTAAAACAAATAAACAACCGTGAATTGTAGAAGATCAGGGATGCAATGGTACAGAGTTTTATTTAGTAGTCACGAAATGTAACACAGCGTTCAGATTTTCCTCTGCTTATTAATCATATCTATTCGGGAATTAATTAATAAAATTAATTGAAATTCTTATATGAGGCTATACTGCATTAGCTTTACAAACGAATATTTAGTTTCTAGAAAAACTCATTAAGAAGTTAAAGGTTTTCTGTAATATTGGTAATTAAACAAATTAATGGAACACAAGATTTTACAATTATTACTGAGATAAATGGTTGCTGATATATATTACTGACTTTGGTTCATAAAATAAACTGTTTATCTGATACAACAAATCATGTTTTCTCCATTACCTCAAGAATTATTGGGAGATATTAATGAAAGCTTTATGCTAGTTTTATCACTAATCTGAGGAAATTTTTACTGGTGATGATGTTGTGAATAAGCTTCAATGGAATAAATTCAGAAAAATTATACTCTATAATCGTTATTTAGCATAAAAAAGGAATTAATCGTAACTGTTATTTAAACATTTCTATTTAAGAAATATTATAACAAAGATACTTCTAAAATACATGCAATTTGAGACAACATCAGTTCTTTTTATCTCGTTAGCATAATATTGCTCACAGTTGACCCTTGAGGGAATTCAGATTTTATTAATATTACTACACATTTTTACATGTTCTTTCACACTACTTTCTTCATGTAGCATAAATTCTTCTATGTCGATGTTATTAACTCAAAATATTGCTTTCCTTATACATTACGCCTACCTCTAGACACCGCGCAGCCATGTTGTTTCGCCAACTAGATTGGTTATTCTGCTGGTAAATTTCTCTAAACTACGCCCTAATGTCAAAGGACTTGCTTTGAAATGACTGATGTATCATATTCAGTAATATGAGAGGATTTAACGGCATATCCGCATATCTTTATCTAAGTGCTTAAGTGAAAATGGGTGATTTAGGAGACTTTGGATACTCACCATGTTGTCTTCTTAGGGTGATCAAACACCCGGAAATTTTGACAAAAAATTCGTAGTTCGATAATGTATGACAGTCGGTTGAAAGTATGCTAGTTGGATTACCTTGCAGAAGCTCATCTCTTCTACATTTTCAACGGCTTTTTGGGTGTGAAGAAGCTTTCTATACGATGGATACGTTTCTTAACAATGAACATTTCGAAAGAAAGTTTACATCTGTTTAATCTATGTATATTACAGTTAAAGTTCTCCTACGCTTAATAATATTAGATGCTAGATGGATTCACTACCGCATGCCAGAAACAAAAGAATTGTCTAGCGAATGTATGAAAACAGGTGCTAGAATACCTCGCAACAGGATCAGCTGAGGGACGCTGTTCAAGTTAAACATTCTTCACCTTGCGAGAAAGAAAGTTCCTTTCCATCAAGGTAATGTTCCCTCCCATAAGTCTGGGATTGTTGTTACAAAACCACAATGACCTTCGTCCTATTCACCAAGTTTGCTTTCAGCGAAAATGATCTTGTTCCCAAATCTGAAGAAACGGTTAAGTGAATAAAGATGCACATTAAAAACTGAGGCTGAAGTTGAGGCAGACGGTTATTTTCCATAGTTGGACAAATAATTTTTACTGGAGGTATTAAACAGCTGAAAGTCACTGGACGAAATGTACTGATTTACATGAAAATAAAAATAATAGGTACTTTTAAATCTTGTATTTTCTTAATCAACCTGAAAACTTTAAGATCGACCACCATAGAAGCATCTACAATAACGACATTTATCGTATATCACTTATGAAGTATAAAATTTGTTAGCAGTAGAAAGATATATAGTTACCTCACTTTCTATTCTGAGACTATTTAATTCGAAAACATTAGTTATCCCTCATGAACAGTATAACTCATTGGAGCTAGTGGTACTCGCCAGTCAGAGAGGAAAGATTTGTGTTCTGATCACGTACGTCCAAACAGGAGCAGAAATACACATCACCCAGGGACATCCAAACCGGACCAGAGCACTGCAAGTAGAGCAGAGTGGTATTTTTTTTTCTAATGTGGAAATCACCAATGTAGAGGGAGACCTCAAGGATGACTAGGCCCAGGAGACGATGTGCACAAGCAGGAACAGGCTCCCTTACTTCTCCAGTTAGAACGCAGGGCTGATCTGATGTCCGCCACCCGGCTAACAGACTACGAGACACATGGTGTCCCTCTGCCTCGAGGATATCCATATAAATCAGATCTGTCAGGAGATTCAATCAACGTTAGGAGTAAATCTTTTCAAAGCGCATATCCGCTGCACAACCATAATCACCGAACACCTTCGCCTGGTCCCTCCGTCTAGAAAGAGGTGATATTAAATTATGGAGGTAGGAAATGTTAAACGATAAACACGTGATTGAAGAGCAGCCATCCCAACTTTTACCTACCTCCTCGGAGATACCACGAAAAAGCCCACAGTGACAGTGGCCGGGAATTCTGACGGTAATCAAATCCGTGACCTCCAGATGTTGTTCCTCACGCGTAACGTCGAAGCCGTCTTGCACAATACACCTCCGATTCACTTTATTTCCTAGATACGATCTAGTAGTGAAGTCACAGAAGAATAAAAGACGTTTAATAGAGCAACTGTCTCTAATTATAACAGATCAGAGCTACATAAAGAGAACCGCGCCAAAGGTGCGTGGAAAGTACTTAAATAAGTTATTTGCTAATATTTTCAAGTGTCTTTTGCGATTTCTCTACACAGAGAACCTTACATTTTCTTACGTATAGGCTCGAAAGCAAAGAACATATCAAACTAAGTAGCCTTTTTGAAAACTTGTTATCCACTAGTGGTGAAGATCAGCACACTAGTATTGGGTTATGTATACAGTGTTCAAAGCTGAATGGCTACAGTTTATGTAATAAGCGATCGCATATGCAATCATTGCTCATTAACCCTGTGGTGGTGGTGGTAGGGGGATTCTGGGTCTACTTACACCCAAGGCTGCTTTAGGGCTTATTTCGCCCTCTTCAGCCAGAATATTATTTGTTTGGGAGAGGCAGATGGCTTTTTTTATATTGTTATATATAATTTTTTTAGTATTTTTATATATTTTTTTTTATTTTTTATTTATTTATTTATTTATTTTTTTATTTATTTATTTATTTTTCATTAACCGTCTGTTCCAGTGACCTTTTATAATTGCAGAACCGAGTAAAATAAAAGTCCTTTAATGCCAAACTCATGCAAAATGAAGTGCTCTTCTAATTAGCAAGGTGTTTATACTGCATTGACTTTTCTGAACGCCAAGGGTTAACTTCATTAAATGTCTTTCAGTATTAAAGTAAGAACATAATTCCAAACATTAAAAAAGGTCAACATTGTTACTTTATTTAGAGTGATCGGCTCCAAATTCGTGCATTTTCGGTCAAGTTCATGACTATACGAAACTGCAAATCTTATTCCAACTGCCCACTTCTCCGCCAAGACAGCTTGGGGTGTATCGTACGAGAGTTGAACAATAATGTGCAATGCAGGCCCATTCGGTCTGTCGCAGTTATGCTTATGCTAGTTTAGGCATCTTTAAATTCTGAAATATTTAAGCTATTTAGTGATCGAATTGCATACATATCCCAACATAAGCTTAACATTATGAGCAAAAATACATTTTATAAAACAATTATTTAAAAAAAAATTACAAGTTGTTTATAGAAATTCTAAGACTGTTTACAACATAAAAGTCGAGTTAAGGCAAGAAACGTGTAATTAAAGTCGTTTTAATTAAATTTAATTAAAATATGAATGAATAAAGTGATGAATAACCTTAGGCAAATAAAAAATGAAGTGCATTATAACCGGACGCAACTGAAGCCAAGGAGCAATATTCTCCTTAAAAGTGTAAAATAGAAATGACAAATCCTTTACGTACACACCACTAACCATTTAACCATTGTCCATATATGTATCTTAAAAGTGGCACCTAAAAACTGATACCGAATGTATTATTGTGCCAAATATATGAAATTAGATAACCATTACCGAATGTACAGTTTCCGTCTCCCTTAAACGTTATGAATATGAAGATTTAAGTGCAATATGCAACAGTTAAGCATTATTTTCTCTTCAAAATTTAGTGATTTTTAGCAGTGTTTGTAGTAAAATGTTTGATCTAATACTAAATCGTGTGGCTCATAAATGAAACTGTTGAGTTGTTGCTCATCTTTTGCAAGATGGGTTTAGAATTCAATTCGTTTCTTCGTTTTCTATTTGTAATGTACTAGCAGTGTTGCAGCTCACTTCTGCGAGACATAGCATTAGAGTTGGCTTCCTGTGGCTTCCTTTGGCTTCCTTTTATGGTAACCAAACTCTGAAATTCCTACTGAGCCTTTCAATTAGCTCTTTATGCTTTTTGCTATCAGATGAATGCAATTTGTGATTGCGAATGATAATTCGGTATTCACTTCCTAAACGGCTAGTGAAAACATTAATACAGGCGAGTGTTTACCTCTTACAGACGAGTATTACACATATCTTTCGTTACAGAAAAGTAGGTGTAATGTATTCTCAAGCATAATATTTAACAAAGCACAATTTTACCATTGTATGTTATAAACGTTCTCTCATACAAATCTATGAATTTTGATAATCACATACGTGGTTTACTCTCAGTTTGACAATATACAAAGTGACTAGCGTGGCAAATTTCACTTGGTCTGACGGCTATGCCTGGTTGGTGGAATCCATCTCTAGATCCACATGACATCTTAGAAGTTTTATCGCCAGGCGGCACGCTTCTGAATCTGCAAAGGAAAAGTGAATAACTGTTACAAATGCAATTTACACATGTTAAATATCCTGATATTATCCCCGCTTTGGACACAACAGTTTATGCAATCTTAATATTACAAATTGTATAACATAAATAATGAAATAAGTTTGCATCAATAGTTCATGTAAGGAAGAGCGTCTTCAAATGTTATACGACCTTAGCTTCCGTCCCTACATTTCATTTGTTATAATATGGAGTGTTCAGCCAATAAGCATGACAGCCACTTGCATGCGTTCCCTTCTTGAGAGAGAAGTGAGAAGATATTAACGGACTGTGACGTGGCCTATTACTATTATCAGCCCAGTATATTAAGTAATTATAAATTCAGATATTTATTATTCTAAATTTAAAAATGCTTAAAGATTTTTGCATCTTCGTTGGTAAGAGAAAGGAATATAACAAAATAAATGCACATACTTTCTATAAGCCACACAACCGGTAATATCAGTATTACGTCACTGCTGTACGAAATATAGAATTGTTGTTACAGGCACATGTGCCATAATGAAACAATTATGCAAAATGTTGAATGCAGTAACCTCTTTTTATAATGGTAATATTCTAAAATGTATGCTGAATTGAATTTATAAAATTAATTTAATGGCATAGGTTGAGCGCGTCTAGATTAGTGTTTAAAATTAAAAAATAAAGGGAGAGGATGAAATGTAGTTGACGGCATTTACTACTTTAGGCCATAACGAGTCAATCTCTAATCTGGGAGAGCTTTGGGCGTCCCTGTTGCTCGAGAAGCGGGTGGAGATGGTCGTGCTAAGAGCCTGGAGACTAGCAATTCTTCAATAATTCAACACGGCCGCCCTGGCGGATGGATGCATAATATCTCTCCCCTCCTTACTTTTGCCTGCAGTCCCTCTTCGCATTATTTTTTCGTCTCTCGCCAAGGGACAGCTATAGCTTCCCGTCCTTTTGAACTCTTCCCTGCTTTTTCTTGCTATCTTCAAAAAGTCATCCATAAGCAAGACTGACCAACAATAAATCTTTTGCATACTGAACGTCATGTAAGAATCGAAATTTAAACAAAACAACTGAGTAACATTTAAGAGGTTGTGTAGAAATATGCGTTTACATCTTTTTAACATTTTTTAGAGAATATTGCTCCGCGAAACAGCTTTAAGCGTAGACTAAACGGCGAAAGCTGAAGAAAAAGAAATCCTTGTGTATTGTACAGTACAGTTAAGTACAATACTTATATTTCAAATGGTTATTTAATACGCTCCTGCATCTGTCATTTGGAATTGTGAATTCTGCGCCACTTCACAGAAAAAAATTGTGATGTGTTGGACTCCTATGACTTTCCCTATCTTTGTACGAAATATTGGAATGGATTGGATTGTTTTAATGGGATTCGGCACCTCGACCACACTGGTCTTTTGTACCTATGCCACCAAGTGGGGCACCACCGGAAGGAGGATTAAGTGAGAGGAGACAGAGGGCGGCCAATCCCGAGGAGTCACTACAGTACACAGGGCGGGGTCCCTACACCTTACTAGATAGAAACTCCCCGGCGGGTCAGGACAATCGTCATTCCACCTACCGTTTAGCCGAAACTGTCACGAGGCCGGTTCGGAGACCGAAAGCTCTCCCACCGGAGAGAGAGACTCAGGCCGACAGTTCTACCCTGAAAGGGACCATCAGATGAGAGATGATATGACATTATAATGGAGATGAACTGGACGGACAGGAAATTCGGGGAATGTAATTAACCTACCCAGCATTCACCTAGCTACCCGGTAAAAACCACGAAAAACCCCAGGGTCAGGTGGGTAGGCCACGGGAATCGAACCCAGACCTCCCGATTGCAGGCCACAGACGAAACCGCTTGAGCCATCCCGCTCAATTGTACGAACCATTCTTACAAATGCTCCATTTAATTCCTGTTAATCGAAATGAACGTTATCTGTTGGCAATTTTCTTTGCAGCTACAAGAGAATGTGGGAATACAGTTGACTTTAATCGATAGCCAACTGTTTAAATATCTGGTTGCTCTGTGATGTCTTTGAAGTTCCGTTCTCTCTGGATGGTCAAAAGTTAAAAGATGAACAAAGGCTTCCTATTGAGAAAAGTATAAGCATTTCAAAATTCACTAACAATGCATCATACATTTTATTGTGTTCAAGATCTATTTTGTGTGCCTACTAAGATTGATGATATGTCTATCTGTTGGTTTTCTAGTTATGCAAACGTCATCCAGAATGCAGGGGGCTTATGCAAACATTCCCAGAAAATGCAAGGTATGTGTTTCATTGGACAGAAAATATCTTAAACATGTGCTACTTTAATCAAAATCCTTAGCGCCATTTTAAATCAATTCAAAATCAATATTTTTGAAAAACTTTCTATGTAATGTAAAGTGTGGCTTGGGGTGGCAAGAGTATTCTTAAAATCACGCTCTTGGAAGATGCTGAACTTAAATACCAAATTTGGCATTTCACATTTTCGTTTTTGAGATGCATTGCTCGTAAACACGGGCACATATACACACAGATGGGTTGTTTTCTAAAACGGGTATTTCCTTTTAGTCAGGAAACATCAATACCTGTATTTCGTCTGAAATCTCGGTGTCGAATTTTTGAGCAGAATTCAGTATTTTCCCTAATTACTGTGAGTACGTAGTAGAGAAAGTAATGGCCATAACGGATACACACACTGAAGTAGCATTGCAACACCTCCAGGTACCTTTGTGTTGTAATTAAACAGGGGAATGAATTTATCCAGAAAGAGAGAGAGAGAGAGAGAGAGAGAGAGAGAGAGAGAGAGAGAGAGAGAGAGAGAGAGAGAGAGAGAGAGAGAGAGAGAGAGAGAGAGAGAGAGAGAGAGAGAGAGAGAGAGAGAGAGAGAGAGAGGACAGCTTGAAAATTAAGAATTAAAAATAGCGCCACATCATTCCCAATACATACTAAATAAATAAAAATAATGGTTTTTACACATACCAGTCTTTAAGCATAAACTGGACATCTTTGCTCTTCCGTTTGTAGTAAAATTATGGCCCAGGAGTCAAGTAAAAAGGAACATTTAAATATGAAATTATGAAGATATAACAAATAGTTATCGACTCAGAAACTCATTACTACATACTTAACAAACTGCCGGCTAACAATCATTGACCCAAGGAATTGACTCGCAAAAATTGAGCGGAAACAAAAGACATTCCAGAAATGTGAACTTAAAAGCCTGTTACATCACGCGTATGAATGCCAAAGTTGGGGATACTTACCAAGAAATTGCACCATGCAAGTCAACATACCAAACAAAATGCAAATTCCGATCAACGGAAAAAGAAAGTGTGGCAATGGTGTTACCCCTAACTGACGAAGAAGCGATATGCTGGAAAATCTGGTGGACAACTGGACATTTATTGTTGAGATTCACACAGCCGTAGTGTATGCGGGAAAAACATATACATGTGTCGGATTAAGAAAATCCGACATAATGAGGCAAACCTTAGCCTGTACTTAAACAGAAAGATTAGCTCTACAAATAGTTTTTGAATGATCAGGATATATGGTTACTTTTTCTGCAAGCATATGTGAGTTTTCTCCTCTATATTTTGTTTTGCACACCTGTTACTGTGACGGGCTTTTTCTGACTTAATTTACCCGTTTTCTCTGAAAAAACATGATGATAAACTGTTAAAGTTTTGATGGTTGTGGTTGTTCATTAGTATTTGGCTCAGTTCTACGTTTTCTCATTAATACATCAGGTGAGATATATATCAATTTACTCAGTCATGTATACAAACGGCATGTTTGCGTTAAGTTTAGATAAATTATGCATAATTTAGTGGAACGTAGTAGTCAGCGACGTTCGGTGGAAAGAGGAACTAAATGGTTACGGAACAAGTGCATGGAGCATTGAAAGTGCTGTCAAGCAAAGAAGACATCCACAGTTCCGAGCTTTGTTTTCTTTTGGGCTGAGGCATGCAGCTGTAGTGCTGTTCTCATTGCGTTAACTGTAAATTTCCATTATAGCCTTACTGCTTATTCTTGATCGTTAGAATTGATGACGTGATGCATTGTCAGGAAAACAGTGACGCTCTCCTCCACGTGGATTGACATCATGACCTACAACTATTCTGGTTGCAGCATAAGAACAATACGTATGTTAGACGAGGTGCTATTCAGATTGTATCTGATGTTGAAGCTGTATGTATAGAAAATAAAAGCGAGAAAAGTTGGCTAAAAATTGTGTATAATATGTGGAAATACAATTAGTTAGGCTCTAGTATTACAGAACGATTTCTATAATCGCAAATCCTAAATAGTTTTATACTTATTCTTATGGTATATACCTCTGTTTCATTTATTGTTTTCTCATATTAAATAATACAAAATTAATATAAAAAATGTTGTGATAACATGGATTCAGTTGTATAAGAAAATTCGCCTTTATGTTTTCTCATCATTTTTAGAAAATGCTCAACTGGTTTTACACCTTAAATATATAACGTGACACCGAAATTAAGGGATGCAATGAATAATGAATCGTAATGGATTTCAAATGAATGTATATTTTTGGAAACGCGTGCACGCACAGTTGAGTTGAATAGTTTTAATAAAAGAAACGGAAGAAAGAAGGTTCTTAGCAGGAATTCTCAGTCGGTAATACTTGACTCCGTTTGAAAAGGTATTGTTCGGACCCTTAACAATGGCATGATCAGCACTAATAATCACAATGGACAAAATAGTCACAAAAGGAGTTTTGGTGTGAATAAAGAGGCTCCGAGAG
Source organism: Mantis religiosa (assembly GCA_030765055.1). Lineage (NCBI taxonomy): Eukaryota > Metazoa > Arthropoda > Insecta > Mantodea > Mantidae > Mantis > Mantis religiosa. Next base: position 141,786,543 of record CM060948.1, read on the forward strand.
GTGAAAGTTAAAGGCAGCTGTAGTGAGAAAGGCACAACGGAGCTGGCGGGCCAGTAAGAAAGACATCTGGTTGGGTCTTCGGCGAAGGCAGACCAGAACCTGAGAGAAAAGATATCTATCGGTTCCTACGTAAATAACGAATTAAGTGTTATCGAGTAATAAGCATTCTACATACGGTAACTCTGAACAGTGACATATAGGTAACTGTAACTTGTATCAAACGCCATGACTGATTGTAGTTGCACATACATTTGTCCCTGCTTCAGCAACGTCCAGCACATCGCTGTTTTACTTAATATAAGTTTATGAATTCCAGATCAGGGCCGCTTTGTTAAGCTTCTTGTAAACATTGGCGTCTTGTTTTATCCTAACGACTAAGAAAATATGACGAAATAAAAGCTATATTAGCTTATGTGTTAGTTTGATGTGATTTTGACTTAACGCTGTGCTATGACGTCAGTGACGTCACATTGACTAAGGAGGAGTAAACTGTCCCTCTGCCTCCAGTGTGTGTTAAATAGCGACACATGAGCTAGAGGAGATACCAGCCCTCACGGGTTATAAAGTATAAGAGCCTTTGTGGCTATGTGTGTATCCAAACTAATATGTAAGTAAGCTCTTTTTCTTCATGCTGTGAATTATTGTTTGTTCTGCCTTCCTATATGGAAAATACCTGATCCTCCTCTCAAAATAGGCGGCGGTTACATCCTAGAAAGAGATTTGTGATGGACAACACGGCTGGGGCGGGTTTTCTCCGGGATCTCTGGTTTCCCCCGCCATCTCATTCCACCGGTGCTTCATCTTCATCTCATGTATCATCAGTTTCACTACCGCACGTAGCAAAAGCGGACGATAAACACTACACATTTCATTTCATTTTATTTCATTTCCACTCAAAAAACTGTAACCATCTAGCCATGTTCCCTGCAAGTCTGTTCTGTACAAGATTGTTGAGGCTAGATATTAATAATCCATAGGCATCTGTGGCAGAGTTATGATAGCATATACTATTTTCATAAGTGACCAGTGGTAATTCTTTCCGCATTTCCATAACCTGAGATTCAAAGGTTTGTTTTCATGAGTCATATAAAACCCACGAGACAATTCACATTTTAACTGTAATGACCCATCTTGCAGTAGGTGCCTTCTGAGTAAAACAGAGACAGCCAAGGGAGGTTAGAGAACTTTACAAATACATGCACAATATAAAATATATCATAATATTACTACTTACAATTTCTACAATAAAACAGTTAACAATATCAAGCAGTTGTTTGTATTTCACTAATCAATTTAATTTTAGTATAAATATAAATAAGGAAATATGATTATATGATAACATTTATATCATATGGTCATAAAGTAAAAAATAAACACTATAAATAAACAGGTAGGTTGAGATAATTATAATTTACAGTATTTTATAATTAAAGCTTTGGAAGAAAAGAGTAAATAAAACGTGTAAATAAGCGCACTCATGTGCTGATAAGAACAATAACGTACCTATGTTTCTTGGTAATTATTATTCCATCAGTATCGCAATTTAACAATAGTAAACATAATAAAAACTAAAAAAATTATATTTCTACATATTATACTAAATATTTTGTTTTCTTTCATTAATATCACTTTCTCTGACTATTCTTCAACATGCTGTTATTACACGAGCTTATTATTCTACTTCATGTTTATTGAGATAAACATTTGCAGAAATTGCCTTGTTACATGTTTACCTATTGGTAAAAGGGTATTAGGGGAATGTAATAGGCTGAAGTAGTAGTAAAATCTTTTAAAAAGGAGCCGCTATGTGATGTTTGTAGTGAACACTCAGACAAAAGCTTTTGAGACAAGATACAAAGAGCCCAATATACGTAGTTTTTAAGATCATCACATGAAGGCGCTGTATGTACGTAGTTAAAGAAGAATGCAGATATGGCGCCACGGTGCTAACAGCAGCGCACATAAGACGGGCAGGAGCAAGTGTACCAAAACCTGGGTGGGTACGCAGCAAAAACCTTCTGGCTGTTAACAGCCTGTCAGTATTCGACTTGGACTTGGACTGTAAGGCAGAGAGGCCACGCTAATGATTTTGTCCGCTTTTGTTCCAGTTCACACAAATAACACCTCTTCTTCACCCGTAGACGCAGCTCAATATCTCATTAATCCTTCACTCTGAACTCCCAAGGGACTATGCAGGGCCTTGGCCATATTTGCGTCCCGGCATCTTACTTTCAATTGGCTCAGATATCTGTCAGCAGCCAATATATCCCCTCCCAGAATCCTCAGGTGCAACAATGGCATTGCTGCAGATCTTATATAATTATTTATTTTCGTTCTTCCATCCTTCTTCATTGAGGAGGGGTTCTTAGTAATAGAACCATGCACTAATGGTTATAACCACAGCGTGAAGCTCCCTTCGTAATCTCAATTACATATTTCTCACTCATCTTAGGAAAGAAAAACGAAAGGAAACAAACTGCAGCAGTAGGCATATTTGCACTATTCAACATGTTCAGTTTCAATGTGCTGTTCTTTTACCTTGTGCAACCATTCTTAGGCATTGGATGTCCTTTACCAAACTGACAATTCCGTTCTGCATCTCGAAATTTCAGGGTAATACTTTACAACGTGTCACGATGTAGCACCTGGGATAAGGACCTCACCACTGCATCATTTACACGATTTCGTTCTACATCTCGAGCTCGTCAAGGTAAACCTCAGGTTGTGTGACTGAATGCACTTCCAGGGTACCAACTAAGGAAGCGGACCTCCTGTGTCCCTGACACAACCCACCTACTGGTAAAACCTGACACACGACCACTAAAACCCACCTCCAGAAGAGGACCACAACGATGGCTTTGAAATTCACTCTCTTTGCATGGTCAAGAGAGAGAAAGGGAGAGGGGGGAAGAAACAGTTACTTTCTTTTTGTGAACTCAAACAATATTGTAGTTCAACTACGAAGAATATTTCGGAAATGGTTAACTTTTATTTGAGTTAAATTGTATGCTTTACTTTACAATCAGAGCAGTTGTCATACTGAACCTTGACACCCCATTCTACACTCCTCCATGGTTACAGAACGCAGAGCGAATGGGTTAGTTACCCTATGCTTAGGAGAGATGCCCTAGAATTAATTTATTATTATTAATATTATTATTATTATTATTATTATTATTATTATTATTATTATTATTATTATTATTATTATTATTATTATTATTATTATTATTATTATTATTATTATTATTATTATTATTATTATTATTATTATTATTATTATTATTATTATTATTATTATTATTATTATTATTATTATTATTATTATTATTATTATTATTATTATTATTATTATTATTATTATTATTATTATTATTATTATTATTATTATTATTATTATTATTATTATTATTATTATTGTTATTGTTATTATTATTGTTATTGTTATTATTATTGTTATTGTTATTATTATTGTTATTGTTATTATTATTGTTATTGTTATTATTATTGTTATTGTTATTATTATTGTTATTGTTATTATTATTGTTATTATTATTATTATTATTATTATTATTATTATTATTATTATTATTATTATTATTATTATTATTATTATTATTATTATTATTATTATTATTATTATTATTATTATTATTATTATTATTATTATTATTATTATTATTATTATTATTATTATTATTATTATTATTATTATTATTATTATTATTATTATTATTATTATTATTATTATTATTATTATTATTATTATTATTATTATTATTATTATTATTATTATTATTATTATTATTATTATTATTATTATTATTATTATTATTATTATTATTATTGTTATTATTATTATTATTATTATTATTATTATTATTATTATTATTATTATTATTATTATTATTATTATTATTATTATTATTATTATTATTATTATTATTATTATTATTATTATTGTTATTATTATTATTATTATTATTATTATTATTATTATTATTATTATTATTATTCTTTGGTATGTCTTAACGAAATATACAGTATCTATGCAATCATATTTTTTACGTATAAATCTTATGGTTTACACTGTTATGCGAAAGTTATTCAGAATAACAAAAGCTTGAGAGTATTTTCTCAACAAATTTAAGATATACATATAATTTATGCTGTAAATATTTTAAATCATGACTGAGTGGTTAGACAGCTTGACTCTCACCTAGGTGGCCCGGGTTCGATCCCAGCCTACCACAAAGTTGGATTTGTGGCGGAAAGCATGGCGCTGAGTTGGGTTGCGTCGGGGTTCTCCGGTTTCTCCAACCATCATTCCACCAAATGCTCTATCATTCATTCATCCCAGGCGTTGGGCTGATCCCTCAACCCTGCTCTCATCAGCTTCCTCGCTCTGAGGGAACCCAAGAGACTCCTAACTCCAGCATTGGTGAGAAAGGGGGATAAAAAATATCTTAAATATGTGGTACTCTAATCAATATTGTTATGGGCAATTTTGGGGGATTCGAAATTATTTTAAAGGTGCTCCAGGTGAATGTCAATTAGGAGTTTGGAAATTATCTTAAAGATCTTTGTGTGCCATCTATGTGAGATGCTGAACTTAAATATAAAATTTGGTATTTGATATATGTTTCAATTTTGGTACACACTATTTACATATTGAACTTTAAACATATTAGTCAGGGCACTTCAGAAAGTCTATTTAGACAAAGTCTGCAAATATTTATGACTGGAATGCTTCATCGAATAACCTTGGTTAAGTAATGGAGAAATCAAAGTTCAAGACGTGTGTGTGTATGTCTGTGTGTGTATGTCTGTGTGTGTGTGTGTGTGTGTGTGTGTGTGTGTGTGTGTGTGTGTGTGTGTGTGTTTGTTAAAGTTCTTATTTTATGAGATTCAGCGTGAGTTCTCCAAAGTTCTTCTTAATAATACGTATAATCTACTCATTGCTCTTATTTTGCTTTCATTGTAGGTATGATTAGTTGAAAGAATGTCGCCAGAATCTATACACCTGTTTAGCGTTTAATATGACAAAACTTCAGCTTATATAATATCCATTCTTTTGTGACGTCTGTGTGAGAATTCGGTCGCAGTTTCTGAAAATATGTGATTTTGAGCGTTTTATATAAGAAGTCTAGGATGGAAAGCCAGCTTTGGAGTTATTTTTAAGTTCTGAGCTGTAAACTTTCAGGACGAAACGGTGTCTCGTTCTTCTAGACCAATTTACTATTCTTTTCCGTGATATTATCTAGATAATTTTATTTTCCACGCATCTGTTACTGCATCTACAAGTACCTCGAATCAAATAATATGGAATTAACATTGACCAATATAAAATGTCGTGTGTGCCATGAGGGGAGAGATGCGTCAGAAATAATCTCTTTAAATAAATTCTACTTTGATTCGTGTAAACATGCAAAGATGGCACGATCAGTCACTCAATTTGGTAGAGGTAGAGCTAGGTATTAAGTACGGGGTCACCTCTTCCGCATTACTTCGCCATATATACAGCAACTGAATTAGTAACTCTTACTGGCGACAGATGGCTTTCAGTGATACAGCGTGGTGACGTAGCAGCCAGCGCGACGTGTGTGTCTCATGACTACTGTTGTATCCCCCGTCGTGTGGATCAGTGACAGTTCCTCTCTAGTGGGCAAGCAGACAGGTTGGCTATTTTCCCCCGTGTTTTCGCCGCCTTTGGCTTCCGTAGCTTACTGTTTATCGTTTCTGTTGTTTGCACATATGTACAATACATACAAACACCCATGATCAAGGCGGGATTCGAACCTGTGACCCTCTACGCGGTGAGACGCCAGAAATATTCACCCTAGGAAACATGGCTAGGAGGAAATGAAATGTGTAGTGTTTAACGCCCGCTTTTACTACATACAGCACCGCAGGCGGTGACACTGATGATATATGAGATGAAGATGGAGCACCGGTGGAATGAGATGGCGGGGGAAACCGGAGGTCCCGGAGAAAACCCGCCCCAGCGCCGTGTTGTCCACCACAAATCTCACTTTGCGGTCGCCTGGGATCGAACCAGGGCCTCCTTGGTGAGAGCCAAGCAGTCTAACCACTGAGCCACGGCGCGGCCTATTGGCTAGGAGGGCCGGCTCGAGTTGAGCACTAGGTGGAGGCGAGGGAACAGGTTCGATTCCCAGCTTAGTCAAAGTATATCTGATCAATCTTTGACTGCTAAGGAATGATATTGAATCTGGTAGTAATTGCAGTAAACGCAAGCTTTAGGCGAAGTTAATTTATATAATTTCGCAATATCTATAACCAGGAGAAAAGAAAGTGTAAGATTTTTGTAGGCTCAGCTTATTCGCAAGTAACATAACTCTTGCTGTAAGTTAGCCTTTTACTATAATTACATGTAACTTTATGTTTAGTTTAAGCCAGAACGACTTCCTGTTGTATGACAGATTAAATCATCTGGGGATTTATTTGTGTAGCAGCTTAAGAATTCACATGGGGCTGATTAACTTGTGTTATGACATGTACTTACAGTTTTATTGAAATAACAGAAGCAAGTAGTTGTGAATTGTAACAACGATAATTTAGTTGTACTAACTTATGAATTAAACATTGCTAGAAAAAAGAAAATCATTAAAAATTTGTACCTAAAACGTGTAAAAGGTTACAGTGATAAGTAAATAGTACGAAACACTGAAATGAGCAGCAACTTAAAGTTTATATTAAACATGTTCTTCTGGAGTATATATGGAGAACAAAATCTAAAATGATCATAACTATCACATAGTTGTCGTGAAGAGTATACAATTTTGATGAATTTTTCAGTTGCAAAGCTACTTTAATGTATACCATTTTAAAAAGAAGTTACAACATGTTACAATGCTGCAATATTACAATGCAAACGTTATAATGCTACTATTTTATTACTGTATAACAACTAGGTCAGTCATCTTGTTGTCTAATAACCCCTTTAAAGGTACTCATGTATGTATTGAAAACTTCTAGGACATGCATACCAGTATGTTTAGTATTGTAACGCGAGCGCTGGAACACCCTGGGAAAGCAGCTGGGAGCGGAAGACGGGGGAGGTCCGTGTTAGCTACGCCCTCCCCTCGTTTGTCTTATAGTGGTGACAGGCGGTGGTGACGGAGGAAAAACATGACTGTGCCGTCTGTTTCCTTACACCTGGTTCTCGATCTTTCTGTTACTGGAACAATCCTGTAAACACCAGAAGTCGGCGATATTCCTATATAAAGGGGGTTACAGACAGACAGAGTTGAGTTGAGTTGTTCAGTCAGTTGGTTAGTGAGTGTGAGCGAGGAGACAGTCGCAGTTCTTGGTGTAAGAGTTAGCCAGTGACGTGTTAATGAACGAGAAGATTGTGCAACGGAAGACTGTACGTAACTGGTATGTGCATCGGAGTTTATGTAATCGCGAGTACAAGTGAAATTGTAACGGACGAACTGGTGAATTGTAATTGTGTGCAGCAAGTAATTCTGTGTAATTGGCAAGTGTTAAACTGTAAGTCGGTGGAAATAAAGAACATTTTTGAGTGGTGAAATTGGACTTTTCATTTCACGAACCCACAAAGTCACACTGGTGTCAGGAAGCGGGAAGATAACATCACCGAAAATTACAACCATGGACGCGGCATTGGACAAATTTTTGGAGAAGATGATGGAAATGCAGGCCGAATTAACAGAGAAGCTGGAGACTAGAAATAACCTGGCCGCGGAACTGAAACTAATCAGGACGGCTACCGACAACATCGCCGAGAAGATGGAACAAATGAAGGCCGAGTTAACCACGGAAATGAGAGCAGCGAATGACGGTCTGGCTACCGAAATGAAGGTAGCGAACGAGGCTCTCGCCGCCAAGTTTGAGGAACGGTTGGCCGGCGTGAGGGATGCCGTCACGAACCTGGGCAAGCGGAAGGGTCAAGTAGACGACCGCCTTAATGATTTAGAGGAAAAGGCCGACAACATCGCAAAACCCCTCACCCGCCTGACGGAGGAAAACCGGCCTTATGTGTGGACGGAGGACGCCGAAGACGCTTTCCAGCACCCGAAGGAGACCCTGTGCAGTGCTCCAATTTTGGGTTTCCCGCAACCGGGTGGCACCTTCATTGTGGACACCGACGCTAGTGACCATTGCATTGGAGGTGTCCTATCGCAGAACCTGGAAGGCCAGACAGCACGTTGGGTCCAGAGGCTGCAGGAGTACGACTTCACCTCGGAACATCGTAGAGGGAAGAGTCACGATAACGCAGACGCCTTGTCCCGAAGACCCTGTTCAGTAGAGTGCGGTCAGTGCACCAGAGTGGAAGATAAGGAGCGTGGCGCAGCAGTCCGAGTAGTTGTGGCAGTGCCTGCTGAAGGCTGGGATAGCGCAGGCCTGAGGAGGGAGCAGCTGGCGGACGCAGACTTGGGGCCACTCTTGAGGGAAGTGGAGGCAGGGGTGAGACCAACCTGGGATGACATCGCACCGAGGAGCGCCACCTACAAGTCGTACTGGGCCCGATGGGACTCGTTGAAGACCAGAGTGGGCGTGCTGTTCCGGGTATGGGAGTCACCCGATGGGAAGGCGCAGAGAGGACAGTTGGTACTTCCCCGGAGCAAGGTCCCGGAAGTCTTGGAGGAAGTGCACGCCGGTACTTCAGGAGGACACCTGGGAGCGAACCGAATGATTCACAAACTGCGGCAGCGCTACTTCTGGCTGAGACTCCGAGCAGATGCTGGTGGTACACCTGGACCGCCTCGCACGCTACGATGGGGCTGTTCGGGGCGAACAGCTTTGAGGAGGGAGCAGTGTAACGCGAGCGCTGGAACATCCTGTGAAAGCAGCTGGGAGCGGAAGACGGGGGAGGTCCGTGTTAGCTACGCCCTCCCCTCGTTTGTCTTATAGTGGTGACAGGCGGTGGTGACGGAGGAAAAACATGACTGTGCCGTCTGTTTCCTTACACCTGGTTCTCGATCTTTCTGTTACTGGAACAATCCTGTAAACACCAGAAGTCGGCGATATTCCTATATAAAGGGGGTTACAGACAGACAGAGTTGAGTTGAGTTGGTCAGTCAGTTGGTTAGTGAGTGTGAGCGAGGAGACAGTCGCAGTTCTTGGTGTAAGAGTTAGTCAGTGACGTGTTAATGAACGAGAAGATTGTGCAACGGAAGACTGTACGTAACTGGTATGTGCATCGGAGTTTATGTAATCGCGAGTACAAGTGAAATTGTAACGGACGAACTGGTGAATTGTAATTGTGTGCAGCAAGTAATTCTGTGTAATTGGCAAGTGTTAAACTGTAAGTCGGTAGAAATAAAGAACATTTTTGAGTGGTGAAATTGGACTTTTCATTTCACGAACCCACAAAGTCACAGTATCAAGATTTTTATTTGACATAAATTAAAGTTAATGCACTTTTACGAATAAAATTATTGAAGAAACCGTATGAATATTTTAACATATTAACATGTACCCTTAGAATATAGTTAGGATACCCCCCATTAATCTAACTTTGTCGCTCTTTTTACTTTTGTCGTGATTTATGTGAAAACAAGCACTTTAGCATATAAAAGTCCCCAACCACTGAATTCAATAACATATTTCAACTCGATAGCGACTGTGAACCTGCAGAAGTATTTTCGGAATGGTATTTCCAAAACAACTAATGTTTGAATCTCTCGAACTCTTTTTCTTTTGCTTGAATTAAATAGATTAGTTTCTATAAGTATTAAGAAATGGATACTAAACAATACCTCTAAAATACGTTCAATAGATATTACGTTTAACCACCACACTTGAACTTCCCTAAGAGCTACCACGTTTGACCTTGAGGAAACGTGTATGACTGGATACGTGGGGATTCACGGATATGAAGTCGGGTATTTATTGTGTTGCCCGTGAAATACAATTGCCAAGTTTCAACACGGACTCAACACGTATTATTTCGAAATACATTTAAACATACATCTGTAGTCTATTTATGAAGACAAAGTTACTTAACTGATAATATACTCAGAAAATACCTATATGTAAAAAAGCATATGTCCATTAAATCTGCAGGTTGCATTTTGGAAATTTAGTAACAAAATAGAGAATCAGGTGACCACACTCTCTGAAAGTAGAAAAAATTAATTTTCATTAACATTCTGTCTACAGTGTTAATAACAACGAGAATGTATTTAATGGTTAAATAAAGTGAGGATTAAGCGCCAGCCTTATTAATATTAAAATATTATTAACTTAACGATACTCAACTAGCATGACCATAGGTATCTTATTGATAGTGTTACTCTCCGCTCACCTTTAGATAAGCATGATAAGCAAGCTCATCAAGTTGATGAGCTTCTGCAAGAAGGAAGAAGGTGAAAATGACTTTTGTGAATGACGGAGCTGTATACTTTAATACCAAATAAAAGCCGCTGTTTCGTATATGGGAAAATTTTGTGACATCCCCATGCCATTAGTTTATTGGCATAAAGAAAGAAACAGCAAACATTGCGAGATGAAAAATGAAACAGGCGGATCGTGGTAATTCTGAGGAAACAAACTATTTATTATTTATTTTCTGATTTAATCATCAACGATTGAGCTCCGCTTACGGAATAGTAGACGATTTTGCATCACATATAAAGTAGCAGGGTTTAATGAATTACATTTCTAAAAAATACTTTTTAATCCTGTCTCGCAGTTTAGATTTCATTAAATAAGTCTGTATACAAAATGTTATGCAGGAGAAAAAAGGCAAAGGTAGAGAGAATGTATGAGAGCAAGGGAGAGAAAATGAGAGCAAGGGAACCACAGGTAAGATGAGTTCTGGCTTTCCTACAACCCTTTCCTCATACTCTCATATTCACTTTCTGTTAACCAGGAACGTTTTCTCTTACTAGAGCCTCGTCCCTTGCAAAACACGTTCACAAATGCAAGGGAGCAATTTGATACATTCCGCCTGTGGTGGTCGTACATAACGCTCCATGCCGGTGGTGTAGAGAAGCTGACCATAAATTACAACTATATCTCCTCCATACCCATCCTCCACTTCCTGCATCTTCACTTTCCTCTCCCGTATTCCACAGCAAGGCAAAAAGATATTATCTGCCATGCTTTCTTTGGCAATTATTCAACACTCTTCGGACTGAATTATTTAATATATGGTTGACTGCAATAAAATGTTATTTTCACAACATATGGTCCATTTTAACAATTCACAAATAATGAAATTTGTTCTAACATTGAATTAAAAGCTTTGTAAAACAGAAAGTACTGAACGAAGGATTTGTTATTTCGAATGCCTTGCGATTCAGTACATGGTGCGTAGTAATAACATATTATGGGCTAAATAAAATAATTATTTCGGATACTGATAACCAATGATTACCTCTCACTATGAACGTCTACTGATTAGTGTATGAGAACTCAGCTCAACTCCACTTGAATCTCAGATAGGCTATGTTCAGCTCCTTATATTGGCCTCATTTTAGACAATGCACTTACTCAAAACTACCAAAACGAGTTCTTGGGAGCAGGGAAGCGACAAAATAGTTATTGTTCTTCACCGCCTTCTGTTCTGAGGTAGAACGGCCATTAGCTGCTCTTAGGCATAGGCAGCCGAGCAGTTAGGTCAACCTCGGTGGTTGGTCAGTAGCATTCCGCAGCATTGGCTATCTTCCTACGATGAGACCAAGAATTTCAAGAAAATATCCTTATCCATGATCCTTTACAATTGAGTATCTTAAGATGCTTTTGATATTCTCAAAAATGTATCTGACAATTTTTATTAAAGTACTATATGTATGTGAAATACCTATATTCAAGTGGCAAAAAATAAAAAATTTGTATAATATTAATTTTTTGGAAACTACGTATGAAGTCATTCTCATTCGGAGTGTATTTCTAACTTAAACAGCAAGAATTAGTAATTGGCCAAAATATACAAAAGCGTGCCTCGATTTTAAAATACATTTTATCTCAAATAGTATTTGTGGTATGTCACACAAGTGACTCTTCTGATTATAGTGGTGGTCTATGCCACGTCACGTGTGACCTCACCCTCTGATGACGATATGAGTGTGTGTGAGGATTACTCTTTGTCTTTCTTTTTTGTCGTCTCGTCCTGGTCCCGTAAGGTAGGCCGTCCAGTTAGCCATTTCTTGCAATTGTCTTATAAGTGAATCTCTTTTTGTGTTAATTATGTTTTAGTATATTAGTGTTATCTATTCTTTATATGGAAATACCTAAGGGTTCCCAACCTTTCCTTGCCAAGCATGTGATTTCTGATTATCATCTGAGTATTGGTTTTCCCCCGGTCCGTCCTGACCACCTGTTAGCAATCCTGAATCCAAATCCATCCATGGTCAGGACGTGACAATATTCACGTCATTCTCTTCAAGTCCTGATGATATTCAGTTTTTACTCGAATAATTTGAAAAGAATGTGGAATTTTAAGGCCAGTTTAGTACTACATAGAAAAGCGAGTCGTCCCGAAAAATACGCGAACACCAGAGATGTCAACGTACATGCACGGTGAGTTCAGTATATGTACACTCTTTTCAGATACAAGCATATCTTCTAGACAGCAACGTGTCATACATCGGCAGGCGCGAGAAATCATATAGTATATATGACGTGAATGAATATTGTGACAAGCAGAATAAAAGAGGGAATCAAGATGAATTTGTGATTTCTAAGCAGATACTGCTGATGAATTGTCTGGGATAGCTATATCACTTTAAAAATCCACGTACCTTGATTAATCAAAGTTAGTAGAACTGTTGTTTATGTTTTATTTTCGTGGCATGTTTTGCATGACGAATATCAATCAGTAACTACTTCGGGGAAGGAGAGAATTGTTTTGCATAATGTGTTATAAACCAAAACTATGAATATGCCGTTGTTTTTATTTACGTTTACAGCTAGATTCATCATTATTAAACTAAAATGAGACTGTGATTCATTGGCGATTGAAACAATAATATCTAAAATTATATACATATAATTTTTAAATCATCATTTAAATATAAACTTTATAATACGGCAGTGACCTATTGAACAGATTGACTACACTTCAGAAAATTAGTTGTATTACCACATACTTCCTGTAATTACAGAAGCTATTTAACAAAAAAAAAAAAACTTTCTGCTTACGCCAGAGTTCCTTTTGTAACTAGAACAGTAAAGGAATTGATAATTACTGGGAAAAGGGATGGATTACTGAAACAAGAATGCTGAGGTTCATGATTTGTGTACGATAATAGCGGCTATGGTAGTGAGATATATTTCAGTGACGGAACATTGCTGATGATGTATTTAACATTACACCTTTGCCATTTGAGTAATTACTAGTTCATTAACTTTTTAGAAATTATTCCCCTTTTACGAACTGATCCACACTAGAAAATTGGTTATATTACCGTACAATTACTATAGTTGCAATAGTCATTTAGTAAAAACAGTGTAGTAACTAATTTATTTGGGTTTCCCTTTCATTTCTTTCGTTATGGAAACTGCAGGAGACCTACTGAGGCCCTACTGAAGTTGACCTTGGGACGGAGTGCCGTACATCTGTGGCTGTTCGTCGCGAAGTTGGCTGAGGAGGTAATACTGGGAGCCACGAGGCGACGGTCGACGTCGGCAGGAAGGTCCTGCGGCTTAATGGAGAAGAAGTGATACTTGGGAAACCCAAAGAGCGCCTTGGAATCTGCAGGGTCATCTTGAATGAAGACGTGGTGGTCCCCGCGAGAAGCGAGGTGGTGGTGACGGCGCGACTGTAAGGCCAGCTGACGAAGAACATGATGCTGGACCAGATGACGCCTGTGCGCGGACTCTGTGTAGCCGAGACATTATTGGCGTGTCGAGAGGAGGTAACAGTGAGGCTACTCAAACTGGCAGACAGCGATCACAACGTCCAGGCCGGAACGGACCTTGGGACGTGCGAGACCGTGGTCAGCGTAACTGCAATCGACAACACACAGGAGCCGGTGCCGACGCAACACCTGGGGCCCCGGTTGGAAGGCTTACTGGAGAGGGCGGCAGACCACCTGACCGCAGAACAGCTGGAGAAAGTTCGACAACTGCTGAGGTAATACCAGCGTGTCTTCAGCAAAGGCGACAATGACTACGGCCGCACGGATAAAGTGCTTCACAGCATCGACACCGGAGACGCCCGCCCTATTCGGCAACCAACTAGGCGCGTTCCGCTGGCGAAACAAGTGGTATACGGGATGTGGTATACGACATGAAATCCAGGGGAGTGATTGAAGAGTCTGACAGCCCTTGGTGTTCCCCTGTAGTTCTGGTAACAAAGAAGAACGGCGAGCTACGCTTCTGCTTGGACTACAGGAAGCTGAACGCTGTCACCCGGAAGGACTGTTTTCTCTTACCCCGGATTGCCGACACCCTGGACACGCTAGCTGGAGCACAGTGGTTCTCGACCCTGGACCAGAAGTCGGGTTACTGGCAGGTGGCTCTAGACCCGAGAGACAAGAAAAAGACTGCATTCTCGACAGGCGAAGGTCTTTGGCAGTTCACAGTTATACCTTTTGGCCTCTGAAATGCACCAGCGACATTTCAACGCCTCGTGGAATCAGTTATGAGAGGATTTACATATTTCACATGCCTGCTATACTTGGACGACATCATCATCGTCGGCAAGACTTTCGAAGGTCATCTCGACAACCTGAGCAAGGTGTTACAGAGGCTGCAGGCTACCAAATTGAAGCTGAACGCGAAGAAGTGCCAGCTCTTCCACAAAGAAGTTAACTACTTGGTCCACATAGTCTCACCAAGCGGAGTGGCCACAGACCCGGAGAAAACCCAGGCTGTGAGAGATTGGCCTCGGTCAAAGGATAAGCGAGAGTTGCGCAGATTCCTGGGGCTGTGCACTTATTACGGCCGTTTCATAAAGGGGTTCTCCAACATCGCCGAACCGCTTACCCGCCTGACAGAGGAACACTGACCCTATGCGTGGACGGATGACGCTGAAGGCGCTTTCCAGCACCTGAAGAAGACCCTGTGCAGTGTTCCAATTTTGGTTTTTCCACACTCAGGCGGCGCTTTCATTGTGGACACCGACGCCAGCGACCATTGTATTGGAGGCGTCCTATCGCAAGTTCAGGACGGCCACAAGCGGGTGATAGCCTACTACAGCAAGACGCTATTGAAGGCAGAGAAGAACAACTGCGTCACACGGAGAGAATTACTGGCGGTAGTAAAGACATTGGAGCACGTCCACGAGTACCTGTACGGTCAGTCATTCCACCTGAGGACTGACCATTCCGCCCTGACCTGGCGATTGAGCTTTAAGAACCAGGAAGGCCAGACAGCAAGTTGGCTCCAGAACCTGCAGGAGTACGACTTCACCTCTGAACATTGTAGAGGGAAGAGCCATGGTAACGCAGATGCCATGTCTCGAAGACCCTACCCAGAGGAGTGCGGCCAATGCACAAGAGTGGAAGAGAAGGAGCATGCCGCAGCAGTCCAAATAGTCAGGGCAGTGCCTGCGGATGGCTGGGATAGCGCAGGCCTGAGGAGGGAGGACCTGGCGGACGCAGACTTGGGGCCACTCTTGAGAGAAGTGGAGGCAGGGACAAGACCAACCTGGGAGGACATCGCACCGAGGAGCGCCACCTGCAAGTCATACTGGACCCAATGGGATTCATTGAAGACAAGAGAGGTCGTGCTGTTCCGGGTATGGGAATCACCTGATGCGAAGACGCAGAGAGAGCAGTTGGTACTTCCCCGAAGTAAGGTCCCGGAAGTCTTGGAGGAAGTGCACGCCGGTACTTCAGGAGGACACCTGGGAGCAAACCGAACGATCGAGAAACTCCGACAGCGCTACTACTGGCGGAGGCTCGGAGCAGACGCTAAGAGATGGTGCCGTCAATGTCATGTGTGCGCTGCGAGTCGCGGCCCCCAGACTAGGAGCCAGGGTCGCATGCAGCAGTACAACGTCGGAGCGCCAATCGAAAGGATCGCCGTCGACATAGCTGGACCATTCGCAGTGTCCGAGTGAGGCAACAAGTACCTGATGGTGATCGTGGACTACTTCACTAAGTGGCCGCAGGTGTATGCATTTGCGAAACAGGAGGCCAAGACAATCACGGACTGCCTTGTGGAGCAAGTGTTCTCCCGATTTGGAGTGCCGTTAGAGCTCCACGGTGACCACGGCACAAATTTTGAATCCAAACTTATAAAGGAGGCACTAGAAAGACTTGGGGTAAACAAGACCCGCACCACACACCATCAGCGAGACTGGGACGTCAAGGTGCCACTGCTCTTTCTGGCCTAGCGCTCGTACACACTAACCATTGGAATGACGCCAGCCAGCTTAATGTTCGGCCGAGAGTTACGCCTCCCCTGTGATCTGATTTTTGGAAGCCCTCCGGATGCAAAACAGCCAGCAACTGAGTACGTGGAGAACCTGGTGGACCATCTCCATGACATGCATGAGATGGTTCGTCAGAATATCCAGAAGGCGAGCGACTGCATGAAGACCCGATACGACAGGCAAGCCAACAGCCAAGGGTTCTAGCAGGGTGACCTAGTCTGGTTGTACCGTCCTACCTGAACCAAGGGACGATGCCCGAAACTCCAGCAACCATGGCAAGGACCGTACCGGATGGTGAAGAGGATTAACGATATGGTCTACCGCATCCAGAAGTTGCCCCGAAGGAAGATGCTGGTGGTCCACTTGGATTGTCTGGTCCGCTACGATCGAGCTGTTCGGGACGACCAGCCTTGAGGAGGGAGCAGTGTCACGGCAACAGGCATAAAAGTTTCGGCACAAATAAGAAAACTGTCGGCGGATAAAGTTTCATAGTAATAATGAGTCTTGCTAAGCGGTTAACGATAGCGCGTTTAGTGTAAATAGATAGCCGGCAACGCAGATAGGCCAGATAAAAGACTTTCCGGCCCAGACGTTTCCGGAAGGTGATAGAATATTCGGATTACGTCATTAGGTGCCTTGCTGATTCCAGAAAAATCTAGTGATTGTACAGAACAGTCTGGAATTCATGAATAGATGTATAAAAGGAAGCCATGGCTAGTGATGAGTCAGTTGTGTAACAAGAGTGTTGTAACGTGAGCTAATGTAATCAGCTGTCACGGCTTGTTATTGTCATCGACCTTGGACGATTGTGTTATTATATGATGTAATGTTGTTACGTGAGAATTGAATAGTGTATCTCAACGGAAATAAAGGAGATTTTTATTTCTGCAACTCGGCCTTTTAATTCTACGAACCCACAAAGTCACAATATAATAGAAAGAAATTAGAAATAAAACTATAGATCTAAATTACAAAATTTAAGTTAAATTAGATAAAATTAAAACAACACCAAGTAAGAATAAAGAAAAACTTGTGTTTGTTGTTTAGTTAAAAATCTAATGGCAGACGGGTTTAACATATAATAGAAAGCAATTAGAAATAAAAATATAGATCTGAATTACAAAATTAAAGTTAAACTAGATAACATTAAAACAACACCAACCAAGCATAAGTAAAGACTTGTGTGTTGTTTAATCTATTTTAAGTGTTTCGAATGTATCTGAAATAACTATATTATTCTGTTTAAAAAAGTCTAACATTAATGGTGGATATTCGTAATTAAGTCCAACTAAACTTGCTCTATATTTGCGCATATAATGGTATCCAAAAGTATAACAAGAATAAATTGAATTTCCATCTTCTGCACAATAGATATGGTAAACATTATATGCTAAATAACTAAATAATAACAGATACCATTCTTTTTCTATAGTTTTTTTAGTTATGTAAACAAATACATCTGTTTCCCAAGGTGGAACATCTTTAGGAATAATTAATTTATCCATTTAACCTAAATAAGCTTATTTATAACTTATAAAAGTCTATAGTAGTAAATAGAAGAAGACAGAAATGCTAAAATTATAGATCTATTTTTTAAGAATAAGATGCACTACCAAGATACAAGAGAAAAATTAAATAGTTTGTTGGACGAACAATACCAAATAGAATGTTTAGATTTAGTTTTACTTAGAAATGGTTGTGCAACAATAATAGTTTACAACAAGGAAAAAGGTGCTTTTGTAGACTTAAAAGATTTAAATAAACGAGGTAGAAACAAATATAAAAACAAGATTCTTGAGGCAATCATTAAGTGTTATATGGAAGAAAACGATTTGGATTCTAACGAAGAAGAAGAAGAAGAAGAAAAAGAAGAAGAGGAAGACGAAGAAGTAGAAGAAGAAGAAAAAGAAGAAGAAGAGGAAGAAGAGGAAGAGGAAGAGGAAGAGGAAGAAGAGGAAGAGGAAGAGGAGGAAGAGGATGAAGAGGAAGAGGAGGAAGAGGAAGAGGAAGAGGAGGAAGAGGAAGAGGAGGAGGAAGAAGAGGAAGATGAAGAAGAAGAGGAAGAAGAAGAAGAGGAAGAGGAAGAAGAGGAAGAGGAAGAAGAAGAAGAAGAAGAAGAAGAAGAAGAAGAAGAGGAAGAAGAGGAGGAAGAGGAAGAAGAAGACGAAGAGGAAGAAGAAGAGGAAGAAGAGGAAGAAGAGGAAGAAGAAGACGAAGAAGACGAAGACGAAGAAGAAGAAGAAGAAGAAGAAGAAGAAGAAGAAGAAGAAGAAGAAGAAGAAGAAGAAGAAGAAGAAGAAGAAGAAGAAGAAGAAGAAGAAGAAGAAGAAGAAGAAGAAGAAGAAGAAGAAGAAGAAGAAGAAGAAGAAGAAGAAGAAGAAGAAGAAGAAGAAGAAGAAGAAGAAGAAGAAGAAGAAGAAGAAGAAGAAGAAGAAGAAGAAGAAGAAGAAGAAGAAGAAGAAGAAGAAGAAGAAGAAGAAGAAGAAGAAGAAGAAGAAGAAGAAGAAGAAGAAGAAGAAGAAGAAGAAGAAGAAGAAGAAGAAGAAGAAGAAGAAGAAGAAGAAGAAGAAGAAGAAGAAGAAGAAGAAGAAGAAGAAGAAGAAGAAGAAGAAGGGGGGAGGAGGAGTAGGAGGAGGAGGATTAAATACAAATTTAGTACCTTAATGTTTTACAAAAGTTACCAAATTTGCATTTACCGACTTCTGACTTTTCAGTAGTGGCGTTCAAAGGCAGACATGACAGACAGTCTGACACACGGTACCTTTAATGTGTCACAGATATTTAAAATATATTTGGAAGATGTGCTAAGAGAACGGATTCTCACATGCTGCAAAGTGGGTATTGAAATTCATGATAAAACGATCCATAACTTATTATTTACTGACGACCAGGTCATAGTTGGACAAGACCAAGATGATATTCAATATGACATATAAACTAGTGGATTCCTTTAAATGAGTTAGTCGGAAATTAAATTTTGAAAAGACAAAATATTCGGTGATAGGAGGATCTGGAAATACAAATTTGAGTTCGAATCTCGGTCAGGGTGGGTTACCTGGATAAGGTTTCTTTGGGGTATTTCCTTATACTGAAAGACGAATGCCAGGTAACTCTAAGCCCTATGGACCCTGGGCTTATTTGAGCCTGGGCTTATTTCCTCATTTCATTCATCGTCCGATATGACAGCGTCGGAGGACGTAAATTAAAACCAAATAATTGAGTCTTGTTCATCGCTATTCATCATCATCATCACCATCATCTTACTTCATGCTTTAGGCATTACTGCCTGTTTCAGTCTACATAATTTATTTTATTGGTTCTATTTTATGCTTTAAAGTAATAAGTAGCTCTTCGAGCAGACTTTTGTGTGCCATCCTTTTTTCAGTACAGCTTTTTTTATCATTCTTAGTCCTTCATATAAAGCAGTGGTTACTGATTTAAATATACAAACCTCTTGTGGTTTTTTATTCAATACATGATTGCTTCTTTTGATTACCTATTATAACTAAAAAAAATTATCAACAATTAAACAGTATTTAAAAATCGTTCTCTTACCAAGTAGTATTCCTCGCACATAAGACTTCAAAATACAATAAGTAGAAGTTATTAATATTTTTAAGCTTCAAGCAGTATTTTTAAAAAGTTTTATCATATAAAAACTAAACTAGGACTAGAAGGTAATATGAAGTATGAAACTGAAAAATAAATTAGAGTGCATAAGTTGCTTCAAAACTATTTTCAGAAAATATTAATAAGCTTTTAACCCAAAGGTACAACCATATGAATTAAACAGGGATTGTGTAAGGACTAGTTCAGTACTTAAAAAGTATTTGGACATCTCTTCATGTAAACTGAATCCTTTTACATCAAAACAATGGCTTTTTCCTTGATTGTTTCTTAGCAAAATCATATCCAATTTTTCCAAAGCTACTTCTTGACAATCAAACTATTACCGTGCGTTAGAGCATACCTGTTTTCCAGTGATTCACACTTGGCTATCCTGTTTCTTTGCACCTCAAATCCCCCCTCAAAATCTCCTCAAAACCTGGCACCAGGGGTACATGAACAGTTAGAGTGTTTGTAAATCAAGACATTGATATTAATAATAAAAGAAGTTCTCAATATTTGTGTTTTACATGGAATAATTAATTATTAACAAGACCAACATATTTACAAGCATAATTTAAAAGCATACATATTACCACCATTTCGTTCTTATTATTGCGAAATAAATATCTTTCAACTGTTTTCGATAAATCGTGGTATAAATATTCTCAAGGTAATTTAACTTTTTGCCTTCTTTTGGAAGTGTACACTATTCTGTAACATATATATTAAATAATTTATCAAGCTAATGGCAATTACATAATCCCCTTTTGAAACTACATATATACTAACAATCAACATTTAAATGCATAAAGTAGTACTAAATTACGAGTAAATGAAATGGTTCTATCCATTCAATTGAATTGTTTTTCGCTATTTTAGTAGGGTATACAAATTGTGTTTTGATTGCCATACAAATAGCTACTTCATTGTCAATATGAAAGACAAAATCAT
Source organism: Mantis religiosa (assembly GCA_030765055.1). NCBI lineage: Eukaryota > Metazoa > Arthropoda > Insecta > Mantodea > Mantidae > Mantis > Mantis religiosa. The sequence continues at coordinate 141,807,415 of CM060948.1, forward strand.
ATAATGCTCATTTGATTGTGCGGTTAGTGAAAGCTTAACAACTGCTGTTGCCGGAAACATTAAGTTACTTTATAACACATTGTTATATAAAAAGAAATTAATACCTTAATTTTATAAAGATAATATATTTTCCGTTTTCAAACTATAAAAAAAGCCCTATTGTCAAATGACTTTCAACGTTTACTAAATTTTAACATTAATAAACACTGCTTTATCGGAAATTCCATCACTCAGAATGACAGGGTCGAAACTTCCAAAAAAGAATTGTGTGTAAATGCTTATTATAACTTGACAGTTCTTCCACTACGGTATAATGTAACTGTTGATATTCTTAAGCTACCCTTCTTAAAGCAGATCAAGTATATCTCTGAAAAGTTAGATTCTTATTTGTACTCTATCTGTGAGCTGAAGTTATTACTCTGATTGTGCGTGTTTATAACTAAGACTATTTCATTTAGCGGTTAACTGCTCATTGTATATGGTTCAAATATTTCCATACCAAATTAATTTTCCTTCTGTAAACTGGAGTTAAAATGTGATTACTATCTAGATGTTATTTTGTAACTTTTATTGAAATATAAATGAATGAATTCCTGTAATTCCTTAAGTGGGGCATAGGGCCTTCTGAACCGCGCAACCTCGAGGCCCGTAAGTAAACTGAGGTATCCTGATCAGAGAGATTCCGGGATGAGTGATCAGCCCAACGCCGGAAGTGAAAGTGCGAGAGAGATGAGGTGAGAGGAAAGATGATGATGGAACAATCGGTGGATTGCTGGCGGGGGAAATCGGAGGACTCGGAGAAAACCCGAATTAATGCCATGTTGTCCACCACAAATCTCACTTTGCGGTCGCCTGGAATCGAACCCGGGCCGCCTTGGTGAGAGCCAAGCGGTCTAACCACTGAGCCACGGCGCGACCATACGCCAAGTCATTAATATTTCGCTCTTATAGTAAACAAGATAACAAGCGAATGCAGCGCTAGGTGATTGAAGTTCAATACCCTTCAACGCTTTGCCACTAGTACATAACAGAAAATTGTAGAATGTGTTACATTCAGTGATTTTCCCTACTCACTCTTGTACATAATATTCTTAAACATGCTTATTCTTTTATCTACCTGATATAAATTTAGATAAGCATGTCTAGTAATGGATTTATGGCACATTTTCTTGTAGATAGAATGGGATAAAGAATTCAATATGCTAAAGATATTTGCTTTAAATTGTAAATTCTTCCATAAAGTGTCGCTATGTACAACATACGAAATTACGTATGTTCTGAATCTTCGTTACATTATATGGTAACCTTCTGGGAGCCTTTCTATTCCCCGCTCTTCTCTTGTCATCTAACGGGACTTCAGATCGCAAATTACGCCCAAAGGTGCATGGTGCCATTTTGCACTCTTACCTGCTGATGTGTCAGGTGCAGTCAGTCAGGTGCCTCGTCGATACAGTAAACATGATACATCGCTTATCTGTGGTAGAAGGTCTGTTTATTTGCAAAGTTTACTTTAATACGAATCTGCTCTTTGTGTGAAAAGTGTTTGTTGTAGGGATTCCAAACTGTATAGCACCTGTAAGAAAAACTACAAATTTGATCATGAAATATTCGGCGTTCGGCATTCCTGGAGAAGATCAACTTTAACAGAAAATACAGTGAATGAGATCGCTACTAATTTAAAGCGATGCCTCCAAAATCGCAAAATAAATTGGTTCGACAAGCAGGTATGTTAAAACCGAAACGCTAATGTAGTACACGAGTGCAAGCGTTGAAACAAAATAATACCTGTAACCGAGTGAATTGCTGGAATTGGTTTTTCCGATCGGTTAAAAGCGGTTACATTGATCCACAACTTTTGTTTTCCTCCTATGAAGCTTGGTTTCACATAAATAGACATATGTGTACTCACAACTAACTGTAATATCTGTTTAAAACAACTTGTATTGCTGCACGTGAAGCCTCACTATGACATGAAAACTGGAGTTTGGTATGCGAAAAATTCTAGAAGTATAAAAAGACCACCTTTCTAATTAAAGAGTTACTATAGAGCAACATTGTAGACTAATTTTAGGAGCATTTTTCGGCTGCATGACAGAAGAATTCAAAAGTTGTGGTTGGTTCCAACAAAAATAATTCAATAGCACGTCCACATCTTTATTGAAAATAAGAGATGTAGTTATGTCGGAATAATAACTGATCTGTAGTACCCTATATTTCCCAGGACCTAATTAGATGCGAGTTTTCTTTATGGGATTATTTTAAAGACGAAGCACATTGTTCAAACCCTCAAACTTCACAGGAACTTAATGATATCTGTAGGAGCCACTGAGCTTAGACGAGTGTTTTTTTAACCTTTTTTAGTTGAAATATATTATTCGTGTACAGATAAGATTTAGAAATGAGTTGATATCCCAAGGTACGGGAGAATTCCGAATAAAAAAAGTATTTATATATATTTTTTTTCCTTCTCTTTTTTCTTATTTAACAGTTTTTTCCATTATTTCCGTATTTGTTTTCTCTATTTTCATACATATGTAATATACACATAAACACCCATGCCCAAAGCGGGACTCCAACCCGTGACCCTCTACTCGGCGGAGCACTAGAGACGTACGCTCTAGCAACCATGGCTACGAGGGCCGGCTCTGGAAGTGGTTGAGTAAATTTAATAGTTCTGGAAATGTTTGTGTTAATTAAGTTGGAAGTGCAAAAATAGTCCGCAAGAGTGACAAAATTCTGTGAGTAAGGATATTCTGCAGAACAGCCCAAATTAATGCAGAAGGTCTCGTCAATGGCTATGAATCTATTGGTGTGACCTCAAATATCTACCATACAAGTTTCAATTTGTGCGTGTAGTTAAACCAACCAAGAAACTTCCTCAAATGGAGTTTTATACATAGTTTACTGATATTTTAAATGCTGTTCTAGATATTTTAAACAGACTGTTGTCCCGGATGAGACATATTTCCATCTCCCTGGTTACGTAAATAAACAGCATATCTGATACTGAAGAGATGAAGAATCCTTACAAGTTTGAAACATCACTGCAATCTCCAAAAGAAATGGTCTGTGAGTCACCATTGGCTCTGGAATTATCGGCCCTTACTTTTACGAAGAAAGTTGCTCTGTGAACTTCAACCAACAATGCCACCAACAGAAGCCCATGGTGTTAAATTTCCAAATGAAATTAATTTTGTGATAAATCATGGTTTCAGCAAGATGACGCTATAGCGAAACATTTTACTGATGTATTTATGAAAACCATAGTCTGTGTTGTTTTCTGTTTCTTTTGTATTCATTGCATTCTATGAGAAGGTGGTAAACGATAAAGGTTTTTATTACATCCTTTACACGTAGGCTGCGTCTGTCTTGAGAGGAGATATTGTTACTTTGTGGGTTCGTGAAATTAAAAGTCCAATTGCACAAACTCAAAATGTTCTTTATTTTCACCGAATTACAGTTGGAACACTTGCCGATTACACAGAATTACGTAATGCACACAATTACAATTCGTCAGTTCGTCTGTCACAGGTCCACTGCACGCTGACAATCAGGTACAACTCCTCTGATACACGCACACCGTCTTCCAGTCCGTTTGCTCACTTGGCGCTCCTCACAGCTGCTCGCCAAGAACTGTACTATTCTCCGGCCCGGCGCGGCGCTTATATAGGAACAACTGACCTATCTAGAAGGTTCCAGGTTAGATGAAATAACCTGGATGTTGGAGAACTCAGGGGGAGGGGAAAGAGACGGCACAGTGGCCTGCAATCCCTTCAGTTGGCGCTATAAGATAAATGGGTAGGCGTGGCCGAATGCTTCCCGGCCCTCAGTCAGCCGTCAGTTGGCCGTGCCTGGGTGACAATATGAATGTGTGAGGCTGGAGTGGCCAATTCATAGACGGGTGAGAATGACTTGTTCCTTTCTAGTAAGTGGCTTGGTTCGATGAAGAGCAGTGGTTCTTTTCGTACTTGTAATTTTCCTGGTTGTTGTTGATTCCATTCAGATTTCCATTTTTGTACTCGTATTTTGGAGACATGATTTATAACATCTGCATATAGAGTTTGGACGTTCGTTTGTTGGCGTAGTGATGTGGCGTCTTTAGCAGCTTCGTCCGCTCTTTCATTCCATGTTATTCCTTGATGGGAAGGGATCCAAATGAAAACCACGTCTTTACCAGCGTCGTTGATATTACTGAATAGTGTCTGTGTGTCCTGAACTAATTTGTTGTCTGTTGTGTAGTTCTTCATGCTCTGCAAGGTACTCAGGGGGTCAGATCATTTTGCATAGCGGTTGTGGTGTGCTGTCGGTATGTAAGTAAGTGCTTGATAAATGGCGTATAGTTCAGAACTGTAGGTGGAATAATAGTCAGGTAGCCGCTGCTGTAGAATTTTATCACGAGTTATTATTGCACATCCAGTACCATGATCCGTTTTTGATCCATCAGTGTAAATAAATTGATAATTGGGAAAATTGTTGCACATTTCATAAAATAGTGTTTGGTAAACAATTGCAGCGGTATTCCATTTCTGGTGAAATGTTAGGTCGGTATATATCTTGGGAATTTTGAGTTTCCAGTATGGTCTTTCATGGAAGTCCCTGGTCATTATGGGAGGGTTCTTTATGCTGTTAGTATTTAAATAGTTAGCAAGTCGTTGATAGTAAGGTAAGGAGTGCTTTTTTGTATGACAGGTCTTGTTGCTTTCTGTATTGGGGAAACATATGAATGGATACTTGAATGAGGTCTAGCTGCTATTTAGATTCGGTATGTTATGCTTAATTGTATTCTCCCGGTGTTTAACGGTGGTTGGTTTGCTTCTGTCAGTAGGCTAGAGACCGGACTGGTACGATATGCTCCTAATATAATCCTCATAGCAGAACTTTGAATCACGCCCAGCAGCTTAAGTAACGCCTGTGCTGCAGAGTTGTACACAATGGCTCCATAGTCAAGTTTGCTTAGGATTAAAGCTTAATACCTAAGTTGTAGGACATGTTTATCAGCACTCCAATTGCGGTGTGATAATGTTTTTAATATGTTTAGGTGCCTTGAACAGTCTTCCTTTAAGTTCGAAATATGTGTTTTCCTTGATAGGTTGTGGTCGAAGATAAGTCCCAATAATTTCAATTTCTTGGTTGTTTCAATGGGTTTTCCATACAGGTGGATGGTAGGGTTTGGAAGATGCATTGAACTTTTGGTAAAGCAAATACATTTTGACTTTTGCTGAGAAAAACTGAATCCTGTTTGTGATGTCCAAATTTGTATCCTTGAGTGTCTTGCAGTAAAGTTTGGGTGGCTGAGATGTTGTTACTTTTACAGAAAAATGGTCAGATCATCAGCAAGTAGGCAGGCTTTTACAGGGGGATAAATAGTGTTCAGTATGTCGTTTATTGCCAGCAGGAAAAGTGTAACGCTAAGCACGCTAACTTCCTTTGATATTGTGCCATTTGTACGGACTCTAATGGTGCGATGCTGGAAGAAATTCTGAATGAAATAAAACATATTTCCTGATATTTTATTTTGTCGTAGTATTTGAAGTATGCGTGTTCTCCATGTCATATTATATGCCTTTTGTATACCTATACTAACTAGTATGAGATGTTGATTATAGAGAAAGGCGTATCTTATTTCAGACTCAATCGTGATTAAACAGTCTGTAGTGGAACGGAATTGTGTGAAACCATATTGTGATTCAGAAAGAAGTTTCCTGTTTTCGATAAACAAACACAATATTTTATTTATAATCTTTTCTAGAACTTTGCACATTGTACACGTAAGAGATATTGGTCTGTAGTTGTTTGGTCGTGTGAGGTCTTTATTATGTTTCGGTATAGGTATCACTACTGCCGAACTCCAAAGATTGGGAAATAACCTATAAGACCAGATATGGTTGAATATTTCAAGAAGATATATGTCCTTCAATGGGTAGTTGTTTCAGCATATCATAGTGTATATTATCTGGTCCAGGGCTTGAGATATTTGAGCTTATTTTCTTCCGTAGGACGGCCTCTGTATTGGTAATCTGTTTTATTCTTAAAAATTAATAGTTTCTTGGCATCCACTGTTCCACCAAGGAACTGTTTTCTTGTAAGGGGCTATTGTAGGTATAGAAATATTTGCATATTTAGAATAAGTTCAACGAAGTTTTTAATTATTTCATTAATGCTAGTGTGAATAAATTCAGTGGCAGGCATGAGCTGGGTTATTTATTTGGTTATAAAACTCTAAATTGTATCCCAATTAGCCTTTATAAAATTAAATTTTGGCGTTAATGTGGTTTTCTGAGGACTTTCACTCAGATGAGTAAGAATAATAGGAAATTGATGACTATTTCCTTGAGGTTCTTTATAAATGAAGTATTCAAACAAATCTGGTATGTTTGGTGAGCACAAACTTAGGTCCATGGAGCTGATGTTCCGTATGCTAGACTTAAATGAATAGGCTCCAGCGAATTGAGTAGAATTAGGTCTAAATCGTTTATAAACTGTCCAATGTGTTTTCCTTGTGAATTGGTGGAGCTGCATCCCCATAGTGTGTTGTGACTGTTGAAAACTACGAGAATAAGGTAAGGACGGGGTAGTTGTTACTCCAGTTCTTTTAGTTTTACAAGATCTAAATTGTGGCTGTTCGGGAGATATATATTACATATACATAGTTCTACTGTCAAAAGAACAGGAACTGCAGTAGCCTCTATAGTAGTACTGAGCGAGATAGCATGCTGGGGCAGTGTTTCTTTAACATAGGTGACAACCTACCGCTGGCATGTGTACATTCTTCTCGATGTTTATTATAGGCGTTGTAACCTCTTAATGGGGCAACATAATAATGCTTAAATTTTTTTTTTTTTTTTTTTTGTGCACAAACAACTACTTGGTTACGTTTATTAAGTTAAAATTGAAGGTGTTCCAGTTGAGAAAGAGATCCATTTGTGTTCCATTGTAACATGTATTCCATTATATGCTATGGTTTTTATTTTTAAGGTTTACTATGTGTAGGGTTTCATTTAGAGGGTGTTAGCAAAAACTTTACTACATCACCATCAAAATGTTTAAGAAACTGTTCTTTTCTATGTATTTCGGAATGCAGTTTCCTTCCTATACGGGTGTTTCGATTCTTCATTGTTCTATTGGTAAATAAGGGATGAATTTTTTTGAATGTATCTAGGAGTCCTTTCAAGTCATCAGTGTAGCTAAGCGCAACTGATATTATATCAAATGCTCTAACTGTATTTTCAAAAAAGCTTTCAAAAACCGGAGGTAATTTAAAACGTAGTCGTCGGGTCTTTCTTCAATAGCACTTTTTGTTACAGGTATCTGGTCATTTATGAGCGAGAGAGTGTCAGTCTTTTATTTTGGTGTGTGTGTGTGTGTGTGTGTGTGTGTGTGTGTGTGTGTGTGTGTGTGTGTGTGTGTGTGTGTGTGTGTGTGTTTGATTACTAGGTTAGGTTCGGTTTTTTATGTCTCATCTAAAGACATTAAAGATGAGTCAGATAGGTTGCAGATTCAGTAAGCTTACTGGATGTTAAAATAGGTCGTTTCTTGGACCCTGTCTTAAGATTTTGCTCTAAAGCAGGGAAGTTCATTTCTGTGCTAAGTTGTGACAATGGTGTCGAAGGAGGTTCAGACTGGGAGGTGCCATTTTCTTGCATAGAAACAGTTTCTAGTGACACGTTTTCTGTGACAGATTCAATTATTTCTGCGTTGTCTAGTTTTGTCATTTACTGGCATGACTGTGGTGTGTTTACTAACTCTTTCAGATGAGCAGCTAACCATATTAGCATTCATTTCATCTGACCACTTGCACTGTTTAGCTAAATGTCCTTCCATTTTACATAAAAAGCAGGTAAGAACATCGGAAGAATGGTATATCCAATAGGATGTATCCTCATGGTTCATGTGTAAGATTTCAGGTAGCTTGGCAAAGTCGTCAGTTTTACATACATTTGTTGGCGAAAGCTCATGATGTTGTATATCCAGGAATAGCTATTCCCACCCTGATATACGATATGGATGATACAGGCTTAATTACATGGGCCAGAAGGTGTTCTTCAGTAACATGATTGGCAATAACAGCGCACACATTAGATAGTATCACTCTTACCTTTAGTGAGAAGCGGCCTAATTTCCAAGTACAAGTTGTTCATCTTTATTTTCGGGTGTTTAGATACCAGTTGACCTACTAGCTTTTTGTTGGTGAGGTAGATACAGATTCTGGAGTTCGATATTCGAGATACAAATCGAATGTTGCTGGGGTTAGTTAGGTTAACTATTGCTGTTACATATTCTTTAAGTGTTATGCCGTCGTGGGCTTCAATTGTTATGGCTTGCTCTTTATTGGGTCCCGTTTGGATTATAGCTGAATAACTAGGAGCTCAGTTATTATGTGGTTATTCACATTGGTTTTTTCAGCGTCTAGTTTTGGTAGGCCTGTGGCCGCCATAGAAGACCAAAACTGTTGATTTTATGTGAATATTGATGCGCACTTGTTTAATCAACAACTGGCATTTGTTTTCACTAACCTCAACCCTAACGCTGATAAAACTTTAATGAATAACTACTGAAATATAATTGTAACAAGGTTGCCTTTATTTACACAGCAACTGCGGTAGACGTTCTTGTATAATTAGTAGAATAACTGCATATAACACTGCTATTCTTGAAATATAACTCTTAGAACAGGAGCAATCCAATTTCTGATTAGCCAAGGCCGCGACCTTCACTTGTTCTCCATGTGTATTTTTAATTTTACACTTTTTGTGCATTTGTATGTTACATCTAAGACTCTATTGTGAATGGCTTTAACTCTCGGCGACCAATTTTGCTAGGTTATATTAAGCTTACAGTTTTATTGTGATTGGGGCTTAATTGTCTCTCTTTTGGATGTTTAGCTGGAGATTCTCACTACATATATGTATCATAGAGAGTTTTGACAAGTATTACTTCATGTTTAGTGTAGAGCGTTAAACATAGACTGTAAATAGGGGGTTTTTCATTTCAAATCCCAGCAAAACTATTCTCCAAGACAGAGATGTTTTTCAGGTTTGTCTGAGTCCTCATAACTGGTAGATACACGCACTTCTAATCTATTTATATCCATAGGCTTCTCTTTTGAATTGAAAGCGTTATCACATATTATTCTGCCAAATTTCATATGATGAATGCGTATATGTTACCTAAATTACCGTTAATAATTACAATATTTTTGTTTTGGGCTACAGCCAAAAGATATAGAAAAACCGCATGTGTATATATGTTCCCAAAACGTTCCTGCAACGTTTCCTTCCCAAACGTCCTAACGTAATTATCATTTAATTTATCAACTGAGGTGGTGCCTGATAACGTGCACAACTTGCATTCGGGAGGTCGCAGGTTCGGTCCTCGTCAACCATGCACTCTGAATTGGTTTTCTTTCGTGATTTTTCCTTATCTTAATGCGAGTGATGTGATGCTTAGTTTAGTAACGGGATATCCTCTGCACAATATTCCCTTCAGACCATTTTCTTTTCCTATTCCATACATGTTTCTAGGTTGCTAGAATATTTGGTACCGGACAGATTATGGGCAATATACAGAATATTTCCCGTGGGCATAAGAGGGTTTCAGGTCAACGAGACTTTTTCATTCCATCTCATGACTCCATTAGAAAAACGAGTCATCATGCTTTGGAATATTAGGGACTTCCACGCATCTCGGTGGTCACACTGCCTGTGGCCTGTAGCCTTCGTGGTACCAACCGTAGCGGAATTGTTCCCCTATTTCATTTCTTCTTCCTTGGGAGTGTTAGTCACAATATACCTATGTAGATCGGAGTGCACAAATGTTGTACATTGTTGTATTTATCCCATTAGCTTATCATTTCATTTCCTGCACAATAAACGCCCTCCAATTGTGGTTCCGTATGCAATAAGAATAGGCATTAAGCACTACTGACAGTAGCTTATTTCTGCTGTCAAATACGAATTCAATTGCGAGACTTTCCGTTTGACTGCGGCTCCACATTGAATCCAAGCGAATGATACTACAGGGAGGACCCCACATGCAGGGGCATTCATCAAAAATAAGCACAGAACATGGGAACCGTCTTCCTCTTTCTCATTACCACACCTTGGTTGTTGAGGGCGAGCACTTTGGAAGGCAAGTCCCGTTCTAATTAGTTCAAACTTCACCCAAGACATCCTGATGCTAAATATTCTCCCCTCCAGAAACCAACCCACGGTAAGCCCACATGCACGTACTACTATACCCACACCGCTATTGCTATTGCTCCTTGCTTGCTAAATATCTCCTTGCAAAGTGGGAGAAACTAGAGTAAGGGGAAGAGAAGAAAGCAAGCAGTAGGGGTTGGCAGTCGTCTCAACGTCCTGCTAAATAGTCACTCTCTCCCCACCTTCTTACTACTCAACTCTGCCTTCCTCATTATCTGAATTCTCAGTAGAACAATAGCACTAATTAATGACAACGTTCAAACTTAGTTGAGCGAGTGGAAGGTTGAGCCACCTAAGGATGGGTTCTTCTACCAACAACTTGCATTTCCTTGGCCTCCCCTTCCAACTTAACTTTCTTCTCTGTAGGTACTTAAACTCTACCTTAGTCTCCTATGAGGATTCCTTCCACAGCCTCTGATGGTATTATGGGCCATTATTATGAAAACGTGTGAGAATTAAGCCGAAAGAGCGATTATATTCTTGCATCCGAAGGAAGGGGAAGCTAAAAGCTGTTTTAAAGCTCCAGTGGATAAAGAGACATGAAGCTATAACCAATATGCTTCCTGATTGCGTGCAAGGAATGTGGTGTATTATGTGGAAACTAAGTGCTCTGAATTTCCTTACCCAAACTTTGTCGAGAAAGAGACAACAGACTGCCGTTAACAGCATATGTTTAAGACATTGGGATAACATGCGTATTGATTGAACAAGTGAGATGAATGATTTGAAATATGGATATATGTGTCAGCACTTGTAGCAATATCCCATTGGAAATTGCGTCTATTTATTTTCCTTATCACATAACAAGGAGATACAAAAGTTTCGCATTCATCACAAAAATTCACTATCGAAATTTCATTGTAATTACTTTCAATGTAATGTTTTTCATTAAAGTTCCACTACCCCAAGCTACAACTTACGTGGAATATGTTCAGAAATTTTCAATTTGCTGGAATACTGTTCTCATAGTTTTACATAAAATACCATGCTTTAAAGATATTTGTAAGCGAAAATGTATATCTTTAAATATCTGGAAAATGTCTTTGATTCATTATCAATAAGGAGAAGATTTTTATTATTTTGTGTCTGACAAACGTAAGTAGAGAAAAATATGCTAGGTACATAAAAATCATAGATCTCTTCAAAATACACAGTTTCTTCCAAATAGCAAGAATAAACTGGAGTCAACTTTTTGAAAATTCGTATGCCTGGTAATTGCAGTAATTTATATTCTACTTACTTATCATTCTAATTAAATGCTTTACCAATAACTTGTATGCCATATCTGACACAGATTTCAGTAGTTGGCTTCAAGATATCTACACTCAAACCATTATCATTACAAACATAGCAAAGTATCAGAGGCTAGAAATCACTGATATCTAAATAAAAACCAGTTTTAGTGTAAATTAAAGTGTTCTTTCACACCAGCCGTGTGAAGGTCAAATTTTGGAAAGGTGGAATCAGACTGAAAAATTCTATGCCATAGCCTTAATTTGAACACGGATCTCTCGGTCTCCGTCCGGTTGATCTAATCTCTAACCCACTCGCATTGTCCCCGGTAAACCACTAGTTAGGCATGTTAGCTCAATGGTTAGAGCAACCGGACGGAGACCGGGAGATCCGTGTTCAAATGCAGGCTATGGCGTTGAATTCTTCAGTGTGACTCAACCTGTGCAGTTTGAGTGTGTCTGTAGATATCAAAAGATTTTAGAAGGGGTCCTGTGTAGAATTCCGCATACATTCATGAGGCCTTTTGTGGAAAATGCAGTAATTAAGCATAAACTACGCTCAGCTATTACTGATTCAAATTCTGCTAATATACCCATTTTTTCGCACGTAATATTCATGAATGGGTAAATAAATATAAAGTTTAAAATTCACATTAACACTATGACTCTTAAAAATTCATTGGAATGTAGGTAATAAATAGTGTAACGAGAGGTACTTCTATTATAATTTAATGTTTCGATTATTGAAAATACTTTCTAAATGTGTAAAATTGAATAATGATATGCGAAAATAAGAAATAGTAAAAGCTGAGTAGCCTGTAAAACATCGTTTCCTATCGGCCGATAGCTAAACTTGCTCCAATAATTTTATGATAGTTTTGGTTGAGATTCAGAACATTCTCGTATACCAAAGCAACCTATCTGGACCAAGCTCAAAATACGTTGGTGATTCTGACAGTGGTTAAGTGAAAATTAAATGTCTCTACTGGTCAGATGCAGAAGTTCAAATGGGAGCGACTACCAGAAATTTTTGTGATTAATATGTAGAAATTAACTGAATTGGTTTTCAGCGTCCGAGCACAGGTAACTCCATTGTAAGTACATAGTTCTGTGGTTTACTTGCTAACCAGACAATGCCAGAAGGATGGTGATACAATTGATATGCTGACAATGTTAATCGAGAGAACAACCGCTTCGTACCTTTCCACCACAATGTTCAGTTTAACAGTAGCTTCACATGGAGTTGGTATGCGCCACTGCCTATGAGGTAAAGACTTTTATTGAAGCGTACTAATAGAGAAGGTGCCAAGGTCCTGCAGTGAGATCAAAGGAATGTTCCAAACAGTTGTCTGGGTTGCGCTATGAGCGCTCAAACAATATGGGGAATGTAGATTGTTTTTGTCGAAGTAAATTACAAATTAGTACTTTAGAAATATGCCAATTATCCTTAATTTATCTCGCACCTTGATAAAGAGGCTCATAATACAAGGATAACTCAATTATGAGGAGTTCAAAGGTAAACGTTCTTTAATTTTGGTTTCTGTTTAGGTTTCTACAGTAGCATTCGGAATTTTCGCTTTAATTGGGTGTTCGAATACGGATAATTATTTTCTACAAAGTACCTAGTTTAAATTAATTCCATAAGAAGTAATAAAACAGCCCTTTCAAAACTTTATTAACATTTGTGGATTTAAAGGTCTATATATAAGGCTGAACGTTTTACCTCTATAGCTGAAATAATACTCATGTTAACTACAAAGGCTTATCTGCAGTTTAACTATACCTTGTTTACGTGAGAACATACTTTCATTTATGAGATACTTTTGTATATAGCAAAGTGGAGTGCGAATTTTTTGTAGCATTATTGCCTAATTTACTCTGGTAGTGCCATAAAATTCAGAGAACAATGACACAAAATCTTTAATATATTTACACACTTAGTGAATTACAACACTGATGAAACTATTTGAATAACCGCTGTTTCGCCAGTAGGTACGAAACGCTTTTACAGAAGTTCAGAAATCCCTTGGTCATAAGTAAAAGCAAATGATTTTGAACTTAATACTGACCTAAATCGGCGTATGTTGTTTACCAAAAATTCCAACTTCAATAAATTGCTTGGATTATTACATAGTTCAAATTTCATTTAATCTCACCATATTGTTTTTATTCTTTTGCACTTTGTTATAATGCATAATGAATTTACTCAATGAAATGAAATGAAGTGACAAGTCCACTATTCGTTTTCTTTATTGCACATTGTATGTAATTCACAATTGGGAAAATCTCAAAGAATTTTTATTATTCAAAAGAATGCAAAAAGATAATTTTATATTGCCTACTTAAGACTCTAGGTTCGAAGATCATAGATATTTGCTGTAATTCATAAATACGTTTATAGTTGTTTCTTTTTATGACAAGGGAAATAAATATTCTAATCGAGTTTCACAACTATACTTCTTAAAATTTTCTCTTTGTTCCATGTAAGATTAACGAACATTATGAATTATGTATTTAGTGCGCGAGTTTCACAACTATACTTCTTAAAATTTTCTCTTTGTTCCATGTAAGATTGACGAACATTATGAATTATGTATTTAGTGCGCGAGTTTCACAACTATACTTCTTAAAATTTTCTCTTTGTTCCATGTAAGATTGACGAACATTATGAATTATGTGTTTAGTGCGCGGATCGAAATCACTGAGTAAATCTATCCCCTTCCAAAAATAACTAAGTGCGGCGAAAGTTATGTATGAAAAAGGAGATGATGATGGCAGCTGGCAGCTGACTGAGGGTCGGCACGTTGTGTGTCATACGTGTACCTATCCCAGACGAACTTAACCACTTAATGACAGGATATGTGGGGTTTTGTAGGGTGGCGGGTTTAGTTAGGTGGATGAAAACGGGAGGTAGCCGTAGCTCCTCAACGGTTGTCGACTCGGGTGCAACGCCTGTGTGCACCGCTGGTGTAAGAATATTTAGGAAGAGTTAAATTTAGAATAATTGCCAGTCTAATTCTGAGGTAGGTATAATTTTGAAGTTATAATATCAACTTTATTGTTACCGGTTGTGCCCGCATGCCATGTGGGGAAGCTGGTAGAGCTTGACGCGGCGTTCTGTTGGTTGGTAGATCCCAAGAGAGCTAACCAGGGCGCTCTGATGTTGAAGCAAACTCGCGTAGAATTTTGTGGGCCGGCTGGAGAGATGAAGCTTCATGAAGGTATCTCACAAAAAAGCACCGGTATACAGAATAGATAGTCCTGAGACATCTATTCCGTACACGTTGAAGCTGTAGCAGTTTGGATCCTGCGGCCATGCCCCAGATCTCGGGCGCATAAAGCAATATATGAAGAATCAAAGCCTGAAAAAGACGTAACTTTAGGGGTGTTGGCATACCTGACCACATCATGGGGTATAACGAAGCCGAAGCCTCGCATGCCAGATGTGCTAACTCCTGGATGTGACCTCCGAATGTTCGGCCTTTGTCCTGCTTTACCGAGCTTTACCAAGCTATGCGGCCAACCTTATATAGAATATTGTGTTTAGTGTGCGGATCGAAATCACTCAGTAAATCAATCCGCTTCAAAAATTGCTAAGTATAAAGATTTGTTTTGAACATGTATTCTAGCCCAGCTGTCGTTAGGATATAGTTAATTCTGGAGACCTTCATTTCGGAATACAGTGGTGAAACTGTGGCTTATTATCAAACTCAAGTGAAACACTGCCGTAAAGACATCATGCTTGTATAACATAACTTTCCGCAATATGTATAGCTAAAAAATTAGGTCTGGTACACTGAGTTGACTGGACCAATTGCACTAATTTCACCTTGCCATTTGCAAAAATAATCCACTAGCTTCTTTATTTTTGTATTTCAATGCATTGCAATCTTGGCAAACTGGGTTCATAAATCCAATGACAACACATTGGAAGGCACAGTAGTCAACTGAAACATCGTAACTAAAAGCAGCTCTTTTCAAACCTGTAAGACTATTAGCTGTACCATGTGTTTGTGATATCCTAGTCCTTTCAATTTCATTGCACACTTCATGTTGCTGTACAGTCCAATTAGACCGAAAATCAGCTTCTTTTATATCATTTCGAGTTCTTTGACCTAAGGTGCCCCGCCTGCGTCTTATAGGCGGCATGAATCTTGAACTGAATATAATAAACACATAAAATAAATCAATTAACCAGAGAAAAATATAGGAACTTTGCAATAACATGCATTAATTGAGAGCTCGCAAACAGTTAAACTTTATATCGTAGAAAAAAGGGCTAAAATTCCGCCTGCATTCAAGTAGTTTATATTAACTCTAAGGTTTATATTATAAAGTTGCCAACTAAATTTCAACTACACTTTCTTTATATTGTAATTTGGTTCTCTTTGTTTTCATGATTTGCTTCTCTTTTGTTTTAGCCTTCCACATATCCTTTCTCAGATTGCATATCCATTTCAAAAAAGAAAACTGTTTTTCCGTTTTCCTGTGCAATTTTACAGCTTTTTCTCTTCATAAGAACTTCCCTTGCACTTAAACGAATATTTGATAAAGTTAAAGAACTAGCCTAAGTGGTCTAGCCGTTTCGAATTTTAGCGGTTAAAAGAATTTACAAATTCATTTTTGTTATACAGATATGGTAAGTGAAATAGCTTTGAAGTCTTTGGTAATGTGTGGAATATCTTTCTACTTTTAAATGCTTTTGTTTGTCGAAAATAAAAGAAGGTGTATGTATTCCGTAAGAGTTTGCCTGTGTACTTTAATATTTAGTTAATAACCCGGTCCATTATCACTTTTGGTTTTTTCTCACCTTTTAAACCTTCTTTGGATTTATACAAATATTTCAAAACAAAAATTAGGCAAATCGGTTCAGCCGTTTTGGAGTTTTTGCGGTACTAACAAACGTCAATTCATATGTAAGATATATTCGGACATGACTTTAGGATAAGTTAGCTTGATACACTAGCATGTTGTTTACAAGCGATAACAAACAAGAGAGGAAGTAGTCTCCTCTGCTACCTAATTTGTGAGTGGCTGTCAGTGCCTGGGTGGGGTGATGTAAGTACTGAAGCTCTGTTTGAACATACACAGGTAACTATTTTCCAGTCAGAGTACAACGAAATAACAACCGTGTCCGAAGCTTGTTTATAACTGCTTCCTATATGACTACACTATCAGACAATGCAGAGGTCATGCTAAATGTAGCTAATGTGCTCAAAATTATGAAACTCGTTAGTGCACAATGAAATACTCTACTACAAGTTTTGCAGGTGGGAATTAGCACATCTACATCTACACTGATCTACAGAAAAGATGTTTAATGCATAGGCTTTATTAACTAATTTAGCATAATAATATAAACTCAACTTTATATGATATGCTGTACCTGAAAAACAATAATATACCTACACCACAAGCATGAATTTTGCTCGAATATATAGTACTGTTGTTACATTATTGTTGTAGTTTAGTTATCGCACAATATGCATTCTGTTATTTCATGCTATATTATTTAAAATATGGTGATGGCATATATGAAGTAACTGTACGAGAGCAGTATATTACGTCGTGAGGGAAAGAATTTCATGGCGCGTAATGCACAAATATTTACCTCTGTACCATATATGTACACTCGTGTTGCGTTCTAGTTAGGTGATGGGTCACATAAATAAAAACTATCGAACACATGTGAACAGGCAAGTCGAGAATCATCAAAAGTTCTTGTTTTTGTGTAAATGAAAATCGGATGTGTTACATTCAAATAACATTCTCTGTTGTTAATCAAGCAGCTCTTCAAAATATTCATTCCTCTATGCACTTCACGATAATCGTGATAGCCGTGATAATCGTGATACTGATCATATTGTTGTAGCTGCAAAGGAATATAGCAATACGGTAGGCTTGAAGTGATATTCAAATCTTTTATGCTTGATCCTATGTGACAGTTATGAAAGTCCGTGCTTTATGTATGTTCAGGAGAAAAACTGAAGAATGACATAAATGATTTGTTGTAACGAGATAGACCATTTGTGTAATAAGAATTTATCTCTTATGGTTTATAGGTTATACAAAAGTCATCCTGAATGAAGACCTCCGAGAACATTGCCAGAAAATTTAAAATATAGCTTTCATTGTCATGAAAATGTATTATATTTTTTTAGTCAAAGCCATTATAGCCATGTAAATATTAATCTGAGAGCGCGATTTTCTTGAGAATCTACGTGTAACATCTTTGGAAGTTCCTGAACGAAAATACTCGTACTAAGTTTGGTTTTTAAGCTTGGGTTTTAAGTTTGGTTTTGAATTATGTTGTTCCCCCCCAGAACAGACCTTTTTCTAAAAACACTCTTTTACGAATAAGAGGGTTACGAGAAATTTATTTCAGGTGAAACCTAGATGCCCAATTTTTGTTGGGAATACAATACTAACCGTACTTACGATACGCAGTAAAGAAATTAATCATTTAATATAGTTAACTATAAAGTTAATTACAGCTCTTAGATGCACTATAAGGGAAAGAACAAATAATATAAATAAAATTCGGAGAAAACACTGTGGACGTATGAGTAAAGACATTTTGAGTTAAGAGGCGGTTTCACTTGTGTAACTTTTGATAACTACCACAGGCGTCAACGCCCGCCTCTGTAGCGTGGATGGTAGCGTGTTTGCCTCACGTTCAAGAGGTCCCGAGCTAAGGATAAGGTCTTATGGGGTTTTCCCTTATCCTGATGGACAAATGTCAGGTAACTCTAAGCTCCATGGGCCCCGGGCTCCTTTGAGCATCATTTCGCCCATTTCCTTCTTCGTCCGATATGACATAACTTTGGAGGACGTAAGTTAAAAATAAAAACAGGCATTAATATACTTTATAATCATTATTTAGAGATAAGCAAGGTATAGCCAACATAAGTATGGTCAGCATTCATTAAATAGCTATTTTAACCAGGATTTATAGTGAGTGAGTGAGTGAGTGAGTGAGTGAGTGAGTGAGTGAGTGAGTGAGTGAGTGAGTGAGTGAGTGAGTGAGTGAGTGAGTGAGTGTGTGGCGTTTAAGGGCCCGTCGACAACAAGGTCATTTGGGCCCAGGATTTATAGTAATGCCTTAGTATGCCTAGTAATGTCTTAGTATAATTAGCTTCCTTATATGTCCCGGGAAAATTACAATAGAAATTGCCATACATGGAGCAATTTTTTCTATGTCTTTATGTAAAGATGACCACATGGCGTATGCTATAATGTGGTTAATGTGCGTATAGGAATGGGATGACAGTGTCCTGGGTTATCAAAATTTGGCCTTCTTTAGATTTCGACACCTAGGTTAGCGAACATATATATGAACGGGATGAGAGGGTCCTGCGATATCGGAGAGGCAACTTCTACTCCTGACATTGACAACCAAGTATTAATTAACCTCTCCATTTTTTGGAAATTGGCTCAAGTATAATATTTTAGACAAATTGGTTTCACTTGGTAAATTCTTTAACTACTTTGACTACTTAAAGTTTCCCCTGTTATGACCGTTCTTCCATGCAACATTCATTCTTACTTTGTGCTTGCCCAATAGCATCATTATGTTTCCTTGGAGCCATTTATAAGGCAGTATAACTATCGCATAAACATAATACAGTTACAAACATAGAAGAAACGAATAGCTAAAGAAGGACCTCATTACTCAATGATCGACGTTAAAGGGATCAGCAAATACCACATGAATTAGTTGTTACTTTGTGTGGCCGTGAAAAGGTACAGAATTGTTCTTATGTTGGCAATGTTCAAACTAGGGTAATCTTTCTGTGTGGTTTTGCAGGCATTACGTGAAAAGAATAACTAATCGTGTGAGGGAGTGGAACTTTGACATTAACTTTCCTCTGTGTCAAAGATTATTAGTGCCGAGTTTGGTTGAAATCAGAAGAAACGTAGAAGACATTTGACATATACCAGGTGTGTCACCTGCCCCTATTCATTTTTAATTTACGCTACGTGCTAGGCAACATATTTGTGACTTACGCCTTTCTTGAATGCCTTCTAATGGATGATTTGCATAACAGATTATGAGGAAGCGTAGATAACTCAGGGCATATAAGTATTGTATGGTACAGAAAACAATCCCTATGTATATCGGTTCCAAAAACATCATACCCAGATACAGAAAACAGCAGTAATAATTTTTGACGACTTTACAATCTTTTATTCATTAGCTTACATTCCCACACACCATTAAACACGTCCTTGAAGGAAACATCTATCACATGCATCAGTTTACAATAACATTGGAACACAAAATGGCAGATCTACACAGTGGGAACAATGGGATTCAAATCTTTAGCCAACACCTGTTTTCGTTTACAGTTACGTCAAGAAAGCTATCAGTTAGGTAGTTTTCGCATCTGTCACAAATTGCAACAGTTTTTAGCTGATACAGATGCAGTTTTTTATTTTTGTCAAAACTACCAAAACGAGTTCAAAACTCACTAGGAAGCTGTAAATAGCTTGTGAAGATTCGAGCTGGGTGATTAGGTCTGCGGTTATGTATTCATAGAGGAACTTTCCCTCTCAAGGTAGCGTTGGCTGAAGGGTAAGCATTACACAGGTTACTTAACCACTCTTCTCCTGCAAGTTGCGTTCAAGTCTTTCGTGACTAGCTCAAAAATTGTATTATCCTTGTTTTACTTATTAGAGCCTATAATTTGATATTCTAATACAAATAACATTTTTATAAGATTATAACTAAACACCTATAAAACCAAAATGCAATAATAGCCATGTTTTCCACCGGCACATAATTATAATTACAATTATAGATGTATATTTCATAGTGGATATTTTATTACTGTCGATATTTGCTTGACCCATTCAACCAAGTCTCAAACATTTCAAAATTGCTAAGTGAAACATAAGATTTCAACATAAAACAAAAATATTAAATTTAATGTCGTCGACAAGATTTAAAACATGAAAGCCACCTACGTAACATGGTTTACAATACCACATACGGCACAGACTATAAGGGTCACAAAGTTAAACATGTTCCCTAATTAAAGATAAAGATAGTTGACTTTTAATCAGTAGTTTTGTGCTAATTTCTTTAGGTTGCTCACTCTATTAGACTAAATAATTTAAACTTTTTCTAGAAGGCAGGTTATCTGACAAACATTTGTGTAAAATTAAGGACTCTAACGGTGATTTTGTATTTTAACATCATGATTTTGTTACTATTGTCTATAATTCTACAAATAATTTCATGAGAAGTAATTATATAAATCCTCACTAAAATAAAAGAATTTTAAAGTGGAGGTATCCAACAGAAGATACCTTGGGTTGAATAAAAGTGAGGGAGGATTGCTGTGGAACTGAAGAGCATTAAGTGTAACCATTATGCTTAGCACTTGTTTTTGCTTGAAATTTTACTCAGATATTTAAATTTTGATTTTATAAACAAGTACATTTTCAGTGGTAAAACACACATGTGCCCTATATGTATCTAAGTTGCTCTGTGTCAATGTATGTCAGATTCATTTTTTGTTTGTTTTTTGCACATAAAAGCGAAGCTTTAGATTAGATTATTTATGTTAGGCTATATCTTACATTGTAATAAAGTGCAAAGGAGGAAAATCTACAGTACAAAATGTTTGACTGCATAGGAAGCGATTGTAGAGAAGAATGTGTTACTCACAAATACATTGAAAATGACAGAAGATGTATTTAGAACAATAGGCAAGAAAGAGTGTGGATCAAATAAAGTAATGTAAAACTCTAGAGCAGCTACAAAAGAAGAACGAACAAGGGCTTTAAAGAATACAGTGATGGTGTTCTCTTGGCGTTACCAGTTCCACAGCGAGCGAAGGAGATGGACGATATATCTGTCTTTGTCTGAACGAATCCCCCTAGCGGGTAAACAGAACTGCGTTATCTCTCCGATGCATTGTATTTGCTATACAAGCACATCCTTAAATTCCATCCAGCAGCCCACATCGGTAGCGTAGATGGTAGGGGTGTTTGCCTCATGTTCAGGGGGTCCCATGTTCGAATCTCAGTAAGAAAGAGTAATCTGGATAAGGTTTTACTGGGGGTTTCCCTTGTCCTGAAAGACGAATGTCCGGCAACTCTAAGCTTTATGATCCCTGATCTCATTTGAGCATCATTTCACCTATTACATTCATCGTACGACATCACTTAACGTTGGAGGACGTAAATTAAAAAAAAATGTTCTAGCCAGAAAACAAAACCCCTTCAAACATAATTCGTCCTGCAGTAAATTTTGTTTAACCCAGGTTTCATCCAAATAAAGAATGAGCCTAGAATGACCTGTACTTTTATCGTTGTGCTTTTTGCGCAAAAATTTTAGTCTTGCAGCAACAATATCGCTTTTCCAAGCAGAAATTTGTGACCATTCATTGGTTCCCATCAATTTGAAGTCAAGAGATTTCAAAATATTTTACATAGCAGATACATAGCCCGTATATTCTACTTCATACCTCATTCAATTGGTTAGGCTTTTAGCAGTTGGATATTCACCATTTTCATATACATTATAAATTGTTCTACGTAAAATACACTTTTGAAAATAATCTAATTTGGTAGCACGTTTTTTTCTCACGACTCGATGCTTTCCTGAAGACCTAAATACGGGAACTTGTCATAATGTAGTGAACTTCTTGCGTTCTTTAGCAATGTTTGTCAATGTTTTCACTCACGCGACAAGCGTATGCTATTAATTCTTAACTCTGAGCGAAATATTTATGTTCGTAAACTTCTGCAATTGACAGCTGTTTGAAAAATGAATACACGTGAATATTTATAGGCTGCCTATGTAAAATCCTAAGAACTGTCTAGCAGTCACTACTTGGGACACATGTATGTACTAGGCTTGCTAAGCAACATATTTACTAACTTTAAAGAGCACGTCTGCACTCTTAAAACATCACCAATTTACTGAATGCAAGTCCGAAAATGCATCAGCACTTGTCTACTTTTCCTCACAGGTCGTTACTGATTCTTTTATTTCTAGTTATGTGCCTTATATTTCTCTATTTCCGGAACCAGATATTCTATAAATTTGCCTCTGAGGCAAATACTACTTCGCAACAGCGGAGCCACAAAAGCGACACCTACTTTGGCTCCACTAATAGTAGCGGGAATTTCGCCTATTGACTATATCATCAGAGTGTGGGGTGCAACTTACTGGCTAAATAAGGAAGAATATGGGAATGTTTTTAAAATGACGGTAAAAAGATGCAGTACTAAGAAAGAAGTGAAAAATTAGTAATTACAGGAATGGCAAAATAAGTGGGATAACGCACACTTCTGGACATTAAAGAGAGGCTAAAATTGGAATATATAAAACCAAGAAAAGGATATTTTTCACTTTTTTACAGGACATGGCCCATATAATGTATGTTTAAAAAGAATACCGAAGAAGAACTCATATTTATGTGAGCAATGTAACTGTTTAGATTTGCCTGAACGTGTTATTTTTGAGTGCAATAAATATAGAGAAGTAGTGGAAGACAGTCGAAGGAAACTTCAAAGAAAATGTGTATGGAAAATCTTAAGAGATGCAGAAGATATGCACATTTATAAAATATGCATCAGATATTATCCGCTAAAGCGTTAGAGGAATATATGACCATCGACAAAATACTTAAAGAAAGGAATGTTGGAACATTTCAATCTACGAAAAAAGAATGTTACTTAAGGGATCGTCGGAGGGAAATAGGACCAACAGAAACTGAAGATACGGATTACCATACCTGAAGACCTCTTTTAAGCCCCACAACCAATAAATAGAAGACGCCAGTTATGGATATCGGAAAAAAGAGCAGAAACCACAGAAAGAAAGAGAATCCAGGGGAGTGGGATTCCCAGGAGAATCCCAGAGTATCAGAGCGGACAGTCACAACTGATTATGCACAAGAGGAAAGATGACAATTCCGGATGTCTGGAACTGACGAACTAGCTCCATCTACTAATGCCAGTCCCTTTGGGAGATGGATGCCAGTAGGAGGAGGCTTTGGATACCAGTTGCTGAAGAGGAAATTTTAAAATTGTAGGAAACAGTCTTTCGTAGTGTGTTATCACAATTAAAGCTGTAGTAAAAATGTAGATTTGATTTATATTATTTTTGTAGAAGTGAAGTGGAAGAAAGACTATTTTACATAGATTAGATGAGTAGATTTGTAAAGTTACTGGAATCCAATAATCTGTAGGTTTAGTTAGTTTATTAAGGTAGCAAGTTGATTATATCTGCAAAATTTGCAAACTTTTTGTGTAATTTGATTTAAAAATTAATAAAGTTAAAAATTAAGTTTGCATAGTAAGGCCTGGTATAGATTTCAGAAACCGGGGTATTAGATATGCAGATATTATTTTATTATATTATATCTTTTTAAACCTATGAATATAGGGTTTGAACAGTCACCCTCAGAAAATATAGCTCTGTGATACTGGAAAGACAAAATAATCGTTTAATTAGTATTTCTTGAACGCTCAAGAAAATTAGGCGTAGTCTTCGGTAAAGCGAGCCAGTACGTGTGTCCGTTTAACATTGCATTCACTGCACTGACTAGCCAGCAATAGACCAGTCCCATCTGGCCCCACCATGATCATTCCCCTTTGTAGTTACCCACTCTAAATGAAAATGCACCTTAAAGAGAAAATACCACAGCTGGAGACGTAAATAATGATAACCAGATGCAGTAATGCTCTCACTCAGCCCAAATACCATACACACTACCGAGAGATAGAATATCCTGAAAGCTTACTTTCTTCCCGTCTCTCGGACTATTTAGAAGTATGAAGACAATTCTAGCGGTTATTGCAAGCGAACATTTCTTTCGAGTGAGTCATTTAGTAAGTGAAATAATGAGTATGTTTCAGCTGCATCAAGAATGGTTCTACGAGGAAGTTGTAATGACTAAATGTTCAGTGAGGTCTACCTGAAAGTCCGAAAACTCCCGCCTCTATTACCCGGCAGAGATGGAAAACTCCGGGGGTCTTTCCTTGGGGCACTACCTTGAGTCTTAACCCCCTCCCCCCCATCCACAACAATGTCAAGACGGGTGGAAGTGGATACGCCACTTATGGGCGTCAACCCCGCAGGAAAGACTACCGAATAACCTCGGAGGGGCCGCCTGGTGATCTAGCACACCTTCTACTAGCTCTGCAGGCTAGTATCCGGGACATTTTAGGCAACCCTCCGCCCCCTCCGGGTGGCCGAAGCCTGGCCGGATGAACCCGATTTCCCGTGGGTAACGGGAACACACTGCCATCTCGAGTCCAACTCAATCCGAACAACTCCTATTCAGGGAGGGGCTCAAATCCCCAGCTGTTGAACCCTACAGTGGGTGCTGTTACTGCAAGGGATTAGAACGCTCTTGTATTTGACTCGAAGGATTGGCTAACTAAACAAGAGGCTGCTTCGTTCGTATTTCATTACGCCAAGTGAAGCAACTGTGACATCTGAACTAGATCACTTAGAGAAGTGTCAGCGGAATTTATGGAAGAGACAGTGGAAACTAGTCATGTTACAGTAGTGTCAGGATTTTGTCAGCTAAGAAAATACGTTACCGTTCTCTAAAAGATGCGGTTTAATAATCATCAATACCACTGGTAAGCGCAAATACCGATGTACATCAGGTCAATATGCTGGCATATGTTTCTCTCGTACTGCTTTGGAAGTAGAAAAGCAAATTTGTACCTACATTTTTAAAAACGTATTATTTAATATTCTGTTTTAAAAGCTAGCAGTAATGCAAAAAATTCTTTGCTTCTGTATTAAAATACAAAGTAATTAGTTAACGAATACTCTCATCTGGAAGTCGTATGTGCAGCGTCTCATTTACATTCCGTGGATATATAAATTTCAAAACATGGGTAGCTCCGGGAAACTCAATCCCCCTTAGTTCTCAGTGTCTTGTCATCTGCCTAAAACAGAAGCCTGCCGCAGCTCTTAGTGGATGTAAATATTTCACACAGATATTGAGCTTAATTTTTTTATGTGTTGTGAGAGACCCTAAGGTTTTTAAAGTGAAGTTCCCCCCTTACTTAACTTTTCTTATCTTTTCTCCAACAAACATACGCACACACAAACATACCTTTCATCTTCCCCTTCATTTGCGTTACTAGAAATACGTAAAGCCTGCCAGGAAGTTAAGGGAAATTTTAAGTTACGTTAATTCCTTTTTCCTAGTGCACTCTTCCTGATGCGTTCTACTTACTCAGGGACGGGTGACTGAGGTGGGAAGAAGAGAAGAAGCCTTTAAGTTTCTCTGTTTGCCTCATTTCTTCCTGTTTTTTAAAATTCTCATGAGACTGTTCATCCCCTCTTCACAATTCCACCCTTCCGGCAGGACAGAATCGAGCATTTAGCTGCCCCGAGTCACGAGTCACCCTCTTTCTCTCCGAATGGCCGTCTCTTTTTTTCATCTTCTTCCCTTCATTTTTTATTCCCTTCCTTTAGTTTTCAATCCGAGTCCTAATTTGGATTATCGCCTCACGTTAGCGCGTTTCCTTCTTCGACCGCGTAGCAGATCCTGCCACAGTAGCATCCTTTTTCAACCTCACCTCTATCTGCCTGCCCTTGTAAACGAAGGGAACCTTTCGTGCAATTCTTGTTTATATTATTTTGTATTGAGTTTATCAGAGGTGAAATGCTAACAATTAACCTTTTTATTTAGAAAGCATAACTAGAATTGCGGAAGAACTACAGCTTACTCGGAAGAAGAAATTTATACTATAATGTCATTTGTCCATAAGTCTTGAAATTGTGTTATTTTATTCCACTTGTGAAGCTTAGCTAACTTTATTATTGGAAAGACGTCTAATTTCATTTTTACTATCTTTACTGCATACCTATGTGAAGTAGACGAAATACTGTATTTCCCAAGATATACCGCAAATGCGTGTTTTGAGATTCCCCGAAAAAGAACAAATTTAGAAAAAGTTCGTTTACGGGTGCATGTGTGTATCTGTTTTTGAACAGGACAACTGAGAAACGGAAATTATTTGGTATTTTAACTTCAGCACTTTGTAAAGTTATGCACGTTACCTTGCACAACGGTATATCTCGAAGAGGATGGCCCGAGGATATTTCGTGCCGTTAAGTTGCCGCTAGCCTGTTCGGCTTGGCCACGCGCACCTCAGGCTACTATATAAGGCCTCTCTCTCGAAGCCAAGACATCTTATCTACGATACTGGGCGTAGATTCCCTTCCCATATCCTTCACCTATTCCGGAGTCCCGTATATTGTAGACGTGGTGCGGGAGAGAACCTGCACCATCTACAACAAGCTAGACTCCCATTACAATAGCCTGGTGAACGCCCTTGGCCGTTACGACCATAGGGTTCTTCGCCGAAGACCAAGCTAGTAACCTAATCTGAGCATGGCCACTTTCCCTTGATACCTGTACCCCAGGCCCAGAAATGGGCTTGGTATGATCAAAACCTTTACCCTGGTCCCTTTCCCTCTAGCCTGTCAAGCTAGCTGTGCTCAGATGCCTCACAGGCAGGCGGGAGGGTGCAGCCAGCACTGGGAGCACACACCCTGCAGGGGCGCAATATATGGCTAGATATAGTACTACCCAAGAAAACCGCCTGATCACACACGACTATTCTATTATACTGCCCAGATAAAGCCGCACTAAGCAGCTAGGTGCTGGGCAGCAAACACACCGCCCAGGTAAACCTGGGTGACTCGTATCTTCTGCTGGTCTGCTGCCAAGACATCAGTTCGCCCAGTACGGGCAGGCAGTTAGGTCCTCAGTTCGACCAGTAAGGGCAGGTAGGCACCACATCAGTACGCCAGTACGGGCAGATAGTCACGACGAGAGTTCGCCTGGTACAGGAGTCACAGCTGGGAGTCAGTCACAAAGGTGATTAGGATATGAGAGCCTACGACGCAGAGCCATACTACAGAGTGGGAGTTACGTCGGAAGTAACATTGGTACCAGGAAGGTCCCAGACATCGGAAGGGCCTACTGCTTCATCTGTGTTAATTACATGCAACGTAAGAAAATTCCAGACTACTTAGTTCAGATATTTATTTGAGTTTTACTCGCGTTTTATTGGCAATTAAGTTCAATAAAATAATCACTGGATGTTTCTTCTGAGCCGTTGGTTAAGGTGGACTGAAACCTTATTGGTGTTCATAACATAGTTGAATGTATCAAAGGTCAAAAGGGGTATGTTTTACTGAATATAAGTATTGATGGTTTTCATGTTAGGCGAAGTTCTGATATCTTAAACGAAGTGTTGATTCACTCAAGTTTGGGTGTGATCGTGGGTATTTACTCCTATATGATTATAGAATTATTATCATTGTCACGTCAGGGACGATCAATAGAACCTTTTCTTTAATTGTTTGAATCGTTGTGCTTTATGTGTTATATACAATTCTGTAGTCTTAAATATATTCAAGAAAGCTTAACATGTGTATGTGACTGCAAGCCCAATCGACCCTCCCCCCCCCCCCCGATCCTCGATCCAGTACAATGTTGCTAGGTCACTCATCTATGCAAGTAGAGGGGGAAGAGAAAGAAATGTGAGTTGCTATGTATTGTAAGTTATACAGCAAAGCTTAAGCGACAACTTCCAAAGTTATGACAAGAAGGTTTTCAATAAAATCCCTCATAAGAGGGATAATGGGAGGGATAAGAGGGCTAAACTTTTATAACAAAGAAAATTATTATGATAGTTTCTCCAAAGTTCCTATATCGACGTTTAGTAACATGCCACAAGCTTAAGGTTGTAAAGTAATTTATTTATTATGTGGCGCATTAACAATTTCCAAGATGGACTTTATTAAGCGTTGAAAGTTTGTAAGAAATCTTCTTCGTAACTTTTCAATTTAGGTTAGTTAATTTTGTATTATGTTGACTTAGACGATGATTTCCCAACCATAACAAGAAGATTCTTGTCTGAAGACGTCCTCCCGGACAGACGTCCTCAAGGAATGATTTACAAGGAAAATGTGTCTTTCTTCTGCGATATAAACTAACTCTTACATACATCTTCCACGACAGTCAGACTTATTCTCCTCGCGTCCTTATAGAAAGATCAGTGATTTATCTCCACATATCAACCACACGTTTCTTTACAACTACGGTATTCCTAGCAACCTATACACGCCTCTTATTTATTTTCCCACTTGCACTTCCTAAACTAAATTTAAACATTATAATACTTTCAAACATTTTGTATATAATTTTAAATTTTAAATAAAACCATAAAACAAATTAAAACATTGATATTTTCTTTCAAGGTTGAATTCAAAACAACTGTTACAAGATATTTGCAAAAAAAAAAAAAAAAAAAAAAAAAAAAAAAAAAAAACAGTAAGTAAAAAAGTAAGCTTTTGCAGACTGTACATGACTTTCACTTTTGTATAGTTGGTAAATCGTAAGAGAAACGCGAAATCTTGTTACAAAAAAATTATAAAGCGTTAAAGTATCCAGTTTACTAATTTACTACTTTAAAGATATTTTCTCTTATTTATTTAGGTAATCAAGGACATAATGCGTTTCGAGAAGTAAATCACAGCTCGGTTATTTCTCATCATGTAAAGAACATCGAATTTAAAAAATATTAGCTTCCTGACATTAAATTCTGACGTCGCTTTAATTTACTGCATACCTAAACCTCAAAGGTAACATGCAAATGTAGCTGAAGCATTACTTTATTATCAAGAAGTAGACGGAAGAATAGTTTATAGAAGTGTGAGTCGAGAAAATCATGGGAATGCAACCCATCAGACTTGTTAGAACGTGTATTGTATTTTCCTCTGCGACCTTCGAAGGGACCATGAGGTGTGTTGACCTTGTAGCTTTTACCCCGAGACATAAGCGGTTGCGCATATTAGCTCCACTGCTAGGATATCAATGATAAAGTTTTCCTTTAATCGCCCTCTCCGAAAAACTTTGGAGCATGGAGATGTGTATGAGTATAACCAGTAAACATAGAGAATACCTCGCATCTCGATCCAACATTATCAACCCCAGGAGAAAGGGATGAAGCAAGGAACCGTAGGAGCTATGACTTGTAAGCAGGCCGGACAATAGCATAGCGTAGATGTTCGCGATCATTACAAGCTTGATAAACTAGTCACAGAGGCGGGCTCCTCAGAAAAGGCTTCCCTCTGGCGGGACCAGGGAGAAGTCCACCAATGTGCGGCTGCTCAGATAAGACTGCTTTCTGGTAGAATCGAGAACACTTTTCAAGAGCAAGCATCTGCACTTTCATCAAAATCATCCAAAACAACCTTTAAATGATGAAATACGACAACAATTAAAAATAGCAGAATTCAGTAAAACAATAATAGAATATATAACCAACTGGAAGTAGCATCTAAATAGAATGAAAGAATATAGAACTCCTAAAATAGTATATAATTACCAACCGCAAGGACGAAGAAATCTAGGAAGATCGAGGAAAATATGGAAGGAGTAAGACTTCCAGAACAGGTTAAATGGCCTAAACCGTGTTGTAGAAGAAGAAGAACTTTTACAGTCATTATTTTATAGATTTAGCTATAAAATGCAGCTAAACATGTATATAAAATGGAACATAAATTTTATCGATAAATATAAATAAAAAGTGCACAAAAGGTAAAGTTGCTAAACGCTGTAAACCATTACTGAACTACTTGTTGGACACCAACAAACACAAGGCTGATCCATCTATTCCAAAATTTATCGAAAATTGCAAAACTAACTTTGAGCCTTCATGAAGCATAACGATAGAAAATGAGAGGTAGAAAATTCGTGGTAGAAGAGAAACCACCCCCACATTCGCTTTACAACCAGGGAAAACCACCAAAACCTACCATCAGTACGGCCGGCCCTAGTAATCGAGCCCAAGGACCGGCTCCCACTCGGTGAGACCATGGCGACTGCGCATGAGCAAGTCAGACGTAAAGGCCTGAATATGGGCGAAATAAAAGCCGTTATTCCGGGGAAGTGAACTACAAATCTTCATTATAAGGGTCACGAACAAAACGACGGACCAATCTCTACGCACAATAAATTGCAGAAAAGTTGGCCACTTAGCTAAGTCCGTGAAGTGTCTGTCTGCTGTGCAGAGCGTCCTGAGTTTGATTCCCGGTTTTAGTGGTACTGTTTCTCCAGATTAATCACTACCCTTCCTCGGGTCTGGAAGTGTGGATTGGAGTGTGAGTATTTGTGTGACCTAATGTATAGAATCCAAAGATTGTAACTTCATGCAAACCAGTGAATACCATTAACTACGTATAAGCTATGTGTTCCAAAGGTAAAAACAGGCTATCGATATGACTAATGAAATTAATAGTGGTATGTGAGTGGAACAGTAAGAAATATAAAGGAAAGATGACTTTGCAAGTTATCATGATAGTTAAAATACCTTATGAATGATGAAAGTTTTCTGTCTCTCATCTTAAAAACAAGTGCGGCGGGCGACATGTACCTATTATAGGGCTATAAATTATGTTTAAAATCTAATAAAACATACAATTAAATCTAACTTCAAATTATATTTCAGTAATAATGAATAAAATGTAATCTTTATTCAATTTAACATTACTGCAACTTGACTTGAAATTATATCTAATGTCCAGAAAATAATAAAAAAGTATATTTTGGTTGAAATGACATCACTTCTAATCATCTATAAATGTATATGTGAAATAGTAACACTTAATATGGTGTAACTGTTCTTTAAAACATGTTTTCTTGTTTATTTTTTGTTTTCCAATATCTTTTTGGCACCGCTATACATAAAGAGATTCAGAAATACACCTGAAGGAAACGGAAGGATAGGGATGGAATTTGCCTAACGACCAGGAAAACCACGAATACCAAAGATTAGACCGGCAAGCTTTTCAAAAATATTCAGTGTTCTCGCTATTCGGTAAGCATGGCGCGAAATGAAGGGTGTTAATGTAATGCGTGTACACTTCTCAGAAGACCAAAGTAGATTATCACTGCAACTTGCAACTACTGAGATGAACCTAAAAATGATTTGTCGAAATGCCTGGTATTTTTATCTGCAAAACAATCCTCTCTTGAGAGAAGATATACTATTCGAACTAATAATAGTAAGCGTAAACTCCGTCTTACTCATTTAATTCTTATATTATAAATTCCTTAAACAGTAATGGTAGCAATGGTAATTAGTAACTATAATGTTATGGGTATTAATGTCGGTGATATAATACAATAAGAAAAAAACTTGTTTTAAAACTTTATCTTGAACTATAAGATAATGTTCTTCTTAGCTCGGTGGTAGCGATGCTGTTTACCACACGGGCTCGATTCTCCGCACCGGTGTGAGGATCTGGTCAGTGGGGTCAGGTCCTTATTAGCTCCATTAGGGGCCAATTGATTAAGAAGTAGCGGCCCTTGGTTCCGAAGATCGCATGTACTTCTCGGGAGCGACGGAGCAATGATCACATCCTGTCCTCCAATACTTTACCCCAGTCATTACATTCATGTAGGGCAGAAGTGAGTGACGCAGCTACCGGTCAGCCGTGAATTTGATTGGTTACTATAAAATAAAATATTACTGAACCCTAGAATTCTTAGCTCAATTTGTATAATGTACTCTTCCTGTATCATTCAATTTTCACCGTAACATGATATACATAATTAATCAAAAGTTATGCCATATAATTATAAGGCATATCAGCATTAATTTGTGTGGCAATCGTAAAACAATTAAGTAAAATTCTTGCTTTTGGGAAACAGTGGTTCTTAGAAGCAGATTGAATCAGCCATGTTGGGATTTTATTAACTCTTATAAAGGCTGGTTCATGCTGTTTCGCCTTTTTTTTCTGAAATGTTGAAAGTGTTGCGAGAGTTCTGCTCTGTTCATGTAAAGTGGTTTCTAATGCTTACATTTTTACCTACTGTACAGCTTATCTATAGGAAGTAGAAGGGATATCGAACCCCACACAGATATTCCATATCAACAACTCATCGGAAATATATGAATAACAGAAGTTTTAGAAGATCCATATTCGTGTGCTAGTTAACTTATAGCTCAAGCAGGAACAATTTGCTGAATTTCAAAACACTTATTCAATCTCAAAGACTGCGATATGTAGCTGTTTAAGATCATCCCCCTCATATCATATTACCCTTTACATGGAAAGTGTTTTTAATATTTTTGATTATCCCAAAAGTGACTTGCAACTATTTTAATTAAACTACTATATTCTTAAAATACTTGAATAACAAAATGCACAACTTAAATTCTCTGCAAATTGCCGCAAAACTTTCCTTCATTCTCAATGTATGTCATGTAATTGATAATTATAATAGATAGACAAAATCTTAGTACACAATTTATGCGTGTTTAAAATATGCAATTTATAATGAAGAAATTTATAATTGTTTCCTGAATATTTAGCAGATAACTTTTACTATTGGTTCGAAATTTCAAATAGATGGTCATTTTTGAAGTGATAATAACACATTTTCTCTTTTGTCATGGAAAGAGCATGAAATTTCAAAATTCTAATATAACGACACTCTTTTTAATGTCCTGACTACCGCTTTATATTAGTTTATCCTTATTTTGGGTACAAAAATGTACATATGTGTGCCATTAACATCTATTCCTCGTAACAAAAGCGCAAGACTAAAGAATAACATTTTGAAGGAATATTTTGTACACGAATGAGTAGAGAAAGTCATGGATATGCAAAATTACACTTTTTATGTAAAAATGTAACTGTTTTATGAGAAAAATATTAGCAGCCTCTATGGTAAGTTTGTCTGAGGAAATTCTGGGATACTTGTTTTCAGTTAAAAATTTCAGACCCTTTTTACTTCTTAAAAAAACCTATTAAAATACAAATATTCAATTATCACGAAGTTATATTACAAAATTTACGTAAGTACAATTTTTGCAAAAATAATTATTGATATTTTGCTAATAAACAAGAAAAAAAAAAGAAAATACGGATTAAAAGTTATGAAAAATTTTTCTTAAAATATTTAACACTTTTACTTAAAATCCCATCGTACCAAACTGCTGAATTATCTCACACAAATACGAAATAAAAAACAAACATCAGCTTATTCCTTTTATGCAATGGAGTTATTTTTTAAATAAGATACTCTGTTGGGCTCCGCCGTTGAAGTGAAAAGCTTGAGCAAGAGCAGACGGCTGCAACTACTTCGTCTCTACCGTATGACAGGTGGTATCTCAAACTCCTGTTAGGAGGGACAGAGAAGTAGCGTATGCTTAATCTTTGTTATACTGTATAGGCGTACTATTATTCTTTTTTGTGTTTGTTTTATTAAACTGGTAG
Source organism: Mantis religiosa (assembly GCA_030765055.1). Lineage (NCBI taxonomy): Eukaryota > Metazoa > Arthropoda > Insecta > Mantodea > Mantidae > Mantis > Mantis religiosa. The sequence continues at coordinate 141,841,131 of CM060948.1, forward strand.
TTATTGTTTGCTAGCATTTTAGGCAGGGGCGGCTTCTGAAGGGGGTAGCATGTTTGCGCTACAACCAAAATGCTGGGTCTCCCTTTAATGTTCCATTTGGAGTTCACTTTGACCTTGTCTAGTGCAGGGGACCTGAGCGCGCTGTATTGTTTGCAGGTGCCAAGTAGTTCACTCCCAGATGCAAACCACTGGCATACAATAGGGAGGTATAGGGCAGGACGAACCTAGGATTTGCCGAGGTGTCTTTAATTTGTATAGTCAAAACAAATGCGTTTAATATAATTGTTTCCATTAGACATTCCAACTTGTCATGCCTTACTCGATGCAGATTTCTGTCATTGCTTTGGGTCCATCTCAATTTTGGGTGTAGTGTACTAACTTTAGATAGGCCATAAATATGGTAGGTATATTCATATTCCTATTACATGAGAAACTATGTAATTTGAAAGTCTGAGAGTTGTTTCACATAAAATAGTTTCTCCTTTGAGAGAATTGTTCCTCTATAAGCAAGTAAGCATAGTTTGAACAAATAGTTTCTCATCGTCCCATGATTTACTTTTAATGTATATATACAAAACGTAAGGAAACTGATCGTTTATATATTTAAAAATGATGAGATAAATTATATCATAATCCAAAATATTACACACTTAGTAAATCACGCTGTCGCCGGTATAGAATATACCTATGCACAAAATTGAATGCTCTGTAAACTACTTATTGAATGAAAATGTCTGATAAATGTATTTCCCAAGAGGTATGCATGCTGAAGAGAATGACAGTGATTCCACAACAAATACAATATCTATATCAATAGCTGATGAGTTACATTTCACAGGTAGAACATACTAAACAGTTGCGGAAATTACAGTTGTAATGAGTTCCATTCATTGATATTCCCTGGGAGCTGAACATTACCATTAGTGATGCCCCTTGACATAGAGAACTGACATTGCGTTCTTCTGTTGAATGGTTTTATAACTTAAAGTCATAAAAAGCTTCTAATCTCATTTTATACGCATAAAATTCGCACAGAACCAAATAAAACTTTAAATGGTATTTTTCATAGGAAATAGGTAGGTTTCCATTTATTCCTGTTTCCCTAGCCTTTAAGTCTGACATAGTTTTCATTCTCAGTGCTGTAATTTTTAGCATGATTCTCTCATTAGCATATCTTCCAGTGCCACAATCATTGTTATTTAGTTTTCACATTCCCTCTTCCGTATTATTCTCAACCAGTTTTCGGACAGGTCTGTGAAATAAACTGCAATCCCAAAACTGCATGGTTCATGTCTATGAGAGAGTCAATCCCCTAGCTGCAGAAGTAGATCCCTGGTTCAGCTGTAATTATCATGAACTAATGATGAAATTATCACTGAAAATTGTAGAGGCTCTAGTCATAATTTAGCGCAATTCTGAAGGTATGTCTACTGAAGAAATTGCATGCAAGCACCAAAAGATAATAAAAGAATTTTATTAAAATGTTACATACTGAATACTTTCCTATATCAATGAAATTTAATGAAGATTATCGAATCCTTTATAATGATAATGGACCGAGAAAAGTGGAGGAAATGGGTAGAAGAGGCTTGTACTCCGCGCTTAACAGCACAAAGGAACTAGAGAAAGAAGAAGAAGAAGAAGAAGAAGAAGAAGAAGAAGAAGAAGAAGAAGAAGAAGAAGAAGAAGAAGAAGAAGAAGAAGAAGAAGAAGAAGAAGAAGAAGAAGAAGAAGAAGAAGAAGAAGAAGAAGAAGAAGAAGAAGAAGAAGAATCCTTTATAACAATTGGAGAGATTCATTTTATGTTGTGGTACTTACAGAAAATATTAGCGCACCTAAATTACACTCGTGTTAAATATGATTACAATTACCTATATACAATTCTTTACAATTTACTAGTGCGGTTATGATCATTAGCTGCTAGTTTAAGTACCGAGATATGGTGACTAGTAGTGAACCATGGCTGTTAAATTCCTAAACAATTATGGCATTCTAGAAGGAATGTATAATAAGAGATGTACAATAAGTGTTACAATCGCAATTTGATATATTAAGTCCTTGTTCGTTGCACTGAATAACAAGAGAAGACAACTGCAATAGTTGTTTCAGAATTAGTTTTAAACTGTTACTAGAATATTATTAGAAGAAGAGTTTAATCAATACGTTCCACTTAACGTTAGATTTATTTGTTAGTGAAATTTGAATAGGTAATGGAGGAAACGAGTAATCCTCATTAAATGAACAAAGAACCTTAAAGTAATTGCACTGGATCTTGTTTTATCTTGTGCAACAACACTAATGTCGATCGGATTGATTTGCTTTTGTATTACCTTGAATGTTACAGTAGTTCCACAAAAAGAGCATTTCTCGAAGTGATCTCGTTTCCACGCCCTAACGACTGTACTGCCACAACAGTCGGAGCGAATAGAGGAGAGAAAAAAAGGTCTCCAACGAGAGGATTTTTTTAAAACATTCAGAACTGATGGCTGATGTGACCTCCCTTTCTCTCCCGGGGGAGGGGGGAGTTTTCCTTCACCGTGACGCAGGGGACTACTCGAATCAAAGTAGCAACTAGTCTGATGTAATTAAATCTGTCCTTCCTGCAGAGGAACCGGGACCCAATAGAAGCTGCTAGTCCGCCAGCCAGGCAAGGCTTGTGACTGACACAAACCTCATCGGGTATTTTTTTCCTCGTCAAACCCAGTATAATGAAAAACAATTTTTCAGCAGTAAAGTAGCGACGGGAGAATGAGATGAGGCAGGAGGAAGGGTTGGTGGACGTGAGATAAAGAGAATATAAGAGAAAGAAGGGAGGTCGAAGGAGGAGAATTTTTTTTCGTTATTGGAACAGGATGGTGGGAAGAGCAGAGCAAGACCATCAACTACCTCGACACCCCTACCCTTTTAATTGTTACCCTCCCTCCTCATCACGGCTTACATTGATGACTGAGACAAAAGCCTGATAATCAGGTTCCAGACTATGGACTGACACATTCCCTCATTTGAGGAAGCTACAACGGAAAAGGCAAGGGATGTTAGGATCTAGAACTATATACCCTGAAAGCTTTCACTCGCCCTACTGAACAATAACGAAAATTAACAGAAAATTGCCGACGCGATTCATGTCTTGGGTGTTGAGTGTCAATTTGGACATCTCGTCTTTTTTATTATTTCATAACATGAACATTTTGTACACGTCATCCTTTTGTTAAGCTTTCCTATTTAAGTGAGCCAGCTCACCGGCTTGTAATATACAACAGCGCAATAGTAGTTTATAAGATGGTGCCTCCTGTATTATTCGCTTTCCTTAAACTAATTGTGCCTTAAAAGGAAGTATCCTAGATATCGAAATCAGGTCTTTAGAAAACCGTGTTGAAGAAACATTACTAAAAGCTTAATGGTAAACTTATTCCATTCCTACAAGATAGAGAAATTCGAAGCTTACACGTCCATAGGTTATTATCATATCTTTAAATTCTGACGGGATACAGGAACCTAAATTCTATAGGCCAATAAATAACAATCTAATCTTTCAGTTCTTACGAGATATACATGTCTCAATTCCATACTTATGTGGCCTGGCAATCAAATCTTTCAGTGCTATCGAGATGTAGAAGCTTCAACTCTATAAGCCTATACCTAGGAAACAAGTCTTTCAATTCTTACCAGATAAGGGACCTCGCAAACAAATCTGTCCTTAGGAACCGTTAGACCTCTCAACCGTTATTATCATCATTATTCATTTACTCATTTTATTTGTTTTTTGTTTTGAAATCCCTAATTGTTACACCCACAGTAAAATGAATGGAAGTTGATATGGTACTTTCTTTAGTATGGATATATAAGGCTTATTTTTTATAAAACATTTCTTATTAAAATAATATGGTTTCTTTTACAATTTTCCTATGCTAATACATGAATAGAAGGAAATTTTTTTATTTAAAAAATTATGTGACGCTTGAAAAGTCCGCAGTGTTACGCAAATGCAACTTAAGATGCCGAATGTGGAATATAGTTTATAAGAGATATTAAAACACAGGATCTAGGAGATAATGTACCAAATTACCAAGAGAGGAAAACTGAAAAGTTTCGTAGCTATGCAGTTACATTTACTGTCATGCTCAGTCATTCTAGTATGGTATACCACTATTATGTAATTGCATAAAAGTAAAGGTACATTTGGAGAAGCGGAAAAGGAAAGGGTAAAATAAAAGTACTTCGAAGTACTAAGATAGAAAAGGGATCACGTGGGGAATAAAACGTAAGAATGAAGAACGGTAGGGGAAAACAAGAAGAAGATGGAAAGTAAAATATAAAAATAAAAAAATACAGCTACAACTCGCAATAACTTATGCACATAAACATACACTAAGAAAACAATGTCCTCGTTCAAATTGCGATTACGAGCAATAAAATCTCAGAGAGATAAGGCGACACAGAAAATCCAAAAATTAAATTCCGCAACAATGATCTAGAAAGAGTAGCCGCAAATTTCAACTGTGACGCATACGCAGTCGCAAGTTTACCTGTGAAATTTTTTTAGACTGGACCAATTGTAAAACATATCGTGGATCCAGGTTGTTTGAAAACTGACCCAGCATTTAATGATTATTTTTAAGAGTGCTAAATCACACTACAAAAAGGGGTACGCACGAAACTCACATTATAATAATTTTATAATAGCTTCGGATTATCGCAAAGTTACAGGAAAGCCTGAGCCGATGGATTTGCTTGCCCGAAGAATTATTAGTAATCAATTTTGAAGGAGTCTACATATTTACCAAAAGGTATACAGTTTAAACCTTAAACCTTTAAGAAACTGGAAAATGTTTTATGTGTTTAATCCGGAGTAGTATTAAATGCAAGCTGAAATTAGGCCAAACATGCAACCCATCTGTGATGGCCTTGAGAATGAAACGCAATCAAGGCGCTCTTCAATTTCGGTTAATCCATTCGAGCGTAGATGAGAGTGATATTTGATACTAAACGCTTCATTGTTAGGTAGTGAGGACATTATAGTGCAGACTGTGCCATCCTCGACAGCGGTAACTCGACTGGTCTTGCAGCAACGTCTTTGGAATCGGTGGCAAACAGCGCTTTACAATTGCTAGCCCATTTGGAGCTGGACTGTGGAGCATTGCAAATCATCAGCTACCCCCTTGGGTACTTGAGTTGGTTTACTTAATAATCGGGCTGTTTGGCTATTTTAATTTTTCATTCTCTGTGTTGGCCTTATGGTGTGCACGTAAATTTTAATCCTAAGGCGAATCTCACAAGGGCTGAGAACATCAACAGAATTCATTTTCTTACAAATACAATTTTTCAAAATATCTTGATTTTTAAAGATGCTAAAACAGAGACAGTGACGTTTGACATGAATTACTCTACACAAAATTTAAAATATTATTTATAAAAATATGTGAATTCTAATTCCAGCCTTAAGTTTTTGAAAATAAAGCAAAATAGATCTTAGTTATAATTTACATAACGTTTCCACCACACTAAAAGAGATCATTGATAAATTTGGAACAACAGAAATCACAGGAATGATTTATACGGAAAATACGATTTTCTCATCAATGGCTTTGAGATCCATAAACCTTCATAGGATATATTTAATAAAGCAAACTTAACTGACGTTTATAGGTCCTCACCTCCCAAGGTATTACTGGAACATATAAAAATTACTAATAATACAATCAGAAACCGCCATCAAATATCACACCCAACGGCTTCTCTCTGTATTGTAAGCAAAACGGCGGGAAAAAATGCGATAATGGACCCACAAAACTGCTGTTTGTTTACCCATTATCTTAAGAAGATAACGCTAGGCACTCAGGCTTGTGAGGTCTTGTGGTTTGTACTGGATTGGATTGTCACGGAGGGGACTCGGCACGGAGTTCCAGTCTCCATCTGCTGTTCCTATGCCCCAAGGGGGTTACCGCCGGAAGGAAGAATTAGGGGAAAGGAGAGAGAAGGCGGCTATTACAAGGAGTCACCACAGTGCAGAGTGCAGGGTCCCTACAACTTACAAGTTGGAAATTTCCTGGCAGGTAAGTACAGCCTGCATCCCAAATACCGTGGTATGGAAACGACCCACTAGACCAGCCCGGAGACTTGGAGATCGTCCTCAGAAGGAGTAAGTGTTTCCAAGGCGCATATCATCCTGCCACATAGCGCCGAGACATGCGCCGACATTTTTACTCTGGAAGATACCTTCAGAGGAGAGATGATGTGAAATAACAATGGAGATGAAATGGAGGTTCAGGAAATTCGGGGGATGTAATTAACCTAAGCAACATTCACTTGGCGACCCAGGAAAACCCCGAGGTAGCTGGCCACGGGAATCGAACCCGGGCCTCCCGAGTGTGGGCCACAGACGAAACCGCCTGAGCCATCTGTACCTGTGCTGAGGTACACATTGAGGATGTGCCTCGTAGAGCATAGTAGCTGCTACTGTCGGTAAGCCACCCATAAGCGGTATGGGACATCTGTCATGCTGACATGTCATTTAATATAGTACACTCTGTCTACTTATCACTTGACGATGAAGCCAAACGATGCAGCGGTGGTGCAGTAATTTTGGCTGACTTCTGGCTGCCAAGCAACAGAGACAGACAGAAAAATTGGGAGTGATGTGAAATGTTGCTACCAACATTTGCAGCCACAATTATTTAAAGGTATAATAAGGGAAACTAATTTTAAAGCCTCTATGGCGCATCGGCCTTTAATTACGAAAATTTTACTAGTTCTTTTCCTGATATTTCAGAGTGAAAGGAGCGATTCATTGATTAACCACGAATACTTTATATAGTACAAAATTTTCATTTTAGTTTAGAAATCTCTTCCGGAATATATTTTGCAGCTGTTGCAATGAACTGCAGTTTAGTCTATAGGAATTATATTGTGCAGCATGATCCAATTTTACATTATAATATTCTGTATAAGATAATTTTCTGATTTAGTTAATAATACCACGGTTTCCATTATATGGATAAAGAATTTAAACTCTTATACTTGATATAATAAAATACGTTTGGAAGGTTCATCTATTCAGAACAATAACAGGTTCTAGAACACCTCACCAAGTCTGACTTTCAGCGATGGACTTAATGCATGTGTATTGCATACTATTTTTTCGGCGATAGTGAATAATGGAGAGTTTTTCGCACAGTCCCAAAATCTCAGCTAGCCCTTAAGCGCTGGTGATCGATTGGTCACACCTGTTATGTCTTAACCATTCCTATCGGTACCGAGGGAGAGATGGCTGCCTGCACCAAAAGCGCTTTATTTAAATTCTACATAAATGAAATCATAAATAAAATATTAAAATATAAGGAAATTAATGACATTAAAATTAATGGCAAAAAAACTTCGAATTCACATACAGTTTTCTTGCATATTTGCAACAAAAATTATACAGATCACGGGCTGGAGGATTAAATGCACTTTCTTAACATGTCCGGTAAAATGGAAGATGCATGGAGTTCACAAATTGCAACTTCTAAACTCAAGTTATTTAAGAAAGAAGTATCCTCAGAAAGGTGATATAACTGAAATTTTAATTTGGCTTGCTACGTTAATATTATTGAAATTTTATTATTTATATCTTAGAAAATTAGGCACTTTTTCAGGAATTTCCTTTGGTTCCCATAAATCAATCAGGATTATATATAGGTTACAAATAATAATTAATATGCGCACTCCGCACAAGCAGGTCATAGTTACTAAGCTACATTTCAATTTAGATTATCTTAAGACTATATTTTGCTAAACATACCTGCAGAGGGCCGCGGGTTCTAATCCCACCTCAGGCAGGGTACCCTATGCTCAGTGGAACAGAAAAGGAAAACAGGAAAAACAGTAGAGCTTTGAAACATAAAATTGATAAAAATATAAAAAAGAAGCTTTCTTAAATGCTAATATAGGTTAAAGCCGAACTTTCCCAGCGAGATGGTTCCAAGTGTTCTCACATGCCTTGAAATTTCATGATTCCTTACGTTAGTGTCCCTCCATCTACACATTTATTCTTATATAATAAAGTGTTTGGATATGATAGAATACTAAATTAAATTAAAATATCAATTTATTGGGTTATTTTTGCTCTTAGTTGTCAGTAAAATATCCTACATTTAACTGATTCCCTGATCTTAAAAGTTTACTTCTTTTCGCATTTTTAATCTAGACTACTGCATAAACTTCTACCTATTCCTTCGCAGAAAATTCTAGCCTATTAACGATGACCTCCTCCTACGTCAACACAGCATATTTTCGATAAGATAACGGATTATTTAATAATCTATAACCATAAAAAGTCCCCCTGCATCCCTATTCCCTAACTGTCCTTTAAGAGATAGGTAAGTGGGCAGTACACCTCACACTGACAATACGAAATATTTCAGCGCTCTAATTAGACGTGTATACATTCTCGAGAAACCATTATACCTGAGATTCTTACTAAGTCTCTGACACTTAATTTCCTTGCATTTCTCTTCTCCTTCCGGAAACCGTAGGATGAAGCTCATTGAGCATATCGTTGTTGTAACGTCAAGAGCCTCATGCTAATCTTCAAAGTGTAAGTAATATTGTAGGTGTTAATGATTCCTGGAAAGAGATTCTGACATTTATTGGAACTTCTAGAGAATAGTCTATGCATAATATTTTTAACCGTTCATATTAAACGTTTGACAGCAGCACTCTTTATGATATGTACTTTATGGCATATAAGGGACCATACCGTTAATTCCAGGTCAAGACTTTTATTGTCAGGAGTTACTCTTGTAAACTTGCTTACCGTTATCGGATTAAATATTCTGAGGCAGTAAGTTCAGATCAGAAACAAACAAATCTTTGCTTCTGTAACATTAATTTCGGTCTGGACCTTCAGAAATCTTGCAAACGACATACTAAAGTAAAACTTAGTTCAATAAGAATGTGCTTAAAGTTTCTATTCTGTTTTGCATGTGCAATGATATAATTAAGGTATATTTACAGTGGGATGTTATTGCGGCAGTGGAATGTAATTCTTCAGCGAATTCCTCTGATCATGCTAGGATTTTGGAGATTTTCTGTTCTCTGATGACTTGTTGAATTCCGAAAGAATGATTATAATTTTTCTGCTTCCTCGACGCAATAAGTTACGTGAGCCTGATAATCAGAATGTTAGGGCTGATCTTAACCGGTTTTACTAATAGTTATAATTAGACCACGCATTACAAATTTGTATCTAAATCATTTGTTCGATCTCAGTCGATCGCCTCTTCGGTGAAAGAATCTGAGAACAAGTATCCAGACGGCCTTCGGTATAGGACGAGCTTCGATCCTACTGGTTTGAACATTAGCTCATACAGCCCAGGACTAGCTTCATATGCTTCTTCTCGTCTCTGAATCCAATATCTACAAATATATTATTTTTTTCTCTATCCTATAGCCTCCAGTTTGTAGTGTGTTTCAAAAGTTGTGCCCATATTGCTGACGCTTAGCTATATGAAAGTTCCACAGATAATTTGTAAGACCATTCGCCTCTTCTTCTCTTTCTTCTCCCTTATTTTGTGGATGAGATAGAGGTATTTCATTTTCATAATTCTTGTTGATATCCTTTAAGGGATTGGTTACGGTTGGAGCACCTTAGACGTTATACGCTGAGTTGCAAATGTGTAGCCTTTCAGGGATATAACTTTTGCTATCCTCCTTTCTGTGTCCAGCGATATATTGTTTGAGTCTGATATCTTGAACAGCTTTTTTAAAATGGGTGAGTAATTAACCCGATGGCATCACAGGAAATCTTAAATTCTGTACTTAAAATATGACCATATTATTCCCGAGTTTCTGAGACAGGAGAGCCTAATTTATCCCCCGCTGTATAAGCTTTAATTAGCTCACCATTTATAGCAAACATTGTATCTGACCCCATGTAACAATGTATGGTAGGATCATATTACAGACCACCACCTCTCTGTTTTCAGACTACCTATAAATGTGTAATGTTTAACGCCCGCTTTTAATACATATGGCACCGCAGGCGGTGACACTGATGATACATGAGATGAAGATGGAACACCGGTGGAATGAGATGGCGGGGGAAACCGGAGGTCCCGGAGAAAACCCGCCCCAACGCCGTGTTGTCCACCACAAATCTCACATTGCGGTCGCCTGGGATCGAACCCGGGCCGCCTTGGTGAGAGCCAAGCGGTCTAACCACTGAACCACGGCGTGGCCTTCAGACTACCTAGGTTAGCGTATATTGCCAGCCACCACCGTGAGGTTCCAATTGAAAATGAACTGTCCTCATTTGCTCTAAACAGCATTTTAACTCGCAATCTAAGAATATTGCCGCGAAGACGTTATCTACGATAGCACGGCTAGTGTACACAAAGAGCCGGCAAATAACGATAGCTCCGATAAATAACAGACGGATAGTGTATTACGGAGCTAAAGGACTTGCCGGCACAGATAGGATTTCACGTTTGGAAGGTTCTAGTGATATCCTGATTGACGGAGAAAAGTTGTTTTCTTATCAGGTCCAGAAACCTCTCGAATTTATCAATGTGGTATTTAAGAGAGCAACAACTCGCCAAGGGGCAGTCGTGAGTAGTAGTAAACAGCGGCGAAGTGTGTAACAAGAGTGTTGTAAACAGAGGTAATCACATTGTTTGTTATTGTCATCGATCTTGGTAGATTGTGATGTGTATGTGATGTAATGCGACTACTGTAAGAATTGAACAGTGTATTTCTACGGAGATAAAGAACAATTGCAATATCTGCAACTCGGACTTTTAATTCTACGAACCCACAAAGTCACAATATTAATTATCCATTTTTGAGGTTAAATTTACCACAACTGACGGTCTGACGGTTTACCACAGCTGCAGTGATAGTTTTAAGCATAGAAGCTGAGGTTCTATAAGTTGGTTAGCCTCTATTCTACGCTTTTCTAGGAAAGTATTCAAAAATATTTTGGTTGCCGTCTCTTCCTAAGAATATTTCTTCTGTGCTAGATATACGGTATCGACATTGCTGTGCCTACCAGTGCACAGTCACGACAATTTCTTACCCTGTTTCTCATTGGCTTTATAAAATATTGAAAAGTCTCTGGACTCAGGAGTTTGAGACACTTTTTCGCCGTCATCAACGCATATACTCGCAAATCGTGTATGGTCTCTTACAATTTGAGCACCTACTGGAATATACTGTTATAACGATTTCAAGTAAATGCAGCGATTCTCAAACTTCGTGGATAACCTCTAAATTTGCATCTGTATATGCCTGTGTCTCACTAGCAGATAAGTATTTGTTTCCCGTTTAATGGTTCTGGGTTTCGCAGATAACCACTAGGAAGTTATACTTAGTACCGAGCTTGAACTTTGTTCTCATTAGATCTAAAAATTTGCAACAAACCTACTGTTATTAAACTAATGTAGATTGAATGCATGCACCTCAACTTTCCGATGCCGAGAGGGTAGAGAAGTTCAAGCTTAAGTCCGATCAATTGTTGCACCTTTACATTTTGATTCTTTCTTCATATTCTACCTACAATTCCATCAATAAAGCTTTCACCTGGAACGTGGCAAAGAAGTAACCTGAATTTGGAATTCTTCAGTTCTAAATTTGCATCTGTATATACCAGTATTTTAAATGTCAATGCTCTTACTACAGCAATGCTCTCACTCTTACACTTTTGAAGAGAACGCCTTTCCAAGAATGCATCTCCAGTTGTCATTGATTGGTCTCAATAACCTGAGGAGATCGTGACTGGAGGAGTTAACACCAGCTTGGAATTTCAAACATCAGAAAACATTTCCCCAGCAATATTCATTTAAAAATACTAACGCATTATTCAATGTACCATAAAGGAAAATGAATATTTTTGTTAATTCTATTTTCTCTACTTCGGAGAGTAAGTAGGGTACGTACTTTAGTTACTTGATGGAAATTAATCATTTCTTCAAACTAGCCGTATATAGGCTAAGCTTGTAGATAGATAGAATCAACATGAAAAATTCAATGCCTTGGCCGGGATTTGAACCACGAATCTCCTGGTTTCCGTCCAGTCGCTCTAACCCATTGAGCTACCATGGCCAACGTGCCGTTCTGACATTAAATTCTCCATTTGACTCGCTTATTTCCCTGGTAGGCCACTAGGGGCTCTCGCATTCGAGATACAGCGTTTGTGGCGACTTACGATACTGTGCAGGAGATCCGTGGTTCAAATCTCGGCCATGGCATTGAATTTTTCATGTTGACTCTATCTAGGGTACGTACTGCTTCATACCCCAACCTTCTAATCCAGAAGATTAATAGGTCACTGGAAATACAGGTTTTGGGACCCCTGAAGCTAAAAAGGAAGTCGTTTTAGAGAAGAGTCTGTATGATTTTGTGTGTGTGTGTGTGTGTGCGTGCGTGTGTGTGTGTGTGTGTGGGCGCGCGCGTGCGTGCCTGCATACGTACGTGTCCGTCTGTGATCAACATCACTAAAAAAATCTGTTACATGCCAAATTTGTTATTTAAGTTTAGTATTTTCCCGAGATGTAGGTATCACGGAAATGTTCAGCAAAGCCCTTCAACCCCAACTAACCTTTATATGGAATGTTTTTCTTATGTTTTGATCTTCTCAAGAACGACTCTAACAATTTTCCTTAACATGCTCCATGTTTATATTTTCTTAACTGACGAAAGGTATACCTTGAAGTTTTTGGAGTGTCCTTAGTGGAGTAACAAGGAAAAAGGGTCCTAACAGGGCAAAAGTTCAATAGCTGGAATTTTTGTGTTATGATTTTATGTTGGCAACGATTTTGTGTTAGTGAAGGCGTCTAATGTCTTCTGTTCAGCTTATGTAATTTCGTTACTCTTGTAACAAAACGGTTTCAACATTGAGTATGTTAAATTTTTAAACCATTTGATATAATTTTGTACCGTTCGGTAAACCTGCTTCCCTCCTCATACATGATGTTAGATAAATGTAATTAGAGCAGTCGGAGTAAAAGTACGCGTGCAGCTTGGGGCAAGAGTTTGGAGCTGTTTGAGAAAGCTTATTTGAAGAGTTGCACTATTGAGGAAACTGTGAGAGCTTTTGATACCTGTGGAATAATGCCCATCGACAGATTCTAGTTCAGCGATGAGGATTTTCTGCATTCATAGGTAATAGACCAGGATCCAGCTGCTTATAATGAGCCACAGGAACAAAACAACTAACGTCAGGAAGCGCAGCTAACATTACCATCAACTTCTGGGCACAGCAATTTCATAGAACATCTCCACGGCATAATGGGAACGCAGAGGCCAACACTTCTTATCACTTCCCGTCCTAAAACGCAAGTGCAGAGGAAAAGAATGTCCAAAAGCACAAACAAAAAAAAAACAGAAATTGTCACATCATTTCCATAAAATACGGCTCTTGAAACAGCAAGAAAAATCCCAACAGCAAGTAGAAAACTTTCTTTCCCTTAGATCCATCCCCCTACTGAAGACTGGATGCAGTGTAGCTCCTGTAAAGGGTGGTGGCATGAAAAATATACAGCATGTGACGGAGGTAAGTTTTTCTCCTTAAATGACAAAAGGTTTCCGCATTTCAATGGACTAAATAATCTGAAAAGTTTATGTTTTCTCCCTTTTTTAAGATTTGTATTGTTTCTACAGGGACGAAGGTGCTTAACAGATCTACTGATTTGTAAAGATTAAACTAAATTAAACGAATTTTAGGTGACAGTTTATTAGTGCCCATTAATTCCAAAATGTCAATTTTCGTTGGCTTGTTTTTTTCTAAATAAGACTGGCCATTATTTCTGTTAACCATTTTAGTATTTATGAAAATATTGTTTTATTTTGTATTCAGGTTGTGATTTCTCAATGTATTGAAATGGTTTCTTAATCACTATTTTATTATGTTTGCTAATATATTTTCATGCTCTCTAATATATTGGGACTTTGCCCCACATGAACAGTACTTTTGCCCCATGCTAGGGGTAAAAGTCCGACTGTAACACAGTTTAATTACAGTTAATTACGACCTATTAATGCAGTACATAAATGTTGTTTCGCCTTCTTGGAGAACAAACATGTAGCATACCGCAGGGCAAAAACCAGAAGTTTAGTTTAGTTTAGTTTATAACTTATAGGTAGAGCAATAGACGTTTATCCAAAAACTGAGGATTCTTACCCCTTGTTACTCTACCCCTTTTTAATCTGGATGACTTATGCATAGCTCGTAAACCGTAACTATACAAAAGCGTAGAACTCGTTTAAAAACACACAATTTATGTCTGGCTATATATAGCCTACGGTATTTTCAAATTCCTCTTGAACATAAAATAATTAGCAAGAATATAAGTTCTTATAATGTTTGTCTCGGTAACATGAAGCAGGTAGAGAAATAAGTGCTTGTAAGAATAGTGTGTACTAGAGTAGAGAAAGTCATGTGAGGGAAAACATAAACATTTTTGATATAAATAAATAATGAAATACAAATTTGAATATCTCAATATTGACTTTAACATAAATCTCCTTAACCCTTTTCTGGACCTCCTACCTCTAACATCGTATGAAGACATTGACCTATGAACTTCATGCACTTGAAGCGGAGGAATTTCAATGTAGGGAATTAGTCTTCACTGTCTGTTATTACAACACTATGTAATTGTATAAATTTCTTGTTTATGCATGAATTCACAAGAGAAATTTCATTCACTCTATATATTCTTAACCAATATCACCTTCTAAGCAAATATTGTATTCTCACTCCATGAAATATAAGGAATCTACAGTCCTTCGGTTACGTTTCACTCATTACTATACTTTCAGCTATAGTCAGCTACTTCTCTTTTTTATCTGTACAAATGTTTCGTCATCTCCTAAGATATAAAGTGAAGAGAGTACGTAATGCAGTCCGATATTCACACTGTCTTTGGAGCTCATGAAGAAGTCCAGCATGTGCCCGCCTCGGTGGCGTAGATGGTAGCTTGTGTGCCTCACGTTCAAGAGGTCCCGAGTTCGAATCTCGGTCAGGGTGTCTTATCTGGATACGATTTTTACCCGGGGTTTTTCCTTATCCTTCAAGACGAATGTCGGGTAGCTCCGTGGTCCCTGGACTCATTTGAGCATCCTTTCATCCAATTCATTCACCGTCCGATATGGCTTAACGTTGGAGGACGTAAATTACAAACAAACAAAAAAAGAAAATCTACCTCGGCCTTTTATGAAATGTTCAAAGATGAATACATGTTGTCTGAAGCAGGGTCGTTGATCTTCTTATTGACAATCTTTGACTTGTTTTTCTTCTCTGGCTTCTAATTAGACCTGTAGACACATATGCGCATGATATTTGTTTTACTAATGAGAAGAATACAATATTTTTTACACTTAACTTTTTTGTACTCATCTTACTTCATTTTCAAAGCATTCTTTTTCGTCCAAGAGCTCGATGTCTCTTTCAGACGCAGGCATCGTAGAATCCATATCCTGGTGCGGTGGCATGACTTTGCATTCATGCTTTCTTCAAATACACCATTTTACATATTTTATCTATCTTCCGGTAGTAAGCCCTATCACGTACCTAATTAGTTACCATTTTAATTTGCAATATACATCGCAATACTCTCCGCAACAGAAGAGTGTGCTCATTTCAGAAAGATACTTAAAAGGGAAATGTGGTATTGCCGGTAGAGGTTTACTCATGCTTATCGATGCCCGTCTCGGTAGCGTCGGTGGTAGGGTGTCTGCCTCAAGTTCAAGAGGTTCCGAGTTCGAATCTTGGTGAGGATTAGTTACCTGGATAAGGTTTTTCCTAGTGTGTGTGTGTGTGTGTGTGTGTGTGTGTGTGTGTGTGTGTGTGTGTGTGTGTGTGTGTAGTGTTTAACGCCCGCTTCTACTACATACGGCACCACAGGCGGTGACACTGATGATGCATGAGATGAAGATGGAGCACCGGTGGAATGAGATGGCAGGGAAAACCGGAGGTCCCGGAGAAAAACCACCCCAACGCCGTGTTGTCCATCACAAATCTCACTTTGCGGTCGCCTGGGATCGAACCCGGGCCGCCTTGGTGAGAGCCAAGCGGTCTAACCACTGAGCCACGGCGTGGCCAAGGTTTTTCCTAGGTTTTCCCTTATCCTGAAAGACGAATGTCGGGTAACTGTAAGCTCTATGAACCCTGGGCTCATTTGAGCATCATTTCACCCAATTAATTTGTCGTTCGATATGTCTTGAAGTTGGAAGACGTAAAATTAAAAAATTAAAATTAAACTAAATGCTTATCGCTATAATGCTGCTTCATTTTGTCGTACTTGGGACCGTCACCCAATAGACGCTTTTGCTCTCGAAAGCGTTTCTTTTTTATTATTTCACTATTCACCTTGACGACAGCCATCTGTGCACACTAATCGATGCTACCTTCACATATTGTGCTTAACCAGATAGGAGAATATTAGAAGATGCGTTTTCCTGCAACGGAAGGAAAACTTTCATCTCATCTTTAAGTTAGATTATGCATGAAGCCTATCTTTTGTTTTTTAACTCTCATTGCATTAACCTCAATGATCCTGTGTTTCTTCTGATGCTTCCAAAACCGGCTGCCTGTAATAATTCCTCCTCCTCCTACTCCTCCTCCTGCTTCACCTCCTCCTCCTCCTACTCCTCCTCCTGCTTCACCTTCTCCTCCTCCTCCTCCTCCTCCTCCTACTACTACTACTACTACTACTACTACTACTACTACTACTACTACTACTACTAATAATAATAATAATAATAATAATAATAATAATAATAATAATAATAATAATAATAATAATAATAATAATAATAATAATAATAATAATAATAATAATAATAATAATAATAATAATAATAATAATAATAATAATAATAGTCCAATTATTGTAGTTCTTTCTATAGTTCTTGGAATGTTGCTCATAAGCTTCACTTGATGAAAACTGTACTACTTCTAGATCTTCAGTAAGTTTCTCTTATATGTGTACCAGTCGTGTTATTATAACTTTTGAAACTTCTAGCAGAATTTTTTACAAACCTTGATTTCACTCTTTCTAGGTCGTCTAAATTATTCTTACTGCTTACTTATATAGCTTTTGCATTCCATTCATCGACACCACGATCTCACTAGGCACGCGCTGAATAAATCAGAAGGATTTTTAGAAGGGCGCTGTATGTATGTGTCTGTGTGTGAACGAAATAAGTCTAAAGCGATAAGCCGCTTAGCAACAATTCCATAATTTTGGGGTTCTAAAACATGACTTTGGTGATTTTGATTAAAATGTTTAACAAATTTCTATTAAAGATAAAATATACAGCCATCTTCGATATTTTGGGAGTAGTTGTTTTAAGCGGTACACTTTGAAAAATATACATCTCGATAAAGCATATATTCCTTTAAAACACAGTTTTTGTGGCATTCAACATTTCGGAGATATTCTCTGTTATTGGTATAGATTTACACATATTATATTTTTTTTCCATTTGATAATAACTGTTTACTGGCAATTTTCATGGTCATGTAAAGAGTGTGGGCTTTCAAGGTCATCATAAAGGCAGTTAAAAGCTTCTTCAAAATCTGTCACCTTGCTTGCTGTATCGTTCTCTGTACCTACAACGATATGTGTATATTTGTAACTAACAAAATGCATATAAAGATAATAGCCTTTTTTATAGAGTATTCTGTTGGAGAGAACAGTGAAACTCATGAGAACGTAACAGATGAGATTTTGTTCAAGGTATTCCCAGACGAGGGCTGTCCAAAGATAGGTGTAAGTTTGATTTGTGGATTTTGTGATCTGCTGAGGGATTGGATTGGTTTGGATTGCATTTTTCGGAGGATATTCGGCATCTCGATTAGACTAGTCTTTTGTACCTATGCCTCAGTGGAGCACCCACGGGAGTGAGGATGAGGTGAGAGGAGACAAATTGCGGCCGACTCAAAGGAATCACCACAGTACAGAGGGTGGGGTCCCTATCCTTAACTGGATAGAAACTCCCCGGCTGTGCGGAACAATCGTCATCCCACTTACCATGGCCCCGAAACAGTCACGAGACCATTCCGGAGACTGAAGCCCCCCCCCCCCACCAGAGCAAGGGACTAAAGGTAGGCTTTCACAACTGGCATCCCGCCAGCAGCGATCCTGAATCGGCCCAATAGGCCGACTCGGAGACCGCAATACGTCCCACCAAAGGGGAAAATGGTCACTCAGAGCATATCATCCCGCCATGCACCGCCGAGACTCCCGCTATCACTTCTACCCTTAAATTAGCCACCAGATGAGAGACGATATGAAACGATAATGGAGGTGAATTGGAGTGACAGGAAATTCTGGGGATGTAATTAATATATCCGGGAAACCCCCGAAATGAACCATGGGCCAGGTAGGTCGGCCACGGGAATCTAACCCAGACTTCCCAATGTGAGCCAGAGACGAAGCCGCCTGAGCCATACCACTCAGAGGGAAGTTTTGTATAGTCCCTTGAAGTTGTTGCTCACTATTATGGCTGCTCTAGTTGTTTAATTTTCTACAAGGAAAGGTGAATACTAAATATTAGAACTGTAGTATAGGATCTATTCTCCTGTATAATATACAGCGTCGACTTTGTCAAGTTTGAGAATAAAATTATGTTCGAAAATAGAGAGTGAAGCACATAAAGCACTGTTTTAAAGACTAAGAATATATAAAATACGTATGAGTTAGGATTAATGCGAGGAAGTGCATTGCTAAAATAAAATCTAGGTTTCTTTGAGGTTTTAGACCTTCTTCGTCTTAAAGTCATTATTCCAAAGCCAACAACCAACAATAAGCTAAGTCATGCACTACAAGATAACCACTTGAGCTTATGGTGAGGTATCTGGATTCTAGCCCGGGACGAGATGGCGGTAGTGTGGTCAGCCCCACAATCCGGTTGGATGTGAACTCGCGCAAGTGTTAAACTTGTGTTGAAGAACAGCATCTCGCCCCTGTAATATATATTTCACACTTGACAACATTGAAATTCCTAGAATGCAAGCGGATGAACACTTTGGAATACACATATAAGCACGTTTGCTTCATGTCAAACAATGGATAAAATACTTAAAATATTGGTCATTGTCCATTTCGGGAATAGTGCAATTGGTCTGGCTAGCTCAGTTGGTTGGACACTGGCCTACTGATTCCTACTGTTTCTAATTCGGCCCAGACTTCAAACTTACAGAACTTGATGGCATTAGATAGCCTATTTATAGGAATCTACTACCTAATTGATAACCTATGCTGACCTTACTTATTTATATTCTTCGAATAGAAACGTATTACTATTTCTTCCAATATTAAACAGTGGCTCAATTATTTAAATGTACTAAGACTTTATGTTAAAAGAAATAATATCCTTCAAAGCTGTGAATGTACTTTAAGTGTGATTAAAAGCAAGAGTCCCATCTCAGTAGATTTAATACTATGTAAATGGACTCTTGCAGAACCAAATTTTGGCACACCGGTGGCATTGATTGCCTGGGAACAAACAAAATAATTTAGCTTGGGAAATTACACATGCGACTGCTTTAATATGATTTATATTTGCACTTCTTGTTTAATATTTGACCCTATTAAAGCGATTTAATCTTTGCATTCCATTACTTGACACTAGTTCCGTACACAGCTTTATTTTCCTCCAGGGGAGATTAAAAGCTTTATCCTGTCAATGTTATATCTACCTAATTCATCTCCTATTTACTACCTCAGAAATTGCTTTTAGATGTCACACCGAAGCTTCTACGTGATGTACGTAAATAATGTGACATAGCGTCTGTGAACCAAAGATATCGGGTTGTCTACGCCAGGCAGCCGAAAGGATAAAAAGGATAAGGAGCGCGCTCGGCTCACTTAAATGTCATTTCCCAGATAACAAAAAAAATTTTCGAACGTTCTGGACCTCTGTAAAAATTCTTATGGCTGTATACGCGAGCGCTCTTGCACGGGGTGAGAGTTTAGTAAAGCAAGTAACTGAATGAGTAAGCGAGTGCATTTCTAGTGCGCCGAACAGCGTTGCTCTCTTACCGAGTTAGTAACTGCTATAATCGCATGAAGTGTTCGCTGTTATTGCAAGGGATTCTAGACGACTTGTGTCTGACTCCTCACTGAGTCAGCCGTCCAGAAAGAGAGGCTACGTCGTTATGTGCAACAACTTGCACTATTTCACAATCCTAAAGTGAACTTTTAATGGAAATATTTAAGGAAATCTCAATGAAAGCCAAACCGTGTTATAAAGAGACAGTGAAAGGTGAGTGAAGTGGTGATTAAAACACGGACTAAATACCCTCTGAGTCCATTCGATTACGTTTATCAAGCTATTTAAATTATTTTGCTGTTAAGGGAATGCAGATTCTTGTCAATTATTATAACATCATTGGTTAACACTTACCAACAATTATTCCTTTTGTGAACTGAACAACCATGTTAGTAATACCAATGTGGATAAACAAAAGCTTGAATAAATCATCCTAAAATGTAGTTTAATTATCTTCTAAGTATTCTGAGGAAAAGTGTAATTTATACCAGATAAATATCTTGCACAGAGAAGCTATTTTCTACCTACCGGTAGATATGCAATGATAAAAAAAGAACAATAGAATATGCATTTTCGTTTTTCAGGGAAATCTGTGTAGTCCTTGCTTCGCGTGCCGTCAGCTGTTCAAATTGGCTAGTGTTGTATGTGAATCATATGCTCCCATTATTAACACTTTGCACACATTCATCCAATTGAAATAATATAAATAAGGTTTACAACTATTTGAATGATAGTTATTATTTTCACTACCACGTACCTACAAAGTCAGCACACGTATTACCTACTGCTACTATCTACTAATACTACTACTATTACATCTGCTACTACTGAAATGAAATGTGAAATGTGTAGTGTTTATCGCCCGCTTTTACTACATGCGGCACCGCAGGCGATGACACTGATGATACATGAGATGAAGATGGAGCACCGGTGGAATGAGATGGCGGGGGAAACCGGAGATCCCGGAGAAAACCCGCCCCAGCGCCGTGTTGTCCACCCCTATCTCACTTTGCGGTCGCCTGGGATCGAACCCGGGCCGCCTTGGTGAGAGCCAAGCGGTCTAACCACTAAGCCACGGCGCGGCCTCTGCTACTACTGCTGCTACTACTACTACTACTGCTACTACTACTACGACTACTACTACGACTACTACTACTAATAATAATAATAATGATAATGATAATAATGATGATAATGATAATAGTAATAATGATAATAATAATGATAATAATAATGATAATGATAATAATAATGATAATAATAATTATAATACTAATGCTAATAATAATGATAATAATAATGATAATGATAATAATGATAATAATAATAATGATAATAATAATGATAATAATAATAATAATAATAATAATAATAATAAATATAATAATAATAATAATAATAATAATAATAATAATAATAATAATAATAATAATAATAATAATAATAATAATAATAATAATAATAATAATAATAATAATAATAATAATAATAATAATAATAATAATAATAATAATAATGATAATGATAATGATAATGATAATGATAATGATAATGATAATGATAATGATAATGATAATGATAATGATAATGATAATGATAATGATAATGATAATGATAATGATAATGATAATGATAATGATAATGATAATGATAATGATAATGATAATGATAATGATAATGATAATAATGATAATGATAATAATGATAATGATAATGATAATGATAATGATAATGATAATGATAATGATAATGATAATGATAATGTTAATGATAATGATAATGATAATGATAATGATAATGATAATGATAATGATAATGATAATGATAATGATAATGATAATGATAATGATAATGATAATGATAATGATAATGATAATGATAATGATAATAATAATAATAATAATAATAATAATAATAATAATAATAATAATAATAATAATAATAATAATAATAATAATAATAATAATAATAATAATAATAATAATAATCCATGGCACCACAGACATAGAGGGCCAAGGCCTGCCAACTCGTCTGCCAGCTGGGGGTGCCGAGATGCTGACCGGATCTCCTCCCAGGATCGGTTGGATGATCGCCCACCTCCACCTCGCGTAGGTGTTAGTATTACCTACTGCATTGCTGTAAAAGTATGATGTCGAAATTTCACCGGAAATATGTGCTGAGGCACTATGAATTTTGGAAATAGTTCACGCATGTGCTGTGTGAACAAAGCGTAACTTAAAACATTCCAAAAATACAAGCGGAAATTTTAAAGTGAATTCCTTAACTCAAACTAGCCTTAATGTGGGAAACGCCTTATAACATTGCATTTTCCTTAAAATGATTTTAGTATTTTTAATTTAGTTACCTACATTATTTTACCATATATAAATGGCAGATACATAAAACATGTATCAAGGTTTTTCTGGGATAAACGTGCAAATCCCCTTTGTTCCGAATGACCATTCTATAATTTTTCAGGACTGCTAAAGGTATAGTTTTCACCAAACAACCTGGCACGTGAAACATTCTTTGGAACTAGTGAATGAGCTTATACACGTAAAGGTTTTAAATATTATCTTGGACCTCAGACCTCTCACGCTCCATTAAGGGCGGGAAACAGGTCATGTGTGCCAGAGTGTGAGGTGGATTGGAAGCACCATAAAAGATTAAGTGAGTCGCTCTTTGGTTTGTTATTTGAAAAATGCAAATGCCAATTTGTTTGACAATACTTATAACAGGTAAAGAAACATTTTAGTTTACAATAAATGTAAATTTCTATAAAACATAAAATGTATTTGAAGTAACCTTTTGGTGGCATTGGCCATTTTCGAGATACTCTGTATTATTCGTTTGAATTTGCACTACTTGAATTGTTGATGTGATCAATATCCATTTATTTCTTGATATACCATGAAAATTATAGGTGTGCCAGTTCAAGGTCAGTAGGTATACAACAATATGCCTTAAACAACTGACTATCCACTTTTTATCTAGAGGAGTGTGTAAATTATTTCTGAAAACGTTTATCTATAATGATACGAGGTAAATAGACAAATAAGTTCTCTATGTATAAGTACCTACCTCATATAAGCATATTAAATGAAGTTTTGTGATCGTAAGATATAAAATTTTGTTTGGAGTGTAACTATTAAAACTTTTTTCATTTGAGTTAGAATGTAAAATCAACGCATTTAAATATGTTTCCAATCAACACGGTGAAATTGATGATAAATGAAACTAAATAACAATTGTGAAAGGGGATTTAGCGGGAAGACGTTTCAAACGTAAGTTGTGGATGCCTCCCCGGCATTTAGCACTTAAAAGAATGAGAGAAACCTGGTAAATATTAGTCAGGGAGGACGGTCCTCACGAGATTTGAACCGAAGACATCATGTTCATGCTTTTGTGGCTTATATTTTGCTAGTAAGGGGTATTTAACTGCAGCTTATGTTCTCAAAAATGTACAGATTTTAGAATGATTTCGCAAATGAACAACGAATTCAAGGCAAATTTCTCGAACGTACCTAGAATATAATGATATTCGTTTTTTAACTAGACGTGTGATAAAGAAAGAGTTGGCCTTCAGCTTTAGATTTAGCTTTCTCCTATGTTCTGTGTTCATTATTCACGTCTAGGTATACCAGTCAGTATAACTTGGGAGCAACGTCATCTGCTTCGCTATCCAACATTCGGTGGAGGACGTTTAAAAAAAAAAAAAAAAAAAAAAAAAAAAAAAAAAAAAAAAAAAAAAAAACACCATACAATCCAACCGTAAATCTGGGGTTTTGGAGATAGGTTGCTACTAAGAGTGGTCTGTTTGCATTTCTGATACAGAGGGTGTGAGAAGGGAAGTGCGTGGTTCCCTCCATGATCATATTACAGTCCGGTCAGTAGCCAGGCGATCTACTACCTAAGAGGCATTAGTTCATTTTACGCCAATGTCCCTTTAAGAATATTAATGGGGAATAATGGGTATGAGGAAGCAAAAAGTGCACTCCCTTCACCCGTCAGGAAGAGTTTTTGGGGAATAAAGTAAGGGAATGAAGTGAGGTGCGGTTACTCCACCCCCCTGCCTGTATCCACTGCGCGACACCCTTGTGTCAGACCAGTAATTTTGTGCGGTTTTGGCGGCTGCTCCACCCATCAAACCGATCCCGCCCCTCTCCACCCCGATAGAGCAAACCGCAAGCAAAACCGCAAGAAGACGCTGCGCTGCCACGACCGGGAACGAAGCGTCTTGTGCGCATCTCCCTCCATCAGTTTTCCTTGCTGGACCACTCCCAGAATTCCACCTGCCCACAATTAGATTGACTTCCATTCACCTAGACACGGGAAAGGCTCGTTATGCCTTAATTTTGTCCGCCAATGAAGCAGCGGTGACTACTAAGTTGCCTGCTTAAGGGATCCGCAGACGCTATAACGCGTCACTGACGCTCTTTGTCACGTCACTTACTAATAACGGGAGCTCGGGACTGCCGATCCCAGCTAAGCGTTTCGGAGATGTATCACTTTCGCTGGTGCCACGGAGCTACACTGTTTCCATAATTTCATTAAGAATAAACAACCGAAAGTTCGTCCCAACATTTCAGACACACTGTTTTCAAATTTGAATGCAGCAACAATTATTTAAAATACAATACGTACCTACAACATTTAAAAATATTTTTGAATTAGTATTCTAGATGTTAATGTTCGTGCTATTTTTATTTTACTGTTTGAAACAATTACTCCATACGTTGCAATTGTTTGTTGAAATGTGCTGACAAGGGAAATCCTTTTAAAAAAAAAAAAAAAAAAAAAAAAAAAAAAAAAAAAAAAAAAAACAGAGTTAAAAATTATAATGTTCAAATAACACTGTTATTACTCGGCAAGTTTTGAACAAGCATGCCTCTATAGGCCTTCCTTTACGGGCAATTCAGTACCCTTTAAATATTGTTGGACCTTCCTTGAATGAATTGTTCACTTTTATGCAGGCAAAGGCTATTGAACGTTATTAGTTTTATAGGAAACTAGAATACGGATAGACATAGAAATCACTATCTAACATACGTTAACAACGTTACTTCTCTAAATTTCACATCGAATTAAATTAAAGTGGAAGCTTTGCTGTGTCTAATCCACACTTCTGAATCCATTTCGGCAACTTTGTTCAATTTATGCAACCCTTAAAAGAAAAGAAAGAAAGATAGAAAGAAAGAAAGAAAGAAAGAAAGGAAGGAAGGAAGGAATGAAGGAAGGAAGGAAGAAAGAAAGAATGAAAGAAACGAAGAAGGAAGGAAATAAGAAAAGAAGGAAAGAAAAACAAAAAAGAAGGAAAGAAAGAAGGAAGGAAGGTAAGAAAGAAGGAAGGAAGGAAAGAAAGAAGGAGGGAAGGAAAGAAGGAAGTAAGGAAAGAAACAAGGAAGGAAAGAAAGAAGGAAGGAAAGAAGGAAGGTAAGAACGAAGGAAGGAAAGAAGGAAGGAAAGAAAGGAGGGAAGGAAGGAAAGAATGAATGAAGGAAGTAAGGAAGGTAAGAAGGAACAAGGAAGGAAAGAAAGAAGGAAAGAAAGGAGGGAAAGAAGGAAGGAATTAAGGAAAGAAGGAAGGAAGGAACGCAAGAAGGAAAGAAGGAAGGAAAAGAAGGGAGGAAGGAAAGAAGGAAAGAAAGAAATAAAGAAAGAAGGAAGCAAGAAAAGAAGGAAAGAAGGAAGGAAAGAAAGAAAGAAAGAAGGAAGGAAAGAAAGATAGAAGGAAGGAAAGAAGAAAAGAGGGAAAGAAGGAAGGAAGGAAAGAAGGTATGGCTCCCTACGCTTAAGGCAGCCATCCACAAATAGATTTATTGGGTTTGTAATAGGTATTTCATTCTGTTTGTACAGATGTATTTTTAGACGTGGCGCATGACCTTGCTTGGATGTGCGCGAGTGACGTCATGGGAATCAATGGTAGGTGTAAGATCTCTGCTTTTACCAGCAGATTGTTGATAAAGCAAGTGGGTTAGGTGGCAGATGTCTAACTTGACACCCCCGTTCCTTCCAAATAAACAAGTGGACTCGACCATAAATTACTGCGCAACATTACGTCATACGACACGTCTACAGACGTCTGTACTTCTAGTTATATACTGTCTTTTCATCTATTCAACGGCATTTTGATTGATACTCCAATTTTAAAATGTCTTCATCTCCCAATATTCGAATTGCTCCACATGATGCAAGTCTTGCCCAATTTTGCAAAATTTTGGGAGTGATGTAAACTGTTAAATAAATCAATTTTTGGATATTATTTATTTAATACATATTGATTCTGCAGTTAAATATTTAAACTTTATTAGTTCAAAAATAACATCAGTGTTTTACCTACACTATTTACAGCCAAACAAATTAAAATTTGTGATACGCATTCTGGTTTAAGTGGTACAGAAATTAAATTTTAAGGCTGTCATCTGTAATCGTTCGTCGACAGGGGCGTTTTGAAGCGGTGAGCAAAATTAGAGCTATGATTTTAGCAAATAATTAATTCCTCGTTAATAATGCAAATTAGCTATTCAAATTTTTATATTTTAGTTTCAGAGAAAATGCCTATCACACATAATATACGCGGTTGATAAGAGAAAACAAACTTGAGCGTTTTAGTACTTCTTCCGCTGGTTTGATTTAGGAGAGAAGTCTGTTGAAATGATAAACTTTTTTTTTCATCCGTTCCTCTCATACTCCTCTCTGACTTTAAATAACATCTCCGCAGAGTTTTGTTTTGGGATTCCTTCAGAAAATCCCTAAAATGTCGTAAAACGTGCTTAGATACAGGAATAATTTTAATACTGGCAGTAATCTCTTGCTACAGAAAACATAGAATACATTCCTGTTATAAGTTTAGACATGCTGTCCAAGAGGGCAACACGTTCTTACACTTCAACCAACGTTCGGAATAAAGGACTCTCAGCATTCATATGGTGTTTTGTCAAATCAGGAAGAAGAATTTTTTGTCATGCGCAAACTTCGTACTAAGTAATCCAAAGGTATTTTTCCCACTTTGTACCCATATTTAACAAATTATGTGGTAGATTTTCATAATGCTTTCAAAGCTTACAAAACTATTCATAAATATCAATCGTAGATTATAGAAATGCACCCAATTGGAAAGAAATATTAACCTTGGAATATCATTTTTTAAAAAACTCATTGATCTATTATAAACAAAACGTCAGGAAAAATTCATAATAAACATTACTTAACCGCATTTAACTGTACAGTGTGTAACATGTAAAACAATTATTTCCTGCCCGCCTCGGTAGCGTAGATGGTAGCATATCTGCCTAACGTTCAAGAGGTCCCAAGTTCGATTCTCGGTCAGGGTGAGTTACTTGGATACGGTTTTCCCGGGGTTTTCCCTTATCCTAAAAGACGAATGCCGGTTAACTCTAAGCTCCATGGACTCTGGGCCCATTTGAGCATCATTTCACCCATTCCATTGAAGCGAAAACAATGGATGGTGGCACAGGGTAGAGCAAAGGGGTACTCTCAGGGTATGCGTGGATATGTATGAGTAAGGATGGCTCTAATCACACTGGAATGCACGTTTCAAACTGGTTTAATGACTGCTTATTTTTATCATCACATCAAACTCGAAGTTGCCGACCAAGGGTTACCTATATTACTGTTTAGAGTTAATGTATGTGGAATGCTTATTACTCGATAATACTTAATTCGTTACGTATAAACCGACAGTTATCTTTTCCCATCGCTTCTCGTCTGCCTTCGCTCAATACAGAAGCAGATGACCGTCTTAATCGGCCTCCAGCCGCGGAATGTCTGTCCTCACTTTGCACAGCTGCGTGTGTGTCACTTTCACCTCTGGAAGCCCTCTTTATTAACCCCAAACTCCTTTGTGACTATTTTGCCTATTGTGATTATTAGTCTTGGTTATGCCATTAATTAGTGTCCGAAGAATACCTTTTCAAATGAAGTCAAGAGTTACCCATTTATAATTCCTTCCTGCTAAGAAACCCTATTTCTCCCGTGTTTTTTGTTACACTATTCAACTCAACTGCGCGTGCCCGCGTTTCACAAAGATACAAGATTCCTTTGAAATCCATTTCAATTCTTTACTCATTGCAATCCTTTAATTTTGGTAGCAAGGTTCATCGTCCAAAATTACTTAAAAAGTTAAGGGACGTAACTTAAAAAAAATTACTTTCTAGTGTTATTGTTCATAGAAATCTAATTTAAAAATATATATTTATCTGGCTTTGTAAAAAATGGTGTTTGAATATGTACAAGTATGACACATCCGAAATTTATAAAACTGGACTATTATAAGGAAATGATTGAATATCTTATGAAATCCCACATTTTAATTGCAAACTCTCCTCAAGAGGTGATAAAGACAAACTGCGTCGAATAAACACGAACACTTTATTTGATTCGTATTAGATATGAGTTTTTGTCGTCTTTTATTATTTTATTATATCTCAGTTCATTTTAGATCTGAAGTACCTTACAGGTGCAATTTTGTCATGTTCCTTTATCAAACAAACACCACCTGTGTTTTTGATTTGGGTTTATGTTGCTACATTGTTATTTATTCCCGTAAACTCTAAGCCAGTATAAATATTACTGATTTATTACAACTGAGGCCAAAATTCTTTCTTTAGAATGCAATAATGTTTAAATAGGTTAGTATACTACTGTGTTTACAAAATACGGGTTAACATATAATGATGTAATAATTAAAATATTTGAAGTGATAAAACCAAGCATTGAAAGTATATGGATTTTGTGGGTTCGTAGAATTAAAAGTCAAATTGCACAAACTCAAAATGTTCTTTATTTCCACCGAATTACAGTTGGAAAACTTGCCGAGTACATAGAATTACGTGGAGCACACAATTACAATCCACCATATTTTCTGTCACAGGTCCACTCCGCACTCACTATTACGTAACACTGCACTCTAGAGCTGACTAAAAACTCCTCTGATACACGTACGCAGTCTTTCAGTCCGTTCTCTAGCACTGCGCTCCTCACGGCTGCTCGCCAAGAACTCAACTGACTCGTCCACTGTAGCCCTTATATTACAAGATCACTGTTTCTGGAAGCTTCGCGGCGCGGAACGTCATCCTGATGGTTTCAGACGTCAGGGGGAGGGGAAAGAGACGGCTAGTGATGCTTTTCCAACCATCCCCTCAGTTACCGCTACACAGATAAATGGGTAGGCGTGGTCTGAATGCTTCCCGTCTGGCCCCTACCTGCCAGTCGGTCGAGCCTTCCGATAATTGGGTGACAGTATAGAACAAAAGTACTCCGTGAAATACAATTGTTAAGTATTGTAAAGTACAGAGTAAAAGCTAGTGAGCAAAATAAAAGCAATGATTTCTATCTGCATACGTGCATACTTTCGTATCTACCTAGCTACCTACCTACTTACTACAAAACTACCTCCAACCTACCCAACTATCTGCCAACCTAACTAACTACCTACTTACCTCCTACTTACCTATCAACGTAATTATTTACCTACTTATGTTTTACTTACCTACATGCCTGCCTAGATACCTGTATGCTTACTTACCATCCCTGGCTACCAACCTACCACCTAGCTACCTATCCACCTACTTCCTACCTACCTACTAGCTGTCAACCTACATACCTCCTAACTACCTATCTACCTACTTCCTACGTACCTACCTACTATCCAGCAGTTGCTAAATTTGCGAAATGTATTTATAAATCAGACTGAAGGTATTAAGTACAGTGAGCTACTCCCACCTCGGTAGCGTAGATGGTAGTGCGTCTGCCTCACGTTCAAGAGGTACCGAGTTCGAATCTCGGTTAGGGTGAGTTACCTGGATACGGTTTTTCCCGGGGGTTTCCCTTATCCTGAAAGACGAATGTCGGGTGGCTCAAAGCTCCATGGACCCCGGACTCATTTGAGCATCATTTCACCCATTTCATTCATCGCCCAATATGACGTAAAGTTGGAGGACGTAAATTAAAAAAAAAGTCAGCTACTCTCGTAATTTATGTTTGTTATTAAAACGCTTTTCTAAACTTAACCTGTTATGTTTAACTTTTTTTAGCAATTTACTTTAGAAGTGAAACTACATTTAATAATATAAAAGTATATCTGCAGCAGTACTTAGAAGTGGTACTTTTTAGTCGTTATAAAATTTTGTTCAGCTTATCTCAATAGCTTGAAAAGCAGTTGTACCAGAAGATGCCATTCACAAAGTTGTTGAAAAGAAATAGTGAAATAACACTCGCAGATATTTCCAAAGAACGAAATCATATACCATACAACATCTTGAAAACACAGTAGTAGTTACCAATAATTTATGTAAGCAAAATTACCCCTAAAAGGTACTTTTAGGTTACTTCTCTATTCCGAATTATGTAGTAGAAATGTTTTCCTTCTTTTGTGAAGTGGTGCAAAATTCATTACGAAACATCAGATGCAGGTACTATTATTAATAAAATATGTATAAGATAATAATATGCGTATATCTCAATATAAGATGTCGCACAAAATGTTGTGAAGGTCATTTTGGCAACTTTTAGTATTTAGTCTCTACACTTACCTTTAGTGCAATAAATTTAATATTCTTAAGAAACAAAGAGGTTAAGATTTGTTGACTAAGCGCTAGTATTTACAAGCTTTAAACAGGTTTTTTCATCACAAACTTAGACCCTTACCGTTTCCTTCCCTAATATCATCATATTAGCGGTATCCGCAGCTCGTGGTGCTATATATTGTAGGAACGAGTGTCACAAGTATTAGGAAACCAGTATTATAAAATCTCAACATGACGTCAGATACATGATAATAACTTGAACGTTGTAGCTGCTAGCTGCTACTTAACAGTCCAGGCGTTTAAATTTTCTTTTCTATAAGGGAATTCAGATTTTAGAACATGCTACTGTGCTGCTTGAGTCCTGTGTGCCAACAGCATAAAGCATAAAAAACTGGAGACACTCAAAATACAGTTCGAAATAGTGCTATAGTCTATTTTATAATTAGACTAACATAACAACTAAAGCGATCGCGGTAGTAGAGCGGAACCAGCTCCTATCATGTGGTGCAGAAATTCCAGTGGCTCTGGTTACATATGAATCTAGTCCATTTGGATGCATGGAGGTTAGCTGCGAACTGTACTCAAGTCAATTAAGTTCGATTAGTCTATGTTATTCACAGAATATTAATTAAGCGGTTTTACTGTTTTGCCATGTCAGCATCATCAGCAAACCAGAGGAATCTTAGTACCGTGTTCCTGACTTTAACTGCTTTCCATTTCGTGTCCTTTTCTTATCACAACTTGTCCTTTCAATTACCCTGACACATCTTTGGTAACAGTTGTTTCATACACCTGTAAGTCAGAAGATGGTGACAACCTCCTTTCCGCCCGCCTCGGTAGCGTGGTGGTAGAGTGTCTGCCTTACGTCCAAGAGGTCCCGAGTTCAAATCTCGGTCAGGGTGAGTTACCTGGATAAGGTTTTTTCCCTTATCCTGAAAGACGAATGTCGGGTAACTCTAAGCTCTATGGATCCTGGGCTCATTTGAGCATCATTTCACCCATTCCATTCATCGTCCGATATGACTTAACGTTGGAGGAAGTAAAATTAAGAAAAAAAAACTCCTTTCTGCCTGCCTCGGTAGCCTAGATGGTAGTGTGTCTGCCTCACGTTCAAGAGGTCCCGAGTTCGAATCTTGGTTAGGGTGAGTTACCTGAATAAGGGTTTTTCCGGGGTTATCCCTTGTCCTAGAAGATGAATGTTGGGTAGTTCTAGGCTCCATGGACCCCGGACTCATTTGAGCAACATTTCACCAATTTCATTCATCGTTCGATATGACTTAACGTTGGAGGACGTGAATAAAAAAAAACTCCTTTCTTTTAGACGTGTAAATGCAGCTCAACAACTTCCCAAATTAAACAATGCGTCGGGGAGTTACACATTGCTAGAATGAGCGTTCACTTTAGCAAGTGAAAATGAATATATATATATATATATATATATATATATATATATATATATATATATATATATATATATGAGTTACACATTGCTAGAATGAGCGTTTCTTAAAGCTGCAGAATTTACCTGATCTGCTCGCCATTGTTACTACGGAGCGGGAACGAAAAGATGTTATAGAAATGGGATGACTTTGTTCCACATTACTGCCCTCTTCTGCAAATACGTGCTTTGAAAAGCAGTACGAAGTACCTAATCAATGCAATGTTAAATTTACCATACTCATTTCACATTTTCTCAATGACTACTAAAGATAATCCAAAGAAACTTTTATAGTACATTGGTGCATATGTTTACAGTTTACAGTATGTTTATGTTACAATAGTTAACTTTGTAATATCATAATAGATCTGCGTAATTACAATAGCATCATGAATATGT
The DNA here is from genome assembly GCA_030765055.1 of Mantis religiosa. Taxonomy (NCBI): domain Eukaryota; kingdom Metazoa; phylum Arthropoda; class Insecta; order Mantodea; family Mantidae; genus Mantis; species Mantis religiosa. Next base: position 141,873,549 of record CM060948.1, read on the forward strand.
AGTAAAAATGTAAAATGTTTAAATTATAGAGGTTTATCAATTACCGGACCTTTCTTCAGTGGTTCTTTAATAAATGCAGTTAAAAGTGTTTTTATCGATAGTTAATGCTATGAAGAAATCTAAGCCAAAACCTTACAACACTGTAATCTTCATCACCTCGAATCTCATACTAATGCAATCTGTTCCTTCTTCTCAGAGATCTTGCTGCTTCTGTCATAGGCACTGGCTATAATCTCTGCTTTTTTGTAATGGTGGTCTAAGACTGAATTACTACATCTTTAGTGTCAACCTTTACATCAAAGTGATTTTTAGCCTTGGTTCTGGCTACATTACTATAATTAAAGGTGATTAACCGCAATGTACACCCAAACCTTAGGTTTTTATTCCTACGAACAGGTTATTGTGGACTTGGAGCACACGTAATGAATGACTTTTCCCTGTATAAAACTGTAAAACTACTCCGGTCGGTTCCTCATATCATGAAACATATTTATCTTTACCATGCGCTTCCAAAGGGTAAGACACACATTGTAAATATGTAAGAATGTGCCCCTAAGTATGAAAATTAATGCCAATATATAATTAAACGTAATCTTCCGACTTTGGTAATTCAAATATGCATAACACTATTATTAGCTACATACCAAGGAATATCTCTGGTTTCAAGAATATTCCATATCTATTGAAACTGTTATAGAGAGAGTGAGGTAAGCTTTCTAGCATTTTTACACCTGCATTGTCAGGTACCATTCTCGCTCCGTATAGAATGGTTAACTAGTTTGTAAAGCTTGATGTGCTTAAATGGATGGGCAATTATTTTCCATCTGTGCTCATTTGGTTGAAATATCCAACTTTTACAGTCTAATGCACAATTTTCAAAGACCATTTAGCTCTTTCTCCAAAGATCATCAGAGAAATTAGGATTGATAGTTTTCCCTGGGCAGGAAACAAGACTAGTCTGGATTATGAGCGGAGGCGATTCCTCACTAAACCTACAGACGTAAAGGTGCTCTGCGGGTGCGCTGCTAACGTGAGCTGGAGGTTCTTCCTATGGACCCCAAGGTTCACTGCGCAACCGCCGGCTGCACGAGGTTCGACACCTGCCCGCCACAGCCGAACAGATGACTACAACGCCACCCATATTACGAGAACAGCGGTAGTAGTACGGGAAGTTCCCATGAGTCAGCACCACACAGGTCCTCCGTGACAGTTCCTTAAAAAAGAAATAAAAACAAAAAAACGCATTTAAAATGAAAGTGAAGTGAAAGGGAGTTGCGAAAAGTAAATTAACCAGCCCAACATTTGCCTAGCGAGCAAAGGAAACCGCGACGTTGGCCAACCACCGGGGATCGAGCCCGTGACCTCACGAATGGCGAAGGGATTATGAGAAAGTGTTGCCTTTAATTGCAAGGACAACAATGACGTTAACGTCGAAAATCATAATAAGGAATTAGTAAAGGATTTCTTGGCAACACCGGCGATTGTTCTCAAATCTCCAAATACTCCGTGGAAAAATATATGGAAACTCTTTGGCTATCGTTTTATACCATTGGACTGGAAAGTAACCTTGTATCAGTTTGTAAACGAAATCATTCCCACGGAAGCAAAGAAACATAAACACAATATAGTGCCTGCGCCGTGGTGTAAACATTGTGGACACGTAGATACGCAACTCCATAGAATAACCAGCTGCGTAATGGTGCGTGACATCTGGAAATGGACGAAGAAGCAGACGGGACACATGATTGGGATAACGTCTGAGAATTCTGCAACCTCAGTTTTGTTAGCTTGGAACTTCCAGAAGGGAGCAACAGAGCACCCACAGATATGGTTGACCTTTGGTTTCTGCCTTAGTGTCGAGCAACCGACTTGAGTTTAAATCATGGCTAAAGGCTGAAAGATACAGGATGAGACGATACCCTAACATATGAAACCTCCTGAATAAGCATTTTAATTTATGAGACTTACAAACAAAAAAAAAAAAAAAAAAAAAAAAAAAAAAAAAAAAAAAAAAAAGATCAGAGCCCATCCTTCTTCCTTATCTCACTTAGCACATAAATAGACTTATTTCCTTTCTCCATGTCTTTTAAAAAATAATAAAAAAGAAGAAAAACATGAATGTTGAACACTCAATGAAATTAGTACTAATATAGACGTAAAAAAATGCGGATCACACACTTTGACGTAACGTCACCTCGCTTGGTTGATTTTCTCTCGTGAAATAACAAGTAAATGGTGAGCTGAAATATTTAATTTTCTACACTTGCACTTATATACCGAGGACACTAAAGGATGCATTCTTCCATGTACAAATATACATTTACACACACACACACACACACACACACACACACACACACACACACACATATGGCGGCGACGACACTGATGATACATGAGATGAAGATGGAGCACCGGTGGAATGAAATGGCGGGGGAAACCGGAGATCCCGGAGAAAACCCGCCCCAGCGCCGTGTTGTCCACCACCAATCTCACCCGGGTCGCCTTGGTGAGAGCAAAGCGGTCTAACCACTGAGCCATGGCGCGGCCATGTTCAATGCAGCATTGTGTTGTGAAGTGAAGCCTACTGGATGTTACATAATAGTTCTTTCAGTAGAAACAGCATAGTGCAGTAATTGTTAGTTTCTCACTGTGTACCAGTACTCATTAATTGAGGCAGAACGTACACATATACAGTGTGTGTTACATTTTATATGGATTTTCGAATGAAAACGTTTCATGAAGTGATGTTTCCATTATGTTTTGCAGTACTGGTATTACTATACTCTATCAGAAAACCCTTGAATCTATCTTCAAAAAGCTTAATTTTAGAATATAATTTCAAATGTACTATTTTCGGCACGCTTTCTTATTACCACATATAATGCAATTTGTAACTCATGATTATGCTATTTTGGATTGTGAACTATCAAGATATTGAACCACGTATTGGAATAACGTAGCTTCGTATCTAAAACATTTGCGCCCCGCGCGCGTGTATATGCCTAATCATACAAGACAACCAAATTTTATGAAACATTGCGTAGTATAAAACGCACTTCAGCTACAGCTTAGATTACAGAATACAGAACACCTTGACTACTTTCCTCTAAGATAGCGGAACTGAAGCACGAAATAAAAAATTGCAATATATCGCTTTTCTTTACTTTGTTTCAAAAATTGTTACACAAACGTTAACGTGTATTATGTTTCTGCCAGATTTCGTTGTGTGTATAACTTTTATAGCATCAAAGAACTTATATCCAATTTTCGTTACTATGTTTAGGTACGTTAACGGTTACCACGAAAAAACTATTACATACCAACCGTAATGAAACAGGCATAGGTTTCTACACCCTTAAAACCTTTACGAAGGCTTTGATGTTTATTAATATTCCAGAAGCTGAAGTTTTATTACCGGTTTTCAACACACCTATTATATCTAAACTGTACATGGGGATAAACGGAATTGAGGGCGATCGAAGGGGGAGACAGACAAAACATAGAGAGCACAATAGGCAGAGGAGTACAAGAGAACGAAAGGAAATTGTGAGAAAAAGGGAAGGAGAGATGGTAATAAACTGAGGCAGGGAGAGAGACTGAGAAGCATTTTGGCACTTAACACAACAATGCCAGCAGAGCCAAGGACATTGGTAGTATAAAAACATCTAATATACCGTTTGTCCCATCGAAAAATTCACAAAACTTTGCTTAATTAACGTCCTCCTACATACAGTTATATCAGACAGTGAATGAAATTACTGAAAGGATACTCAAATGAGCCCATACTCCATACAGCTTAGAGTTACTCGACATCCATCCTTTAGGTAAGGGAAAACCCCGTTAAAAACCTTAACCAGACAACTCACCCACCTCGACGAGATTCAAACTCAGGACCTCTCGGACGTGAGGCAGACACACCAACACCTACGCTACTGAGATGGGCAAAATTAATGCGTGAAATAGATAAATGGAGGGGAAATAACGAACAAAAATCTTTGAACATGGTATGTGTGTATATAAATTGTATAAATAGAATTGCATTGCAGAAACGTTCGAAACGACCTCTCTCAGACTTTAGCAGGCGCCTTACAGATCTTAAGGAAGGTGGGTAGTACAGCTTAAATTAGTTAGAATTCGAAAAAATATGATCTCGGTTGCAGCAATAATTTAAGCGTATTTTACAGAAATAAATATTTAAATATGCGCGCAAGTGTTGAAAAATAATTTAAAAGAAAAATGCAGAACACTGTAGATAGTTAATGGTACGAAAAATTTGATATCAAGGTTATAAGGATGATTTAAATACAAAGTGCATTTTTATAAAGCATAATATTCACAGCTCAAATACAACTGAATCGATTTAAAAAATATTTTATGTAGATTCTAAATACATACGAGGGTCGGCTGATAAGTCCCGGGCCTCAGAATAATAAATAAAACATTTAAATTATTTTTATTTCTCAACATAATCTCCGGAAAGGCTAATATATTTTTCATATCGGTGTTCTTTGCTAACATATTTTTCATATCGGTGTTCATTGCTGTGAGATATTCGTCCTCCAAGAAGTTTTTTGAGTTTCAGGAACAGATGGTTGTCACTAGGTGCTAGATCTGGCGAATTGGGTGGATGTTCAAGCAATTCGAACTTTAATTTGCACATTTTTCCCATTGCAATGACTGAACGATGTGCCGGAGCGTTATCATGAAGAAACAAGATTTTTTTGAGCTTTCTTCTTTTCACCTGATCACTCAAACATTGCAGTAAGCTTGCTTAGTAGTTACCAGCGATACTTTTACCCTTGTCCAAATAATTAATAAAAAATAATTCCCTAAACCATAAACTTGTTGCCTGTCACAATCCACTGTTTTGACTGTGATTTACTTTCAGGAGTGTAGTGATGTATCCAAGTTTCATCCATGGTAATAAACCGTCTCAAATATTCACTGAATGTTATACGGTAGAGCTCCATATTCTTAATAGAAGCAGTTTTCCTTTGCAGCTTTTGATCAGCTGTCAACAAACGCGGCACCCATCTTGCACAGACCTTGTGAAAGCCCAAAACATTACTCAAAATATTACCTACATATTATTTTGATATGTTTACAGCCTTTACTATCTCAAACAACTTTAATCTGCGGTCTTACAGTACTAAACGATGACTTTTTTTTCAATGATCTCTGGAGTTGTGACTTCCACAGGGCGTCCAGAGCGAGGTTCATCACTAGTGCTCGTACGTCTTATTTTAAACTCTGCAATCCACCCTTTAGGCATTGTATATTAACGGGCAGAGTCTTTCAATGTGCTTTCCATTTGCTCCTTGATTTCGTTAGGCGTTGAATAAAAGCTAGTCTAGAGCTAAACTATATAATATTATCCGTCAAACTGACCAAGTGGCGCCATCTCTATGTGAGGCCCGGGACTTACCAGCCGACCCTCGTATTTTAGAGAACCGACCAGAACTGTGCTCAACTGTTTCAGTTTGAAGACAAATTGAGAATATTGTTTACGCAGATAGAGGTCTAGGCTGGTCATTGCCCTAAAATATAAACAATAGAATTGAAATTTCTTTAAAAATACTATCTTAGGGAAAATACATATCATTTCTCCCTCCCTAGGGGAACTCCGTCAGTGTTGGGTTTCTAAGTCTGCCCTCCACACCTGATCATGGGCATAGCTCATATATCATGCAATAGCGTGACATTTTGTCTCCGCGTGACAATGTGTGCTCATCCACTCCAAAAGAAAAACTAGATATTTCTAGCCTCTATTATTTAATTTATTATCGCAATTATCAAACATAATTTTACATTCTGGCCCAATATTGGTATCTGGGTATTTAAATTTTATCAGGTGATGATGGATGACAGCTATATACTTTCAGTGATTGTCAATGCTTATAGATGTAGGCAATTCAAATAAGTTTTTAATTGCTATATGCGTTGAAGAAATTTTAAATCTGACATAAAATAAACAAAAAGTTAGGAATCCAGAAGCTTTGTTTCGCAAAAGTTCTAAAATACTTTAGGTTGAAAAAAAATGTGGTGCCCTAAATTTATATGAATCTCTCTACCCATCATAGCTGATATTTTTTATAATTTCTACAAGTAATTCTGAACTCAAACTTATTATTTTTACTTCATGTTAAACGATATAAAATATTACAGAATTTGTTTCATTAAAAATTTCCTTGTGCGTACAAGGCGCATACAGAAACGGAATTCACACACAAATCTGTAAAATCAGTTCCATTTGTGGCCTTGGTATTTCATAGTATTTTCATGATATCGCAATAAACAGCTGATTAACAACACCGTTTAAAATTTAGGCAGCTGAACAATCATACAGATTTTAACGAACATCTTTGAAATAGGTGATACCGCAAAGAATTCTTTTGATTTTAAAACCAATACACAGTTTTATGTGATGTTTTTGCCTGTCTTTTATATTTCACCTATTATAAAAATGTATAGGGAATTCCTCTCCACTGAAGAGTATGTCATAGGTTGTTGATTGATTTTTGAGGTAAATACGTCAAATATATGTCATTTTAATTACAATCTTTAGATTCATTGTTCAGAAAACCAAAAATTAGCAAATATTTTCCGCATAATTAGTAATTTGTGGCTATTGATAATGTTCTCGCATCTCTGCAAGATATTGCACTCAAATGCAGTTTTGTATTTGTCCAGGTTTTGCTTGTAGACTATGTTATTTACACACACACACACACACACACACACACACACACACACACACACACACACACACACACACACACACACACATACACACACACACACACACACACACACGCACACATGGTTATTCTGCTAACATACACTTTTGTTGGTTATAGTTAGCTAAAAACACGTATTTTGCATAAAATTTTGACATCAATTTTTTGATGACGTAGCCGCTACCTATTAGTGATCTGGCAGAGAAAATAATGGAACCTTCAATAATCCTTACAATGTCAAGTGTCAATTTTTCAGGACATTATATACATTTCAGTTATATGTAGCAGTTGTTACATTATATACATTTGTTCATCCTTTAGCAATTAGCATGTTGGAAAATGTGCATTATAAACTAAATCATAAATATTTCCAACAATTTTAAAACAATATTTTCAAATTTATTAACCTTAAGTCCTCTGAGATGCTGTTCCCCTCTAAAACTGCTGCAAGCTTGTGAGTTGTTGCACAAACTATATATATATATATATATATATATATATATATATATATATATATGAAACACCAGATGAATCAGAAGCCCATATGCTTCTTTATTAATGCAAGTCTTCGGCGAAAACAACTGATTTTGTAGGTGCACTTATGGCAGGGTTAGCAAACATTATCTCATTTTGGCAATCATAAAGCATGCATCATACTCTACCACTCAGCATCTGAAAAACAAATGGATGGCAAGAGAGGTAATGACAGTTGCGAATCAGAATGACTCGCGAGTCTCGCTGTCACCACCTCTGCTATACATTCATAATTATTTTACAAACACGAAGAAACGGTAGAAAATTCTGTAACCATAGTTAGTGTTGGTTAAGAAACAAGAAAATAAAGTAAGACATTTGACAGTAGCATTTATTGTACGAACGAAATACCTCCATTAGCACCACTAAAGTAGACTGTAATAGTGGTTGAAATCGCATGCCAAGAGAAACTCTTTTCTCCATCTCCCAATTAACATTAAAAATCTAAAAATAACAGAAAATATGAAATCATTACAATTTTACAAGCAAATAAAAAGAAATTGGGGTCGAGAATCATTTTTTTGTTGTTGTAATTTACGTCCTCCAACGTTAAGTCATATCGGACGATGAACGGAATGGGTGAAATGATGCTCAAATGTGTCCGGGGTCCATGGAGCTTAGAGTTAACCAACATTCGTCTTTCAGGATAAGGGAAAACCCCGGAAAAAACCTTATCCAGGTAACTCACCCTGACCGAGATTCGAACTCGGGACCTCTTGAACGTGAGGCAGACACTCTACCGCCACGCTACCGAGGCGGGCACGAGAAGCATTAGTAGAGTACTGCAATTGGCAAGAGAGAGAAGGGTTAGCATGGATGAGAACAGGAAAAATATTTCTAAGAGGTATGGAGCGGTTCCCCTCCTTGTGGTTTGGATTTATATCACACGATGAGGTGACATATCTGAAGTTGGATTCGCCCCTTTGTGAGGTGTACGCCCCACACGCGGAAAAGTTTCGCACTCCCTCGGTGTGGCGACTCATGTAGAAGCCAAACCTTACCTTGATGTAGAAGAGATGAACCTTTGGTCTAAAAGCCGTGAAGTTGATGATTTCGAAGATTTCTGTAACTCCTCTCTCCGGCAGCTGCGGCGAGCGATGAGATGTGAAACATCTCAGACGTGGTATCGGTACAAAAGGGATTTCACTTTTGGGCAACTATGGAATAAAATAATTAATACCCTTTTACTTTACTTGGAATTATATTTCTCGACATCATTTTCTTCTTTACATGCGACTTTTTCCACTGATGTATATAGCCCTTTACTATATATTAATTTTCTCCTTTTATTTATAAATGATGCAATAGTTTTTCTTTTACTTAAATTATTTATCGTAGCGTCGCGTCTTCGATGTATATTTTAAAAGTTTACTAAACGTTCATAAATGATGAACTCCCATAACTTCTAATAGTTTCAAGAAGTCTTTTACCGAAAACGGGTCTACCCTCTTCGAAAGTTCAAACCAGAGGAAAAAAAAATAAGAATAAAATCATTGGTTCTTTTTTCTATTTTGGTTGCTAAGTTACCGTAATACTTAATTCTGATTGGACCTACGTCACTATTTGGGATTTCAATAAACCTAAGCATTTGTTGTATCATCTATATGGCCTGCTTGGTTATTAACTTAAGTTGAATTACAGATGGCTATGTTTACTTAATATGTCCATGTATGCAATATCAGCTTCAGGGATAAGAGGTAGGGAAAAGGAAATTTGTGAATTGTGTGGAGGAAAAGAAAGCATAGAACACTGTGTAACAGAATGCGAGGAGGTTGCAATGTGGAGAAAAAAGGTTTGGGAAGAAAAATGGGAGAAAGTAGAGAAGAGTAGTAGCTATAAAAATGTTAACGGGCAGGGAGAAAAAGAAGGTAAAGTCTGTCTACTCAACGCAAGTGCACGGCGGCCGCTTTCTTTGAGGAACCCTCATAATCGTTTTACAACATGGACCCTCCTCCTGACGGTCCTTTCTACAAGGTTGCAACATTTTAACATCACCGTCTTGCACCTAATGAAACAGAACAACAGGAAGTTGGAACTTTGGCAACTGAGACTCCACGCGGAGTAGACATGCAACTGTCATTTTCAGAGAATAGGGGTTGCTATTGGTCCCCAACGTCAGTGTTCCATTTCTGAAGTGTGGAGATAGATTTATGACGGTCATTAGTGGGCGGGGAGGTCAGGTCGTTTGAGGTCCCTTTGACCGGGAACTGCACACACGTTGGCTAAACAGATTTTACGAAGTATTGGAGAGTTCTTGCAGAAAGTAAAAAGAAAAATGGGCCAGAAATGTAGAGAATATAAGGAAGGTAGATGAGGGGGAAGAATGGGACTATTTAAGTAACAAGGAGGCATGGAGGTTAAGAGCTACCTGGCAGAGCAGAAGACCAGGGTGTCATGTAAGCCAAGGTAGCAACAAGGTAAAGACAAATAAATGTGGCCAAAAGTTGTAAATTGTAAAATTTTGTAATAGGCACAATAAAAATATATCATATCATATCTCCCAATTAGTTTCAGTTGCCGAAAAGCGGAACCGAGGAGTTTAACCCAAGTACTTATTTTAATCATAAAACTATTGCTATACGACACAGTAATCGGTGCTGTCGGATACATTTTATTTAACCGAAAACCCTTCAGCTCTTCTACGTTGTTGTATTAAACACAGGAATACATTTCTAATTGTTTAATGCTCCCCCGTTTTCTCATTGTTTCGCACTCTCTCGCATTCTCCCCGTACATTTAAACACACTCACTTTCCGCTACTTTCTCTTTCAAACTTCTCCCACTCTGTCTCCCCCACTTATATTTGTACAACTTAAATGTAAGGTGATGATTTGAAATCCTGCAGTACACAAAATTTTTGCTTGCGTGGTAATAAAAGTTGAAAGTATAAGCGAACGGGAAAACAAAACAAAACATGTGCCACTTCCTTATACCTAAAACGCGACTGGAACCATTGTTTCGTGTCAGAATTGTTTGCACACACGAATAATAGAAGTGAGTTGTTTGAAATAAAAACTCTTGTTAGACAAATATTATACTTATGTAACATCGAAAGGTTTAAATAATATGCGATATGGATTCAATTATTTATTATTGGGTAAAGGAAGGTATTTTCGTGACATAGGCAATTTCGTGATACTTTCTCGAAGGGATATCACAATGATACCAGTTGGTGTAAACGCGCCTGCCGATAGCTACTGAGCTCTAGGAACAAATATGTCAACGTGATAGACGAGATAACACCAACTGGTTTCTCTGTGACATCCCTTCGAAAAATTATCACGAAATTGCCTATGTCACGAAAATACGTCCTTTTGCCTACCTCAATTGCATTCTATGTTCTTTGTTTACAAACTATTAACACCCTTTTCCTCTGAGTACTTTCTTTTCGTTTCATCCTACTGCGTTTTTTCTCCTGTGACTGATTTTTCTTTTCATGTGCGCGCTCTCTCTCTCTCTCTCTCTCTCTCTCTCTCTCTCTCTCTCTCTCTCTCACACACACACACACACGCACACACACACACACACACACACACACACACACACACACACACACACACACACAGAGTCATTGCAAAGTAGTACTGAATCCGCGTTCCTCACGCGATATAAGACCAGAAGTCAAACGTTTTAGGGAACAAGACTACATAAGCAGCCCGCTTAAAATCACAATTTGGACAAGGAAATTACAATGTTAGGCACTTCATTTTTAAATCGGGAAGCTCGCATTTCACTACAAATCATTCAGTCATTCTTATGTAAAAAGGTGACATAAGTACATACATATACTCAAACACTTGCACACGTACATATGTGCACATTCAGACATACAAACAAACATACACACACATACACACAAATTGACATACACGTTCACTACTCATACATATACCTATACCTCCTCACATACACATACATCGCATACACTTGCCCGCCTCGGTAGCGTAGATGGTGGACTGTCTGCCTCACATTCAAGAGGTCCCGAGTTCTAATCTCGTTCAGGATGAGTTATCTGGATAAGGTTTACCGGGGTTTTCTCTTATCCTTAAAGACGAATGTAGAGCAATTCTAAGCTCAATTGAACCTGAGTTATTTTAAACATCATTTCATCCATTATATTCATCATCCGATAAGACGTAACAGAAGACGTAAATTTAAAAGTGAAAACAATGCACTCACAATTACATACGATTTCGGGTTTCGGAGTATGTTATTTGTTATCTACGGTATTTCTTCGACACAAAATCATAGAATAAATAAGCATAAAATACTAGTTAGAAAGGTAGACACACATGAAACAGGCATTTTGCGTACTTAAGAGCAAGATCTCAACAAAAAATAACATGGAAATTAATTGTTCTTTCACACTGGCCGTGTGTAGGCTAAATTGTGGAAACATAGAGTCAGAATGAAAACTTCAATGCCATAGCCGAGAACCATGGATCTTCTGGTTTTCGTCCAGCCGCTCTAACCATTGAGCTACTATGGCCAACGTACCAATATGACATTAAATTCTCCAAATGACTCGTATTTTCCCGGTAAACCCCTTAGGAGTTCTCATAAACACATGAGACAACTACCTTACAACATGGCGACTTACAACATGTAGGTACTTTAAGGCCCGGGCTTTATAGTTAACCATTATTACGTCAATTAATGGAAATTAATTTTTCTTTCACACTGGCCATTATCATTTTATATCATCTCTAATCTGGTGGTCTCTTTCAGGGTAGAAGTGTCATGGGTGCATTGCGGGATGACAGAGACCCTTCTATAAAACTGTTTTATTCAGGGGCCACAAAATGTGCATTCAGATTGAATTTTTGAGATTGAATTTTTGGGTAAAATACAATTGTCCATCTAAGACGTATGTGATGGGTTACGTAAATACTTCTACATCCTTCCTATACTTCACAAATAATAAAAATATTTAAATGAAATAAAGTTTCATTTCTAATCCCATCTTGGGCCACTGGTTTCTTAGTTATAAGTAATTAAATTTCAGATTAATCTTTATTTACATCACTGGGATATATTATACCTCCATTGTTACGTTCAAGAGGTCCCGAGTTCGAATCTCGGTCAGGGTGAGTTATCTGGATAAGGTTTTTCCCAGGGTTTTCCATTATCCTGTAAGACAAATGTAGGGTAACTCTAAGCTCCATGAACCCCGGACTCATTTGAGCATCATTTCATCCATTCCATTCATCGTCCGATATGACAACGTTGGAGGACGAAAATTTCAACAACAAAAAAAGCCTCCATTGTTAGGGGTGTTTCTGAATTTACTTGGCTTTAAGTGTGAATTTTCTCGTCGTCATCAGTTCTATCATATGATAGATGTTAATTTGTTATAATGATATTGACTTCTCGCAATTATTCAAGGAACCGTCATCGCATTCTAACCTTGATAACACTCCTGTATACATATAAGATGCTGCCTAAGAGGTTAAATAGCTTCAAAAATCTAAGGACAAACACAAATAAGAATTACACATCAAATTTACATTATTTTCCCTTAATATTGGAGTTTATTTTTATATAGCTTCTGTACTATTCTAGCAATTCTTTTTTCATCTACATGTTCATTGAAATAAACGTTTCCAAAACTAATTTCATAACATGCTTCCTCTTAGCTACATGGGAAACAGAACAAGCCAAATCGACATTGAAATATTTGTCAGGGGATCACTGTGTGCTGGTCTTGATATTCCATAAACTTTGCATGATACCGCGAACAGGAATGAATAGAAAGGGGTAGTACTTAATTACGTTTAGACTTATTTTGAGAAAATAGAAAATAAGAAACCTTTTTTTACAGTTACATTGTTCCATACAAATACGCGCATACGTAATCAGTGATTTTATAAAGAGTGTTTTTTCTTTCTTTGCTACCAAACCTGTATTTTCCATGGAATATCGCATTTTTTTCGGAATGGAAACCGGTATTTTTACGACATTACGTACGAGGTAGAGAAAGGGAACCACTCTAAGCATATCATACGTTACAGAGACGCTTTTCTATTCAAATGACTTCCCTGGTATACATTTTATTACATAGATTTATATGTAAGTTGAGAAAGATCTAAACCAGCCTATTTAGTGAAAAGCAAAAAGTTCTAAATGAATCCTCAAAGCCAGGGCAAACGTAATATCATTTCTGAGCAAATCATATTTAATGGGAGAGCTGGTTTTATACGATACGCGCATGTCTGCACAGAAAACTGCAGCCACACTAGAGGGCACAAGTGAAAGAGACGATACTCCCCTCACTTTTTATCCTTCCACCTTCTTCCTCCCCACTTTCTTAGAAACTTTCTTAAAGTAACTCTGTCTCTTGCCGCTGCTTCCCTCAAGACGAAGGCGCTCGACGTCGGCAATTCTTTTTCCAAGCCTCTCTTATTAATTCGCGTTCCTTGCCGATAGATGGCGCGAAGGGTTCTCCTTCCAAGGAGCTAGAAGTAGTAAGAAAACTGTAGAAAAATGCGTCGCGGCGCGAAGTCTTACAGCAGTGAGCCTGGGGATAGCAGGACGTCACTACGTCGGTCCTTTCGATGCGCCCCCGCGTCTCGAGTTGTATCACGCGGTCTTGACCCATCGCTTACATTGCACAATGACTGGGTCAATATCATTGCTTCCCGAAGCATTACAGTCTTAAAATAACAATACCAAGGCTAAGTAATAGTGAAAAGGGTTTAAATGATGATATAGCGCAGTTACCTTTTAAAATGCGTTAAGGATACCTATAGATGAAATTTAAAAACATCTGCAATTCCAGGTTAATTCATACGGCACACCAATCAGAGTTTCATGTATATCATATGCTGTATTAATAAATTGTGGCGATAAAGTTTTAATTATACTACTAGTTTTTGAAGACAGAAATGTTAAGTATATTTTAATTTTTTTGTTTAAAAGTTAAGGAGTATGAAGCTTCTTATTTGATAACGTCAAAACCAAGCATATTAATTGAACCCTTCTTTGACCTTATTATTAATAAGATTTAAACCAAAAAATATATCGTGTGCAACATTTAAAAACGAGAATGTCAAAACAAATTAGAACCATAAAAAGAGAGTTAAAATTACAGTGGTATAATAAACAAATTAGGACTTAACGTGTTAAAATGTCATAAGTGAGCATATGAAATTTATCTTTACCAGCCTTATGAAACATCACTAGAGTTAAAGTAACCTAGAAAATATTTCGTAGTACCATTAAGAGACCCACATTTCCATTGGATTACCTGTTAGTAGATTAAAGGAGGTTAAACGTAATAAGTCGCAAATGTTTAACATACTAAATTCTTCTTAAGATATTTGATACTGAAATATTTAGAGAATATAGATGGAATATTTCTAAATTCACTGATATAATTTTAAGCAATTATTTTTATTAAGAAATAAGGGATTTATCTCAATTGTATCATCTTTTAAATAAAAGGAATCAGTAATTATTTTTAAAAATATCAGAACTTGTAAATAAAATATTAAATCTGCAACCGCATTTGGTGTTTGCTTTTATCGTATTATACTAAAATTTAATTTACCTACATTCAATTGTTTCTCAGAAAATGAGGATTTATGTCATCAGGTGTCATTTGTTGAAGAAAACAAAACCTATTCAAAGTAATCATAGAGAAAACAAGTTCGTATATTTAAAAAAACGCATGTCCTACGTGCACAGAAGTTGGCGTAGGTATATAACAAAGATTAGAACGTTTAGATGCGATATCATTTTAGAAAAAAGTAGTTAATATAAAACTAATTTATTTATAGTAATAGACCATATATCAAATCAAATATCGATATGGAATTTATAAGACTGCATATAACACTTAAAATACCAATTTTAAATAATTTTGCATTCAGTGTTGCTTTAATAAAACTCTAAAGTATGTTTTATTAAAAATAAGAACCGCCATTTAAATGTAACTGTTTCCTGGCTAAACGAAATACCCTGAAGATGTTCTGGTTACATCCTTCTAAGCTGATTTACGTTAAAACAGATGATTATTCTAAATTCACGTGTTTCAAAATACGGTTACCAAAATATTTCTTTAAACAGAACTATTGAGTTGGCGTTATACTGTTTTTATACAAGACAATCTAAGCGATTAGCAAGAAAATCTATACATCAAACAACAAAAATCAATACTTTTTGCATAATTTCAATGTGAGATAATAAAAATCAAGGACGATGAAAATTTCATTCCATTGTTTTTCAAGATTTCCCGAATTTTTTGACACCCTAGAACACTGCTTATGAGATCAAATAACGGCTTCAGTATATAGTTAAATGCCAAGGAAGCTTTAAAAATGAGGAATTTATCTGCAGTAACACAATAGAAATCTAAATTAATGAGAGCTCAATATGTAGCTCTCAGACTGGTGTTAATTGGGAAGGATATATTAACAATAGAATTATCACAAGTAGTAAAACCTTGCGACAATTTAGGGCAAAATCACTGAGCGGGATGGCTCTGTGGTCTGCATTCGGGAGGCCTGGGTTGAACTCCCGTGGTCAACCTACCTGACCCTGGGGCTTTTTGGGGATTTTCCAAGGTCGCTAGGCGAATGTTCGGTAGGCTAATTACATCCACGTAATTTCCTGTCCCTCCAGTTCATTTCCATTATTATTTCACATCATTTTACATCTGGTGGTCTCTTTCAGGGTAGAAGTGTCGGCGGGTGTCTCGGCAGTGCATGGCAGGATGATATGCTCTAAGGAAAACTACTTCCTCCTAAGGAAAGTCGGTTGACAGTCTCCGAAAGTGCTGCTGGGAGCATTTCGAGACCGGCTGCCGGTAGAGTTTGCGAACCGGCTGTTGGGCCCGTTTTCGTACCGCAGTAGGTGGGCATGTCCGTTGTTCTGGCCTGCCTGTGGAAGGGCTCTATCAAAGTACAATATAGGGCCCTGCCCTCTGCACAGTCGTGGCTCCTTTGGACGGCCACCCTCTGTCTCCTCTCGTCTCATCCTTTCTCCCAGGGGTGCGCCAGTTCGGTTTATAGGTACAATGGATAACGACTGGTCTCCGTGCCGAATTCCCTCAGTAGTAAATTCTAATCCTAATCCTAGTACAAACCCGAAAATAAAAATGTGACGAAATAGTGGTGAATGACAAATGTGAATAATAGCATTAAAATGCTATCATTATATTCACCAATTTTATATTTACAGTCTGCATTGTGTGTGTGCTAAAAAGTACAGTGTAGTTATCTTTAAAAGAATTAGATGCATTCTTTTATCATTGTAATTATTGTCAAATGTTTTTCAAAGTTATTTATTACCATGTCTAGTCTCATTTTACTCAATTAGCAACAATAGTGGAGAGAAGCTTATTTAATTAACTGGGAACAACATTACCCGCACTTTTCTTACATATTAGAACTCATTGCCTCTTACAGATCTTACTTATTATTAATATAAAAGGTTATCGTTCCTCTCACATTACGTAATATTAGGTATACGATAAAATTGTACCTAGATATGAAGTTATATGGACTTGTAAGGTGCAAACATTACTAATCAACATTTGAATCTTTGTAAAACAAGTCATTTATTAATAGTAAGCCCGTGATAAAGAAAATAAATGATGCATCACGAGGTTTTAAACGTACTGCAACACGTAACATCAACTTTGAAAATCGTAAGTATAAAATGGGTATTTCGAAAAAGATTAGTGTTAATACTAAAGCTATTTCTGAGAAATAGTGGATTTTAAAATGTATAAATGTTTTTCTTATTTTTCTACTTCTCTCCTTCTCTTGTGGTATCCAAGAAATATAAAATTCATATTAATGAAAAGCATAACCAAGGACCTAATTAGCTAATATAAAAACAGCTCTAAAGCAACACCTAAGGTTAGGTTTAGTTAGCTATACATTTTCCAGAAGATACTGTAAGTTATGGCCTAAATATTAGGAGGAGAAATTTGCAAAGGAGTACTATTTGCCTGAAAAGGCATAACAAACCAGGGATAATAGAAACTAAAAGCACGTCGAGGCAATCATATCACCCTAAAATTTGATCTATTTTAAAACGAAGAAAATGTCTATAAAACCGTACAGATTGATATGAAAACTACTTAAACTTCGATAAAGCGAACTAAAATACTGAAAACCATCTCCAAATGCATCTATAATTTCATTAATGGCTCTAGAAGTGACAAAAATGCCGATAGCAGACTTCTAAGGCTCACTGAAAGACACATCATATACTAGTAATAGTTGCTGAAATTCACATCAAAGCGCTGAAAGATGCTCTTAAATTGTGTCTCAAAGTGGCACCAAACACCTATAAAATGTAAAAAGGTATCTTAAATAACTGCATTACTACCTCAGAAAATGACCTGAAAATAGTTGAAATTCCAATGTAAACATCTGAAAAGCATTAAAATACATTAATCAAGATTTAAATTACATAAAAGCGCCTGAAAATATCGAGAAAGCCGTCTAAATACTCTTACAGGTGCTTAATACACGTGTAAAATCATACAGAATGCCCAAGATACTGGCAAAATAGCATTAAAATACCTTGAAATGAACCATAATAACGAAAGTGCACGAGAATGTGTGATAGAGCTTCTAAATACTCGCATAAAATCCAAATAATTAGAAAACATCTTCATACAATAGAGAAAATGTTCCTGCTCTGATGTACGTGTGGGATGGAATATACGAGTAGAAAAAAAAGTCCAGGTTAGATAAGGTGTTAAGAGGAAGAAATAGAGTGAAAGAAATAGAGTGAAAGAGGATGGCCTAGATTAGATCAGGTTATTACAGGATGAAATACGGAAGAAGAAAAGTGTAGTCTAATTTAGTGTATGTTACACTATAATACGATAAATAGCCAAGTAGAAGATCGGGAACTCATGTTAGGTTATGATAACACAGCGAAGTAGAACATTAGGGTTGGCTAAGTTAGGTTATTCGATCAAAGAAATCAATAAATGATTCAAATATGGTTAAGTTATTCAATTTATGCTATTTTTGGGCTAGGTTATATCTCATGATAGATGGTAGAGCAAGTGAATAAAGAATAAGGTTCAGCTACGCTAGGTTTGATTAGGTTAGATATTAAGAAGACAGAGTAAATGATTATAAGAGGAGGCTCAGGTTAGATAATGAAAGGCATAGGGTAGATAAAGGTGGTGGTTTGGAATGTAAATGTAACGGACTGTAACCATAGCTTAGTAAAATATCTTTTAAAGCAGTGTTAACTAGTATGAATGGCAGGGATTGCCTATAAAGAAGGGGTAAAAACAAAATATGAATATGGTTCCCCTAAATACAGCAGCAACTGGCTAAAAGGACCCAATATAACAATGTTTTCGCATTTTCTTTCTTACGTATTAAATTTAAATTCTACAATTGTATTTTAAAATGGATGAGAAAGTATCAAATTGGAATACCTATATCTGACCTTGTATGGGTGGCTGTAGAAATGTACAGACATGTTTTACAAAGTATAGTTCTTTTCCGCGATGCAGGGTCTCCAAAGTATGACCGAACCTCCATACTGAAGATTTTGGGCTGAATACGGTACTTCGTCTACCTACCATATTATACCTAGCAACAGGGAAAATAAAGGTCTATACGTTAAAGAAAATAGAACAAAATCTATGCTTATAGTATAGGTAATTGAATATACTTACATAATTATTATTATTATTATTATTATTATTATTATTATTATTATTATTATTATTATTATTATTATTATTATTATTATTATTATTATTATTATTATTATTATTATTATTATTATTATTATTATTATTATTATTATTATTATTATTATTATTATTATTATTATTATTATTATTATTATTATTATTATTATTATTATTATTATTATTATTATTATTATTATTATTATTATTATTATTATTATTATTATTATTATTATTATTATTATTATTATTATTATTATTATTATTATTATTATTATTATTATTATTATTATTATTATTATTATTATTATTATTATTATTATTATTATTATTATTATTATTATTATTATTATTATTATTATTATTATTATTATTATTATTATTATTATTATTATTATTATTATTATTATTATTATTATTATTATTATTATTATTATTATTATTATTATTATTATTATTATTATTATTATTATTATTATTATTATTATTATTATTATTATTATTATTATTATTATTATTATTATTATTATTATTATTATTATTATTATTATTATTATTATTATTATTATTATTATTATTATTATTATTATTATTATTATTATTATTATTATTATTATTATTATTATTATTATTATTATTATTATTATTATTATTATTATTATTATTATTATTATTATTATTATTGTTACTTTGGTGTAGAGTCTCACAAAATAAGTATTTGATGAAATGTAACGCTGAATGTTGCATAGAATTCTATATTTTATCCGCCTAACAAAATACAGAAAATAAAGATAAGTAAACGTTTATGTGTAAAAACAAAAACCCATATAAATATTTGGGAAAGTAAATATTTAGGTATACATGGATTTTAACTGTTTTAAACATAATCTGTAGTCACTGATCCCAACGATGTAATTTCCTTCTCTTATGATATAGAAATACGCATCAAAAATAAGTCATATGGGTTTAGCAGACAAAGTAGGCGGTTTAATGAGTGTAAATTATAACAACATAGATATATCAAATCTTATCACTAAACAGTCATCACTTTTATTTCCGGTATCTAATATGAAATTTGAGTCCACTATTTAGAAAAAAAAGCACCATGTGCTCAGAATAGCACACTGGAGGGTCTTTTTCCCTTTCACATATATTCAGCTGAGTTGTTGCTTGTTTGATTTCATCTACTAGTGGTAAAGTAATGCATATGTGTGTTTACCGAGCGGGATGGCCCAGGCGGTTTCCTCTCTGGCCCGCATTCGGAAGGTCCAGGTTCGATTCCCGTGGCCGACCTACCTGCCCATGGGTGTTTTCTCGCAGATAAGCTATTGAAAATATAAGTGTTTACACTATAATAAGAAATACTATAGTAGCGAGAGATGGTTGATAGGAAATTCAGTGGATTATTTCATTGAAACCGTACTTTCGACTAACTTGGGTCAGCAACTCCACTAGTGAACCTGAAGTTATGATTATTTTAGAGCATCATAGAGGATTAAGGGTATATCTTTTGCTAAAACATGTTTGGAAGAAGTATGGGATTGAAAAGTTGTATTTGAAAGCTATTGCCTGGATCATATGCGTAATTAAAGAGCTGGAAATCAGGCCCTCCTCGTAGGGATTTTCCGAATCACTGTAATATTAATCTGAGATATAAGGTATTACAGTTAATTATGTACAGATGGGTCGATGAAAATATTTTTATAAAAAGGTATTTTAATTAATAATTTTATTAAACACAATATCTATTTATAAAATTGTAGTAATCCTTATTTTCAGCAACTTAATACGTTAAAAGTACTTCGATTTTGTCGTGTTATCATAATAAATCCTTTACATGTTTACTGAATTTGCAAGCATTCTATTGAGCTGTAAGAAAGTAAAACAATGAATAAACGTAATTCTTTTATTTAAATAATTTTCATTCGGCAGGGGTATAGAACTATATATTCTGGTGCACTTCATGGAATGCATGTGCATTTTAGCTTACCAGTGGAGTATTTCACGGTCTGGGTACAGCACGGGTTCCCACAGAGGAATGCAAAATACTGTATCTATTATGACTAATGACCAGAAGCCGTCAAAATATAACATTTCATATTCTAAAGCAAACTTGTTTTCACTATGAGAACACATTTTTTTTTTTTTTACTTATAGCATTCAAAATGCTACAAGTTTCATATTTTGCGATATTTGGGTAGTTTAATTCTTTATCAATATGTTCATATTTCTTTGAATTCAATTTCTTTTTCAAATACGTTTCTGTAAACAAAGAACCGAGCAGTTTGGAAACATTTCTTTGAAACACATTTAGAAACCCGAAGCCACTGTTTCCAGGATACGTGCCTCAAAAACCTGCTTTCCCCTGTTCAAAAAGTCAGTTGGGGTTAAAAAAAAAAATGTAGCATTTCCTTTGCTCTGTCACGTGCGTAATTAAATGTCCTATATTCTTAAAGAGTATACATTTCCGTGAACCGTTGCTTATTGTCATTAGTACTAAGCAAACGCAAAAAGCTCAGTAATGTAATTTTATTTTTCAAGTGAAAGTCTTTTACAATAATTAAAATATATAAATTCCCCATAATTTTATTTAATATGTAATTTCATTATAAAATATAGACAAAAACCTGGTAGGCCAATTTGTGCAAACTAATGAATTTAAGGAGTTCTTAACTCCTAAGATAGATATAAAATGCTTTTAGCTTCATAACATGTTGAGTTCTTTTCTCCATATTGAAATGTTTGGTGAGTCATTTTGACGTCACAAGCTGAATTCGTATTACGTGAAAACATATATGGTGGTGTGAGTTGACGTCACACCGGCACTGTAAATAGTTACAACTTTTGAAGATGAAATTTGGTTCCGTTACATAGCATCATGTTCTCTAAACTTATGTATCTAATCCAGGGGTAAAAATGTAATTAAAATATAAAATATCTAATTATTGGAATTGTAAGGGAAAGCTTATCCGTGGCGTACAGTAGATTGTTCTTGCATATACACGGGGCTTCTGTACTTTGATTAATAACAAGGGTGGAAACAGACATTGGAAGGGCTGAAGAGAAAGGAGATAGGTCGAGATAGGAATGGTAACAGAAGGGAGATACTTGTAATGCAAGGCGCACAAACTGTTCTGCTGAATATCAAATTAACAAGTGCCGTAGCTACCCAGGAAACACTATATCAGATACGTACATAGCAACTTCGCGTTAGGCCTTGCATTCCAACCTACAGAACGGCTGGAAGCTGAGGAGCTCGAGGACGTAGTGACAACTTCATTCTCAAACTTGAGGCTCATAACAGTTACGAAAGTCACAAATAACGGACAATAACTACACTAATTTACTCATTAATTTATCATCACGCGATAGAAGTGATTTGGATCAATAATAGCTGTCTGTTCAGGTGGTTTTATCGTTTCCGCTTACCTTCCTTCGATATGCAGTTAATGTGCGGCCAACTGTTTTTACAGACGTTATCCAAATAAATCTACATGTGAACCTCTCTCAGCTAATATTCGGTCAGAGTGATGCCTTACAAAACAAGATGCTCCGCCGTAGCAAGTAAGGTCTATATTCGGGAAGTTTCGTGTTTGATTCCCATCGACTTCAACTCTGAACTTGAGTTTTTCGTTGTTTTACTTAGTCTTTTGGAAAGTCCCGCGGGATCTCCTATCTAACACGCCTTTTGCCATTATTTCACTTTCATTGTCCTTCCTTCTCCCGTTCAAGTCTGCTTGTAGGTATCGTAGTGCATGGCGATGCCGTATTGATAGACCGGATGCTTGCTCAAAGAAATGAGCACTACTTGTTTACATTTACAGATTGTACTCAGCCCTCTCAGGCAGCTCCATTAGTGGCACGAGTTTTTGAATCAGGAACTATTAGAGACTGTCACGTGAGTGAAAAGTTGATATTGAGTTTTTGTTTATAGATGCCCTTTAACTGCTCTGGTTTTCAGCCTTCATTTTATATTGTGTTTGAGAGAGAGCTTAATTTTGCTCATAGGTCCCCTTTTCAGACTTGAACATCTTTTACATGACGAAAATCTACGGAATGGGACCACCGAATTTACTTACCTTCCTAAGGAGCCACGCTACGGATCTTTTCACATAAATGACATGGTTCTTGCATATTTTATCTTAGGGATTCCACTTTTACATAAATTTAGGTAATTTAATTGAGTTTTCAAACAGAGTTCTTGTCATTAGAAAATTACGTTGATACCAAAGGTTTGTTATCATAGTAAATAATTGTCATGAAAACAGACATGATACTTCCTCTACTTTTCATAGATAAGCAGCAGAGAAAGTAATAATATATATTGTGACTTTGTGAGTTCGTAGAGGTAAAACTCTAGTTAGCAGAAATTCAAAATGCTCTTAATTTCCAGTAGGAACACACTTTGTACAGCCCTGACAGCAGAAGAATGACGTAACACACATTCATTCATTGATTCATTCATTTCTGTTGGCAGCCGTGGTGCTATTTGTACCTCCCAGGCATTGTCATAGAAATTAGTGGAACGATTGGTAACTATTACGATGCAGCGAGAAAGTTCAGACTATCTCTCTCTCTCTCTCTCTCTCTCTCTCTCTCTCTCTCTCTCTCTCTCTCTCTCTCTCACACACACACACACACACACACACACACACACACACACACACACACACACACACACACACACACACACTCGGCAACAGTCCCGCTCCGCGCCCACGCGCTGGCCGCTCTATCCGTCTCTTTCTTTCCTGCCCATGCGTAGCTCTTTGACTCTTTCACACGGGCCCGGCACAGGCTTGTCGAGGCGATTCAACAATACCTCGACGACAATATTTTTGCCATTAATTCACACTTAAAATATAAAATAATGCTAATGTTGGGGTCAAGAAAGAACAAAAGTTGCACAGCATTATTGCAATTGTAACACTTGAAAAATAGTTAACGAAGTTTAAGTTATTGACAATTGTTGCTAGCTGTATTCATCAAGCTACAACGAAGCTTTATTATTTCCAGTAGGAGAAATCAGAAATGAGGGTCAGTTGATATTGTTAAACAAATCTCACAAATTAACTACTGTTGTATTAAAGTGACTGGGCATAATCTTACAAAAATATCCCTTAAGGCCTATGTAAACCTTTATTTTAAATAGTTAGTATAATGTTCTCATGTGTACTGAGCAGAGCAAATATCGTCATACAGATTTTAAAGAACTGTTGGATTAGACAGGAGGAAGTTCAGCGGGAAAGTTTTCTGAAAATAAAATACAAGAAAATGTTTTAGGATCTCCCTGTCAAATAATACGGGAACACAGTTTAAAAACCGGAAGTGTTATCAAGGTTAGAATGCGATGACGGTTCCTTGAATAATTGCGAGAAGTCAATATCATTATAACAAATTAACATCTATCATATGATAGAACTGATGACGACGAGAAAATTCACACTTAAAGCCAAGTAAATTCAGAAACACCCCTAACAATGGAGGCTTTTTTTGTTGTTGAAATTTTCGTCCTCCAACGTTGTCATATCGGACGATGAATGGAATGGATGAAATGATGCTCAAATGAGTCCGGGGTTCATGGAGCTTAGAGTTACCCTACATTTGTCTTACAGGATAATGGAAAACCCTGGGAAAAACCTTATCCAGATAACTCACCCTGACCGA
Organism: Mantis religiosa; assembly: GCA_030765055.1. NCBI lineage: Eukaryota > Metazoa > Arthropoda > Insecta > Mantodea > Mantidae > Mantis > Mantis religiosa. The sequence continues at coordinate 141,898,164 of CM060948.1, forward strand.
GATTCGAACTCGGGACCTCTTGAACGTAACAATGGAGGTATAATATATCCCAGTGATGTAAATAAAGATTAATCTGAAATTTAATTACTTATAACTAAGAAACCAGTGGCCCAAGATGGGATTAGAAATGAAACTTTATTTCATTTAAATATTTTTATTATTTGTGAAGTATAGGAAGGATGTAGAAGTATTTACGTAACCCATCACATACGTCTTAGATGGACAATTGTATTTTACCCAAAAATTCAATCTCAAGTTTGTCACCTGAATGCACATTTTGTGGCCCCTGAATAAAACAGTTTTATAGAAGGGTCTCTGTGTATATTTAAACTCACGAACACACCTACAAACAGGCTAATTGAAAACTTAAATGTCGAATGGATGAATACCAAACGTATGAAGTCTTGAAAAGTTCTAATGCGAAGATTTTAAAGGAAACTCGCCTATAACTCTTCTGTTTAAGATATCATATGTTTAAAATAGTTATGTGGCAATTAAAATGTACAACTTGAATTTTCTGCAAATAGCTTTTGAAATCCTCTTAACATAGAAGAAACTTTTTATAGGTTTAGCAGGTGGTAAACCTCAGAGAAATAAAATGGATGTACTAAGTAAAAGTGATGAAATAATTGAAACGCATTTAACTTTGTTATATGGTAATTTACTGTAAATAATTTTAGTTTGTCAAAAACGTTTCTGAAACTTCGGTTATTGTTGCTTTCAATTTTTCAGTCCATTTTCGTATTTTTCAAGCGTGTCGCATTCGATTGTTTCTCCCGATAACATAGGAAAACTAAGGCACATTTAGGTCATATAGCAACCTGGTTATAAACATTTGACTATCAATTAGTTACCATTTTCAAGTGTGTTGCATTCAATTGTTTCTGTTGATAATATAGGAAAACTAAGGCACATTTAGGTCATATAGCGACCCGGTTATAAACATTTGACTATCAATAAGTTACCATATAAAAAGTAAGTGACCATATAAAAATAAAATATTGAATAACAGTGACATGTGAATATCATACAGATGTTTCAGTAGTTTCAAATATTGAAAACTTCCACACGATATATACATATTTCATCTGATTTTGAAAATATTAATGTTTGTGCTAAAGTGTTAGCAATATCACATGAGAATATTATTTATCTTCATTACAAAGCAAGCAAACAAAGGAGAGAGAAAAAGGAATAGCCTCACTGAATGAGTTCTGATTTGAGAGGTGTAATCTGGTGATTTAGTTTAATATGATAAGCGGTTTGACGTGGCACAGCGAGGTGTAGACTCGAAATTAATTTCGTATAAGTAGTGTTAAAACGCAAAAAAGACAACACATTTGTCAGGCATTCCTTTTTAGGTCAATGTGGAAACGAAATCCGAAATAATGGGTTCATTGAAGATAAGATGTAGTTTAGCAGCTCTACTGAATTGTGTTAGGTTCCTCCAAGAACTGAACCACATTAAAGGAAAAGTGGTTTTGAAGGAGGCTCATATTTTATTGTATTTGTGAATGTCAAAATGTAGTTTCCTTTCACCAATTTTTGTTCTTCTACACAAGCCGTGTGTAGCGACTAAGTTGGAAAGCGAGTCAGACTGAACAATTTAGCACCGCGGCCGTGTATTAAGTTTGTAGCTTTGGGAGTGACATGTTGCATAAGCGGTGAATATTCCTTAAGGACAGAACCTATTTCTTCGCTGACATGGAACCTTCTGTTTGAATCTTTCCACTAAGTTACAGGTCGCATCGAGGTCGTTACCGGAATAATTCAATCTCGAAACGTTAGGGACCAGGCTGGGCTGCACTTTACATAAGAGCTATCCAATCTTCGTGCTCTCTGGCCTTATTGCTTCCGCTCGGAAGTTCTGTAGGTGCAATAGGCTCAGCTTTGGCGCGATGTTGAAATGCCCGCGATGTTGAAATGCCACTCTCTTTCTAATCTAAGTTAGTAGATACTCAAAGATAAGCTGCTGAGAAGCTCACTAGCTCTTCTGAAACAGTATATACCACTGACTATGAGCATTTGTGTGTGACACACGCCTTATGAGAATTAAATAACTTCCGGCTACGAAATGCTGGACACTGACAGCTTTACGATGCTGTGAATTGTGCGGAGAAAAAAAGTGGCCAGTAAAATATACGGTATGTGAAAAAAGGTTAACCTTCTAGAGCAGCTACGGAAGAGTGATGTGAAGTGGTTTAGAAATTGTAATATGTGAAATAAGCAGCCAGTTACATTCACTTTTGTCTTATTGCTGAGTGTTAGCAACTGTAATGAATAATGAAGGAAATTCTTAACCTCAAGGTTAGTTGAAAAGTGCCTCGATTAAAAACTGCTAATTCCCTTTACATTTGTTCCTGGCTTCGGACTGAAAACCTTATATCGCCTATAATTTTGATTGATTTAAGGCAAGCGTAATAACTTCTTTCTTTTTAATAATTGTATTTTTTAATCCGCATGTTCTGAGCTCTCTTCCTCGCGTGACATATGCGCTTCTTCAGCTCTAAATAATTTTCATTGGTTCTTTATTTTCCAAAATATGATCCAGGTATTGTTGCTCTTGTTAATTTTTTGCCACTTATATACCTCATTCATATAACTTTATGACTTTTTCAACATATATAAGTATTATAGGTAGCTTCTATGATGTAATCAGTAACTACATAGAAGTTAGAATTAGTTCTCTGAAGTCTACCTGTGGTTTAGGATATCAAAATTTGTGCTGTTGACAAAGCTTTTGAAGATTTTAAGTATTTCTTAATCTCTATATTTGCCAGTTCTGTCACCTTTGGATTCCAGCTTAAAAATTCTACTTTCTGGCTGAGCCTCGAAAGAGAATATATTTTGGTCCACAACATTATGCGGGCATTATGTATTATTCTCCTTGTGATTAAACATCGATTTACTCATAATTGCTCTACTTAATAAAACAAATAATTCGGTGGCAAATAATAGGCATATAATGTGAATACTCGGACATAGTGTGCGATAGCTGATTGGTCTTTCTTTCACATTTTAACTTTAACTTTAACCTGATTACTTTCTAGGTAAACTTTTCGATTAATACTTTCCTTAAAACTAAACCAATCAATCAATAGCCTTGTAGCATATTTCATTACATTCCTTTTGGCCGCTTATTTCTCTGACACCGTTTTTCACGTATTCGTTAGGGGCTACTGGTAACATCTTCACTTAACGAAATCTTCATAATCTGTGAAGTTTCTTACGACGCACGCCATATTTTTGTTTAGATAATGATTTCTTAATAAACTCCTTGATAAATGTAGCATGCAACAATTTGGAGCTCTCAAAAGTTTACCATTAGGAGGAACTAAGCCGCCACTGATGAAAGAGACGCAGTTTTTACACACGGAGTGTAGTTTGGGTATAAAATTTTCTTTAATACATTTTAGATGAATGTAAAATTAAATAGCAATGAGCACTGAAAATTTAACCATAGAGCGTAACTAATCCGCCATTATCAAAGAGACACTGTTTTTATACACGTTAGAAATTGATTCTGTAATGAGCTGCTAAATGAAATATGACATAAATCGACATTGAGCGCTGGAAAATGTATTTACCTCGAGTGTGACTAAGCCCCTCTGAACAAGGGGCTCAGTTTTTACACACGCTATATCGTTTGTAAGGAAAGCATGAGACATTAATCAACTCCCGGCGGTAGAGATGCAAGATATAGACAACGTTAAGATGCTGAGAGGACTGCCCTCTAGAGAGCCATGAAAACCACAGCAACAAGGCTCTGAAGAAAACAGTACTTGTGTGTAGGCTCATAAAATGGATGGGCGCTACTTTATGCAGCATAACTCCCTACATTTATATCTCCGAGGTAGCACAGACTCGCCGAAGTTAATAATCTGTGTACCTTTCAGATAAAGTTAACTCAGGAAAATGAAAAATAGACCTGTGCTTCACGCACCAGGATTTGGTCAAGAGATGTAGAGAAAAGCAGGCATGCCAAAGTATATCAAACGAATTCAATATCTTTTCAAAATAGATACTTTTTCTAAGAACCGCCAAATTTTAAGTTGATAAGCATATATATTTGCAATATACGGGGTGAGTAAAAGTATGGAACAATGCTTGTAACTTTGTTGTTATAGTTTTGTGAAGTGATATGTTTAGAAGAGCTGTAAGATATCAACATACTTTCATATTACTATGACAGTGACTTTTTTGATGGCAACATTTTTTTGCCCTAAGGTCTCGGAACGTACAGATGATAGATGCTCCTTGAACTGTAACTTAAATTTATTAGTGCGTGTTACAGCATATGAAATTTAAACCCAGAAAACCCATTCATAACAAAATTGGTTGTGCTGTGTTCTAACACGTGGTAATTTACTTCAAAATGTGGCCAACATGGCCTCCATTTACTGCCAAACAATACCAAAGTCTGTCTTTGAAATTAGTTGATGCTTCCATTAACAATGATTGCCTTATCAACTGCATTTCTTGCCAAAATTTATCGCTTAAACTTTTCAAGTTCTCTTCGTCGGTCCTTGTAACTTCTCCACTTCAATATACCCGCAAGAAAAAGTCTAAGGGATTCAGAGCACGAGATCTTGGCGGCCATTCAATTCTGCTGCCAATCCGTCTTCCTGGAAATTCATGTTTTAGGTAATTCACCACCTGCCTTCCATAATGTGCTGGCGAGTAGATAAATGTGGGTTTTCTTCCACTCATAATAAAACATCAAGAGCTTTATTAGCATCTGTAACTTGTTTTGGCCCTCCAGAACTTGCCTTATTTTCAAATCTTCCAGATCCATTGAAATGTTTCAAAATGTTGCTTACCGTAGAGTGAGTAATTTTTCGTTCCGGATGCATTTGGCCACGCCGTGGCTCAGTGGTTAGACCGCTTGGCTCTCATCAAGGCGGCCCGTGTTCGATCCCAGGCGACCGCAAAGTGAGATTTGTCATGGACAACATGGCGCTGGGCGGGTTTTCTCCTGGACCTCCGGTTTCCCCCGCCATCTCATTCCACCGGTGCTGCATCTTCATCTCATGCATCATTGGTGTCACCGCCTGCGGTGCCGTATGTAGTAAAAGCTGGCGTTAAACACTACACATTTCATTTCATTTCCGGATGCATTTCATTAAACAAAACACAAACCTCTTCTTGGGGCTTCCTCCAATCATTACATCCGATCATCATTTGTATTTCAATTCGTGGTCTTTCTGTAAGTTGTGCCATGACTAATTGCTTACAGAAAGATTTTGCAATAAGTAGGCAATTTTGCCCTTATTAGCTTAGCGTTCGTCTGTATTTGTTCAATCCAAGGGCCATATTGAAGTAGCCTACTGTTTTATTTAATTCAACACCTACTTCTCCCAATCGTCTCAAAAGTTTTTGAGCGATTGCTCCTGGCCCGCCTGACTCCTCTCTTCGAGGAAAGGCACCTCCTACCGAATCACCAGTTCGGGTTCCTTCGGGGCCACTCCACGACCCTGCAGCTACTGCGATTGGTGGAAAAGGCTGCCCTGGGTTTCCAGGACAACCTCAAAACCGTCGCGGTGCTTCTGGACGTGGACGAGGCTTTCGCCACAACGTGGCACCAGGGCCTGCTGTACAAGCTCAAGGAAGCACAACTCCCCTCCCCATACCTCACCCTCATCAGTAGTTTCCTCCGGGATCGAATCTTCAGGGTACGGGTCAAAGGTAAACACTCCTCCATCAGACCCATAGCGGCGGGAGTCCCGGAAGGCAGTGTAATGTCGCTGTTACTCTTTGCTGCCTACATGTCTGACTTCCCTACAGAGCCTCGCACTGTTCTGTGCCAATATGCTGACGACGTCATTTTGGCACAGAACAAAAACGTCCGCTACTGCCTCCCTCCGCTGCAACGACCAATCCGAGCCATCGGCACGTGGAGTGAAAGGTGGAGGATGGCCATTAGCCCACCGAAGAGCTCTGCTCTTCTGCTGGGAAGGTCCTCTGCTGGCGCCCGGAAGGAGACTTGCGGTTGAGGCGGAGAAGGATCCCTTGGGTCCGATCTGCCAAATAACTGGGTGTCCGACTGAACCACGGCCTCAGCTTCACCCCACATGTCCGTGAAAAAATCAGCCTCGGCCATGCAGCGCTCAGGCAGTTGTACCCCATTTTCCGATCAACCATGCCCACTCGCCTGAAACTACGAGTGTAACATGCGATCATAGCGCCACTGAAGCTGCATGGATGCGAGGTCTGGGGTTCGGTGGCTCGTACCACCATCCGCAGACTGCAAGCCGTGCAGAACAAGGCTCTTAAGATGATCTACGATACCGAACGTACGTTTCCATCACACATCCTACACACCCACTCTGGCATACCTTACGTTGAGGACCTTGTGCGTGAACGCTCGCACACATTGTATGCCAGAATTACACCTCATCCCAACCACCTAGTTAACACACTAGGACAATATGACCACCGTGTACCCAGAAGGAGAAAGAGCTACCACCTCCCCAAGGACGCCCTTGGGTGGTGAGACCAGCCTCTCATCCCTTCAGTACTATAGTCTGTCCCGGCCACACTAGGGCTGGATTTGACCTGTCAGCTGACCCCGGCAGTCCATTCCCCCTGTGTGACCCAAATGCGAACCCCATCCTAAATGTTTCCCAACTACCCGACCTCTCGCTACTGGCCCCGCCACACTGGAGGGACTCTGCAACGCAGGCCACTCCTAGCCTGGTGGCATAGGGCACCGGCCTCCTGCCTGAAAGCTCACCCCGCAACCAGGAGCACTAGCAGAGGTCGAATCAGGTCCATCACTTTACACGGACATCCAAGCTTTGGAGATAAGGCCAATCCTATAAGACCGCACGGGTAAATCCGCTCAGCGGCTAGGTACCGTGGCGCTCTGTCCACCGTCCGGGAGCACCCGGACGACTTTTTCTCGCTCATGGCGCTCAGTCTGAAGTAATGATGCGTTTTCCTTTTCTCAGTACAGATACAGTAAAGCCCTAACAAATTTAAATTGCGGTTTGAAAGGATATTTGTAAGTTCGAGACTTGAGGACTGGAGAAGTGCAGAAGAAATGCTGCCATAAGAACACTCACACCCTTCTCTTGTAATCATGGTAATGTGAGGTAATTTTGATATCGTACAGCTTTTCTAACAAATATCACTTCATAGAGTTGTAACAGCGGGGTTACAGGCCTTGCTCCATACTTTTTACTCACCCGGTATATTGGAATTAACACAATGGTTAACAAAACTGTTCCATACTTTTAAAAAACAAACCTTTACTAGTATAAACATCTATTCTGACTAACTAATATTTAAGATATTATTCTGAAAGCAGATTTATATTGATATGTTAATATTTTAGAAATAATATATCAGCTTATAAGAAACAACACCTTTTACCAAAATTAGATGTTTTATTTAAAATTCCCAAATTTGAAGAAAGCTGAGAAAACATTGCATCCTCTGGAACATTTTGTACGCGAGAAAAATATAGGAAAAAAGCATAAAGTCATAAAAATAAATTTGAAAGTCAGTGAGTCATTCATTTTAACAAACTTATAAAATGACTTTTGAAACGATTTTACTTGAATTTCTCAAATATGTGCTCATAAAAATATTTATACTTAAGCTACACGTCGACATATTCGTGCAGTTTAAAGAAATGCAATGTGCACAATATTGGATAGCAAAAAAGCGATCTACAGAACCCCGTCGTGGTTGATTTGGGATAACAGGCCTGTCGTCTAATCTGAAAGGTCAAATATAAATCTGGGCTATAGTGAACTGGTTCGATAAGACACGTGTGGTAGGTATATTTCCTTGGCTCATGCTGACATTTGTACCTCAAATCGGTAAACAAGTTTAAAAAGTATAGTGTAACACATTCACACTATCATATCCACTACTGCTGATTTTTATATCTATCTTCTGGAAATAAAATATCGTGTTAACCGTTAATATTTGCAAAAATATATTCATTATATTTCGTAGGTACAAGGGGTACACAATAAATCGAAGCGATAATTAAATGTTTAAAAGTAGGCTGTTTATGCCGGATTTAGGTTTCACACTCTTTCCACGAGATAGCAGAAACAAGCGCGTGTGAAAATAGCATAAAAGTATTTAAATGCATTTCAATATTTCAAGCACTAACAACAGAACATAGCGGAAATAGCTGATTTACACACAAAAAGTTCTGAAGTTGAGATTGTGTTTATGGTTTAACAATTATACAGAATTATGCAAAATGTCTTCCGAATGAAGGCTAACTCCAGAATATTCAAAATTAACATTTTACTTATCCTTTAAATATTTTCAAATGGGATATTTTAATTTAAATCTTTAGAGCTATATTCAACACTGTCAGAAATAGAGTAATTTTCAATACAAGGATAATTTTTGTGATGGGGAATTCATTTGAAACGCTTCCTGTGACATAATTGGAACGTATTGGATAAGCTTGGAGAGTTTGATGTTTAGTTGACATTTAGCTTTAGGTTACATGTATGTGTTTTTAAGAACGCTTTATTTGAACTCATCGGTCCGTAAATATAAACCATGTATTTAAGCGAAATCTGTGATCTGATTTAAAGCAATGGAGAGACCCAACGTGACACGACAGGGATCATTTTCTGGCTACCACACTTGGGGAAAGATATGAAGCGAAGGGATATCACGGCATAAAGTAAAGCCAGTGAAGCTCCAGATACACGCAGAAGTTTCTAACAGAGACTATTACCCGATTCACCATCGAAGCTTCTTATTACCACCCAGGGAGAGGCAACCACCATAGAGGGCAAATGTAAAATATATTACAGGAAGAGTATAGCACAACAAAATTTTGCAACGTTAAGCTGCCATTCATTTGACTTTCCGTGCAATGTCTAAACAGAAAATATTTGTTTACAATGAGTACTAGGCGTCTATTACTAATGTGCAGGAAACTGTAGAGCTCAGAGTTAGTACGAAAATAAGTATTTTGAGAATGGAAATAAGGGGTCGGAGAGGTGGTATGAAAGGATCGTCCCATGCACAAATTTCATTTGCCGAAAGAAATGCAATGTAAGCCACGTGACGAGTGTGATTCAAGTAATAAGTGCTGATTGAGATTGTCTCTATGTTGACAGTTCAAAGAATGCTTGCTTTTTCAGCACTCTAACATCTTATGATCCCTTGTGTACGTGATAGAGTGCCTGACTCCTACCACGCCTGTATCTTACAAGGAGGTCCTTTTCTGTTTGTTTCTAAATATATACTTTAAGAACAATATGCACCTCTGCTTGAACAGCATTGGCATATTAATTTCATTACGTCAAGATAAATAATTATTCAAATTTCTCTATATACTTTTGCCAAACTAATTCTTTCTTATGATGTGTATATTGCAAATTTATTAAACATAATTTATCATTCTATTCCTTCTCGACTTTTAATAAATCGAATGTTGAAGGCAAACTTCCGAAGCGTTACTTTCTGTTATCTGTCATGTCTCTTTTTCTTGGAGCCTCAGAAATGTGATTTAATTTTTAATGTAACTACAGTATCGGAGTACAGGTACGTAATTAATTGTATCCAAATGTTAATATTTTTTTGCTGGACATTTTTTTAGGTTTCACAAAATGTTTACCCATAGCATTTCTTGTAGCTTCTACTTTTAAATTATTGAATTACTTAGTAAAGTTGTACTGCACTGATGTTTTAGCACTGATCTCGCGAAAACTTGCAATTTTTATAGCCTGACGTAAACTGATTAAGGCTTGTAAATTCAATGTGTGCATTCAGAATGATGATATTATAGATACCTTATTCTTATAACGTAGATTTAAAGTCTGGAATAAGCTTTAATTAATTCGTAATTAAGATCTTTAAAATTGTTTCCCCAGCGTGCGATGTAGTTTTCATTCAATTGTTCTAAAATGTTTAATATAGGTTCCCGAAATAAAGACAGTTAAAATAATTAGTAAAATTTTGAACGTATTTTGAGTTATTTATTTTTAAAGCAATACAAGCCTTCAAAGAAAGTAGAACTTTCAAATGACAGGAGCTTAAAATTACTTTCTTTTAAATTAAGGCAGTAAAAGAATATAGACATTTCTGTGCTGTAATAAATGGTTGTTTTTTAATTTTATCATATGCAGCATTTGTCACAGTATAGCAAAATTCAGATTTGAAATTCGAGACTACGTAGCTGAGACAAATTAGAAATTGAAATTTGAAACATTTGAAGGTTTATACAAGGCAAAAGTGAAAATAAATTTTCAGTTATCTTTACCGAAAACTTTAAGAAATCACTTTTTCAATATAGCACCGCCTTGGTCATTTTATAAACTGCAAATCAAGTTTGGAATTCGTTACACCTTTGTTATATTACTAAGCGCAACCATGTCAGTGTTAAAGTGAAGCGTACTGTTATCTAACTCTCTGTTACTTATCTCGTCTGAAATAGTTCATGACAAAGAATTCGGAAATGATTTAGAACCTTACGTGTTCCAGGTACTTTCTGTGTAATTTGGCGCACTCTTGAGGCAGTTTATTGTATATTATTAATCCTTTTAAGTGCATCATATTGTGAAACGACAACTCATCTAACTTTCTTTTTTACCTATCATAGTTTTAATGGAATAATTTTATGAGGCGTTGTGTCATTTCCCGGTGTAATTGCCCCAAATACATTATATGTATGACTGAATATCTATGTTGCTCTTAGTGACTTAATTTGTTGGACAATGGTCTCCTGTTCCCAAGGTCGCTACTTAAATCTCGGCGCAGACCGATATTTCAAGTGTGTTTAAAGGTCACAGCCCCATGTCAGTATATTTACTGGCATATAAAACAACTCCTGTGTGATGAAATTCCGGCGATAAGGCGGGGCTGCTGTGGTCCTGGCAAACAACAGCATCGTTAACGAACAAAACCTTTGCTATTCTTGGAATATATGCGGGTAATATTTAATTGTTGCAATGTAATTTAAGGATACAATGCAAACGAAATTCATGTATTTTTGGAAGAAAGTTCCTGTAACGTCTATAATAAACAATCTACAGAACAAATACTCATATGCAAAATTGCAATGATAAGGTACATCTTTACGTCTTTATTTCGCGACGATAAGCTACTGGTGACATCAACACTGCTATAACCTGTGTTCGAGTCACTGAAATATGTATTCCGCGTGTTACTTTCTCCAGTGGCAGTAATAAGTATCTTAAAATTGAAAAATCTTGTTTGCTTTAGGAATTCTGCCATCAGGTCTGTCTTTAGAAGTTTTTATAAGCCACATAGGTGTAATAGACTAGCTTCTAGTAAGTATACATAGACGGAGAGGACCACCAGCCACTGGAGCTCAGCGCCACATAGAGGTGATGTCAGCAAGCCTATTGTGTCTTACTGTGCTCCACAGGAGAGAAAGTCTCCGGGTCATGAGACGCAGGAGGATTGCAGAAGGTTCCCACACCCTCCCTGGACAGGTTTATGACACCCCATGTCAGTTCAGTTACAGACCATTGAAAAACATTCAGACGCTTCTACTTTTGTGAATGAATCTTCTCGGTTTTAGTGTACAGAGTGAATAGGGCGCATGTTTTCTTAACGGTTCTGCTCCTTGTGTCGCATGCATTCCCTGTCACACACATTCGCTATCCTTGTTCCACTATGTAAGGGAGCATATTCCTCTCAGGGACCTTCTTTGCGTTGCTGGACATTACGTGAGCTCTGGAAGGTTCCGAAAATCAACCAGATCTCGATGACGATTCCTCTACTCAATCTTGTACAAAATATTCTTAAAAACATACTTTATGTTAATCGAGATAGAATTTTATAGAAATGGTATTGCTAAATATTTTCTTATAGGTACAATGGAAATACGAGAATGCAATAGGTAGGATCAGGATTACTACGGAGAGAATTCGCCACTGCGCCAGTCTTGATCTATTGCATCTATGCCACCAAATGGGGCATCCCCGGGAACAAGTATGAGGCAAGAGGAGAGAAAGAGAGGGCGGCCATCCCAAGGAGCCAGGACAATGCAGAAAACATGGTCCCTACAATTTACTTAGATGGAAACCTTCCCCGTTATGCCAGGATAACGCATATCCTCCTACTGCGGTTTGGAAGTGGTCACAGCAGCCGATTCGTAGATCGGCAACCGACCTACTGGAGGAAGAAATGATTTAATCAGAGCATATCATCCTGCCATGCAACGCCGAGACCCCCGCACACACTTCTACCCTGAAAGAGACCATCAGATGAGAGATGAAATGAAACGATAAGGAAATGAAATGGATGGGCAGGAAAATCGCGGAATATAAATAACCTAGCGTAGTATTCGCCTGGAGACCCGGGAAAACCACCGAAAAAACCATGGGTTAGGTAGTTTGGCCACGGAATCGAACACGGACCTCCGAATGTGGGCCACAAGCGAAACCGTATGAGCTATCCTGCTCGGTAAACAACACGCAAGTAAAGGGAACGCTGTACCTCACATGCGACCCAGAGCTGATGAGGGATGACAAGTAGCCACTTGCAAGTGGTCGCATGCGCCACTTTCCAGGCTTCAGTTTTGGGCTTTGCGGTTCTACTTCGCAGAAATATTTGCTGTGAAATTTCAGGTGTATATTAAACGCGATAATTTATGTAGATTGATTTATTCCACATTTCCTTGTAGATAGGTTCAAAAGAAGCGAATACCTGAGCCTAAGCGATAGTAAACTTTAAGAGCCGATTGCTAAATGATGGCTTTGATGGTTGATTCTGTTTGCATTATCCAATGCATAGAACATGTTTACTTTCCATTTGGAAAAGAGTTGGAAACTTCAAGCAGATAACCAGCAACATTTTATTTGGTATAAGCTTTACATTTTAAGGATTTCTGAATTTCATGTGCTGTAAGACCTAAAGGGTTGTCATTTGCGGGGTTTTCTTTAAAATGTTCCCTTCGCATCCTAGAAAGATAAAAGTAATGCACAGTGTAACAGCCGCGTAACAGCGAGCCAGAGCCGGCCAAACCGACTGCCGGCCTCACGCCCATATACTCAAGGAATAGGTGGTGACCATCCAACCTATACGGAGAGGAGATGTGATGCGGATTACGCACCCCCAGCCGGAAAGTTGACTTTCTTGAGCAGGGCTCTCTACCTATCGTAGCTCCTCAATTTCCTCACGATGCTGTGTGAGCACCGGTTCTATACCCGGGACTTAAGATATGCACGTCCAGAGGTGAGTTCGACTCGGGCGCATTGCGTGGCATTGTAGAAGGCAATTTTAAAACATTATTTCCGATTAGCCCTCGGTGTGGAATTTTTTTGGGGATACAGTACTTTCTGTAGTTACTACCCATAGCAAAGAATGTAAAAAGCCATCAGAAGTTTTCATTCATAACCTAAATTCATTTTTGATATCTTCTAGGAATAATGTTTTAAACACTGAGAAGTTATGGAAAACATTAATATTTAGCAACTCTAAGGTTTTTTCATTTGATGAAGTTTAGACTTGAAATGAAGCTTTCCTAAAGAAGTAATTTCAGATCTCTTCTTCAAGTTATTCTGTCAGACGTAAACATCGTTAAGCATTCTAGAAGTATCGATCTTCGGTTCTTTTGTTTCTGGAGACCTGTCAGGATACAGCGCTCTTTCTTCATTAATAAGTAGCCTGTCAACTTGTCATTTGAGTACACAGCGAAAGACTAAAGTTTAGATGTTCATAGTAGAAAAGGTTATACGAGAGCTGTTCTAATACTGGAGATACCTCTACACGTATATGTGGAATTCAAGAAGCAAAAAGAATTGTTGCCTAAAACTAGAATAGTGTTTCCCTTGATGCAAAACAAAATTGCCACTTTGATCTAGATGGCAATAGTGTTTTCCGTTTTCCTGAGGTATACACATTTTCAAGTTCAAGCTTTTGGAAGAGAGACGTAGAATTACAAGTGTTGCTGAATTGTGTGATGAACCTCGAAGAACTGATCGTTCTGACGGAAATGTTACCTTGATATGTGCCATTATTTATATTCGTTAGTCAATTTCAATAAAAGTTATTAAAAATCTGTAGATAACACCATATCAATTTGCTCAATTTCTTCTCTGGCAGCAAGCCAGGTGAAAAGACGATCATAAATCGACGTTTCGGGAGTGTGAATCTCTCCCATCATCAGGATATTTATTAAATGTTATAACCACAAATGAAATATTGGATATAACACAAATATAAACAAAGACAAAACACTATCAAAATTCGCATTACTGAACAAAAGACTGTTTTCAGTAAATTAAATGCCAGGTCAGATGGCGTGAGTATAAAAAAATTAATTGGGTCAAATAAACTTAACTGTTTAACTTGATTATCAAGCTGTATTGATCTCTTCTTCTTAAATCGACGGATTTCCATTTTTAAGGCTGGTTTCAGCACCTCTTGCAGGTTTCGGTATAGTGGAATTTCCGATACAAGGTCAACCATGCAGGAGTACCAAAACCAGTTTAGAATTTAAAAAAACTGCAAATTTCAGTTTGAGAACTGTGGAATTAAAATTTCTTGTACATCTTATCTATGGTGAGTGTCTTTGCTTATTGAGCGAATGTCTTGATTGTGCTTAACAACATTTATTCAACTGTAAGCTTAGCAGCTTTGTGACTCAGAGCAATGCAGTACCTTCCAATTATTTTTACAGAAACAGTTATTTTTAAGTGATAAATTTTGTTAGTTACGTTAGAGGATAACAGATATAATTCAATAGCTGAATTTTAAGCCATAAGATTAAAAACAGTTCGGTTCTTCAACTTATAATAATAGACAGTTGCTACGGGGAATAGATGGTCTCCATCGATATTAGATATCTCGAAAATATCACCAGTATCCGTATCAATCGCAAGCTTGCTCGGCAGAGCTATAAGAGGTAACCATCAGGGTTTGCGTAGATGTTAAGAAACGACCCAGAGTTAAAGTTTTTAATCAAGTTTAATTGCTTTAAACCTTGATATTAAATGTTCAAAATATTCTCATCCCATATATAATATTAATTTACTTATTAAGAAACAACCATCTAAATAAATTTTAGATTTATGAATACATTTAAGAAACGAAACACTACATCGGTCTGTTCTCTTAGCTGGCTGGACACGAAGTGAGCTGAAGTGACGCGGCCAACGGTTTGGTGCTTTACTTCAAAATCTGTCTGTTAGACCACCACTGCTGTCAAATCAATACCCATTAATTTATTATTTTTTAATTTTTCTTTCTTAATTTCACTGTTATTCGCTATTTATATTCTCATTATTATCTCGCTCTCTTATTCTGTTGTTAATTACAATATATACGATTCTCTTTTAATCGGCTTCTGCAATTTTATATTACTTACTTAATGTATCGTTATGCTGATGATGTGTAATAAAAACTCTTACCACTAACACCCAATTAATTTCAGTATTACAGTCCACTTCAAATAAAACATTATTAGTCACAATGATATTTATAAATTACATTGAAAATTAAGTATTTTCTTTGCTAACGACACTGTGAATTACAAGGATCACATCATAGCCCCCGGTGTAATATAAGGGTGCATTATGGTCTAAAATAAATTCCATAAAATAATTTAAAATTATATTTTCCACTCACCTGGCTAACAGTTGCCATAGAACGTAATTTTAATCTTTATGAGTAGTCCTATTAGCTGGAATCTATGCTTTCATTTTATACATTGTGTCGCGAGCCATTATTGCAGCAAGCGCGGTGGGCCCGTGCGAAAGAGACAGAGAGCTACGAGCGGGCAGGAAAGAAAGAGACGGATAGAGCGGCCAGCTCGTGGACGCGGAGCGGGACGCTTGCCGAGAGGGAGCAACAGAGGGAGAAAGGCACAGAGATAGTTGCATGTGTTCTCGCTACGCCACCAAGAATCGTGTGAATTCGGTAGCTTTCGAGAAAGAGCGGCTCGGATATAAATACCGCCTTATGGAGGAGCAGCGAGTCAGTGAATGAAGTTGCCATCGTGCAGTGTGCGGACATTTGAACTGTACCGCAGTTGCTAGTTGAGCTGTTAATTGTGTGCATTCAGCTATTTGAAGTGTGCCGCGGGTGAATTCTTTCGTTAGTTTATGTGTGGTGAAGCAACCGAAGACTATTGTGTGTATGGCACGCCATTTTAAGAGCCTGTAAGGATTGACCAGAGTGTGTTTCTACTGAAATAAAGAGCATTTTGAATTTCTACAAACTAGACTTTTAATTTTACGAACCCAAAATGTCACAATAATTTGTACGGTATTGAATCAGCCAATTTGCGCTATGAATTCTGCACTCCTTCAAAGAGAAAATGTATTATTTATATACACGTTGAAGTAATTTGGTAAGCTCAAGCCCATACTAGCAGGAGTTTTGCTGTATACAAATGAGTACTTTCAAATATGAAAGGATTTGGTTCTGTGCGATTAGGTCATGGGGTATTCTATGGAATACTGTGTTTATTTTGTCGATATTTGCTTTAATAAGCTTTTATTGTTGATAGATTGTGTGGTATAAGTTAACCGTTTCTATTAAGAACTAATTAGTACAGTTTAATTAAATTTAAGGGTGATAAAAAGTCCTCTCAGTCTATTAGTAATCAGGTTGATAATTTAAAAAGCAGTATAATTAGTGATACATTATAGACAAACTCGTATTGCGAAATAAATAATTATTTTAGATAAAAGTAGATTGCAATATTTATTTAGGTGTATTTTACAAACTACGCAATAATTTAGGTGAATTCAAACCTACAGTTTACATCCTGTAATTATAGGAAATAGGTATGGGTTCATTATGGTTAGATAGTGGAAGAATAGAAAAGGGATTCTGGAAAGAAGTAAAAACAAGAATTAAAGATATTGAAAGACAAGAATTATGGGCTAATCTTAATAACAAAAATCTCTGAAAGTATATAAAACACTGAAAAATTTGGGGCAGAGAAAAATATATTGACAACTGTGATAAAGTAGGAAGAGAAAGGTTGGCATGGTTTAGAATAGGTGTAATATACTTAAGGGGTATAAGGAATGGATATATTAAGGGAAGATATCCAATGTGTGAAAAAGAAGATAGTACTAGGCATTATATTTTTGATTGTCAAAAAACAAAATATTGGAGAGGTGAATTTCTTTTGCATAGGTGGGAAAACATACCAAATGAAATAAAAGGAAAAAGAATCTTTAATCTAAGATTAGAAGAAAACATAATAAAACTGGGAAAATTTATTGACAATGTAAGACAAAAATGGCTTTGGAAAACAGGGAAGACTAATGAGAAGAACTAGGAAAAATAGTATAAGGTATAAAGGGAAACAAAAGTCTAGTTCCCAAGTTTTAAAATGCACCATTATATACACAACCTGGGTTAATTATAATGGGGCATGGGAATATGCAACTCCAAAATAAGCATTATGTAAGAGATTATATTTATGGTATATTAATTATGTTATATATGTATGAAGTTGTATATGATGGATATTTTAAGAAGAAATTGGAAATAAACTAACTAATAGGGAATGTAGTAGGAAAGCTACTTCCCAGAAATTTACTTTCATCAAAACGCTCAATAATTTTAAATTCTTCTACAAATTCTTGCATTGAGATCCACTAAACCTAAATCAGCAATATAGAGAAAGTTTCATATGTGTATGTGCACCTTTGAACAGTATAAGTGAAACTTCAAATGTGGCATCAACGTCAACCTTCAATATTGTTTCTTGAATTTTTTAAGCAATATCCAAAGAGAATACTTTATGCAAATTCTCTTAACCTGAATTACCACGTCAAACTACATTTAATTTTAATTATCTCAAAACTGCTCTTGCGAATTTGTTTGAAACACCGTAAAGTTTAATATACTCCAATAACGAATATAAGGTTAGTTTTAAAATTCCAGTGAAGTGTTTTAAGTCCCCATAATTCTTGATTTTATATTATATTTTATATAACTGGTGAACCTTAAGAGATGTAGAAATTTTTACTGAGGAAAAAATTATGCCGTTAATTAAAATTAGTAGTTTAAGGATTAAACACCTGTTGGTGTCTGTTTTTATAAATACCAATTAGTTTTGAATTTGTGTTGTTTCTTATCAAATTAGCTGTTTCAGAAACGTTCATTGTAACATATGTATTTAAATCCTCCCGGGCTAAACTGCTATGCGGCATTTATAAACAATTCTTAAGTTTTCCCAGGAATGGTTCGTTAGTAATAAATATTAATTTGGAAGTGTAAACAACTTTGTCTATCTTCCGTATTATACATTCAACTAAATCCATGTTGCTTAATGAGAATGCTATGTAAACTAATATTAATAGAGAAATCCATTTGTGTGTGATACTAATACACGAGGTTTCTCTTGAAAGAAAAGACTGTGAGTCCGCAGCTCCCAGGGCACTACTATACAAATCCCTTAATGCAGTAGATATGAAATATGTTATGTTTACCTTACATTATACTGGGTGAGGTGACGTAGCAGAAACGTGTACGGCTCGCATTCTGTTTCTCGTTGAACGTGGTCTCTTACGAGTATTTTTCGTGGTTTACTTTTGTCACTTAAGCGAATGCTAGGGTACTTACTATTGAGTCAAGATTTTCTTTCTTTAATTTCAGCTTCATTCCACTTCCTTTTCATTTTGCAGGTGTGCTTGCAGATAGCGTATGCCTGTACCGGACAGATGATGCGGGTGCATACGCTGTGTAAATGCCATGAAACGGTGTTGTGGTCACTGTCCTCATGAGGGGGCGGACGTTTATCGAGACCCGGAGCAGTGGGGTTAGTTGCTGCTCGTGGGGCC
Organism: Mantis religiosa; assembly: GCA_030765055.1. Taxonomy (NCBI): domain Eukaryota; kingdom Metazoa; phylum Arthropoda; class Insecta; order Mantodea; family Mantidae; genus Mantis; species Mantis religiosa. The sequence continues at coordinate 141,916,922 of CM060948.1, forward strand.
CTGGTGCCGGGATAAATTTTAGCACCTGTTAGGGACTTACGAGCGACTCTGTGGCTTGTCTTCTCTGCTGTCTGTGACCTTCTGGAGTCCCTCGTTTTATCGCTTCCTCTCGTGGGATGTTGGTTATAATATATATGCTCAGGTCAAAATGCGCGATGTTTCCCGTTCGTGACTTTCCTTGTAAAAGATGCTTGAAATTATCCTGCCATTTGCATAAGTACTGCATATATTGAATGCAAAAATGTATTACTGAGAACATAACTAATTTCTGTAGTCGAATTATTGAAAATATACGCTGAATGCTCTCATCTAATTTATTAGTCTATGCAGATATTTTGTTAACATATTTATCCGACAACAGATAGTACAAATATTGACTTAAACAGATGTAAATATATAAAGCAAGGGTAGTTTTGGACTAGCTTTCATTAATATATTCAAAAGCTTACCTAAGAAATATAAAAAAAAACTCGTGTACTGCAAATTTAAAACATCTAACAATATCCTCTTTTTAAGATCTAGGAATATTGTGAATAATACGTAAATACATTTCAAGTTTACTTTGCTATATCTGCATAAAAGTCTTTAGTAATAAACATAAGTCTGTATTTCTGCTTATTTAGCGTTTAATATTCCCCACAAATAATCAGGTGGACTTGGAGTGGGAGGACCTGTCAAGGTAGGCCTAACTTCCACTAAATCTATTGATCATGTATGTTATTTCTTAAAGCTTCACGGATGATCAGCCGTATTGAAGTAGCTTTCGACCATTCCAAGCTCAATGACGTTCTTCAGGAACTTTCACTATGTTATTTCTATCCTACGCGGATCCACTTGGTTAAAAATGTCATCACAATCTAAACGTTCGGATTTGTTGGTCCAACCAAACTTTAATATAATAGGCATATGTTATTTCGTAATATTCACCGTGAGTAGTATACCGCAGTTAATACAACTGATGGTTTTGAATAAATTTATATTCAATATACACTTTGTAACATATACACTAAACTGCAAATGTCATTTTTCTGCTCAGGTATGTGATCCACGCTTCCGAAGAGTGGTGTCACTCTACCGATATTTTCTTTGAGTCAGACCAAGGAGTTAGAGCGCTAGTATAGGGCAATGTGTGATGTAATACACAGTGGTGCCCAACCTTTTCGGGAAGAGGGGAGGATAGATTTACCCTCACCCACTGTTTTGTTGGGCGGCAAATTAAAACCCATCTCTCACGTCGTTTTGATCAGTGGCGGTGGCTTCATTAATGTTACTGTTGTACAATGTACATTATTGAAAGAATGTTAAAAAGGTTTCCTGTTAGTGACTTGGTTTCGTTAAATACTTGCAACAGATCATCAAAGTTTGCCGTCAGGGTTGAACAACAAAGTTTTGAAAGGCATACCAAATAATCCTGCAGAATCCTAGCACGATACTTGATTTTTATTTGATTTATTTTCGAGAACATCTACTCACAAATATATGTGGGACCAAATACTGAGACTAACTTCGCACAAAAATTTCTCAACTTGAGATATGTTTCATTGGGAAGAGATTTAAATAAATCCCAACCTTTTTATTGATAATATTTCACCACTGTTGAATTCTGTAGAGCAACTAGTGAAATTAGGAGATCATGTGGAGCGTCTTTGCAGGGGAAATTAAAAGGTTTGCTAGTAAGACAGAGTTTCTACTGAATCGTTTCAGGTCTCGGAAGTTGTGACGCGAAAGCGTCATATAGTACGTATAGACAGAACCGTCGCTAAATGAATGAAGGGGAAATGCATCTTGCCGAGGAGGCTATGCCCAAAACTAAGGAGGCGGGGTAACATGACCAGGTTACGTCAGGTTGAGCATGAGCTCCTCTGTTGTAATACAACCGAGCGGGATGGTGCAGTTTCATTGTGACCCACATTCGGGAGGTGCGCGTTCGCTTCCCGTGGCTGGCCTACCTGACGCATGATTTTTTCGGGAGTTTTCCTGGATCACCAGGGAAATGATGGATGGGTTCATTATATCCCTGAATTTCCTGTCCTTCCAGTTCACTTACATTATTACTTCTCATCATCTCTCATGAGATGGACCCATTTGGGGCCTAGGTACAAAAGACCTGTCTGGTCGAACTGCCGAATCCCTCTGTACTCGTATATCCTATCCTACTGTAATACATAGAACAACTCTTGGCAAATCATACTCGGCAGAATCAATTTTATCTCATTCCATTATAAATAGCTTTAGGGTAAGTCGCTGCTCATTGATTTGGAACTTTGAGTTTCTCTACCATGCATCTAGAAGTTAGACGAAGCTTTCTATTTCACACGAAAAGCTTGATACGGGTATTTCATCGTAAATATCAGCTTTGAAATTCTCTAAATAAAAGTTTAAAATGATTTTTATAAAAAAAACACATGTGTGTAGGGAAGAGCATCATTAAAAAAGAAATATTCGGATAAACTTGGTTATTTTCACAAAAATACTCAGTGTTTTGATTAAAAGGTGAATACGCAATTAAAATATCAGATAAAAGTATACTTTAGTCTCTGAAGTCGAAATTTATCCCGAAGGAATTTTGTATAATTTTGAACAAAAGAAAAGTCATGAGAGTTAGACAAAAGCTTACTACTACATGAAATACTTAGATAGCTTAGGAACATATAATTTATTTAAAATAGCTTTTATGTGGCATTAGCAATTTCCGAGATTTCTGTTATTATTGGTGTGAATGTTCTCTCGATGTCATGAACATGTTACGTACTTGTAATACAAAACGGGCCGCTTCAAAACATAAGAATATTGATTTGGTATGCTCTATTCCCTTTATAGGTACAACGAAATGCCAAATTAAGTTTTCTGCAAATGTTAGTTTCGATTAGCATAAGAATCTTAAGCGGATAAAGTAATGTGAATGTAAAACACAAATTATGTTCTTAAGCAAAGAAAAAGCCAATAATTATCTTTGTATTTATCTTTATTTACTTACACTAGTTAGCATTTATTCCTGCAAGTAAATCGGTAAATATATCGTGGTGGTGCACCACATCTGAAAAGAATTTCCTTTAATTCTAATAGAATGGATAGAAACAGGTAAATCGCACAGGATAAGCCTTAAATTTACTATTAAATAATTTGTAAATAAGAATCAACCACCAAACACCCAAAATTAGAACTTAACAGCAAAAATGAGTAAGTTACTTAAATATTGGGATCAAAGTTACTCTTAGTTTAATAAATTATTTAATATATATTCTTAAAACTTAAGTTAAACTCTACACCTAAAGAATAATTCCTGGATTACTGACTCCGTGTTTGAAAATTTAGAAACTAAAATCCTGTATTACTGCCTGCACTTTGCCCAGTAGTAGTAAGGTTATCAAAATATGTCATTCCTTCCCTAAATGAATCCTGGATCAGCCTTTGTTAATATATTAGAGTTTTTATAAAAATCTAAAGTGCAGGCTTATCTCAGGTTTGAGAGTGTCTGACATTCTGTCAGAACTTTTTGCATGGCAACCATTGGTATCAACGAATATCGAATGAAACAAATAGCAGTTTAACGGTTTCCTGCAGATATATCATTTCAACCTGCCAGAAACCGTCGATGTACGTTAAACTAAATATCATTTTAACCTCAAAGATTATCGATATATTGGTCCGAAGGCACCTATCCATTCATATTAGCGATAATAATCATGGAGCTGTTGGGAAGGAAAGGAGCTATTTGAATCAAATTCTGTCACGCAGGGGATGTTGTGAGTGGCGTTTGTCACTGCCAGCTTGGCAGATTCATCGCACACTGGAGAGGGGGAGGGGTTGTGCTACCGGATGGATGCTCTCAATTTGGACTCTATGCGTGTATGTGATGTGAGGGAACAAAACACTGTGTGCTGCAAGAGGAAATAGCTGATTTCCTTTCTACTTACCAGTGGCTAACTGGCCAATCACAGAGCGGGAACAAGGAAATAGCCTTTCCCCGGTCGTGGTGTTTGTTGTTGTTTTTCTGTTAGTCTTCCCACCCCATCCCCTTCGACTACCTCATCCTCTCAAACCAACCATGCCCACACTGTGACACGGGTTAAAAGGGACGGACCTTCACGAAGCCTTTGATGTGCGTTGCAGTGCCGGCACTTTCTCTTCATCACATTGTGTAAACACTACCTTTGGCTGTTGCCAGCTTAGAGACAGGTGAAAAGTTGCCCTCTTACTCATTTGAATGTGAGCTGACTGACGAATTCGTTCATCGTTCCCGTCTAATTCACGCAGCCGTAGAAATAATAGCGTTCAGAAATAAATAAAATATGTCTTATAGTACAAGGATATTCCGGTATAACTATTTAATACTCAGTCAGAGTGATTACTTTTTTATTATTTTCAAAGTGTTAATTTCATAAAGTGTTATATTTATACAACCCTATAAATGAAAGCAATATACACCGTTTATACTGAGGAAATAACATTAAGAGGAGACTAAATATCAAAATTGGCTTGAAAAAGTAGTTCTTCCAGATACTTTCTGTTTTAACTTTTGTCTATGTATGTTAACGTCACTTCAACTAAATGGTCATATCCTGAGGGATCTGTCAGGAAATAGCTCTCTGATTGGTGTATAGTGGACATTTAACTTACTAAGTCTTATCCTTGTTCGATTTCATCTTACTTCGCCCCGTGTCCTCAGCGGCTTTAGTGTTAGGCAACTGTAGTTGTATTCCTGTGACAGGCAGATGTCAGCTCTGATGTGTCCAGATTAATGTTACTTCTAGGCAACTCTGTAGGTGCGGCGTATTGGAGTGCTTAGTCTGTTTTCATTACCTGCAGATACATAGGTAGTAGCGCATTAGCTATTATCAGACATCGGATCCCGTACACCTTAGCAATTAATGTACTCGCACAGGTACTATACAAGCACAACTGTGACATCAACAAACGTCTGTGGCAACAAGTACATGTGTGTACAATCCGGTACGGATACAAAGTGTAAGCTACGTTACAATATACCATCCTCCTCATTGTTTCAATGCGGGAATTACAGTGAACAGCCATGTTCATTCGTAAATTGTCGAATGTGAATTTTCTGCACCTCTCACTGAAACAATATAAAAATATTGGGAGAAAGTTCGTTCAATGTCACATGACGTTAATGGTGCATATGAGTAGTACAAATCATTTTCATATGTTTGTCCGAGAATTAGTTTATTTATTCTGTTACGCAGCACAAAAATCCAGTATCTGTGTTTAATATTGGACAATTCATTTTTTCCTCGTTTGGTAGGTGGTGCATTCTCTATATTGTTACTTATTGCAGACACCTCCTTGAGTACTTTTAGACAGCACGAAAGTACATTCTTCAAGCTGTTTAATGGTTTGTGACAATACACAAAACTTTTGATTTATAAAATGGAGATTGTCCAGTAATGTTGTGAAAGTAATGATATGAACACAATATGTCAAACACCTTGCATTCCCTGGAAGGCAGATTTACCTGCTTGGCAAGCAGTAGGTACTTGTAATGAATATAAAGCTACGCGTTGTCAACCGGACTATCTCTGCTTGTTGTCCTCGGGACTGATGTCAGCAGTTATATACTGCAAGACTTCAAATCCCTTTAAAGGTGTACAGGCTCCGATATCTTCTGTTTTCACTTTTATATTTTTTTGCACTTGGAGTGAAACTGAGCGATGTTATAAATAACCCATCTAGTATATATCTAGGCGATTGAGGGAAACTAAGAAAAAGACTCTGTGTTATTGTGGGCCCATGAAATTTGAACCCAGGACCTCCCAAATGGAGTCACACACTTTGCCACTAATTTATCACCCTCAGCTTTTAGTCTTTATGCAATCTTATAAATCGGAACTTGTTCTTTAATTTGATATCAACATTCTAGGCCGAATATTTTATACTCATATCCTACAGTATAATAGAAATATTTGTATCTGTGGATTGCATTAAGACTGATTTTATAAAGAAATAAAAAGGAGATGCATAAATAATTGCAATATATGATTTCCATGTATTGAATCTTAAAGTAAGAATTAAGAATTCCGGTTAGAAACAGAGATAACAAAGTTCTTAAAATGAGAAAGAGAAATAAAATCTTTGAATTTAGTTAATTGATGGAAATTAATCATTTCTCCACACTAGCCGTATATAGGCTAAGGCTTTTAATAGATAGAGTCAACATGAAAAATTCATAGCCATGGCCGGGATTTGAACCACGGATCTCCAGGTTTCCGTCATATTTGACTCATGAGTCAAATGGAGAATTTAATGTCAGGACGGCACGTTGGCCATGGTAGCTCAAAGGTTAAGAGCGACTGGACGGAAACCACGAGATCCGTGGTTCAAATCCCGGCTTATATCTATTAAAAACCTTAGCCTATATACGGCTAGTGTGGGGAAATGATTAATTTCCATCAATTAACTAAAATAAGAGTTAAATGATGAAGCCTGGGACTCAAATACTTACGATAGTAAGTCGCCACAAACGGTGTATCTCGGATGCGAGAGCCCCTAGTGGTCTACCGGGGAAATATATGGGTCAAATGGAGAATTTAATGTCAGGACGGCAGGTTGGCCATGGTAGCTCAAAGGTTAAGAGCGACTGGACGGAAACCACGAGATCCGTGGTTCAAATCCCGGCTTATATCTATTAAAAACCTTAGCCTATATACGGCTAGTGTGGGGAAATGATTAATTTCCATCAATTAACTAAAATAAGAGTTAAATGATGAAGCCTGGGACTCAAATACTTACGATAGTAAGTCGCCACAAACGGTGTATCTCGGATGCGAGAGCCCCTAGTGGTCTACCGGGGAAATATATGGGTCAAGTGGAGAATTTAATGTCAGGACGGCACGTTGGCAATGGTAGCTCAAAGGTTAAGAGCGACTGGACGGAAACCACGAGATCCGTGGTTCAAATCCCGGCTTATATCTATTAAAAACCTTAGCCTATATACGGCTAGTGTGGGGAAATGATTAATTTCCATCAATTAACTAAAATAAGAGTTAAATGATGAAGCCTGGGACTCAAATACTTACGATAGTAAGTCGCCACAAACGGTGTATCTCGGATGCGAGAGCCCCTAGTGGTCTACCGGGGAAATATATGGGTCAAATGGAGAATTTAATGTCAGGACGGCACGTTGGCCATGGTAGCTCAAAGGTTAAGAGTGACTGGACGGAAACCAGGTTCAAATCCCGGCCATGGCATTGAATTTTTCATGTTGATTCTATTAAAAACCTTAGCCTATATACGGCTAGTGTGGAGAAATGATTAATTTCCATCAATTAACTAAAATAATAGGAGTTAAATGATGAAACCTGGGACTCCAGTACTTACGATAGTAAGTCGCCACAAACGGTGTATCTCGGATGCGAGAGCTCCTAGTGGTCTACCGGGGAAATATACCAGTCAAATGGAGAATTTAATGTCAGGACGGTAGCTCAAAGGTTAAGAGCGACTGGACGGAAACCAGGAGATCCGTGGTTCAAATCCCGGCCATGGCATTGAATTTTTCATGTTGACTCTATCTATTAAAAATCTTTGAATTTAACCAATCGCAGAGACAAAGTCCTCTTTCAGAGCGAATGAGAAGATTAATATTTGGCAAAATTAAGTAGCAATATTGGTGGAGAGCTATGATATAGACAATACCTACTTGATGCAATAATGAGTATTTCTTTAATTCCTATATATTCTTTTGCGTTTTACAGCCCTATAGAGGTGTTCTGCTGTGATCGATTGTCATTAACCGCGCTAGGAATGTAAGGACTTTGCGGTGATCGCGGTGGAGCATTCTTCTTTGAATTTCAATGATTCATTTCTCATTTTTATTGCGAGACAGTTAATTTAAACCGTAAAATAAAAAGTCTGTAGATATACTACTTGCACCATTTTAATTTCTCACGTTCAAATTGAGAAACAATTTAATTCTACATTCTCAAATAATTGGCCACTCGCTTCAAATTTCTCACTATTAGCATCTATTACATTTATCAGCCAACTTAGCTGGTTCTGTCTATTTTCATACTCAATCTCACATATACTGAGAAAAGCATCCCACCTTTACAAATAGAGCAACCACATTCATCGAATACCAAAATATTAGAAACTGCATCAGAATAGTCGCACTTTGAGAAATATCATCTTCTCCTTTCAATAAAAGTGTGATATTTATTATTTTAAGAAGAAGAAACAAAATCAATGTAACTGAAAAAATGTAACTGTCAGTATCCAAGCGGGCCATCACATCTGCTATTTTCTTTGGGCCCTTCCTCTGTCTTACCACAAGCACATTTTGGTGGATTTATAAATATATTATTTCCTAAGACTTTTTTCACTAGCTTTTTATTATCTGGAAGAGTTTGGATTCATAGATGGCTACATTTATCAAATGCTACACAAGTAAAGCTGATATGAGGAAAATCATTATGAGGGGACTAAAAGGCGAAAGTAGCTCCAAAATATTACGTTTTGCACTTTTATGTAGTATGATGATTATGAGTTTCATCGCTAACTTGTTACATACCTTATCAGCCTAGACATTATAGTCATTTTTTAAAAAATATATATATTTCCAAAGTTGTACTTTACCTGGCATTTTCAGCGTGGTATCTGCACGACTTCATAGAAAATAATGGTATACGCTACTCTCTATCCTGTATCGTTTATTAATATATCTATAAAAACTATTCTTCTTAAATGTTGGTTTTAACCTACTTCATTAAAATTTAGATAAATACTTTCATAAATTACTAAATTATGTCTTTTGCTAAAAATAAATTGAGTTGAGGAATTGTCTGAAGTTTAGATTTTTGGACAATATGCACTTACCTAAACTGTGATTGTCTTTCCAGGTAATTTCGAGTAATACTTGAATGTCTGCAAGGCTTTAAAGTAATGCCAAAGTGTTGATAATAATTAATATGGATATCAGGATCTTTTTCGAGCCAAAAAACTTAATTTGAAATAAGTCCTCAGGTTTATAGGAAACTGTATTTTTGTGTACTATGTTTTCATCTCCCACTTAGCATGTGCGTGAAATATGTACAAGATTATGCAAAATTCCTTCTGAATAAAAAAGCTTCGCAAGATATTGCCAATAAATTCAGGATGCAACGTTTATCTTTTACGTAATCATGATTAATGTGGAATCATGTTTTAAACAATTTAAACAATATAAATTGCGAAGAACCTTCTATGTAAAGAGAAGTGTGAAGTGAAGGAATTTTCTTGCAAACCCCTTTCCTTTCTATCCTTCCTTCTTTCTTCATATATTCTTCTATTCATGTGTTTATATTTATTTTTTAATTCATTCCCTCTCAAAATATAATTTCCGAATAAATTATGATAGAGAAGTATTGGGTGGAACGAAATTACTTCTCTGCCTATTGTGTAGGCGATAGAGAAAGGTAAGGGTAAAGGTAGGTGTCAGATACACAATGGATAACAAGGCATAGCTTGTGTTCTCTTTTAAGAAAGCTGGATCAGTACCATCATCTCTTTCCATATTTTCCAATGCCATGTAGTTACTAGCTTAGCTGCAAGAAAATTGCCACTTTTAATATTTAGTCCATTCTTTGTCATTCTGGTTAAATGGTTAAATGTAGCCACAGTTCGTCGAATTGTGTGTCAATTTAAAAATGCAGTCAATGTAGTATACATATACGGCAATGATCAATATAGCTTTCATGTTCCCTCATCACAAAGTACCAGAATGTTACCGACCCACAAAGAGGATTAGCTTGCCTCCATGAAGGATAGTAGATTGGTAATAAAGAACTGGCGGTGACATGGTCTAGAGGTTAGATCGCCAAGCTCTCACTAAGGTTTAAATCCCAGGCGACACCATATGTAGACGAAGCAGCGTCTGATACGTTTTTTCCCAGTTTCCCTGGTTTCTTACAGCAGCTCCTCCATAATAACCTTTCCCTTTATTTCATGTCAACTAGTTCTTCACTACCAAATCTGATACCGAGGTGCTCTCCCGTCCGGATATTCTCTCGGATCTAGAATCCCTCTGTCCTCAGTACGCATCTGTCTCAGTACAGGAGCTAAGGTCCTCCATACGATGAGAGTAAAAGGAAAATGCTAATAAAGGCCTTCCATTATTACTATAAAGACTGTAATGGCGTTCATACAAACGAAAATATTCGCTGAAATGCACATATACTCTTTCTGTTTTTATTTACCAACTCGAAGTTCTTTACTTCAAGATATTAATTGGAAAAACTCGGGGCATTTGTATAATCAACTTTTGACCCATTTTCAACATATCTTCTATCTGGACGGTCAGCTGGTACCTGTGTTCTTCAACGCAACAGTGCATGTTCAACATCACACTCTCAGTCACTTACTCTACACATTTGTAATTATCCACCACCAAAACAAGAATCCCTGAATTGCTGACATACTCGGTTAGCAGAGTAGACCATCTTTGCCAAAAGTATTATATGTACTGTCTTTATGAATCGACGTTTGCTCCTTTGCGGGTTTTTACTGCGAAGGTAAACCGCAAATGCTAATCAGTATGTCGCACATTGGGTAATGAAGCGCTTTTTGGTAGGAAAACTCATCCTGGTACAGACGATAGTATTGTATATTTAGTGGGATGGTTCCGGGGTTAGCATTCGGGAGGTCGTAGGTTAAATTCCTGTGGTCTGTACCAGAATTTCCATCGATACCCTGTATAAAAAATTCCATTCTTGAAATTATTAAAGTACTTGTGCACGATCAATAAGCGTTTTATATAATCACCTTCCACGATGGTCAGCCGATATTTTTCATGCGAATCAAGCAAAAGTCTGTAAAGGGCGTATAGTGCTTTGTAATTCTGTTTAGATCCACAAATAAATACCCGCAAATATACTCTCGAAGGCTTGCAAGTTTTCTTCCATAAAATATTTCGAAACATGTTCACATCCATTGTATTTGTTTCCGCGTGGGCTAGAAAACTTAAAAATTATAAAACTTTTATTTATGAATGGGCGACCTAATTTTTTTCTGCATAATAACACGAATTTAAATTTTACACAAGCTGAAGATGAAATTTGAAACTTAAACTCTCAACAAATAAGATTCAGTTGAGGTTATTAAGACAATGAAGGTTCAGCGGAATGTGCCTGCATGTATAGATGTGCAAGGTCTTCAGGTTGTTAGATGCATACGTAAGAGCTTGCAAAATCTATACAGTTTTCGGCAATTTTGAGAGTTCTACATTACCCACAGGATAAGGAAGTTTTAGTCAGAACCACGCCAGAAAAATTTACGCGGGTCTAATTTTCTCAATTAATGGCAATTAAAGATAAAGATAACTCATAAAGTAATAAAACAATATTTTGGCCGAAACTGAAGTATTTAATTACTGAGTGCGAGATTTGCCGACCCTCGTAGCCACGGTTGTTGGAGCGTATGTCTCTAGCGTTCCACCGCGTAGAGGGTCGCGAGTTCGAGACCCGCCTTGGGCATGGGTGTTTATGTGTATAGTATATATGTGTAAAACTAAAGAAACCAGATAGTAAAATAAACTGAAACAATAAAAAACGTTTAAATAAGGAAAAAGATAAGAAAAAGAAAGAGTCTGCGGTCTTCACAGCGTCATGCATATTTTCCAAAGAATAGACATCTAAAGGAAGGTGATAAATACCGACCGATATTAACTTTAGTGCAGAAGAAATCACATGCATTCTGAACAATCTTAGTCGATCAAAAATGCATTTTGTCTCTTTTCCAACGACAAGGAAAACTTTTAGACAAAGGAAGCACCACGCCATAATTTGCAGTAAGAGAAAATAGAAGACACTTCAATATTTACCCCGGCACAAAGTCAAATGTTGGAACTGTTAGAGAAAAACAAACGAGCGTTTTCTGAATCTCCCGGTATTTGTATTGCTTACACTCATTCCCTTACTGTACATAGTCCGTCTCTATTCAAATTTAAGATGAGAACTTTACCTGTCTCCCTCCAAGCCGGAGCAGAAAGCGCCACACACACAAAATGATGGAGGAAAAGATTTCTCCGGACCCTAAGTAATGACCTCTGTTGGATAGTTGAGTCAGTTTGCTGAAAATAATAGTTGATGCCGGAGGAGTAAATGAACCTACGTTGCCCGACCACCTCAGACCCGAATCCATAGAGGACTTATTTTCATGAGTAAACATAGGAATATGTTCTTCGTGATTGGTACAGTATCGTCATATTGGTAGAAACAGTAGCCAAATAGATAGGGACTGTTCTTCCATCAATTTTTGAGGCCACGACCTGCGCTTCACTAGGGTCTCCTTTGTACTTTAGACCTCAGGAGCCGCTTTATTGAGAGCGAACTACTACACCATCTAAGGCAACACCGTCATCAATTACGCATACCAATAAATCGATGATTTTATTTTTTTAAAGTGATACATTTGAAGATCACTCCTACACTTACACAACATAAGTTAGAAAATAATGAAATGCTTGCGCATATACATAAATGAAAACCCCCTAATATGAAAAGCGAAATTCCTCGGACACATTATTTCTTTTCTGGTGTTTGATCGCGGGCCGCCTTCTGTGGTCAGGGAACAAGGCACGCTGCCTTAGACCGCTACACCACGGTGCAGGACGGGCGCCTTGGATTAGTTATACATAATGCAACCTGGGAGACGATAGCGTTTTGTTATGTTGGAACTAGAAATTTTCTACCAGAGACAGTTGACACTGTAACACGATATTCTTTCTACTGTCTAAGTGAGAAATCTAACTTCTTTTCTGGTGGTCGAACAAGGGCCGCTTTCCGTGCACAGAGAACAAGACATGCTGCCTCAGACCGCTACGAGACGGCGCAGGACAGTGGACTTGGATTAGTTTCTTCTAAACGGCCCTCTGGGAGAAGATAGTGTTATATTAGGTTGCAACGACCATGGTGGACGAAGAAGCTTACGACCTGAAACAGTTGACTGTGTAATACGATAGTGTTTCTTCTGTCTAGGTGAGAAATCAAGCTTCTATTCCGGAGATCGAACCCGGGCCGCATCCCGTGGCCAGGGAACAAGACAAGCTGCCTTAGACTGCTACGCCACGGCACAGGTCGGGCGAATTGGATTAGTGTTTCCAGAACTACTCCCTGGCAGATGATAGTGCTTTGTTACGTTGGAACGACCTTTGTAGGCGAGGAAGCTAACTACCATAGACAGTTGACTGTGTAATACGATTATGTTTCTTTTGTCTAAGTGAGCAATAAGTACCTTTCCCGGAGATCAAACCCGGGCCGCATTCCGTGGCCAGGGAACAAAGCATGCTGTCTTAGACCGCTACGCCACGGCGGGAGACGAGCGACCTGGATTAGTTTTGCAATACTGCTCCCTGGGAGACGATAGGCTTTTGTTATGTTGGAACGACCTCTGTGGGCGTTAAAGCTAACTATCTGAGACAGTTGACTGTGTAACCCTGATTGTGTATCTTCAGTCTTAGTGAGAAATCTAAATTCTTTTCTGGAGTTTGATCGCGGGCCGCTTTCTGTGGTCATGGAACAAGACACGCTGCCTTAGACCGCTACACCACGGGGCAGGACAGGTGCCTTAGATTTGTTATTCATAATGCTCCCTGGGAGACGATAGCGTTTTGTTATGTTGGAACTAGAAATATACTACCAGAGACAGTTGACAGTTTAATACGATTGTGTTTCTTCTGACTAAGTGAGAAATCAAATTCTTTTCCGGAGATCGAAACCGGGGCGCTTCCGTGCACAGGGAAGAAGGCATGCTGCCTTAGACCGCTATGCCACGGCGCAGGACAGTTGACTTGGATTAGTTTCTACAAAACGGCCCTTTGGGAGAAGATAGTGTACTGTTATGTTGAAACGACCGTTGTGGGCGAAGAAGCTTACTACCTGAAAGTTGACTGTGTAATAGGATAGTGTTCCTTCTGTCTAATTGAGAAATCAAACTGCTTTTCCGGAGATCGAACCCGGGGCGCTTTCCGTTGCCTGGTAGCGAGGCATGCTGCGTTAGGCCTCCTCGCCTCGGCGTAGGACGGGAACTTTGGTTTAGTTTTTAAAACTGCACCGAGGTAGACGATTGTGTTTTGTTCTGTTGGAACAGCAAGCTAACAGTAACAGTTGGCGAAACACGATTGTATTTCTTCTGTCTAAGTTGAGTCCAGAGGTTCTACTCCCATTAGCCTTGAACCCGTGGGAACAAGACCCGGTCCTCTTTCAACCAGGGAGTTGTCCGAGCTGTCCCTTAAAGGGCGCCCGGCATCCTCCGTGGGGCTTTCCATTAGGGCAAGATCTAGTTTCCTAACAAGCCCCCCCCCCATCTGGTCCTAGGGACACAAGACGGGACGGAAGTGGATACGCCACTTACGCGCGTCAACACTCAAGGTGAAGACTACCGATATGACCTCGGTGGGGCCGCCTGGTGATCTAGCACACCTTCTACTAGCTAAGCAGGCTAGTACCCGGAAACTTAATGGCTTCCCTCAACCCCGTCCAAAGACGTACCGAATCTCCCACGGGTATCGGGAACACACTGCCCCCTCGAGACCATCCCAATCCGAACAACTCCCAAAGGAGGGGCTCGGCTGTTCGGCCCGAGGTTCCTCTAGTAACGTCAGAGGTACCACGAGTGCTAAGGGTCCGCAGCGCCCGCACTTTGGCTTCTGTCTAAGTGAGAAATCTAACTTCTTTTCTGGAGATCGAACCATGACCGCTTTCCTTGGCAAGGGAACAAGGTATTCTGCCTTAGACCGCTACGCCAGAGCGCGGGACGGGAGTGTTGGTTACTCTTTTTAAAATACTGCCTGGGAGTCGATAGTGTTTTGTTATGTTGGAACTAGAAATATACTACCAGAGACAGTTGACTGTGTAACACGTTATTGATTCTACTGTCTAAGTGAGAAATCTAACTTCTTCTTTGGATACCGAACCTGGGAGCTTTACGTAGCAAGGGAACAAAGCATGATGCCTTAGACGGCTATGCTATGGCGCAGGACGGGTAGCTTGGAATAGTTTCTTGAAAACGGCCCCCTGGGATGCGATAGTGTTTTGTTATGTTGGAATGACCTTTGTGGGTTAAGAAGATTTCTACCTGAAACAAATGACTGTGTAATACGATTGTGTTTCTTCTGTCTAAGTGAGAAATAAAATTTCTTTCCCGATATATCGAAACCAGGCCACTTTCAGCAAACAGGTTGAAGCTGATATTACATATATGGATGTATGAGACAAACATGGCCATTTGTAATTTATTGTAAGTTAATAACCAAGCAGGCCATGTAGATGATGCAACGAATGCTTTGGTTTATTGGAATTCCAAGTCGTGATGTCGGATCAATCAAAATTGAATATTACAGTAACTTAGCAACAAAACAAAGTAAAGAACCAATGATTTTATTCCTAATTTTTTTTTCTGGCTTGGACTCTTGAAGAGAGTAGACGCTTCTCGATGAAAAGGCTTCTTGCAACATTGAGAAGTGATTGGAGTTTACCATTTATAAACGTTTATCAAAAGTTTTGAATATACAACGAAAATGCGACGCGACAATAATTAACTTCAATAAAAAGTCGTTGCATCATTAATCAATAAAAAGGAGACAGTTAATATAATGTAAAAAGTCGCGGATGTAAAACCCATAAAGACGATCGAGAGAAATAAAAAGAAGAGAAAAGTGTAATGGTATTATTAATCATTTATTTCAAGATTACACAAAAAGTAAAGTCCTTTTTGTATCCATACCACGCCTTAGGTAATTTCAAGTCTCATCGCTCACCGAAGCTGCCGGAGAGAAGATTAAAAGGAATCTTCGAGAACATCTCCTTCATGGCTTTTAGATGAAAGGTTCATCACTCCCACATCAAGGTAAGGATTGGCTAGCCACGCCGAGGGAAGCGAGAAACCTCTCGCACTTGTGGGGCGTAGACCTCACGACGGTGCGAGTCCTCCTTCAGGTATGCTTACCGCATGGTGTGGCAAAAAACTAACCATCACCCGGAAGAACCGCTCCAAATATGGCGACCATGGCGGGACTCGAATAGATCAAAAGGGAGAGTGGAAAGAAGAAAATCCCAGGAAGTGTAGGGTACATGTGCGTATGTTAAAAAGAAGAGTGAAGACTACAAATTCCAAGTTAGAGTGTTAGAAAAACAATGTATTAATTTTTTACTAAGTATATGTTGCTAAGAAATCAGAAGATAGAAAAATGAAGAGTAGAAAGGAAGTAGATTAGGGTAGGGATGTAGAGGAAGAGGTCGAAAAGCAAAGTACGAGGAAGTAGGGAAAATTAAAGATAATGAGATTACGCTGGATAGGTTAGCGAAAATGATGATAAATATGAATATTAATATGGAGGCTAATATGAAAAATTTAAGACAAGATATGGGTAATATGGAGGCTAATTTGAATACGAACACAAGTGATTTAAAGTCAGGGTTGGAAGCTAGTTTAAAGGATTTAAAATCAGAGTTGGGTGATGTAAAATCAAGTTTGGAAAACAATTTGGAAACTAGTTTAAATGATTTAAAATCAAAGTTAGTGAAAATTGAACAAAATATAAATGAATTGAGAGTAGAATTAGCTCAGAATAAAGACAATATTAAAGATTTGAAACTAAGTATGTGCAATTTATATGTTAGTGTAAGACAGGAATTGGCGCAAAATGTACGCAATTTAGAGGTTAGTTTGTCACAAAAGTTAAAACAGGAATTGATAGGTTCTGAGCTAGCTCAAGAAGTGAGAGAAAGTGGAAAAGTATGCAGGGAAAATATGGAAAGATTTGAGGTTGAGGTTAAGGAATTAAAAGAGATGATTCAGGAAACTAGGTTATGTCAGGAAAATGTAAAACAGGAAATCAAGTTAGAAGTGAACAAAGTTTTATATGTATTTATGAAAAAGCAAACCGAGGTAGTAGAAAAACAAAAAGATGAGTTTGAGGAAAAATTAGATCAAAGAATTGTTATAGTTAGGACTGAGATGCAATTACAACATAACGAGGTAAAATCTCACCAAGAAGAAATTAAGTTAATCCTTGGTGAAATAAGTAAATCAAAAGATGAGACAATTAGTCAGATTCAAGAAATTAAAGGTAATCTTGAAATAGAAAAGGATAATGTAAATAAATTGACACAGGTTGTAATTGGATTGCAGGCAAATAAGTTAAGTAATGTGAAAGATTTGTCTAGAATTGAAAATGTTAATAATAATTACCATACTGGTAATATAAACACTAATCCAAATCCTTGTGATGCTATAACCGAATGTAGTGATCTAGTAAGTCCAGAAAATGAAGTATAATGCAATAGGAAGAATTAAAACATACACTCACACACACATACATACACACACACACACACACACACACACACACACACACACACACACACATTTTCATACTCAGGGTCATAATGAATGTGTTAATTGTTCCCTTAATGGTATCAGTCCACCATGTTTTGATGAAGAGTCCGGTGATAATCACAAGGTTTTCCTAAAAGAACTGGAAGAGTATTTCCGCATAAAACGAATTCCTAATGAATTTAGAATGATGATAGTAAAAAGATGTTTGAAAAAGAATGCATTAGAATGGCTTAGGTTAACCTTAACTTCACATGAAACGTATAACACATTTAGGACTTTGTTTTTAAACAGATTTTGGGGAACAGAAAGACAAAACAGAGTAAAAATTGAGTTGGCTGCAGGAAAATATGAGGCAAAGAAAGGGATCTCAATGACTGAATATTTTCTAAAATTGGCGATTAAGAGTAAATTAGTGAATCCTAAAATGTCTGAAATGGATATAGTAAATGCTTTGATCAGACATTATCCTCCACACATTAGGAATCACTTAATTGTGGCAAGACCTGTAGATTTTTCTGATGTGATTGAGTTGCTTTCTTCATTTGTAGTATATAATACAAATCAAAATTCAAACACTAACACAACAGAAATTCATGGCTCATATGTAATTAATAGGTTAGCTGATCAACCAAATGAAAGAGTAAATTCTGGTTGAGGTCAAAATCTTGAGAATCTTCGAAATTTCAGGGGCGAGGCACAAAATCATGGAAATTCACGGGAAGAAAGAGACAATAGTTTTAGACGTAGGTATGGAACCGTTATGCCTCGTGGAAACAGGAGCGTACCATCATTTGGGAGGTACCGGAATCAAAATTCTAACACACAAAGAATCGATCGAGAGGGTCAGATCAATCTCATAAGATTTTACAGAAATTACCGGGAACGTAGCAGAAATTTAAATTTAGGCGTGACATTTCACAAGACCACTCTGTAGGTAATACCTCAACTCAAAGTTTGCCTGAAAATGTGAGAGAAGAATCAGAAAACCGACAAATTAACTCAACAAATTCACGAGATACAGTGATACCAACTTAAGAACTAACACAAATGTTCAAAATTCTCTTCCGGAAAACTAATCCCGTCGTCATTTTGTGCTCTGGAAGGTGATGGGAAAACTGTAACACAGAGCGAAAGTAGAATTAACAGTGGGAATACCTTGAACAATGGTGTAGTATCAAACCCAGAGAAAACCGAATTAGTAAACCCTCCCCAAATAGTCAATCAAGTATGGGAAAAAACAATACATGTATTAATAGACACTGGGGCAAGCTCTTCGGTAATTAGAGAATAATTCTTTAAAACATTGATAGCTAATTATCGAGTTGAACATCTAAGTGTGTGTAATGTATACTGTAGCACAGCTATAGGAAAAAGAGAAGATCGCGTTAGACATCAGGCATTGATTGAAGCAAGAGTTAAGGGAAAGAATTTAAATTTCATTGCATTAGTAATACCTAACAGCTAGAGAGATCATTATCAGAAGCGATTTGTTGTATAGTTGGCAAAGCGTAATCGACTTTGATAAACATGAGATCAGGATTAAAGTGGACAGTAATATTTTAGATATTAAACTGTTAGAAGATATAAGTATAAGAGAGGAGGAGAAAGATGATTTAAATAATGAGAGATTCTTCGTCGAAAATATATATTTGCAAGAAAATGATGCTACGTATGATGGTACAGATAATTATGATGATACGTGGTATAATGTTAAAGAAAACATGTCCCAGAACATCGATCCTGATAATAATCATTGTCAGTTGTATGGCTTGCAACTAAACGATAGTAAGATTACAGATAAACAGCAGGAGGAAAGCAAATTCATTGAAAATCTGAAAGTTAGAGACTACTAATAAACTAAATGGAGCACAAAAAGAGCAATTAAAGAAGTGTATCCTTAAAAATCGCGAAGCATTTAGTTCGAATCCTCGGCTCTGCAACAAGTATACACATAAGTCCAAAGTTAAAGACGTTGCCCCATATACTCATAAAAGTAGACCCGTTCCGATGTCAATACGTCAACAGGCTACAGACGTCATTAATAAAATGTTGGAGGATGGAATTATTGAAGTGTCTGATTCCCCATACATACATCCACTATGCTGTGTTCATAAACCTGATGGATCAATAAAGATGACTATTGATGCCCGGAAAATAAATGCCCTCACACAACCCGATCATTTTAGACCTCTGGGAATAGATGAATTATTTTCAAAACTGGGGCGTGGCCGATATTTTTCAAAAATGGATTTGGTTTCATCTTATTGGCAAATTCCATTAGACGAATCGGTTAGGAAGTACACAGGTTTTAATTTTGGAGGTAAAATATATCAATTTAAGACTTGCAGTTTTGGGTTATCTACCAGTGGTAGCGCCTTCCTTCGTGCACTATACCATATTTTTTGGTGATTCTATAGAAGATTTTGCATTGCAATATATTGATGATTTTTTTATTTATGATAAAGATTTTGATATGCACATTGAGCATCTGAATTATATTTTTTCCAAATTTAGGGAGAGTGGAATGACAATAAACTTGGCTAAATCACATTTTCTGGTCAAGGAAATTGAGTTCTTATGTTATATAATTTCTGAAAAAGGAATGGCACCAAATCCTAATCGAATTAAAGATATTGAAAAGATTCCTCCACCTAAGAACACGAAATAGTTAAAAAGGTTCCTAGGCATCCTACAATATCAAAGCAAATTTGTTATAAATTATGCAAAAGAACTAGATCCTTTAAGGGAATTGTTAAAGAAAAATACTGTTTGGAAATGGTCAGATGAGCAACAGATGGCTTTCCAAAGAATAAAAGATTTATTTAAAAACACCATCCTCTTGGAAATACCAATTCAAAATCACTCATTTAATATATATACAAATTCTAGTATTCACGCATATGCGGCAGTATTGACACAAACTGAGCATGAAGGAAATAGCCATGTGATTGCCACTGACTGCATCGAGAACATTAAGTAAGGTTGAATCGAATGCACGCATACAGAATTGGAAATTGGCGCTATTTACTTTGCTTTACAAAAGTTCGACAATATGTATATAACACTAAAATTATAGTACATAGCGACCACATAAGTTTGTCATTCATAAAGAAATGCAAACTAACCAGTTCCAGGATATCTCGATACATACACGAGATTACTTCGTACGATATCGAGATACGTCACATTCCAGGGAAAGATAATATTTTTAGTGATTTGTTATCCGGACAGAAGATCGGACATGAAATCCCTGAGACGCTCTCCCATCCACATCTAGAAATAAAAATATAAAAAATGGAATTCCATTGGAATAAAAATTTGGAGAAAAAGTTTAATAACATTGCTGAAATTCAAAGCAATGATACCTCATTAGGTCCGCTGCTATGAGTTGTCCCTGAAATAGAAAATGCAACAAATAGTATTGTTGCTAAGAAAGATGGAGTATTATACAAATTCCATGGAGGTGTGCCAAAAAAATGGAAAATTATGGTGCCAAAGATTCTCGAAGATGAGATAATAATGTCCTTTCATGAATATTTGGCACATATAGGAAGTGAAAAAACTTCTTTAGCCATACAAGATAGGGTATACATCAAACATTTGGGCAGGAAAGTACGAAAATTCATATCATCCTGTGTCTTATGTCAAAAAGCAAAGCCTCTGAATGTGAAATACGATTATGAGCCCCAGGTAATCGTAAGGGAGAAGAAAAATGATTTCGTAGCAATTGATGCTCATGGAGAAATGGCCGCAAGTCAGTACAATTATAAATACATTTTTGTAATGCTCGATATATTCACAAAATTTATGAAAATATATCCTGTAAGGAATATAAAGAGTGTATCTAAAATAATTAAGGATTGGATTCCAAAATTTGGAAATAATAAAATCAATTATCTGCGACAACGCTATCGTACACTGGAGCAAATTGTTTACTTCTGCGCTCAGAATTCAAAATATTAAATTGTACAATTCTTCCGCCTATTTCCCACAAGGAAACCCCTGTGAAAGGATATTAAGAGATATATATTCTATTTTCGTATATTATGCTACTCCCGTCAACAAAGTTGGTTTAAATATTGTGAAATAATAGAAAACGTTATAAATCACAGTCCAAATACCACCACAAAATTCACCCCCTAAACCTTTAGTAATAAAATTCCCCACCACTGTTGAACCATCCAATATACAACTTTCGGGAGAGGAAAAGATGGTAATTGCCTACCAAAGATTGGTAGATAAAGCAAATAAAAGACGCCAGAAAATTAAGAGAGGAAAAGCTATGTGGGATCCCCAAATCGGTGACGAGGTTCTGGTACAAACTATCAATCTTTCAGATTCAAATAGAAAAATTTACTGGAGAATGAATCTGATTTACAAAGGATCATATAAAATTGTGGAAAATTTCGGAGAGCACACTTATGAAATTGCATCAGAAATTGGGAAAGTAACTGGGAGATACCAAGAATCTTTATTGAAACCATTCAGGAGACCAGACACGCATTACACTGCAAAATGTTATAGATTAATAATAAAATTATGTATAATTAGAGTTAAAGACTGAATTTATAGATCACTGATATATATATATATATATATATATATATATATATATATATATATTTGTTGGTCCTTATGATGTCAAATCAACTTATTTTTGTTTTAATGTTGTATTAATGGTATCTATGTGTTGTATTCTTAACTGTAATCTTCTTTAGTGAAATGTTAATTTGTATTGACAAGCTATTTTGTTCACAAGTTTTTAAGAAAAAAATGTTTGTAATTCAGGGGCAACATCCAGAATTACTAAAAAAAGTATAAATAAGATTGTTTTATATGAAATTATTTTATAAATTCTTGGTGATGGCATTCCCCTGGGATGCGATAGTGTTTTGTTATGTTGGAACAACCTTTGTGGACTAAGAACATTACTACCTGAAACAAATGACTGTGTAATACGATTATGTTTCTTCTGTCTAAGTGAGAAATAAAATTTCTTTTCCTATATATATATAATATAACCAGGCCGCTTTCAGCAAACAGGTTGAAGCTGATATTACATATATGGATGTATGAGAGAAACATGGCCATTTGTAATTTATTTTAAGTTAATAACCAAGCAGGCCATGTAGATGATGCAACAAATGCTTTGGTTTATTGGAATTCCAAGTTGTGATATAGGATCAATCAAAATTGAATATTTCAGTAACTTAGCAGCAAAACAAAGTAAAGAACCAATGATTTTATTCCTAATTTATTTTCTGCCTTGGACTCTTGAAGAGAGTAGACACTTCTCGATGAAAAGGCTTCTTGAAACTTTGAGAAGTGATTGGAGTTTACCATTTATAAACGTTTATCAAAAGTTTTGAATATACAACGAAAATGCTACGCGACAATAATTAACTTCAATAAAAAGCCGTTGCATCATTAATAAATAAAAAGGAGAAAGTTAATATAATATAATGTAAAATGTCGCAAATGTAAAAACCATAAAGATGATCGAGAGAAATAAAAAGAAGAGAACAGTGCAATGGTATTGTTAATCATTTATTTCAAGATTACACAAAAAGTAAAGTCCTTTTGTATCGTCTCATCGCTCACCGAAGCTGCCGGAGAGAAGATTATTAGGAATCTTCGAGAACATCTCCTTCATGGCTTTTAGACGAAATGTTCATCGCTCCCACATCAAGGTAAGGAGTGGCTACAACGCCAATCGCCACACCGAGGGAAGCGAGGAACCTCTCGCACGTGTGGGGCGTAGACCTCACGACGGGGCGAATCCTCCTTCAGGTATGCTACCGCATGGTGTGGCATAGAACTAACCATCACCCGGTAGAACCGCTCCAAGGGAAAAAAGAATGCTGCCTTAAACAGCTACGCCACGGCGCAGGAAGGGAAACTTGGATTAGTTTATCAAAATGTTCATTGGGTGACGACTGTGTTTTGTTAAGTTGGAACCAGAAATACACTACAAGAGACAGTTGACTGTGTAACACGATATTGTTTCTTCTGACTAAGTGAGAAATCAATCTTCTTTTCCGGAGATCCACACCATTCCGCATTCCGTGCACAGGGAACATGGCATGCTGCCTTAGACCGCTACGTCACGGCGCAGGACGGTTGACTTGGATTAGTTCCTTCAAAACGACCCCAGGGAGAAGATAAGTCTTCTATTGTGTTGGAACGACCCTTGTGGGCGAAGATGCCTGCTACCTGAAACAGTTGACTGTGTAATACCATTGTGTTTCTTCTGTCTAATTGAGAAATCGAATTTCTTTTCGCAGATCGAACCCGGGCCGCTTTCCGTGGCCAGGGAACAAGGCTTGCTGCGCTAGACGGCTACGCCACGGCGTAGGACAGACGACTTGGATTAGTTTCCCAAAAGTGCTCCCTGGGTAACGATAGTGTTTTGTTATGATGGAAGGACCTTTTTGCTAAGGACGCTAATTACCTTAGACAGCTGTCTGTGTAAATCGAATGTGTTTCCTCTAAGTGAGAAAGCGATCCTTTTTTTTTTTTTTTTTGAGATCGAACCCGGGCCGCTTTCCGTTGCTTGGGAACAAGGCATGCTGCGTTAGACCGCTCCGCTACGGCGCAGAACGGTTGACTAGGATTTCTTTCTTCAAAACGGCAACCTGGGAGGTGATAGTGTGCTGTTGTGTTGGTACAACTTTTGTGGGGGAAGAAAATTACTACCTGAAGCAGTTGACTGTATAATACGATTGTGTTTCTTCTGTCTAATTGAGAAATCACACTTCTTTTCCGGAGATCGAAACCGGGGTGCTTTCCGTGGCCAGGTAACCAGACATGCTCCTTGAAATCTGCACCCTGTTAGACGATAGTGTTTTGTTGTGTTTGAATGAGAAGCTACCTACCAGAGGCAGTTGACCGTGTAACATGATTGTGTTTCTTCTGTCTATGTGAGAAATGTAACTTTTTTTCTCCGAAGATCGAACCCTGGTTGCTTTCCGTGTCAAGCGGGCTAGGCATGTTGCCTTAGGCTATATCGCCACAGCGCGGGAAGGGCGACTTGAAATTGTTTGTCAAAATGCTCCTTGGGAGACGATAGTGTTTTGTTATCTTAGAACGATCTTTGTGGGCGAAGAAGCTTACTACCTGAAACAGTTGACGGTGTAATACGATAGTGTTTCTTCTGTCTAAGTGAAAAATCACACCTCCTTCCCGAAGATCGACACCGGGTCGCAATCCTTGCACAGGGAACAAGGCATGATGCCTTAGACAGCTACGCCATTGCGCAGGACTGTTGTTTTGGATTTTTGTTCAAAATGGCCCCCAGGTAGGAGATAGTGTTCTGTTATGTTGGAATGACCTTTGTGGGTTAAGAAGATTTCTACCTGAAACAAATGACTGTGTAATACGATTGTGTTTCTTCTGTCTAAGTGAGAAATAAAATTTCTTTCCCGATATATCGAAACCAGGCCACTTTCAGCAAACAGGTTGAAGCTGATATTACATATATGGATGTATGAGACAAACATGGCCATTTGTAATTTATTGTAAGTTAATAACCAAGCAGGCCATGTAGATGATGCAACGAATGCTTTGGTTTATTGGAATTCCAAGTCGTGATGTCGGATCAATCAAAATTGAATATTACAGTAACTTAGCAACAAAACAAAGTAAAGAACCAATGATTTTATTCCTAATTTTTTTTTCTGGCTTGGACTCTTGAAGAGAGTAGACGCTTCTCGATGAAAAGGCTTCTTGCAACATTGAGAAGTGATTGGAGTTTACCATTTATAAACGTTTATCAAAAGTTTTGAATATACAACGAAAATGCGACGCGACAATAATTAACTTCAATAAAAAGTCGTTGCATCATTAATCAATAAAAAGGAGACAGTTAATATAATGTAAAAAGTCGCGGATGTAAAACCCATAAAGACGATCGAGAGAAATAAAAAGAAGAGAAAAGTGTAATGGTATTATTAATCATTTATTTCAAGATTACACAAAAAGTAAAGTCCTTTTTGTATCCATACCACGCCTTAGGTAATTTCAAGTCTCATCGCTCACCGAAGCTGCCGGAGAGAAGATTAAAAGGAATCTTCGAGAACATCTCCTTCATGGCTTTTAGATGAAAGGTTCATCACTCCCACATCAAGGTAAGGATTGGCTAGCCACGCCGAGGGAAGCGAGAAACCTCTCGCACTTGTGGGGCGTAGACCTCACGACGGTGCGAGTCCTCCTTCAGGTATGCTTACCGCATGGTGTGGCAAAAAACTAACCATCACCCGGAAGAACCGCTCCAAATATGGCGACCATGGCGGGACTCGAATAGATCAAAAGGGAGAGTGGAAAGAAGAAAATCCCAGGAAGTGTAGGGTACATGTGCGTATGTTAAAAAGAAGAGTGAAGACTACAAATTCCAAGTTAGAGTGTTAGAAAAACAATGTATTAATTTTTTACTAAGTATATGTTGCTAAGAAATCAGAAGATAGAAAAATGAAGAGTAGAAAGGAAGTAGATTAGGGTAGGGATGTAGAGGAAGAGGTCGAAAAGCAAAGTACGAGGAAGTAGGGAAAATTAAAGATAATGAGATTACGCTGGATAGGTTAGCGAAAATGATGATAAATATGAATATTAATATGGAGGCTAATATGAAAAATTTAAGACAAGATATGGGTAATATGGAGGCTAATTTGAATACGAACACAAGTGATTTAAAGTCAGGGTTGGAAGCTAGTTTAAAGGATTTAAAATCAGAGTTGGGTGATGTAAAATCAAGTTTGGAAAACAATTTGGAAACTAGTTTAAATGATTTAAAATCAAAGTTAGTGAAAATTGAACAAAATATAAATGAATTGAGAGTAGAATTAGCTCAGAATAAAGACAATATTAAAGATTTGAAACTAAGTATGTGCAATTTATATGTTAGTGTAAGACAGGAATTGGCGCAAAATGTACGCAATTTAGAGGTTAGTTTGTCACAAAAGTTAAAACAGGAATTGATAGGTTCTGAGCTAGCTCAAGAAGTGAGAGAAAGTGGAAAAGTATGCAGGGAAAATATGGAAAGATTTGAGGTTGAGGTTAAGGAATTAAAAGAGATGATTCAGGAAACTAGGTTATGTCAGGAAAATGTAAAACAGGAAATCAAGTTAGAAGTGAACAAAGTTTTATATGTATTTATGAAAAAGCAAACCGAGGTAGTAGAAAAACAAAAAGATGAGTTTGAGGAAAAATTAGATCAAAGAATTGTTATAGTTAGGACTGAGATGCAATTACAACATAACGAGGTAAAATCTCACCAAGAAGAAATTAAGTTAATCCTTGGTGAAATAAGTAAATCAAAAGATGAGACAATTAGTCAGATTCAAGAAATTAAAGGTAATCTTGAAATAGAAAAGGATAATGTAAATAAATTGACACAGGTTGTAATTGGATTGCAGGCAAATAAGTTAAGTAATGTGAAAGATTTGTCTAGAATTGAAAATGTTAATAATAATTACCATACTGGTAATATAAACACTAATCCAAATCCTTGTGATGCTATAACCGAATGTAGTGATCTAGTAAGTCCAGAAAATGAAGTATAATGCAATAGGAAGAATTAAAACATACACTCACACACACATACATACACACACACACACACACACACACACACACACACACACACATTTTCATACTCAGGGTCATAATGAATGTGTTAATTGTTCCCTTAATGGTATCAGTCCACCATGTTTTGATGAAGAGTCCGGTGATAATCACAAGGTTTTCCTAAAAGAACTGGAAGAGTATTTCCGCATAAAACGAATTCCTAATGAATTTAGAATGATGATAGTAAAAAGATGTTTGAAAAAGAATGCATTAGAATGGCTTAGGTTAACCTTAACTTCACATGAAACGTATAACACATTTAGGACTTTGTTTTTAAACAGATTTTGGGGAACAGAAAGACAAAACAGAGTAAAAATTGAGTTGGCTGCAGGAAAATATGAGGCAAAGAAAGGGATCTCAATGACTGAATATTTTCTAAAATTGGCGATTAAGAGTAAATTAGTGAATCCTAAAATGTCTGAAATGGATATAGTAAATGCTTTGATCAGACATTATCCTCCACACATTAGGAATCACTTAATTGTGGCAAGACCTGTAGATTTTTCTGATGTGATTGAGTTGCTTTCTTCATTTGTAGTATATAATACAAATCAAAATTCAAACACTAACACAACAGAAATTCATGGCTCATATGTAATTAATAGGTTAGCTGATCAACCAAATGAAAGAGTAAATTCTGGTTGAGGTCAAAATCTTGAGAATCTTCGAAATTTCAGGGGCGAGGCACAAAATCATGGAAATTCACGGGAAGAAAGAGACAATAGTTTTAGACGTAGGTATGGAACCGTTATGCCTCGTGGAAACAGGAGCGTACCATCATTTGGGAGGTACCGGAATCAAAATTCTAACACACAAAGAATCGATCGAGAGGGTCAGATCAATCTCATAAGATTTTACAGAAATTACCGGGAACGTAGCAGAAATTTAAATTTAGGCGTGACATTTCACAAGACCACTCTGTAGGTAATACCTCAACTCAAAGTTTGCCTGAAAATGTGAGAGAAGAATCAGAAAACCGACAAATTAACTCAACAAATTCACGAGATACAGTGATACCAACTTAAGAACTAACACAAATGTTCAAAATTCTCTTCCGGAAAACTAATCCCGTCGTCATTTTGTGCTCTGGAAGGTGATGGGAAAACTGTAACACAGAGCGAAAGTAGAATTAACAGTGGGAATACCTTGAACAATGGTGTAGTATCAAACCCAGAGAAAACCGAATTAGTAAACCCTCCCCAAATAGTCAATCAAGTATGGGAAAAAACAATACATGTATTAATAGACACTGGGGCAAGCTCTTCGGTAATTAGAGAATAATTCTTTAAAACATTGATAGCTAATTATCGAGTTGAACATCTAAGTGTGTGTAATGTATACTGTAGCACAGCTATAGGAAAAAGAGAAGATCGCGTTAGACATCAGGCATTGATTGAAGCAAGAGTTAAGGGAAAGAATTTAAATTTCATTGCATTAGTAATACCTAACAGCTAGAGAGATCATTATCAGAAGCGATTTGTTGTATAGTTGGCAAAGCGTAATCGACTTTGATAAACATGAGATCAGGATTAAAGTGGACAGTAATATTTTAGATATTAAACTGTTAGAAGATATAAGTATAAGAGAGGAGGAGAAAGATGATTTAAATAATGAGAGATTCTTCGTCGAAAATATATATTTGCAAGAAAATGATGCTACGTATGATGGTACAGATAATTATGATGATACGTGGTATAATGTTAAAGAAAACATGTCCCAGAACATCGATCCTGATAATAATCATTGTCAGTTGTATGGCTTGCAACTAAACGATAGTAAGATTACAGATAAACAGCAGGAGGAAAGCAAATTCATTGAAAATCTGAAAGTTAGAGACTACTAATAAACTAAATGGAGCACAAAAAGAGCAATTAAAGAAGTGTATCCTTAAAAATCGCGAAGCATTTAGTTCGAATCCTCGGCTCTGCAACAAGTATACACATAAGTCCAAAGTTAAAGACGTTGCCCCATATACTCATAAAAGTAGACCCGTTCCGATGTCAATACGTCAACAGGCTACAGACGTCATTAATAAAATGTTGGAGGATGGAATTATTGAAGTGTCTGATTCCCCATACATACATCCACTATGCTGTGTTCATAAACCTGATGGATCAATAAAGATGACTATTGATGCCCGGAAAATAAATGCCCTCACACAACCCGATCATTTTAGACCTCTGGGAATAGATGAATTATTTTCAAAACTGGGGCGTGGCCGATATTTTTCAAAAATGGATTTGGTTTCATCTTATTGGCAAATTCCATTAGACGAATCGGTTAGGAAGTACACAGGTTTTAATTTTGGAGGTAAAATATATCAATTTAAGACTTGCAGTTTTGGGTTATCTACCAGTGGTAGCGCCTTCCTTCGTGCACTATACCATATTTTTTGGTGATTCTATAGAAGATTTTGCATTGCAATATATTGATGATTTTTTTATTTATGATAAAGATTTTGATATGCACATTGAGCATCTGAATTATATTTTTTCCAAATTTAGGGAGAGTGGAATGACAATAAACTTGGCTAAATCACATTTTCTGGTCAAGGAAATTGAGTTCTTATGTTATATAATTTCTGAAAAAGGAATGGCACCAAATCCTAATCGAATTAAAGATATTGAAAAGATTCCTCCACCTAAGAACACGAAATAGTTAAAAAGGTTCCTAGGCATCCTACAATATCAAAGCAAATTTGTTATAAATTATGCAAAAGAACTAGATCCTTTAAGGGAATTGTTAAAGAAAAATACTGTTTGGAAATGGTCAGATGAGCAACAGATGGCTTTCCAAAGAATAAAAGATTTATTTAAAAACACCATCCTCTTGGAAATACCAATTCAAAATCACTCATTTAATATATATACAAATTCTAGTATTCACGCATATGCGGCAGTATTGACACAAACTGAGCATGAAGGAAATAGCCATGTGATTGCCACTGACTGCATCGAGAACATTAAGTAAGGTTGAATCGAATGCACGCATACAGAATTGGAAATTGGCGCTATTTACTTTGCTTTACAAAAGTTCGACAATATGTATATAACACTAAAATTATAGTACATAGCGACCACATAAGTTTGTCATTCATAAAGAAATGCAAACTAACCAGTTCCAGGATATCTCGATACATACACGAGATTACTTCGTACGATATCGAGATACGTCACATTCCAGGGAAAGATAATATTTTTAGTGATTTGTTATCCGGACAGAAGATCGGACATGAAATCCCTGAGACGCTCTCCCATCCACATCTAGAAATAAAAATATAAAAAATGGAATTCCATTGGAATAAAAATTTGGAGAAAAAGTTTAATAACATTGCTGAAATTCAAAGCAATGATACCTCATTAGGTCCGCTGCTATGAGTTGTCCCTGAAATAGAAAATGCAACAAATAGTATTGTTGCTAAGAAAGATGGAGTATTATACAAATTCCATGGAGGTGTGCCAAAAAAATGGAAAATTATGGTGCCAAAGATTCTCGAAGATGAGATAATAATGTCCTTTCATGAATATTTGGCACATATAGGAAGTGAAAAAACTTCTTTAGCCATACAAGATAGGGTATACATCAAACATTTGGGCAGGAAAGTACGAAAATTCATATCATCCTGTGTCTTATGTCAAAAAGCAAAGCCTCTGAATGTGAAATACGATTATGAGCCCCAGGTAATCGTAAGGGAGAAGAAAAATGATTTCGTAGCAATTGATGCTCATGGAGAAATGGCCGCAAGTCAGTACAATTATAAATACATTTTTGTAATGCTCGATATATTCACAAAATTTATGAAAATATATCCTGTAAGGAATATAAAGAGTGTATCTAAAATAATTAAGGATTGGATTCCAAAATTTGGAAATAATAAAATCAATTATCTGCGACAACGCTATCGTACACTGGAGCAAATTGTTTACTTCTGCGCTCAGAATTCAAAATATTAAATTGTACAATTCTTCCGCCTATTTCCCACAAGGAAACCCCTGTGAAAGGATATTAAGAGATATATATTCTATTTTCGTATATTATGCTACTCCCGTCAACAAAGTTGGTTTAAATATTGTGAAATAATAGAAAACGTTATAAATCACAGTCCAAATACCACCACAAAATTCACCCCCTAAACCTTTAGTAATAAAATTCCCCACCACTGTTGAACCATCCAATATACAACTTTCGGGAGAGGAAAAGATGGTAATTGCCTACCAAAGATTGGTAGATAAAGCAAATAAAAGACGCCAGAAAATTAAGAGAGGAAAAGCTATGTGGGATCCCCAAATCGGTGACGAGGTTCTGGTACAAACTATCAATCTTTCAGATTCAAATAGAAAAATTTACTGGAGAATGAATCTGATTTACAAAGGATCATATAAAATTGTGGAAAATTTCGGAGAGCACACTTATGAAATTGCATCAGAAATTGGGAAAGTAACTGGGAGATACCAAGAATCTTTATTGAAACCATTCAGGAGACCAGACACGCATTACACTGCAAAATGTTATAGATTAATAATAAAATTATGTATAATTAGAGTTAAAGACTGAATTTATAGATCACTGATATATATATATATATATATATATATATATATATATATATATATATATATATATATATTTGTTGGTCCTTATGATGTCAAATCAACTTATTTTTGTTTTAATGTTGTATTAATGGTATCTATGTGTTGTATTCTTAACTGTAATCTTCTTTAGTGAAATGTTAATTTGTATTGACAAGCTATTTTGTTCACAAGTTTTTAAGAAAAAAATGTTTGTAATTCAGGGGCAACATCCAGAATTACTAAAAAAAGTATAAATAAGATTGTTTTATATGAAATTATTTTATAAATTCTTGGTGATGGCATTCCCCTGGGATGCGATAGTGTTTTGTTATGTTGGAACAACCTTTGTGGACTAAGAACATTACTACCTGAAACAAATGACTGTGTAATACGATTATGTTTCTTCTGTCTAAGTGAGAAATAAAATTTCTTTTCCTATATATATATAATATAACCAGGCCGCTTTCAGCAAACAGGTTGAAGCTGATATTACATATATGGATGTATGAGAGAAACATGGCCATTTGTAATTTATTTTAAGTTAATAACCAAGCAGGCCATGTAGATGATGCAACAAATGCTTTGGTTTATTGGAATTCCAAGTTGTGATATAGGATCAATCAAAATTGAATATTTCAGTAACTTAGCAGCAAAACAAAGTAAAGAACCAATGATTTTATTCCTAATTTATTTTCTGCCTTGGACTCTTGAAGAGAGTAGACACTTCTCGATGAAAAGGCTTCTTGAAACTTTGAGAAGTGATTGGAGTTTACCATTTATAAACGTTTATCAAAAGTTTTGAATATACAACGAAAATGCTACGCGACAATAATTAACTTCAATAAAAAGCCGTTGCATCATTAATAAATAAAAAGGAGAAAGTTAATATAATATAATGTAAAATGTCGCAAATGTAAAAACCATAAAGATGATCGAGAGAAATAAAAAGAAGAGAACAGTGCAATGGTATTGTTAATCATTTATTTCAAGATTACACAAAAAGTAAAGTCCTTTTGTATCGTCTCATCGCTCACCGAAGCTGCCGGAGAGAAGATTATTAGGAATCTTCGAGAACATCTCCTTCATGGCTTTTAGACGAAATGTTCATCGCTCCCACATCAAGGTAAGGAGTGGCTACAACGCCAATCGCCACACCGAGGGAAGCGAGGAACCTCTCGCACGTGTGGGGCGTAGACCTCACGACGGGGCGAATCCTCCTTCAGGTATGCTACCGCATGGTGTGGCATAGAACTAACCATCACCCGGTAGAACCGCTCCAAGGGAAAAAAGAATGCTGCCTTAAACAGCTACGCCACGGCGCAGGAAGGGAAACTTGGATTAGTTTATCAAAATGTTCATTGGGTGACGACTGTGTTTTGTTAAGTTGGAACCAGAAATACACTACAAGAGACAGTTGACTGTGTAACACGATATTGTTTCTTCTGACTAAGTGAGAAATCAATCTTCTTTTCCGGAGATCCACACCATTCCGCATTCCGTGCACAGGGAACATGGCATGCTGCCTTAGACCGCTACGTCACGGCGCAGGACGGTTGACTTGGATTAGTTCCTTCAAAACGACCCCAGGGAGAAGATAAGTCTTCTATTGTGTTGGAACGACCCTTGTGGGCGAAGATGCCTGCTACCTGAAACAGTTGACTGTGTAATACCATTGTGTTTCTTCTGTCTAATTGAGAAATCGAATTTCTTTTCGCAGATCGAACCCGGGCCGCTTTCCGTGGCCAGGGAACAAGGCTTGCTGCGCTAGACGGCTACGCCACGGCGTAGGACAGACGACTTGGATTAGTTTCCCAAAAGTGCTCCCTGGGTAACGATAGTGTTTTGTTATGATGGAAGGACCTTTTTGCTAAGGACGCTAATTACCTTAGACAGCTGTCTGTGTAAATCGAATGTGTTTCCTCTAAGTGAGAAAGCGATCCTTTTTTTTTTTTTTTTTGAGATCGAACCCGGGCCGCTTTCCGTTGCTTGGGAACAAGGCATGCTGCGTTAGACCGCTCCGCTACGGCGCAGAACGGTTGACTAGGATTTCTTTCTTCAAAACGGCAACCTGGGAGGTGATAGTGTGCTGTTGTGTTGGTACAACTTTTGTGGGGGAAGAAAATTACTACCTGAAGCAGTTGACTGTATAATACGATTGTGTTTCTTCTGTCTAATTGAGAAATCACACTTCTTTTCCGGAGATCGAAACCGGGGTGCTTTCCGTGGCCAGGTAACCAGACATGCTCCTTGAAATCTGCACCCTGTTAGACGATAGTGTTTTGTTGTGTTTGAATGAGAAGCTACCTACCAGAGGCAGTTGACCGTGTAACATGATTGTGTTTCTTCTGTCTATGTGAGAAATGTAACTTTTTTTCTCCGAAGATCGAACCCTGGTTGCTTTCCGTGTCAAGCGGGCTAGGCATGTTGCCTTAGGCTATATCGCCACAGCGCGGGAAGGGCGACTTGAAATTGTTTGTCAAAATGCTCCTTGGGAGACGATAGTGTTTTGTTATCTTAGAACGATCTTTGTGGGCGAAGAAGCTTACTACCTGAAACAGTTGACGGTGTAATACGATAGTGTTTCTTCTGTCTAAGTGAAAAATCACACCTCCTTCCCGAAGATCGACACCGGGTCGCAATCCTTGCACAGGGAACAAGGCATGATGCCTTAGACAGCTACGCCATTGCGCAGGACTGTTGTTTTGGATTTTT
The DNA here is from genome assembly GCA_030765055.1 of Mantis religiosa. Lineage (NCBI taxonomy): Eukaryota > Metazoa > Arthropoda > Insecta > Mantodea > Mantidae > Mantis > Mantis religiosa. Next base: position 141,951,151 of record CM060948.1, read on the forward strand.
GTTCAAAATGGCCCCCAGGTAGGAGATAGTGTTCTGTTATGTTGGAACGACCTTTGTGGGCGAAGAAAATTACTACCTGTAACAGTTGGCTGTGTAATATGATTGTGTTTCTTCTGTCTAACTGAAAAGTCAAATTTCTTTTCCGGAGATCGAACCCGGGGTGATTTGTGTGGCCATGTAACAAGGCATGCTGCGTTAGACCTCTATGCTACCACGCAGGACGGGCGACTTGGATTAGGTTTTCAAACTGCACCCTAGTAGGCGATAGTGTTTTGTTATGTTGGAACGAGAAGCTAACGACCAGAGACAGTTCACTGTGTAACACGATTGTGTTTCTGTTGTCCAAGTGACAAATCTAACTTCTGTTCCGAAGATCGAGCAATGAACGCTTTCCGTGGCAAGGGAGCTAGGCATGCTGCCTTACACTATCACGCCACATCGCGGGAAGGACGACTTTGATTAGTTTTTCAAAATGCTCCCTGGGAGACGATAGTGTTATGTTATGTTGGAACTAGAAATATACTACCAGAGACAGTTGAGTGTGTAACACGATATTGTTTCTACTGTCTACGTGAGAAATCTAACTTTTCTTCCGGGGATCGCACCCGGGCTGCTTTCCGTGGCCAGGTAAAAAGGAATGCCTTTTTAGACCGCTAGGCCACGGCGAAGGACGAGCGACTGGGATTTGTTTCTTTGTTTCTTCAAAACGGTCCCCTGGCAGACGATAGTGTTTTGTTATGTTGGAACGACATTTGTGGGCGAAGAAGCTAACTATGTGGGGCAGTTGACTGTGTAATACGATTGTGTTTCTTCTAAGTGAGAAATCTAACTTCTTCTCCGGAGATCGAACCCAAGCCGCTTTCCGTGGCAAGGGAGCATGGTATGCTGCCTTAGACCGCTACGCCACGGCGCAGGATTGGCAATTTGGATTGGTTTTTCATAACTGCTCCCTGGGAGACGATAGTGTTTTGTTATGTTGGTACGAACTTTTTGGGCAAAGAAGCTAACTACCTGAGACAGATGACTGTGGAATACGATAGTGTTTCTTCTGTCTAAGTGAGATATCAAACTTCCTTTCCGGAGATCGATTCCGGGCTGCTTTCCATAACCAGGGAACAATTCATGCTGCTTTTGATCTCTACGCCACGGCGCAGGACGTGCGACTTGTAGTAGTTTTTCAAAACTGCTCCCTGGGAGACTGGTATTTTGTTATGTTGGGACGACATTTGTGCTGGATAGTTTGACTTGATGGGATCTTTGTATACCTTTTTAATATCACTTGGTTGGAGTATTATAGAGAGTAAAAATAGACTGAATCTCCTGAGAACTGAGCATACTCTTAAACGCACTTTCATACTAAATCCTCACAGAGTAACACCATAATGTCTTAAACAAAACGATATTTTTTCACGTTGAATCGGGTAAGTAAAAATAATCACAATGTGTACTGTAATATTTCATTTTTATGAATATGTATAAATGCTATATAATCCGTGGACTTTGCTTTCCTTCCAGCCTATATCACACAAGTGTGAAACCAGCGTAATTTGAGCCACTTGAGGAAATCGTGACTTTCTACTTCACCACTGTGGTATAAACAACTGAGGATGTTGCGGATCATATGCGACCGCAATCCGTTGTCTATAGAGCTTCTGTCTGACAATAATTATCTTGTGGTGAAGATAATTCCTTACTCACCCACTCACTGCTCGTGTTTATACCTTCCAGTAACATACCTTCTCCAATTAGTGAGCAATTACTTATTTGCAACAGTCTGTTCCTTTCATTGTTTAACATCTGTTTGAATATATCGCAAGTAAAATGAAATGTGACTACAAGCCATTCTCAATTATGCCAAAGGTACATAGAAGTGAAACGATATCCTTATTAAGGTACCAATATAAATATAAAGAGCCCTGCTATAGCAGGCAAATCCTTTCCGCCTTTCGCACTGTTTCTACATATTATTGTAATAAAAAAGGTTAACATATTTAAATTCTATTTATAACTTACTAAAATTAATGTTTTGAAATCGAATTTTATTTCACAATACCTTGCTTAACCGACATTGCATTTATGGTTTCTTAATAGGCTATTAACGATCTGATTAATTCAATTTACTTTCTGCACATATTATTTATGAAATTGTTGTACCATGGTTTAGAAGACGTTTATGGCGAATTCTTTAATTCAGTTGTTTGTAATTTTGGAAATCACCGTCATATCTGCTGATATTCAAGGAAATAAAATAAATATTTTGTTTGTTAATGACGCTATCCATTTCCAGAATCATATCAGTGATGGCGAAATTTTGCATCCCAACGGTTCGTTTCGTGCCAGTAAATTTATTGGTATGGAGCTGTTGCTTTTAAGCACACTAAGGAAACATCGGTCCGGGCAGGAATTGAATCCGCGAACTTGGAAACTGTAGGTTGGCGTCCAACGAGATGAATCATACAGATCGACGTCAAGGAAATAGATATGAAATACTGCCCAAATTTGAATGTCTTTATCTCCGCTCAACTTCTTATACGACTGGAAATGGTATACCTACTGTATTATCGGAACCGTTTATCCTTTTTTCAGATTAAAGTTAAACCCGTGGCACTAAAATCCATATCGAACCATAGCCTGCCAACCCGACTGCCGGCCTCACGCCCACATCCACAAGGCAGAGGTGGGCGATCATACAACCGGTACGGGGAGGAAATGTGGTCAGCATCTCGACACCCTCAGCCGGAAAGTTGGCTTTCATGACCAGGCTCGCTTACCAATGGCAAACTCCTCAATTTCATCACGATGCTGAGTCGGCACTGGTCCTATACCCGAGACTTAAAATCCGCACTCCAGGGGTGGGATCGAATCATGCTACATTCCGTGGCAGGAAGCCAAAGCCACGGTGCAGTTTTTTTTTTTTTTTTTTTTTTTTTTTAAGGTTACAGCAGACAACAATTTTAACTTTTGCACTTTTTATTTTGTCTTGTACTAATTGTACTAACTTAGTTTTCTTAAGCCTACACCATTTTCACATCGTGAAATCTCCTTGTATCATAGGCAACCATATAGAGATGAAAACGATGCATTAGAAGACTCCCATATTGCAAAACTAAATGCTTTTGAACTCCTACATATTCTGTTGCCATCGAGAGAAGGTATTCACTTTTTATGTTACTATGAAGTAAGGAATGGTCAGTTTCTGTTGTTTCCCTAAACGCATCCTTCTCTTTATATAATTATTTATTAATAATAAGCTTCTTATACAAATTATATTAAAATATTTGGACAAGAGTTTACTGGTAACAATCTGCAGAAACTGGCAAAATATAAAGACAGTATTAACAAAAGTTTTTTTCCGGGCTTAGAAGCCGTGGTCTGCTGGAGTATTGATGTCCAGACGTTTCGTCCACACCTACAGTGTACTTCATCGGTGGCGTGGTCTAAGCTTCCTTGACGAATGTTCAGACACAAAATTAGTATTTACAGCACATGAACAAGCGGTGATAGATGCACTATTATATCAGAAGAACTATATCAAACATAGGAGCATTTTAAAGCAAACAACTACGAAAATTCTGGTGAGTCGGTCCTTGTTTTGACAAGTCACAAGCGCTGTACATTTTACTTTGTAATAAAGCAAATCCCCAGAACAGCTAGCTATATTTAAATTTTCCATAACCCTTAACGTAGGAATTACTCCTGTCTTCATTTTGTTCTAAGAATAGGGAAAGTTACGATTGCGACACTTATGGAATATTCAAAAATGTTGTCTAACTTTCTTGGAGGACAGAGAGAAGGTTACAGAAGTGCCATAAGTAGCAAATCTGTAAACAGGGAGGCTATTAAGCATTAAACGTTTTAGGTCCAGGGAAAATTATTACCACATGGAGAGGTCAGCCCAGACTTACTTGCTATCTAACTGAAGTTAGTGAAAATGTGGAAAATATTTTGTGCACAACGAAACAAGGAAATGTTATACAACTTGCTTCATATCTAAATATGAAAGTTCAACATTGACTTAAGTATTCGCATGGAGACGTATGCCTTAACTCTAAAATTTTGGTATTAAAGCTAATATATCCATTGCTGACCATAAAAGATAGAATTGCACTTATGTTGTGATATAGTTTCACAAAAGGGTAACAACTTACATGAGCAGCTTAGGAAGACGATAGCTGAAAGTCTCTTTTTATATTCAGTTAAATCAACACATAGCAAAACTTTCCGCCACATATATGTTGTACAGTAGACAATTTTAGCTGTAGAACTTAGCGGCCATGTTACATAAGAGAGCTTAGAATATGGAGTAGTTATCCGCTAGAGATACATTCGGTGTATTAGGAATTGATGTATTCGTTCCTTATTTTGTGAATCCCTTGAACGTGATTTGATAGGGAAGAGGCTAAAGAAACAAGAGCTTTTGTTATTTTCATAATTATGCAGCGCAGACAGTAACTTTGCAAGATAAGGAGCTATTTCAGGCTTACAAACTATCAGATTTGTTTTGAGAATAGCGAAATAGTATAAGCTTAAAAAATAAATTATTTCTCCTCAATAGTACTGTGAAATATTGAAACACATAGAGATATAAATGCACTGTGAATACGGAAAAAATGGGAGTTTGAAAATTTTTCAAGTTTGGCACTGAGATACAATTCTCTATTTTAAAATTTGGACAGCAAACGTACCTTTAATGAAAAAGAGGAATCTAAACAGGAACGTGAAGAGCCTTTTACCACCTATCTATTTTGGATCAGAAGTTGAATATGAGGTGCTAAAATGTGTTTTAAAAATGTAATGGAATTTACTTAAACCAATGAACCTTCCAAAGCTAGTCAAGAGCCATTGGAAACGTTGAAATATTAATGCAGTACATTTATGTTTTTGGTGATGCCAAAACATTTTGTACGATATATTTGGCTGCAAAGAAGAAAATAATATGGTTTTTGTAGTATGTTAAAGACAATGATGATTATTTTAAAGATTTTTTTCCAACAGGTATTCATACTTACTCCGGGTAACACGTATCCTCATATGTAAACGTGATTCATCTACAATTATCTGCTGTGGAGTATCGCAGCTTTCGAATGACCATTGAGCTTTTTATATTTTATTTCAGTGTATTTCTATTCTGAGGTGGGTTCATTGCTGCCTTATGTGTATTCATATAGAAGTTTAAATGTTTGAAACCTTTTAATTTTCTATACCTCAAAGGGAAAATACTATGTAAGGGCTGCATGCTTATGTGGGGTGACATAAACATGCAGTCATTTTCTACAAATGTGCCCTGATTAGTAACAATTATAACAACTGTACAAAAACACCGTTGCGTAATAAACAATAAACAGCTAAATTTATAGTTTCAGTACTTTGTTCCATGAAGATGTCAGATTTTGGGAACACCTCTGAATATTCCAATGAAGTAATTGAACAGCGCTAAATTATTTTCTTGTACTTTAACGTATTAGTGTCTTGCAGATGTTAACATATACATTTTAAGACAAACACAAATAAATAATAGATAGAGTAAACATGAAAAATTTAATGCCATGGCCGGAATTTGAACCACGGATCTCCTGGTTTCTGTCCAGTTGCTCTAATCCATTGAGCTACCATGGCCAACGTGCCGTCCTGACATTAAATTCTGCATTTGACTCGTATTTTTCCCCAGTACACCAATAGGGGCTCTCGCATTCGAGATACACAGTTTGTGGTTACTTACTATCGTAAGTACTTGAATCCCAGGCTTCATCATTTAACTATTATTATTTTAGTTAATTGATGGAAATGAATCATTTCTTCACACTAGCCGTATATAGGCTAAGGTTGCTGATAGATAGAGCCAACATGAAAAATTCAATACCGTGGCGGGGATTTGAGCCACGGATCTCTGGTTTCCGTCCAATCGCTCTAATCCGTTGAGCTACCATGGCCAACGTGCCGTCCTGGCATTAAATTCTCCATTTGACTCTTATAATTCCCCGGTAGACCACTAGGGACTCTCGCATTCGAGATACACCGTAGAAATGTAGAAACTTTTAGAAAAATTAAATAAACAAATGTTTATCTTGAAAGGAGATTAGGGCATTCTGTAACGGAAAATATAACACAAAAATCCTATGTGAAATAAAACGTCTTATCCTTAAAGCTGTTATCAGGAGTGATGTGTTTATATCTCTCTGTATGTAGATAGGGGTAACCATGAAACTCTTTTTGATAATTAAGTTTAAAAAGGGAAATTGGAAACCCTCCATTTTTCAATGGATGTACACCTTAAGATGCAAGTCATGTGTTAAATGACTAAAATACTAAAATGTATTTGCGAAGCTTGTTTGCTAAAATCCGCACATGACTGTGACAAACAACATCATTCCGAAGAAGGCTCTCGACTTTTTGTTAAGAGTGCCATGGATTAGCATTTAGTTATTACTCCAGAAAATGTATGTAAAATAACGTCAAGAATATTTCGTTCCAAGCAGTATTGAGAGTTAATACTTATTTAATTACGAGACAACAGAAGACAAACAAGAAACAATAGGGTTATACTACAATGCATGACGGTTTACCTAAAATGTGCAGAATAACTTCAGAGTAGAAACTCAGTAACAGGTACGCATTTTGAGGATAGAATCAGGGTTCCCAGAAGCTTGTCTTATTGGTCTGGATGTATCAATCTTAAATGACTCATGTTACAGTATGGATGGTCAAGCATTGGTCCACAGGTGAAATAATGTCTCGCCGATGGCTGAGATCTGATGTGAATCTATTTATCATTATAAACTGCTCCTCCTTCCATCTGAAAAGAAGAAAGAAATTTATTTATAAATCCTGAGTATTTTAAGATCCATAATGTATCCTTGCAAACTGAAATCACGGAAATCGAAAATCGCCCTGAATATTATGCTAAGTTTAAAGATAATTATGGATCACCGACCTCTTCTAATTTGACTGAAATTTGGAAATACGCCTCCTGAAGCCGGTTGTCTTAAATCCATGATCTTGTTATAGAGCTCGTGTGTAGGTTTTCCTCCATATACGTTTGTGAACGAACCAATGTGAAATTGATATTATTCAAAATAAATTGTGTTCAGCTACAACAGAGGCACACTTAATAGGATAATTTGAAAAGCAAATACAAAGCTCACATGAATGTCACAGAAGTTCAAAATTCATTGAACTGTTCTTATGAAATGCTTAAAAAATCAGTATTTGTATTATAATTCAATGTGCACGCTTGTGAAAGTATCTCTGATTGTTAAACCTGTTTGTGCCGTTTCTGATGTAAACAAAACTCAGTTGTTACATTACTAATCAAGTAATCACCGTCTATAGATGCGAGCGGACGTGGGTGAATGAGTTGGCCTTTCTCAGTACAAAGAGTACACTACAGGACAGCAAAAAGCACGTATGTAATTGGTAGCTTCTCACTGTTCACTGGTATTCATTGTGAGTGTACGTAGAAACTTTTGTGTGAGTTAAATTTTATTTTCAGTGGTGATGATATTTCATAAAGTCAGATTTCAAGAAGAACTCTTTTTCAAAAGCCAATCTACATTAAGTGTAGTTCAGAGGTATTCAAAATACTTTGTTCCCACTTGGAACATATAAAATTATCTGTTTGTTTTAGTTAATTGATGGAAACTAATCATTTCTTCACACTAGCCGACTAAGGTTGTTGACAGATAGAGTCAACATGAAAAATTCAATGTCATGGTCGGGATTTGAACCACGGATCTCCTGTTTTCCGTCCAGTCACTCTAACCCATTGAGCTACCATGGCCAACGTGCCGTCCTGACATTAAATTCTCCATTTGACTCGTATATTTCCCGGTAGACCACTAGGGGCTCTCGCATTCGGGATACATCGTTTGTGGCGACTTACTAACGTAAGCACTTGAGTCCCAGGCTTTATCATTTAACTCTTATTATTTTAGTTAATTGATGGAAATTAATCATTTCTTCACACTAGCCGTATATAGGCTAAGGTTGTTTATATATAGAGTCAACATGAAAAATTCAATTACTACATTTAAGTTAAAAAAAAAAATTTAAAATGTCTACATTTAGGTATTTTGGTCAGTATAGTGTAACTAAACCTATGTATTTTGTCACATATTATTATGTTGTCTCATAATAATATCGGTTTTTTATATTGGTGTTTCGGAATGTATATTGGGTTTCTTTGGTTTGGCAATGCTATTTACAGGACGCCATGGCTAGTGTTGCGTACATTGCGAGCATGTATCACTCTTCAGTTGTTAATAAACAATCACAAAATGGAGATAACAAAGTTTGAACTTAGAGTCCTTCTAAAACACTACTGGAAACAAGATTATAAAACCGTTGTTGTAGTTAGATGGATACGTGAAGTAGAAGGAGAAATGGTCGTTAGTGAGCGTGTGGCACAACGATGATTCCAACGTTTCAATAATGGAGACGAAAACATTAAAGATTTACCACGTCCTGTAAGACCTAAAGTATGGAACATTGAGGATACACGCCAATCAGCCACATTAAGATATTTAGAAAAACATATAGAAGCTGTAGATCTGTACCTGATGAACGGACACTTCAACAGTCTGAACGTAGGATGGATATCTGTCGTCGGCTTGTGCGTAATTCCATGGATGATACATTTTTCAGGGGAATTGTCACTTGTGATGAATAATGGGTATATAGCCGAAACTCTGGTGCCTCCAAACAGTGGCTTCATCCCTGCCAACCTACCAAGTTAACGTTAAAAGAAATTAGTTCGGTCCCAAAGTAATGTTGTGTGTCTAGGGGAATTTTTAAGGTAGGATTCGCTGGGAGCTTTTCCAAACGGGTGGGAGATTTATGTAGATCTTTATCCTTAACAATTGGAAACATTGGTCATGAAATTTTGAGAAGGAGATGCCACGCATTAGTTAACCGAAATAGAGTTTGATGCTGGAAGCGGTGGGTACAATCCTGATTCAGGAAAAGGGCATTTAGCGTCATTGGGACGGGGAGAGTTGCTGGAGGTCAGGATCCTTTTGGTGTACGTTGCAAGCACGGAAAAGCAGATTATGCTCCGGACTAGCGGGTTGTTCTCCGTTGTAGGTAAGGCTGGCCATAAGTATACTCTGTCTCAGTGTCCAACGTTTAAGTTGAAATACACTATTCTTCCTTGTTGGTTTCTCTCACCAGTTTATTGATACAACATTTATATTATGAGATCGCTCCCTATCACACTTGCTCGCGACGACGTCGGTATCACGTTTTTCTCCAAGCTAACACCGTTTCACTCCCCCCCCCCCCCCTATTTGTAAGTTTTACTCTGCACAGTCCTGTCACTTTACGTATTCACCCGCCGAAGCGCCCGAAGATGAAGTGCCACGACTTTCCTAGTTCTTTCGCACCCTTGCCTTCCGCGGGCTTATCTATCGCCTCCTATTTTCTATTTCATGAATATTCGGCCGGTATCACGTGATGTATAGCAAATTTGATTGGAGGTTTGTTTTCCTTATATTTAATCTGATTGGTCT
>CM060948.1:141965653-142198153 GCA_030765055.1 Mantis religiosa
CCTACACGTGTCATAAATGACCTGCAGCACTGGAGGGTAGGACCTACAGTCTGATATTTAAAAGAAGATATGTAAAGGCCATCAAGCAAGGGACGCGAAGGGTAAGCAGGAAAGATCGTTGCAATGGTAACGTAAACAAAGGCTGTCAGATTGTATACACTGGTGAATTACACCCTCAGCTCAGCTATCGCTAGTTGTATGCGGGAAACAGAGTTTGCTTGAGTATTTAGTTACGCAGTGTATTCTTGGCCTATTTTGTTAAAACACAATTAAAATACGTATTTATGGAAGCTAGACGTAGTGGTGGTAAGATTAGAGGTGGACCGAGGATTCATGGCCCAAGGCAAAGATCAGCTTACGGTTGGGGTGTTACACTGCATAGTCAAGCTAGAGAATTTGTCTGTTCTCTTAGAAAATTCTTCCAACAGGAAGACGAGAGTTTGCTCCTTATCTATGAACAGCTTATTCCTTTTATCCAAAAGCGACAGCCCCATGCTTGCACGTAAAAGAATTCCTGTGGGTCAAAATTCCAGCATATCGGCGGCGTTGTTATGAACATATCAATTAACGAAGTCGTTAACAATAGTAAATTGCCACACTAATGAGCAAACACTTTATACGGAACAAGGAAATGTTTGAAAAGCCGAGGCGGTTGCAACGAGTTTTTGCAATTCTCGAGATTCCGTCATGTGCTTACCACATGTGTATTGCACATTATGTTTGCACTATGTGTATCTGTATCAATCTGAATTTTATAAGTTAAGATATTATCTGAAATATTAATAAATATTATTGAATATAAATGTTTGATTTTAGAACGTGCATCGCCTGTATGTGTTTCTATGGAGAAATACTAACCGCATGGTGCGGGAATGTCAACTTACGATACATAACAACAATAACGGTAAGTATGGAATATTAGTTACACAGTGAAAAAATTATTTAAAAGAACTCACATGTGAAGACGCTACAACGGAGTGAATGTGTGAACAACTTATTCCTGTTTTTAAAGCAGACTAATACAGATTGACTGTGCATATTTTTATTGAGATGAGATAACTCGAACCCTTGTTTATGTTTCGAGTGTTGAGAGGATAAAAAAGTGGACCTTCTGGGCAACATTTCAAGCACTCACATGGAGAAACACATGACCTTCACGCATGTTCTCTTAAAAATCAGACTGTAGTAAGCGCCTCTATTCCACTCAGCCAGTATATGTGGTCTTCGCAAGTAAGGCCCACTACTTCTCATTCGAGTAGCTCCTCAGTTATATCTCAGTCACCTAACGAGGCTAAGTGCACTCCGGGTTATAACTTCCAGTGGTGGAAAATCCCCACGCCGCTAACGGGTGTCAAGCCCGCGACTTTCGTTTAATAACCAGTAGGCTACCACAGCTCAAATGGGACGACCATTTAACCTACTGCTGATCTGGAACATGTGTGGTATTTTGATCATAATCGTAAAAGGCGATTTTGAGAAAAAACATATGCAAAAAAAAAGCAAAAGTTTGATTTGGTGGAATTTAGCTAAAAACATGGGTTGGCACCTTTGGAAAATACTCAACTATAATATCAAGTTTGGAAGTTGCACAAATACTCATTGTTGAGTTACGGTGTAAAAAATATATGGATTTCCATCCAATCTCGGTGTGGATTTTTTGGTTGAATTCCATACTTCCTCCATTTATTATGTATCTACGTGAAGGAGAAGGTAGTGACTGTTGTAAATGGTCGCTGTCAACAGATGAGTAACACATGCTTTCCGGTCGTCGAAAGTTAAAAGCCACGTGAATTTGGCATTTTGTACAGAACTGTGCCAAATATCTTAATAGGTAGCCAAGTATATATGCCCTTCTAAAGCCATTATTCACTGTCGTAAAATAAATGTCCCTTATTTGTGATTAATTAGCGTCCTTCAGCCAGACGAACGAAATGCGTATCTTTAGCTCTTGGAGAAGCAAAAGGCAGGCTGTGGGAGCCTGCTTATCTATTTAATGAAACGAATGGTTAAAACCGTGCTAATATGAGCCTGGAGTTCCTAGAGCTTTTTAATAGTTGACATTTGTCGTCTCATGAGAAAAGAAAACCGGTAAAGTACTTTATCTAGATAAAGCATCCTAATCAAGGTTTGAAGTAAGTCTCTCTTCAATGTGAGAGGCACAAACTGCCCCCAGAGCACACAGTTGGACAAATGTACTATTATTCGAATATCCGAATAGTTATTTCGACGGTTAAAGATACTTGCGAATTATACATAGTATTTCCGGATCGCCGTCCAATTTGTTGGAATAGCCAACCAAAATAACTTTAGATAAATGATGTATCTCCTTTTTTAATTTTTTTTTATTGATCCATCAGCAGTACAATGCTTTACAGATCAGAGTGAAAAGAAAGTAACAGTACAATAAGAACAATAACACTCAGGGGTAGGCTAACAGGCCGCCCCCTAACTACATTAAGTTAGAACTCCAATAATACTCTCTGAGAAATTATGTCAATATTGAAGGCGTAAGACAGACATCAAGCACTAAAATCACTCGAATCAGATGTATCACTTAGAAGCAGGTCCTGTGGTAGTCTCCTCTTCAAGCGTGAGGGCTTGTATGGCATTGTAAAGCCATACATCAAAACATGTATGTTTGTAGACAGGCATGGCCTTTGAGAATGGTTCATTCAAGTAATGATTGTGTCGTAAAAATGCTGCAACCAATAGAAAAGGTACCTGAAACGTGTGATAAAAGACTAATAGAACTCAGAAATTCCCTATAGACTGAATTAAATCACAATACTAGGTTGTATTCTGCTCCAAAGGGAGAAGTTCTTACTATTTTGTGTCCGCAAACCGAATCAAACGATGTAATGTTACAAGGAGTAGGAAAAATTACCTTAAATGAGGGTTGTGAATGTTACAGAAAATCTATAGTAATTCAGTCATAATTATATGTTTTCAAGGGACTAGTAGAAGAAACTGATTTAGTATCTCCTGTAAATTTAGATATTGATTGTTGCGAGAGAGTAATTGAGAAACGCAATACTCCCAAGTTACACTTGAACTCAAGTTTTAAATCAATTATTTCAAATTTTTATGAACTAAGGTTAGCTAGTCATAAACTGAAGTAGAACGATTAGTTACCACTCACGAGTGGCACACAGAACAAAGTAATTATCATGCTAGATATTGAACTCTGGTGTATATTGTATTAGTTAAAATAATATTGTATGTATGCTATTACAGTTATAAACGCTCCCGAAATTGTTGTAAAAACATCAGAAATATCCCAGCCATAGAAGCTGGAGGATTCGGAAATGTAGTACACATAAACATACATTCAAGTAATGAAAGCATTGCCTCAACCCTAGAAAATATTCCTCTGCAAGAGGTCGAAGCCAGGCGTTCCGAACGTCTGAAGAACAGGTGCACTTATTAACCAAATTAAGGTGTAAATTTGGGCTTTTATAGAGGGGAGGTGTTGTGTATGTGAAATGTATAACGTTTTGTATGTGGAATATATTGTATATTTTGTTTAGCATAAAATATGTAACTATTGTTAAACATGAAATAACTTGGAAAGGAATTGTAAGAAAAACTTGTATTTCAAACGGCGACAGTCAGTTGAAGCGGTATTTGTGAAATTGTTAAACAGAAAGGATGTTTGTAGAACAAGCAAATGATTACTGTGTGGACCAGCAAACAAACTGTTAGCATACGGGCAAAAAGCAAGTGCCCTCTTTTGCAATGGAGGGTGCAAGCTCCAGTTTAGTGGACTTTAAAAGTAAATAATAGTGAAAGGAGTCACGCAGACATTTGGTTCGCTATCGTTCGATCAGCGGATAAAAACCCCGAGGTTGGGAACCTCGACACAACTTCTTCTGGAAACAGTATGCCGTAGTGCACGGGAGTTCATCGACAGTTGTCATAGTAGATATGACCGTACGGTCTTACCGCACGTCGTTGTAACATCCGTCCACACTTAAATATCTTCATCAACACCCAGTAAACTGACTGGAGCCAAAGGTTCATCATACTTAATGTACAGTTTACCTAACGCTCCACAATAAACTAGCATTTTAACCTGACTGCTGTTGGTTTTGTTAACAAAGGCTTAACGCCCCTCCCATTTACCGTCGGCTTCCGCTCGGCCAAGTTGTGGTCTCACCCTGGGATACAGCAACTGTGTTATTTATATCGAAAGTCAATGTAGTCATATCATTCTCGCAACCCACTCTTAAATGCTTATTTTTCTATCTGTTCCAAGTTTAAGATAAACGTTTACAACAAATTGCTTCAGTATACATTTCGTTGTAGATACAAGATGTATACAGCAGAATAAGTGATAGCTAATGTTTAAAAAGTGCGTAGTTATATGCTGTCAGTTAAATTATATGGAATTCCAATAAATCAAACAAAAGTCTCACTATTGGTGGGCATTGAAGTTAGAGTGAGGGTGGATTAGGGCTCAAAACACAACAGTAAGTAAATTTGTCTTCAGATGGGTCCCCTCCTTAAACATTATGCATTTCAAAATACTGATAAACGCCTCACGCGAATGCAAGACCGGGTTTTTATAATCGTATGCCCTTTATGACATTTAAGACAAGGAAAAAGGAGTTTCTAAACATGTTTATCGTTTTAATTGGATACAACTACCAATAAAATCGTCCTCCATGCAGAAAGTGATATTACAGAAACAATAAAAGACACAGTCCATTAAATTCCAGTAGCCATGGTCGTTAAAGCGATATGCAATGGATTGGCCACCCATTGAAAGCTAAACGTCGTAGGTTCGAATCTCGGTAACTGCTGTCAAATGTGCCTGTGGTAAAGGACGGGGAGGGCCCAAGTAAAATAATCGGTGTGATGGCATGCTTGGATGTTGATGGGGTATCATTTGACTGTAGTTCCTTGGATTTTGCCTTTTAATAATAAAAATACTACAATGTAATTAACTGTAAAAATAATATAATATTTACGATTGAAAAGACTCAAAATTTTGCTAGTATAACCAACTGTCAGCTAGTTGCCGATTGTAGAACTGGCAACGCAAAGAGAGCACGAACACTATTGGCTAAGGTAATGTTCATTCATATTTTGTAGCTCTTGAAACCGTGGTTTATTTCGAGGTTGGAGAGATAGAGCGGACGGAGACTGGGAGATCCGTGGTTCAAATCTCGGTCATGGCACTGAATTTTTCAATCTGTGCATTACATCGTAACCGAGAAATCGGTATTTGGATGCTCTATAGCCCGATCAAGAACAAAGACTCTCCTGTGTGACGGAACGAACCATGTTCTCTTTCAAAGTACAAGAACTACCTACTTCTGCATAGGTAATATATCCTTGTATCTAGGAACAGTCCTTTCTAAACATTAAAACCAGAGCGAAAACAAACTAAGTTTATCTGCTATTGAACTTAATGCAGTAACATCGCAGGATATGAACAAACACCATCCCCACATAGTCTCATAACGTTAGTGACTCGTGACCACTTTTGTTTACGTTTTTTGTACTGACTACGGTTGGAGTTAATCTAGCTTTCATCCAAATGTTGATGAATTAATACACATGCTTATAATTTTCTGTGACCATATTACCCGACGAGCTGTAGAGAGTTTGAATAAAATATCATAAAATCTTGAAGTGTTGTAGAATCTCAATCTAAATATGTCACTGCCCTGCTTTCTACTTTAGTGCACCGTTTAATTGCTCAGAACTTGGAACATAATTTTCAGGTTTTTTTTAAGATTTTCTAGGTTAAACATTTTCCAGTTATGCAAGTTCAATTAAAATGTTTAAAATTAGACGAAGTTACCAAATACACTAAAAACATTTAGATTATTTGCAAGTCATATTTTGTTGCTCAGTTGTTTTCAATACTGAACTGACCTGGTGTTGACCGATGTCGTTAAGCACCGTCCGCCATGACCGAGGTCTTTGGAGATTTTTCTCAGTCCCAATTACTGAAATGACGTAGACCATTTCACCTGCAGCTTTGCCTTACCTAATTTCCCTTACGAATTACATTTTCTTTTCTTTTTTTTTTTTTGTTTGTTTGTTTGTAATTTTACGTCCTCCAACGTTAAGTCATATCGGACAATGAGTGGAATGGGTGAAATGACGCTCAAATGAGCCCAGGCTCCATAGAGATTAGAGTTACCCAACATTCGTCTTTCAGGATAAGGGAAAACCCTGGAAAAAACCTTACCCAGGTAACTCATCCTCACCGAGATTCGAACTCGGGACCTCTTGAACGTGAGGCACACTCGCTACCACTACGCTACCGAGGCGGGCTTTCAGTGAGAATGCGCTATACACTACTCGTATTCGTAGAGTTAGGTACAGAAAGCTACCAAAATTATCTTTTTTACTTGTTACATAATGCAACAGAAGTGTTTATGTTAGTGTTAGTGTGAGTGAAGTTGAAGTGCAGTTAAAGGACAAGTAGGATCAATGTGAACTATAAAATTCAAGCTGCGCAAGAGGGCACCTAAGATGATGGATCACCGAATTTCGGAGAGTTGAAATTATAGAAATATCACAGATCCACCACCTTAAGCTCAGCGGAACATAGCATATAGAACATAAAATATAAAACAATCTCTGCCCGCCTCGGTAGCGTAGATGGTAGCGCGTCTGCCTCACGTTCAAGAGGTACCGAGTTTGAATCTCGGTTAGGGTGAGTTACGTGGATAAGGTTTTTTCGGGGTTTCCCTTATCCTGGAAGACGAATTCGGTTAGCTCTAAGCTCCATGGACCCTGGACTCTTTGAGCATTATTTCACCAATTTTATACATCGTCCGATATGACAACGTTGGAGGACGTAAATTACAACAAAAAAAATTAAAAAATGTAACATAGATCTACGTACATGGTGTTTAGAATATAGAACATTAATAATTATCTTAGTGGATAAGGAGATACTGACAAGTAAGCATGAGGCTCCTAGGAGTTGCTACCAAAATGAGCTCAGAGCAGCAACACCCTGAACTAGCAGGAGGTATTTGCCCATTAGGGATGGAGTGGCTATTTATTTATTTGAATAAGTAATAAGAATTTCTAATAAATCATGTTATATTTTACGAAGTTATGAACAGACTTTAAATATTTGCGAACTCCTTTGCTGTTGCTTGATTTTATACTCATAGAGCTTCCTTGAATTTGCTGCGAGATTCATATGTTGGCTTAATTTTTCAGATACCATAATTTTGTATAATACTGGACACATTTTCGTTATACTTGATCGTATATAAGTTTGGGAAAATTACGCAGTGGAAATATAGCATGGTCACCTCAGTTACCAACATGGAGTGGCAAGAGTGGTTCGATATGACATTTTCAAGCGCGTGATTGTTCTCTTTCAGATTACTGGACTGTGAATGAAATGGTCCCTTTAATCCTCCTGACGAACTTTACCAAAGAGCATCGTGACTTCCTTTGTGTACTTTTTGGCTAACAGACGACCGTTGTTTATATTGTTGGTTCTGGTATCAGTTTTGTTGTTTCGTGTACAGGTAAAATATGAAGTTAGTAAAATAGCAAGAGCTCATAACTGGAAATTTCGCATCCGGCTTTTGTTGATAGTGAGATGTCGTGTGTGTTGTTAGTGGTGGAGTGAGGGTCATACTGCACCTCCTGCCCCAGTGCCGGTAATTTGGGCCGCAAACAAGCAGAACACCCTTCCTCATCCACCCCTTCGTCACCTGAAAGCTAAAGCCATTTTCCGCACGTGTTGCCCCCCTATCCGCCCCTCGACAACAACGTTTAAGCACACGTGACGTCACAATGATGCACTGGACATGTTAGTGGTGCAAACCTCCCTCCTGCTACAGTAATGAACGTCACCTGGTCTCACGCAATTTATTATTTTTATATCCATTCTCCATCCCCCGGCACGATTTGAGAAGTCTGACTGTAATAATTTGCTATGCAGCACAACAGTAAGGCCAGCCAGTATTAGCCTTATATGCCTGATAATTACAGGTGAGCGCCTTCAGCCATATGCAGTATAGTGTAGACTAATTTACTAGTCAGAATCGAACCTAAAGCATGAGGCTCAAAGCTTAGTGACTATAATTTTTTCTCTCTAAATTCATTTTTACTCCCGTGGTCCTGGCTGCGATTCCATTAGGGAACTGAAAGGCCTATTTTTATGCATTTTCATGCTCAAAATTCGTGACTGGTAAAAGCTGTACTAATATAAATATTGGATAATCTAAAAATTTAAAACAAAAAATAAACCGTAAAGGAGTTATGTCGCATAATAAAAAAAGAAACAATACGATCTCATGGAATATATTCTCAGGTTTTTCGTAGCCATTGTTGGAAAAACAGAAAATCAATGGCATCTAGTACCTCTGCTTTGATTCGGTCGTACGTGTATGCATCAATAATTATACTAAAAGTACAATAAAGAGCATCGTTACTGCATTGTGATTATTCTATATCCAACTGGCTTAAAATAATTTTCTTAGATAATTTAGCTGAACTTTGAAATTCAAGTTTGTTATTAGATAAAATACTCCAGTGCATTTGACAATCCCAATAAAGTTTACGAGAAAGTACATTACTCGTGGAATTACTGAAAGTAACTGTAACTGTGCTTAACACAAATTCTACCTCATTCTTCTTGATATTCTGGGGTGCACAAGTTTGGCATTTTCTACTACCTTTCATACCTATATTAACAAGAAGGGCAAATATTATATTTCACCCAAAATTGCTATACAAAGATTATACCAGAAATCACTCTTTCATTCTTCCTGAAAAAGAAAAGAGCATGTTTAGAAAGAAAGTCTGAGAGTGCATGTAAACAGCAGAACTGGAGAATTTTAATTGAGTTACATATCAAATTTGGTATTTATTTTCAATCTCTTCCAAGAATGCAACATGAAGATTTTAAAGAAAGTCACTCCTCCCCAAGCTATCTCTTTATTTCTTAATTTCTCAAAAAAATGGCATCAAAATTTTTGATTAAATGGGCAATATGACAAATAAAATACGTATCTTAATTTTGTGCGCAAGAGTATGTAGTTCATGCCAAGTATTTTTCTAGCGTTAATCAATTCCGATATTATTTGCTATCGATTTTAATTTTCAAATAATATACCTTTTTCACTTGTTAAGTCATTATTACATATCAAATTTGGTATTTATGTTCAATCTCTTCCAAGACTGAATATCGCTCTCATTTCTGATATTTTTATATCTTCAACATAACATATAATCCTGTCTTATCTTGATTAACTAGAAGTGCTTAAATAAAATGTCCTTCGCAGCGACAAAGTAGGTTTGAGCGGTGTGCTTTTGTTCCCCTCCATGGAATGTACCTGGGATCGATCCCACCCCTGCGGGTACGGATTTTAAGTTCATGGTGCCCACTCATCATCGTGAGGAAATTGAGGAGTGAATCCTCGTCTAAAATGCCAACTTTCCAGCTGCGAGTGCTGCGATGCTGACTACATCACCCCCTCCCCGTATCGGTTGGACGAACTCCCTCCTCTAACTTACGTATATGGGCATGAGGCCGGCAGTTGGGTTGGCAGGCTCTGGTCCGCTAGAGTGCTGTGGCTTCATGGGTTGCGTTACTTAAATAAAATAAGTTTATTAGGAAGGCAGTGGACTTCCACTTAACAGAAATGGACTAAACTATATGACAGAGGAAGGCAGAAAGAAAGAGAAAAAGAAAGAAAGACAGAAAGAAAGAAAGAAGGAAGGAAGCAAGAAAGGGAGGAAGGGAGGAAGGAAGGGAGGAAAGGAAGGAGTAAGGAAGGAGGAAGGGAGGAAGGATAAACAAATACATTAAGGATGAAATAATGAAAAATTTCAGCATGCAAAAAATTGCGCTTGAAACTTTTTGTGACAACAGACGCAGTAATGCTTTGCCCAAACCTAAATTCAAATCAATTATTTGGTATTATATGCATTTTATCGTCACCCTATTACCCACATTCCATAAAGTATCATACCGCTATCTTCTTAAGCACTTTCAATATGGAGACCTAATGTTGTTTTACTGTTGGTGTTGGTCAATGTGATTTAAATGTGTTTTAAGGTGTTACAAATGTGAAGGAGTACTATAATGAATCATGTAATAGAAACTCCAAGCTGTTGGTGAGAGTGATATTGCACAAGGAATTTAAACCATTAGAATAAAAATATTACCAATTCTTATTCTAAATATTTAATTACGGCACTGGCAATAACATAACACTATTTAATTTGCTTTCCGTCTTTTTGGACAAAGCAGTTTATCAACATCACACGTGGTGTGATAAAGATATTCATAAGCGTTCGGATAAGAAAGTTCAGGAAAGAAATGACCGGTTTTATGAAATAGCTTAAGCAAATATTGTGATATATGTTTTATTATTTTACACCACAACAGTTTTACTAAATATTTTCGTGCATTTGGAATACAATTCCCTGCTTTACATTGTTTGAAATCCTTATCACTGATTATTAACTAACACAGCTTGCCCTCTTCAATTCTGTTAAGGGAATTCTACTGTGGTTTGTAGGAGGGTGTGTAGAGAAAGTTATCTGAATGCAACACAGCATTTTTAACATATTTGGGTTGTTTCAGTGAATTACTATATATATTACTACATATATGTGTGTATGTTAAGTTTTCGAATTTGTAGAAAAAGTGCAAAGAAGTACATTCCCACAGAGAGTAAAGCCTTATAAAGTGAGCAGGTATAATAAACAGAGCTGGAGCAGAGTAAATTCGCAAGTTGGCTGCCATGCATTATCTGGGACATATTAGCTGAAGAGATTCACAGGGGCTTGAAAAATGCTTTTTGTAGATGTTGACTTTTAAGCATGCCACCATATTATTTTACACGTTCATTAATGTTAACATATCGTGTTAGAAAGCATCTTATCTTATTTTAATGTGAGTATATCGGATAAAGGAAGCCCTACAACTTTTAAAATGTTAACTTTAGCAGAATAATTCTGTAGGGATTCATATAACGTAATTTATCTTGAATTCATGAAGGTGTATACCAAGGACGTTAAATTTCAGGATCCGGTGAAAATAGTAAGCCAGTATGGTCAGTATGGTCTCATACTTTGCTCACCAACATCTGTTGATGTAATCCTATTAGATCATTTTTTGCTTTTAGGGCTACATGAAGGATATTGCGTTTGAAACACAATATAAATCGTTGTTTGTGTTTTCACAACACAACAAGAACACAATCTGTTGTTTGTGTTTGCTTCCAATGTATAGGTTTTACTTCAAAAGGTGTTGAAGCACCAGAACCTCTCCTACCATCAGTTCCTAAAAATGTTCATACTGTGACTTTGTGAGTTCGTCTTCTTTGCAGAAATTTCAAATGCTCTTTATAGCACTAAACAATAACTTTGTACACCCCTTGCTGCCTCTAAAATTGACAATACTGATACACGGAGATAATTGAAACAATGTATGAATTAAACTTTCACACTTTCAAAGTTTTATTGTTTTAAGCAGTCGTTGAGGGATAGGTCTGTTGAAAAAGCGAACAAAATGGTAGAATGAGTTTACGAAAAGGTATGTGTAGGACAGACACAGGGTTTCGAAATTCCTGTTTTAGTATTAATGTATAACCCCTAAGAGTAACAATTTTGAAGGGCGCTTGGATTAACTATACAGATCCCCCTTACATTTCTTCAAGCCCCGAACTGGCAAAATTATACGTATTATACCCATCATGATGGTCTGTTTAACATAAGCCGAATAAGTGATGTTATTGCGTTTTAAGAATTATGTTTAAGAAGTCTCATTCTGAGTTTATTTCTTCCCCTTATACTTAATGTCTTTAACCTATAGTTATGCTTTATCAGGTGATCTACTCTGATGAACTGTTTCATTCTTCATCGTAAACATTGGCCACATTTATTGCACCTTTCTTTTACTCCCATCCATTTTATCACACCACATAGTATCCCTCTGCACTTTCGACATACATAAAAATGTGAGGAGTCCATGACTTCCCCTTATAAGCAGTAATTACTTCCGTCTCAACTATTCAGTCTCTTCAGCGAAACACAGGCACACAATTTTATACTAAAACAGTACATATTATGGGATATCATGCTCATGCTGCATGACCTGCAGTGTATGATACCATTCACCTTTCTTGGATTCTTTAACGCCAAACAGATCATACTCACGTACCGAACACTCTTATTACCGAATATTTCGTCCCATTCCCCATGACCAATTATTTCTCTGTCCCCTGTTCGCATATTCCTGTCACTAGCCAGTTGTAAAGTGAATCACAGAGAGAAAGCAGCTAATGTTCTTGAGTCAATGCATTCACCTCAAGAATAGTCTTGGGTGTTTATGATTTTATATCCGTTAAACAGTTTTAACAACAACGGTCACTACGTAATGTTAACATTGGATTGCATAGGCATCCATTCGTAGCCCAGTTTCTACATTTATCGATATATTAAAGTAGTTACTACTTCCTCCTTTCCATTTCAGTACATTATTTTTACCGCCAAGGAACTCATAAACTACCTTCCTTGGAAAATAATCTGTGTTTCATTTTGCTTAATGAAAATAAAATAGGCAATTGGTGAGGTTGGGCATGTCTTCCGTATCTAAGGTTTACATTTGCAAGGTTTCAGGTTAAGTTCCATTTGGGCCGATCACTCTGACCTTGGTTGTTCCTATTATTTCCTTTCATTTATATGTTTTGTAATTGAAAAATAAGTCTAGTGTACTGCGAGTCGGGTTCCGTCGGTGGAGTTTTCTTTGTTGAAATGTCTGTCTTTAAGTACGACGTATGACGGAACCTCAAGAACCTAGATCTTGACGAAATTGGGTTTTGGTTTTCTTGGCTGGCGTGGAAATGTAACATCTGATGAACTTAGGGACCCTATCTGCATACGAAGGTGATTGTCTTCAGGGTTCTTCACTTCACTTATTCGTCTTGGAGGTTTTCTGAAGCACAAGAAGTGCCAATATACTTGAAACCTCCTCAATTTCCTGATAATTAACCAGTCAAACAACTTCACTGAAAATAAAGAGTAGCAGTGAAATAGAATAACTCGGTTTAGACTCTGGAGCATCACAATTGTGAACTGCACCTGGATAAAGTTAAGTTCATGGTGGAAATGATGAGGTTAATACTGCGAATGGGCAAGCGTCATATTCAAACAAAACAATTTTGTTGTATTTATCGAAAATAATTATTATAGACATATGTCTAATGTGAGAAAAATTCTATTAAAACAGTAAATGTATGATTTTGTGATTACCAGGCTAACTGGTAAAGCTAAAATTGCCGGAAATAAGACAACCTGGATTCTGCTTTCCATCAGTGAAATTATAAAAGTTATTGTTAATATTGTTAATTCCACAAAGAAGAAATAAAGGCTCAGAGGATAAATGGTACTTATTCTGCTACTGACAGTGTATATAATGAATGAGGACAATTCTCTCAGCGAGACCTACGTAACACCTGTTAACACCCCCAAGGAAGAAGGGATGAAGGGAAGGAACCACAAAAGTTACAGGCTGGTGGTAGACAGATCACAGAGACGCCCAGAAGTCTTTAACAGCTTCTGGCTTATAGAACCGTGTCCTTATTGAGCCAAAGAGATTAATGAACGATCCATTCAGACAAGCAGTCCTCTGGAGTAATGACAATTTCCCTTTTCTTAGAGCAAGCGCCTGCTTTATGTGTATTTTTCCCCTATATACGATGAAACCTAGATGTACACCTGAATCATGTAAAGGAAACTGAGTGAAAAAGAAGTGAAGGAAAGGAAAAAGTCAAGATTCGAACCCAGGACCTCTGGAATATGAATTCTGCACGTTATCATGGAGCTATTTCCCTCACAGTTATTGATGAACACCGATAATGTGGAAACTATGCTTTCATTTTGTGGTATACTATAATGAATTATATTCTGGTAATCACAACAGGATCCTCTAAGAGTGTTGTCCTCTATGGCCATTAAGTCAATACGGCGATTGTTGGACTTGGTTACTACCGGATGGTAAAGAACTATCATGTGTTAGAATCTGGTTAGGCTTTACTGCTGTCAACACCAATATCTAATTGTGATATGGACCATAATTCTAAGTATACTTCAATACATTACGTATGGAATGGTAGGCAACTATAACAAATTCTTGTTGCATTTTCATTTGTACTTAACCGCAAGTTGTACTAAACATTGTTCCTAAACACTGATAAGTCATTTAATTACGATTAACACTAATATTATTGTAGATTGTAATAAATATAGGCATTGTATTTTAAGGATTCCATGCGGTCTACTTATACAGTAATTGCCGACAAAAATTCAGTTTACGAGAAAATTGAATTAGTTTATCTCAGTCAGCCTTTGCTGGAATTCTGTACTGAAATTGATAATTTCCATGAATTACAATCAACATATCTGAAGTTTTTACTACAGATTTCTTCAAGTAATTAAAGGAACTGTAATTCTCAGTTTTCTAATGATTGGGTCTCATATAAAGTGCTCCACATGAGGAAAATCTGGTAAATTCGAACATTTCGTTTTACATTTTTTTAATTATGAATAGGAAGCGGATTTATAGGCACTAAAATGTGTGAAATAGGCAGGAAAACGGCACTAAAATGGGAAAAATAGGCACTTAAATAGGCGCTAACAGTTCGCTAAGTAAACACTTAGAAATACACAATTTTAGTAAAATGGCTTTTAAAGTGCACTATAAATGTAATATAAAATAATGAAAATCATCGCAACATATGCTGCAACAAATTCGCTAAACACTATTTTGCGGTTCCCTAGGCGAAATAGTTCTGCATTTATTCCAAATTTCATAAAGGGCTCCACAGCAAGTAAAATTAAGAAATGTTGTCGTATAATTAAAATACATATAAATCTACTTCACTAAATAAGAACCATAATGCGCACAAAGGTGTGAATTAATTAATTATGTCAAAAAAGTAAAACGTGGGTTTTGGGCGGTGTGCTTAAGGGTTGAAGTTGAAATATCTGAAGCTTTTCTTAGATTTGATTCAAATTTATACCATTTATTTTTGTGATCGATCAAGAATGGAATAATACCAAGTTTCAGCTTTCTAGTTCCAATAGTTTCTGAGGAATTAACAGTTTATGACTATATTAGAGACGATTTTCAAAATGTCCCACATATTGTAATTTTAAAAGTTAATGCTTGGGGTATACGTTTTTGCACCCATTTTAACCTATTAATGAGCCGTACCTCTGTTAAATATTTGTCTTCGCCATATCAACGAAGGGAAAAAGTAATCATAGCTATTTAACAAAAATTTATTTTCCTAAGCTTTTTCAGTAAGAAGTAAGCATTACAATCCTTTCCAAAACAAATAACAAAAACACAACAAATATAAATGGGTACACTTAATATGCAGTTGCCCTTACAGGAATATTTAGTATTTCATACAGATTAGTACAAAAATGCATCCTTTGGAAAATTTTGAAGTTAGGAAGATTTAGAAAATATGGAATCTGAGAAATGTGGGGTTAAAATTATGCAATAGCAGCTACGGTACAGGTGTAAGGTTATTTAAATAGTCATGTGACGTTTTCTATAGAGCCGCTAGAAAAAAAAAAAACTTTAAGGCAAAGAAAACTAAATTTGTAATTGTTTTAAGTTTTGGGTCAATTTGCACAGATGTGTCTCCTTAATAGAAATGATTTTTGCAAAGATAGGTAAAGTTCATTCAAAGTTCATTCAAAATTCATTCATTCATTAAAAATTCAAAGTTCATCACAGCAATCTTAATATCACTTAAAATGGTGTCACGACGTATCAGAAAGATACAAAGTACAGAAGAAAAATTAGTTTAAAGATAAAGCTACAGAAGCCTAGATTTTGAAATAAAAACTCTAAATGCCCAATTGTCGACTAAGAACAAATAATAAAGCATAGCTTTTTAGCAAGCGTTTCCCGTTCATTGAAACAGAATTACAGTTATTACGGCATCGTAAAAAGAATTCCCAAACCTAGTTTTATAAAGGTATTTCTGTAAAATATTACACAAACTATTTAGAAATATTGGTTGACAGTTTCATTTTCAATGCTGGAAAGAACACCGGAAGTCTCCAAGCAATCGATTTCATGATTCCCTGAGATAGGTATATGTAGAAAAGCGTAAGCATGAGAAAATCACAATCCTTTCATGTATATAGTCTTAGTCTGTGTAGCCTAACGAATTAAGAGCTGGCCTTACAAGTTTAAGTTGTAACCTGAACAGAGTCCCAGAGTTGTGATTTTAAGATAGGGTAAAACAACAGCTTCATGTCAGTAGATTTACACACATGTAAAAGAAATCTTACGGGAGTAAATTCCTGCTTACCAGCACTACTGATTGTGATCTGATACGATTGTTAACAGTTTACACCATCAATAATTTAATTAATAATCCCTTCCCTAAGTATTACTATTAGCCCAAGAAAAAAGCGTTTACACCAGTAGAAAAATATCATGCTAGTGCACTGAAACTGCCAAAAGATAATACTCGTAACAAAATTGTGAAATCCAGTATACTGAATTTGCAAAGCTATACCTATAAGTTTCAAATAAGTAATATTCTAACCAAGATGGAATGCATGAGACGGGCTTGTTTAACGATTCAGATATGTTTTAAACTATATCTCAATGTAAAGTCGTATCATGGATGAAGAAAGTTTTCACATTAGGCAAATTTGTGCTTTACTTTGGAAAACTAAAAACATTCAGTTTCTCTTCTTTCGGCTCTTCTCGTGCTAAACAGGCTGATTTTTACAAGGTTTTTGAAACTAGGATGATGCAGTATTAATACAAACATGAATGATTAAACGACCTGTTTCACACAAGGCTGACAAAAATTACTTTCCCATCTGTACACTTCTGTTGCTTCTCTCTTTTAGCATATTTGCGTAGGAAACTGATCTATGTGTGCACTTGAAGCACTGCTTACGCAATGGACTTTCCATTCCGCACATACAGTGGTCATTTGTCAATCCATTGAAATATCAGTTAGCTGGTCTTTGCTACTCGTCCTTGAGCGAATTGTAAGTTTTCCATAACGTCATTAGCGCATTGTGACACGTCTGTAAGGCAGATACCTGCCTGACTAAACCCCATTTTGTATATCAATTGTGCAGCAGTAAGATACTTCTCTTCCCAGAAAACTTCACGTTGAAACCAACAAATGCAAAACTGTTGTCACAAATTACAAGGTATTTAATATACCCTTATTTATTATATGTAATTGAAATAAGTAAGAAAGTTTTGACCTGATAGAAAGGTGTTTTATATAACCTTATTTATTATATTTAACTGAAACAAGCAAGCAAATAAATTGTAATCAGAAGAAATTGGCTAAAAAGGTAGTTTTAGGCACTAATAAGCAGAATACGTGTGAAATAGACATTTATGGGTACTATAAAACTAAGAAAATAGGCTAATAATTCTAGGAAACGTGCTTATAACTTAAAAGCCTACGATTTTGAACAAAGGAATAAAATGGGCAAATAGGGCAAACTCCGTCCCCTAGTGATAAACACACCAAGCAAATGATATCAAATTTTACATTTTGTGTGCTATTTAACAACTACTACACACATCTACTTAAACGTCGCTTTAGGACACTTGTATTCTTACTTCATTTGGCTACTATTCATATTTATATTAAATATTTTAAAATGTTCCTTTATTTTCGAAACCTTGTTCAAAATCTAGTACTAAATTCGGCCCTTCTTTGAGCGAAATACTGACACTGATATTGTACTTGTTAATATCCATAGGATTGTTGCCATACACCATGGAAAAACTTCCAAGTGCAAAAACGTATGTGTGAATCTGCTTGACAATATATAAGGTGTAAGCAGCAAATCGCGCCAGTGGTATAAAGCTGGTATTCAGTGATACCAAAGTAAAAGGGAAAATATATGATTCTGGTCCGAATTTACTCTGGTGTCCGACATTTCCCCATCTTGCGGCATTTAACAGAGAAAAAAGAAAATAATTAAAACTTCCACATTTAAACCTTATTTTTCTCTCTACAATTATTTCTATCTGTAATGCGAGAATAAAAAATTTACGTTTCTGAAAAGATTTTAAAAGCTTTCACTGTAGTAATTATAGTTACCCATAAAGTACTGAAGTCGTTTATACAATCTTAGCTCCTACTATTTCCAATCGCTGATGATATGTGGATGAACATTTCCAAGCTAATTAGCCAGTCAAACACTGGGAGAAAGGAATATTTCCATGACAAAAATGAGTTCAAGATGAAATATGGGTCTAGGCACTTGAACTGAAAACTTAATGCAATACAGAAAACAAAACATCATTTTACCTATATTTTGCCATTTCGATATATTTTGTGTCTTTCATATTTAAATATTTAATTATCTCGACTGCACCGCTCCCGTTTTTCAGATCAGGTACTAAAATTGTAAATTATTTCAAACATGAAAGTTCGTTTATTACAACTAAAGCAAAAAGATAACTGTCTAGGATGCAATAATTAACAATAATTTTAAAATTTTACTAAGTAGGATATAAAACAGGGCTCACAGTATATATTTTCAAGATAGTTATAGTATTTATTAATTTTCGTTGTCTAGTGCAACTATTTAAAAATAATTTTGAAAAATGAAGTTTGAAACTTATTTGAAATGCTTAGCACAGTGATAACTTGTATGCCTTGAACATTTAATTTGTAATATCATTCCTCAGATATGATTCTTTACTATCTTTACTATGCAACATTAAATATTTCTTGAAATAAAATCATATTAACTATATAAATTTATATATTATGCTAGCTGACCCGGCGAACTTCGTACCACCAGTGTCTGAACTTGTCTGAAAAATAAAACAATTTACGATTAGTTAGTTATTTAGTTTGCAATTGGGAATGGAGTTTAAGTACAACACAATTACAATTAAATTAATCAATTTAAAGCTTTCTGACTAACAATATTTTTGTCCTTCTTGTGGCTCTTAAATATATAAAGATGATAGTTTTTCGACGCGCCAACAGGTGACGTGTAAATTAATTATCCATGAGAGAAATATGGTAACTCCAAGTTGATTCCGCAAACTGCCAACGACTGTCCTTGCGACATATTTAAGGTCATCGCAAAGGCCAAACGCACGGCAAACTGTAGAAGTTTAAAATCGAAAGGTACATCCATTGGAATCATCGAAATATGCGGGATCAAGATATCTTCTGCTTTGTACTCTCCCTTTATTGTTGTTATTCATTAGCTTTTCACCTTTTGGTTCATTTCACAGTCGTGGTTGGTTAATGTTACGCTGCTCATCAGAACTGATCCTAATTTTAATTTTAAAATGTGAGATGGGAGTCCAGGCAATTCTAATGAATTTAAAAACTCTGTGGGATAGTTGACTACGTCGTCCTGGTTTATAGCTGTGTCTACTGACTTGTACGAAAACAACTCTCCCCGATAAAACTCGGTATGGTCGCATTGAGATCATCGACATCTGTATTTTATTGCTTGTTCACTCAGCCAATTATGGTTAGTGTACAGTTGCGTTACGTACGAAAAAACACGCCAAATAAGCTCCTCTTGGAGTCTATGAAGTGACAGATATCTGTGGGTAATGTTTTCCCGTAGGGGAGGGGATCCGTCCCCTTCAGCTGCCGAGGTGCGGGCGCTGCGGACCCTTAGCACTCGTGGTACCTCTGACGTTACTAGAGGAACCTCGGGCCGAACTGCCGAGTCCCTCCTGTCGGGGAGTTGTTCGGATTGGGTTGGACTCGAGGGGACAGTGTGTTCCCGACACCCACGGGGAATTGGGTACCTCCGGCCAGGCGACGGCCGCCCGGAGGGGGTAGAGGGTTGCCTCATAAGTCCCGGGAACTAGCCTGCATAGCTAGTAGAAGGTGTGCTAGATCACCAGGCGGCCCCGCCGAAGTTTTCGGTAGTCTTCCCTGTGGGGTTGACGCGCGTAAGTGGCGTATCCACTTCCATCCCGTCTTGTCGTTGTGCTCAGCGGGGGGGGGGGCTTTTTAAGAAATCAGGTATTGCCCTATGGAAAGAGCCCAAGAGTTTTCCATCGCTCCCGGGTAGAAGGAGGCCCGGGTCCTTGGTCCTACGGGTCCAGGACTAATGGGGGTAGTAACTCTGCAATAACTGTGGGTAATGTAATTAATCCGGTCGAGGTGGCAATGGCGACCTTACCATTTCCAATGTCTAACAACTGCTTCGAAAACATATATCCAGTTTGATCTTATTGCATATTAGTTGTCAATTGTAGTGGTTTTACGTGCAGTCACAAATTTGTGGGTCTTAGCCATGCGTTCAGGTTCCGCGAACTTCATAAAGTCACAAAACATTTCAATTAATTCTGTGTCACTTCATTTCACATTCACGAATTCACAAACACCCCTTAGCTATATAGAAGGTATCCAAAAATTCACCAATATTTGACAAAAATAATTGTCTGTGGTCAAGTATATATAATGTTATAAATGTCATATATAGTGTCATAAATTAATTTTGTGTGTAATCTTCGAAATACATATCGTCATGCTACATAAAAACATTTCACATCTTCCCCAGAGTCTGGAAGTATGAATGAGACTGTGAATGTGTGCGTGATCTAATGATTAAAAACCAAAGATAACGAGTTAACAACTTCAGTATGTTTCAAAGGAGAACGGTCGCCGATATTACTATAGCAGTTAAAGGCAACAAAGAAAAAGAAAAAAAAAAAGAAGAAAAACATTTCAGTCTTGAAAACAAGTGATAAACGCTATTTAACAAAATGTGGTAAGTGAAATATCTTTGAAGACTTTGGCAAGCAGTGGAATATATTTGTACCTTTTTAATGCTTTTGTTTATTGAAAACAAAAGAAGGTGTATGTGTTCCGTAAACGTTTGCGTGTGTACTTTTATATTTAGTTAATAATCAGGTCCATTATCCCTTCAGGTTCTTTTTCAAACCTTTTAAACGTTCCTTGGACTTATACAAATGTTTCAAAACCAAAATATGGCAAATGGTTCAGCCGTTCTCGAGTTTTTGTGAGACTAACAAACGTCTATACGTTTCCACAATTTAGCCTACACACGGCCAGTGTGAAAGAATAATTAATTTCCATTAATTAACCTAATAGTGGTTTACTATATGAAGCCCGGGCCTTAAAGTACTTACAATATGTAAGTCGCCATTAAGGTAGTTGTCTCGTGTATGAGAACTCCTAAGTGGTTTACCGGGAAAATACGAGTCAGTTGGAGAATTTAATGTCATATCGGCACGTTGGCCATAGTAGCACAATGGTAGTGCGGCTGGACGGAAACCAGAAGATCCGCGGTTCAAATCCCAGCTATGGCATTGAATTTTTCAGTCTGACTCTACGTTTCCACAATTTAGCCTACACACGGTCAGTGTGAAAGAATAATTAATTTCCAAACGTCTATTAGTATATATTATACATTACTATTTCAAAACAGTAAACATGATTCAAATGTATCAAAAGTCCTAAAATCAGGACTAAACTACATATATAGAAAAGGCTTTTAAAATACCATTAACCTTCACAGACAGTGTTCTGAAACTCAAAAAGAACTAGAATAATTACATAATTAATAGAATCTTAAGGTTAGGAAGAAAAACAGTGTGGTATAGTTCGATGAATACTAAAAAGAAAAGAAAAAAAGGTAGCAGAAACAAGAAAATAAGAGTTTCAGATATCAGGTTTCAGTTGAGCACTTCTATAGAGACGCATTTAATTTTCGCATTTGAATATTTATTGTAAATGTTTGATAATTTTTTTTCAATAATTTTTTTAAAAAGGGACGTATTCTGTTAGAATTCATTGATTCACAATTCTGATATTAACCAGTGTTGTAGTTGTGACTTACTGTAATTTTTCCAAGCGAGATAGCTTCACAATAATGTTCTAGACTCTCATTAGCAAGACAAAGACTAGAGTGGTATCCGTTCTATCCCCATTTCCTAATATTTCGCTTTGTCTTTCAGTTTCAGGTTGGCTTAGAGACTTTGCGGTGTTGGTTAGAGTCGAATGGTAGGTGCAGATGCTTACTCGCTAGAAAATTCATCTCGGCCCTACCAAATGGCAGCCTTCTCTGATCCGTCTCAAGTGAATCAAGTTATATCCGACACCGCCACAGGGAAGGCTTCTCTGAGGAGTTCCCAATTGTAATGCGATCATAAATCGTAAGAAACTTCTGCACATTTCTGATGTCTGCGGCCTATGACCTTCAATGGTTCTTTCACCTCATTCATTCCTCCTGGGGATAGGAAGCACAAATGATCGCTTTCGGTCAAGGTGCGAAGTGTCCCCTAAATGCCCTCGCCATATTCATAGTGTATACAAGTCATTTCTTAAGAACCTGTGTTTTGGTTAAATTATTTTCTACTTGAAATTCTGGAGTTGGCTCTAGTGAGAAGTAGGTACAAAACGTTTAAGCGCCCTTTAATATTAAGTGCCAAGTTTAAGTGCTGTGACATGGCATTTCCATTTTATGTACCTGTGTATGGAGGCAGTTTCCACTCATATGCTCTCTTTCCCTACAACACTGCAGGAGAGCACATATGTATATGTTGTGTATAAATCCTACATTTAATAAATTTCGCTATCGTAAATAATAGCAGCACATGTTGTTTATTTGTTTACTAACTGCAGTGTACGCTGCTTGCTGGGGTGGAAGGGGTGCTTGTAGGAAGGGTTAACGGACCCTTGTTTGCATGTAGGAATATACTTGTTGTGTATTGGAACAACATTAATATGCAAAATAATGAAAAACGGTCTAGCATGTGTGTACTGAGTGAAGTGGAAAGGGCAGGGCCAGCTGCTATAATTCTCACCATTTTGTTTTAAACCGAGTGATAACGCAGCAAGCAACGATGACCTGATCTCCCTCCATGCCGTTTTACTTCTCCAACTGTCCCCATATGACACACAAGCACACACGCACACACACACACAAACACACACACAACATGGTGGGAAGTCACTCCAATATAAATCTTCGTATGATTTATTTCTGGCCGATACTATAACGCTATTTCTGTAGCCAAGTACATGGCTCTACAGTAAACTTTGACGCTCACATACGGAAGATCCCTGGTTCGATTATCGTCAACTTTGAAATTTTCGTGGTTGTTCCTAATTGGTAGACGAATGGGGTGTGATTTCTCATCGGTCACAATTTCATTTCCAACATTTCCCTGTAATTCTATTTTCTTCTCGTACTTCAGGTGTGCTTATAGGTTTCGGGAAGAATTGCACAGATTTCGCGGATGCTTGTTCAAAGGAAAGAGTATTCTTTGTGAAAACTTACTTGCTTTTACAAATCCTTCATTGCCCTCTCTGGGTAGCTCAGAGATATTGAGGCCTGGAATTTCTAAATATTTTTAGGTATACGTCTCTTCGTCTGTAGCTTGTGTGATACTTTCACTTCATCTTTTTCCTCTGAAGGATGGCAGCTGCAACATATATACCTATCTCATTACAAGAGTTGTCTCCTTCCATTCTCTATTAGAATTATGATTACTGCGGAGGGGATTCGGTACTGCAATCAGTCTTGATTTATTGTGCCTATGCCCCCAAGTGGGGCATCCCCGGGAGGAAGGATGAGCTGAGAGATGACAGAGAGCGGCCTATTAAGGAGCCACGACAGTGCAGAGGGCAGGTTCCATACATTAAATGGAAACCTCCCCCGTTATGCCAGGACAACGGACGTTCGCCCTACTGTTGTTCGGAAGGGATCCCAGCAGCCAGTTTGGAGGCTGGCAACCCACCTACCGGAAGAAGAAACGACTTACTCAGAGCCTAACATCCTGCCATGCTCCGTCGAGACACCAATGAAGCCAAACTTCTGTTATCCACACAGTCAATAATTTTAAGAGAAAGAAATCAGGATTTTTTACAAAACATTGCGTGCTCCTTAAGTATTAAAATGCACTCGGATATCAAATATGCACATTCTCAGATGGTAGAAAGGGAAAATATTTATTAATTAATTTACACCTTCGGTGTCAGTATTTCATCAGAAATATCTACTTACATTTTATGAGATCCTTGAGATTTTGCAACCATTAGAATTTTTCACTGTAAATTAGTCATTTGTGCATTAGAAAAAAGAAGTTAGATGATATGAACCTAAAACACATTTCCCTACCTTCATGCTTCCTATATAAATTATTTCAAACACTTTCACATTCACGCACCAAATAGGGAAAAAGAAACATTTTTCATTCATTAGGAAATTCACCGTAAATACACGTTTTGAGGCCGATGAATACAAACATATGATTTTTATAAACGATTCTGCTCACGAGAATGTGTATGTCAAGGGCATAATTGAATTCATAAGAGGAACTTGCGTAATTACATTTAAGATCAATATCTCCCAAAGACGTAGTACGAAGATTTTCATGAATGTACTGTCAACTCAAAATACACTTCATCTTCCCAAAATGTAGATCTCCCTATATTTACAATATTTACGCTACATATAAAATGTATGTCTTAGATTTTATGGAAAGAGGCTGGAAGTTGCTCCATTTTGGAAGGAAACATTTTTATACTTTTATATCGGTAAAGCTAAAGACATAGAAAATTTTAGTTCGTTTAAAGCATTCAATTTATTCCAAATAACTTTTCAATAGCATCTGCCATTTTCTATCTGCCATCTGTCACGTTTCAGGTATAGCAGCGGTTGTGACAGAGGGCCTGTAATGTCATTTTCTTAAGCCTTGGCTCTGCATTTATCTGTGTGCACATGTTTTTTTTTATTTCAACCTTGTTTATAGTCGCTAACTACATGGTCATATTGGATTGTACACAAAGTAATTACATAATATCTAGGTTAACACAATAATACATCCTGATACAATGTTCAAAAAGTTGTATGAATATAACATTGGCTCAATATAAAACATTAAATATAACATTGGTATAATTTATAACATTGTTTGGTAGGTTTACAATAAGGTGGAATATTAACAACAGTACAATACTTAGAACAACAGTGATGCACTAACATTACAACTGAAATAATGAAGCGTCTTTTGTAAATTGTAGAATGTTACTGATCATTTTAGGATCATTAAGTACAGTAGAACCATCAGATGGAAGCTTGTTCTTCGTCCACCACTTTGTGTATTTGGCACATTTAGTGATGATATGTACAATTGTTAAAGCTGTTTGACAAGTCTCACATATGGGGGCTGGATGCTTGGATATGATGTGTGAATGCGTGATTCTGCAATGACCAACTCTTAGTCTAGTTAAAGCCACTTGATCTTTACGTTTCAGTTGTTTAAGAGGACTTCTTAATATTCCATTAGTCATTATATCATGCAGTTTCCTGTTTGAGCTGTTATACCACTGATTTCCCCAGTTTCTTATAGTGTAATTTTTAATATAGAAAATATAATCTTGGACAGTTATGCTGGAAATTGTTTCATATGGAGGTAAACTGGTTGGTTCGCGGGCTGCTGTATCTGCTCGTTCATTGCCATTAGTTTTTCTATGTAATGGTATCCACAAAATGTTAATGTTATGACAAATCTATGTCAATTGTTCATTAAGTATTAAAGCAATACCGTTGGACTAGAACCGCAATCGTTCACAAAGTATGCCAGAGCGAAAATGTTATAAACAAAGGCATCACAGGGTAGAACGGAGTCGACAGTCGGTGGGATACATGAAATAACCTTGTATATCAATGTATTCATTTATATTGCTCTTGCTGTTAGTTTTTTATTTTAAATGTATATTGGACTTAAGTGAATGTAGATAAGCTGTTAACGCACACCTAGACATACTCACGTCCATTCCGAAGCCTCTTGAGCAATACATTGCGTGTACCACAAATATTCTTCCACTAAGGAATATTTGAGTATGAATGTGTATTTAACCTTAGAAAGTGTTGCAATCCCGAAACAGTTCTACCTTGATAGCAGAGGTATGCTTTTTTACAATTTAATTCCCAAATCTGTCACTTCCTCACAAAAGGAACATACTAAATAAATTGGCAGCTAAAGATGATACATGTGATGTAATTAATGACGTTAATGCTTATGGCGTCTGTAATACTCTCTCGTGGAATACGCAATTGTGTTTCTGAAAACATCTGCAATGTTCCAGTAAACGTTAGCAAAGCAGCAAAGAGCGATACTCAGGAAAGGCGATTAAAAATCAGAGGAAAGATCAGTGCAAACCAGACTTCAAGAACGAAACATCATGATCCTTAAAAATTCAAGAGGTAATCCCCAATTGGGAAAACAAGCCATCTTTTGTTTGCGAATACACGTAATGCCTACCGAAAAGCGACTCTGCTCAGATAATCCGAAACCTAGCAGGACGATGCAGTAGAAAGCGAAAAGCCGCATTACGTCGTCAAGTCGGGGAATACTTCAGATTCAGATCAACAGGCACTCCTAGAACCCGGACCAGTAAACCTACCAATCAAAGTGTGCTCTTAAATCAACATGTCAGGATCGACTAGAGTTAATAATGTAGCTCCAGGTGCAGTCATTAAGACACTGACCCCTGACCGTCGCCAAACAGACCCAAGGCAAAGCAAAAATAAATGACTTTACCACCAGCCAAATATTAATCATGTTAGTTAACCTTGTGGAACTCCCACCTCCCCAGGAACAGCTGCGGAGTAACTCTGTCTGGACCTACGTTATCGAACACCATACGTTCTTTTCAATCTATTTAAAAGCGGATTCTTCTCGCATTTTAAATATTCATTCAAGAAGGGAAATTTTTTTGAAGGAAAAGACATTTTAGCTTTGTTTACATTGATTTCAATGGCTGTTTTAAGTGTCAGCAGCTATCTCACACTTAGAAATGCTACCTATGCCTCACATTAATAATTCAAATCATCGATGTAAGTCCAATATTTTCTTAGCACCCATCAAAGCGTAAAGAATGACATCTCTATAAAGGCTCCAGCTTCTACATGTGGCGTCCCACGAAAGACTGTTTTTCGACTGAGTCACAAATATACTGAGCAGTGTATACGACTAATTTTGAGCAAAAGTGAAGAAAATGCTTGACAGTAAGGTATTTTCTACCCAAACTGAAACTCTTAAGACATTTATCACCCATAGAACAGTGTTACTTTTACACGTTACTTGTTTTTGGCAAACAAACGATACGACAACTCTTATACAGTTGAATTATGGAAAGCTTCAAGAAGGGATTTGGTCAGAATAACTGCTCAAGAATAGACTTGTGCAAAGTGTGTCATTATCCTAAACATCGATAGTCTCAACTATCAATTCTTTTGCCATTCGAAAGTAATAAACTTGGCATATACAATTAATTTAATTTAGCTTTCTTTCAGGCTCTCCTATGTCGTTATCCGGAAATAATGAAAACACTGTCGTATATGTTATTTCTGGAAGCGTCGTTGTGGAAGAAGCTATATAAGAAATGGTTTTGCGAAACAGAAAGCTGCTTAGTAATGAAATATTCTGTTACTATCCTAGACGGTTTATTATGCTTTTTAATATAGATGAAACAAAATTTCTACTTTCTGTAAATAAAAAAATATTCTGGCAATGAATGGAGCAAAAATCGTGTATAATATTGATCAAGATTTAGCAAAGACATCCATTATTACTCCATTTACTTTTTGTTGTTAAAAGTAACAGGAAAACTGCAATAATTATGATCGTTTATACCTGCAAACGGCTACTGCAAGACATATTTATTGGACTGGGTTCCAAGATGTGGGTGTTAGCGATAATGGCTGAAAGAAATCATCCATTTTAATTAATGTGGAATGTATTCTTTCCATATTATGTTAGCAAGTACATACAATTCTCAGCAATTCTGTTAGTGGAATTACATAAAGTTAAGTTCAGATACCAGCTAGTTGAGCTCTGTTCCAGATTATCTTATATCAAAGTCAACAAAATTCCTGCTATCAGGTGGCGTGTCTGTTATCTATCCATTTAACTATGAAGGAAAGTCGACTGTGTTCAAGTACTGAAAGAAACGTTCAGATAAGCAATGACAAAGGTAGTATTTGCAAATAACACAGACAATATTTTTCACGGGCAAATAAAGCCTGAAACGCTATTAAAAACTTTTTCAGAGTTTTTGGCCAGTATACTTGTAATAACAGAGCTGTTGATTATTCGTGTGCTCTTAGTATGGTACCCAAATACTTAATACTTAATTTATTAACCAACCATAGCAGTATTTCCAAAATGGCTTAAAAATCTTTTTCGACAGTGTGCTATTATTGCATTCTTTGTTAAACTCGAAAAATATATTGCTAAAATTCACCTCAGGTTTCTGCGTACCTATGTAGATGCCTACGTGTGCGGCAATAGCCTCAGGAGGTGGGTGAACACGAAAATGTTAGGTGAGTTTCGTACTGATCACCCACAAAACTGCCTCCATGGAAGGCAACGAAGTAAATGAGGAGCTCATTAGAGAAGTGGGAGACCCGAGGAGTGAGCACATCTGGACGGCAGTGTGCGCAAGAGAGGACGGTTCTCCTAACGGTGAGAGATAGAACGCCTCCAGAAGCCGGCAGGCTGGCCCACTAGCCCTGAGGTTCACGGAATCTTCAAAGCAGAGTCTCAGAAAGCAGGAGCGTCTGCAATCCAACCTTCGCCAGAGAAAACCCCTTCCAAAGCGCATACACACCTCAGCCGTCAACCAAGGAACGCCGTCGGCTAGTCCAATCGTGCAACAAATGATGGGGACAGGAAACGAGGAACGAGAAATTTACAGTAAAAATTTACTCACCCCAGCATTCGCCTGTCGATAAGGGGAAGTCACCAACGGAAATCTATGATAGAGTGCGATTTTTATGCATTGCCTTAGGCACATATGGCTCGGCATTGCTGTGTGACTCGGTTCTTATATACAACTTAAGAGTATTGCTGTTCTAACATACACTATGTGACGTACGCAATCTCTATTTGTGTTCCTTAAATTGACTAATCTGACAAAGCAAAATTAAAGTTTACATTACGTTACACATTATATACTCTTCTTAATTTTTAAATAAATGTCAGTTTTGCAATTGAATATACGTTAAGTTCGTGTTACTGTAATATTTTCCATACATTGTAACATCCATTAATTACTTGTATTTTAATGTCTTTTCCTACCTCAATGTTAGTTGAATGAATACCTACTATTTCCATTTTCCACACTAAGCCTCTCTTTAGCAGCTTACTAAATGAATAAACTACTTTTATGCATTTTGATACGAATCATTAAAGCATCCACTGAAAATGTAAGACTTCTTTTACTTGTGGTCGTTCCTCATCTCGTGTTGCCGAGAACAACAAAAGGTGTTCGAATACAATGAACGCTACTAGAAGGTTATTTGGGCCCTACTGTTAATTTTAACAAGCCCTACATAATTGTAGTGAGCTTGTCTGCTGTTCAATTAAAATATAGGTGCGTGTTTATATCTGTATGAAAACGAAGCATTATGATTGTATAGTATACCCATATGCATATATTTATATATAATTAAAATCTAGAGAGTTTGCAGTCTGTTCATGTATTTAGGCTCTGCATTTTCATATTATTTTAGCGATAACTAGAGTAACGATAGCTTCATTTTGTACTATTCCATTTATAGCTTTACATCGAATTTGAACGACGTATATGAAGTTTGACTTCATAGAAAGGTTTGAAAGGTCATTCACTATTAATAATAATAATGAAATTATCGAGCCTGGATAATGGTAATGTTACCAAACTTATAAAACTTTAACCATATGTATTCTAATTAACCTTCTAATACCACTAAGGCTAGGTCAATATTATGGACGATAATATGTTTAAATGGTATATATGATGTCTTAAATCCCTATATAAAATAATTTCAGAGATAACAAACCAAAGTACTAAAACGATTTGGTTCCCCGCTACCGAAAGCGGCCCGGGACAGATTCCACCCCTGTGGGTGCAGATTTTAAGTCCCAGATGTAGGATCGATACCCACCCAGGATCGTGAGGAAATTGAGGAGCTATGCTAGATAGCGATCCCTGGTCTAGAAAGCAAACTTTGCGGCTAGGGGTGCCGTGATGCTGACCACACCTCCTTCCCGTATCGGTTGGATGATGGCCCGCTTCCACCTTGAATATGTGGGCTTGAGGTCGGCAGTGGGGTTTGCAGGCTCAGGCCCACTTCGGGCTGCTACGCCATGGGTTTAATTTTTTTATTAAAACGATACATTTTGGTAAACTAAGATAACGTTTCCAGTTTGCTTCCCTTCTAAACAAAAAGCCTCCCTACAATAACCAACCATTTCAGAGTCGACAAGATCATAATTTCTGACTTCTTTCCTCAGGACGGCAATGACGTGAAAAATACACCAGTCTTGGACACAGAACTAAAGTTTATGAAGAACTGAAAATACCATTTTCCTGCCGGGAATTGCATTCAATACTTTTTCAGGAGCGTGGAGTAGCACTTGGTCAAGCGTGTGCACATTTGGGAGAGTATAGGTAGATTGATGGCGGAGAAGAACATTATAATCTATTTGCTGTTAGAATAAAGTATTCCTCTACACTCTGCGATGAGCTCCACCTCTAGCACGCCATTGGTTAACGTAGCATCTGCATGAACGCACGTACATAAACAACAATGGCGTCACCTGAGTTTAACTATCTTTGTTGTCACGAAAATCTGAGAACTATTGTTTTTTCAGTACTCACATTATAATGCTCATTCTATGTTAAAAGAAACTGGATGGTTTTATTGAAGGCAGGTAAACCAAGAAGCTTAAACCGCGGAAATGTATTATGGAAGAATACTGTAGTATTAAAGCCCTTCAAGCAGTGGGGTTAATTTCCGCAACGTGCTTTTTTGACATTAACTTTCTTCTCACAGTAAATAGATTATAGCAATGTGGGCCATTGTGACCATCTCCGGGAAGAAGGAATGAGATAAATGAGCACAACGACGACCTAAAAGCGCCAGGCACAGCACAACAGGGTCTGTGAACACTTCATATACAGACAGGTGAGGAGTGCCACGGCGGCGGTCACTCAAGGTTAAGATCAAACGTCTTTTGCGATGTAATCAGATATACACTTTTGAACAGAAGATTGGCTAGGAAAGAATGAAGAGGGTTAATGACACTAGGGAAAACGAATGGTAGACGTAATGATGGATGAATGATGGACCACATTATGACTAGGCGGCTCATAATGGCATTATATGAGAAAGTGCTCTCTCACAACATTAGTGACCTAAGTCAAACCTTAAGCTGGCAAAAAAAGTTTTATATAATTAACATGTTTATTACCTTTGTTTATTTTGTTATATAACTATTGTTATGCGGCGTAGTCATAATGATACCCCTTTAATTTTCACGATTGATATACCCCCTCTGGTTTCTTTAGTCAATCTCCAGCTGCAAACTAGATGAACTTAAACGTAGAATACATTGAAGATGTTCATTCGAAACACTAATGGGTAGGAGTCGCTTATTTAGAGTCAATATGCTACACAGTTGTTCATATTGATTTGTACCAATCATAGCCAGTAATTTGCTTGCAAAATGGTGCAGCCTGGGAAATGTTTTCGGTAGTGACGTCTATAAATCCAAACCATGTTTTCCTGAACTCCGTAATGGTGTGTCGCTTTGAAGGTTTATACGCTCCAACATGAGTCGCATTGTAATGCCTCCTTAGGGTAAAGTTAATAATGTATCCAATGTAGGACATATAAAATCTGTGCTTTATAATCTTGAAGAACAAAACAATACTTGTTTTCCTATTTCAGATTAAATATTCGTTGTTCACTCATGTTTCACATTCAAGCCACCACTGCATTGATAATACCACCAGGCCACTATAAACAGAATCAACCGGTTTTGTTGACTGTGTCTACCTTTATTTTGAAAGGTACGCCTTCAGTACCACTCATCTCTTCATAAACAGATATTTTCATTAGTGCTGTACAAAAACTGCTTTCTTCTCAAGATACCTATATCTTCCCCATATGGCACACATTCTTCCTGCCGTCTCGGTAGCGTAGATTGTAGCGTGTTTGCATCATGTTCAAGAGGTCCCGAGTTCGAATTTCGGTCACATTGAGTTACCTGGGTACGGCTTTTTCCGAGGGTTTTCATTATCCTGGAAGAGAATTTCAGGTCTCTCTAAGCGCTATGGACCCTGATATTATTTGAGCATCATTTCACCCATCGTCCAGTAAGATTTAACCTTCCACAGTGATAGTAGTTGGTAGCAGTGAAGTTTGCCATCGTTGTTGCCACACAAGACACCGCAGATGATAGTAGTTGGAAATACATGAAACGACATGGACATGGACATTTCTGAAGAAACCTTTCCTGGACTTGACGTTTATCCCTTCAAGTTTTGAGGAGGGGAAACAGTCAGTCAGTAAGGACAATCCTGGCGATATTTGATTCACAGGCATTTTCCCATCACGGTTCCTTAATGTTCTCTAATTAAGGAAAAAAGTGAAATAAGAGGATATTTGGAGGAGAAGAGATAAAAGCTTCATAGTATATAAGTAAGTATTCATCTAGCAATCGTGGAAAAGCTTTTAGTCGGGATAATGTATTACCTAGGAATTGAATTGGGATTCCCAAACGGGAGTCTCCGTTGGCACAGCCTATCACATGTCACATTCTTCAAAATGTTAGGTTTTCTAAATAATTCCCTTACACTTTGTCCTTAAAGGTTAACGCTGACATTTCCAAGTGCTTTTAATTTTGATTGCGGCTCCGGCTAAGTCCAAGGAAGACACAGAGTTTTGGAAAAGGGGGGCCTGTTGTAAATTCCTCGCAACTAAAGCGAATGGCATTTATGAAGCGCGCATACTTTTAACTTTATTCATCGGGGAGGAGTAGCTTCTATTCATTATTTTCCTTAAGAGCACTTTGTTGCATTTAACTTGTGTAAGTTGGGGACATCGGAATTGCGAGAGAAGTTGTTCGTCGTTAAGGCTGGGCAAGTCGCCTGCATGCAAGCGAGTCCTAATTGTCGGCACGGTAGGGTGAGGACCAAAATACCAGAAACTGTAAGACAACACAGACCGGGAGGGCAAAGTATTCCCCACAGAAACATTCCTAGCTGCCCCATCCCTTTAGCTAGCCTTAGCGCTTCCCTCTTTGAGCTTGTTGTTTGTTGTTTACGGGTCGAGGAGGAAAGAGCTTGTAGAGGGTGGGTCAGCAAGCCGGTATGTAAATACTATATTGTTATCTAAGGCTTGTAGTGCCTACCCTCACCTCGTCATAAAGAGTAGTGATGCTATTTCCGTTGTATACATGGAATGTATTACGTCAGGATGGTATGTGGCCTGAGAAGCCGTTTTCCCTTTCTATCCATTTGTCTTTTGTTATTGCTCCTTAAGGCGAACCTGCGGTATTCTAATGTATAATAATTAGTAATTGGCACACTTTTTCTACAATAGGAAAGTGAAAGCTGAATTAACATGTTGCACTTTGACATATATTAATATATATATATATATATATATATATATATATATATTTAACGTCTAGTGAATGCTGCAGAGAAATTATAGAAAATTCTTAACATAAAGTGCTGAATGGCAATGGTTGCTTAGGATTTCGAATTTCAGAAATATGAGTGGTAGTTTAACACTGGATTAAACAGGATAAAGAACTTCTACCCTATAGAGTGTCCAAATAATTTATGAATGTCTAAAATCAAACCAAAACCCCATGTTAAACTTATCAGCTTTTGGACAATGCTAATAACAGTGTTGCATTAGTATCATGTCATGACAAAAATTCAATTTTCCAACCCGAGAAGGTCTACAAAGGAAAAATTAATATTCTACATCTCATAAAAATACCTCCTATTTAATTACCAGGCATAATCTTCATTTTGCATATTTTTCCCAGGCGAAGGATGTGGACATCTAAAATCAGTATATGTCAAGCTTATTCCATTGAAGAAAACATATTTGCTTCTGTTCAGTGATCATAATAAATACTAACTCTGCTGTTTCTTTAAACCATTTTACTCAAGCAGTCAGCTAGTTCTAATTGTTGGAAAATTATTTAAATACCTTAAGCTTGAACAATTATGAACTTTGCTTTGAGGTTAATTATTTGCACACCTCAATGTTGCACATATTTTTTCTGAATGGTGGATTTTACTCTACGATAGTCAAACCTATACTACCAACATTTTTATATTACACAACTTAAGACAAATTTATTGAACTGGGCACACTCACTCCTCCATATGTAGGCTAACCTAACTAAATCTAACGTAACATTTCGCCTCTGCTGGCCCACATAGTGTGTATATACAGTAAGTATATAAAATATTTTTCAAGCAATATCTCCCAATAGTTTATTCAACACCTTATCCGACAATGGTAATAAATTAGTATTTTATTAATTTAAAAGTGCGGGTTATTATATTGGGGTAAACATATCTCGATAAGGTTCAGGAATGTATTCACACTGAATTTACGTAATAACTATAACACTGGCGTGAATAATCGTGTAAACATCTCTAGCATCTAACAAGTTATCTGCCTGCCCTCCAATCGTTTTAGACTTCCAAATTATTGATATCAGCTTTAATATTTT
The DNA here is from genome assembly GCA_030765055.1 of Mantis religiosa. Lineage (NCBI taxonomy): Eukaryota > Metazoa > Arthropoda > Insecta > Mantodea > Mantidae > Mantis > Mantis religiosa. Next base: position 142,000,209 of record CM060948.1, read on the forward strand.
CTTGCACCTACATACAATATGTAGCGAAAGCGCATTTCGCCGAAAATTTCATATCGATGTTTCAAAGCCAAATATGTGTTTTTAGGTTCCCTGTTTTAAAACAAACATTTTTAGGGGAAAATAAAAATAAAACATTCGCGAGTGGAGTTTTGTGTACCGTGAACAGCATAACTGAAAGAGAAATACTAGATAATTACCAAAATTGTATTTATGTTGAATATATTTAAAGGAAGCCAAGAGAAAGTTTTCAGAAAGTTTTCAAATTCAAATTACTCTTCACATGGAATATAATTGTATTACTTTTATTTTCTCAGAATTGGCTAAACATTTTAATTAAAATACAACTTTTAGAAACTATATTTGAGTTGCAAACTGTTTACTGAGTTTCCGAGAACAGCTTATGAAGTTCTCTTCACTAGAAAGCAATTTTGTATATTCCAAATAATTTTAAAACATGAAGTTATATACATATATATTGCAGAAAATATATACCTATCTGTAAAATAAAACTTTTATTCAAAATAACATATTTCTGGCCTCCGCCACATCCAGATCACTTGCTATTAATTTGAATTTTTCATGTTTGAGTCATTACTTATAGGTATTTTGGCCCAGCAGCTGTTTCTCGTAATATCACGGAAAGAGAATGTCATCTCATTGTAAACAGATAAGAATCTCGGTTTCCTGCATCCTCCTTGTACCTGCAAGGAAGTGTGCAATAAAACCATTTCTATTTATACGTTTATATTAATTGAAAATGATAGCCTGTATAAGAATAAATTATGATAAATACGTTAGAATAATCAATTGCGGTTACAGAAATCGTTTACTATCACAAAAAGGGACTTTTTTATAGTTAGGCTGCAATAAATTAAATTTGCTACCCTTTGCTTTAAGTAAATTATACATTCAAAGAGAGGCAGGTTTGCCCCTTTCCCATAAGCTATTCCTCTCATACTTTTTATGTTTTCTTCGCTAATTTTGTGCTACGAAACAATATTTTATGCTAGTTATAACAAACAATTTATGTTAAATAAGTTTTACAGTTTGGAGTGAACAATTTTCGAGATATATCCCTTGTCATTTGTTTTAGTTTTCCAATACTTATATATTTCTCAAATAGGAACAGATTATTCCTTTTTTTCATACAAAGAAGACGAACTCTCAGTGTCATTAACATATGGACCAGTTATTAATAGAGATGACTGTCGCTAAAAGCACCTTGAGATTCTTTATTCCCCTTCCACCTTCATGAAATTAGCAGTAAGTTAACTTCTGTAAATATTTATTTCTATTAACATGAAGTAGACAGACTAGGAGGCGTGTGGAAGAATTCTGTCTAAAATAGATATATGCAACATATCAGAACTTTTACTTACCGCACCATGTAAATTAAGTACGGAAGTTGTTGCACACCATCAAAACTTCGATACAGACATATTATGGAAATAGACGTTTTAGGGTTCCTTAAAGAAAAGCATTTTACAAAAATGTTCTTGAGCACTCCCATTTGGAGGCGTGTGTGTGTGTGTGTGTGTGTGTGTGTGTGTGTGTGTGTGTGTGTGTGTGTGTGTGTGTGTGTGTGTGTGTGTGTGTGTGTGTGTGTAAACAGCATAACTCTAAAATCAAACATCTGTTAAATATAACATTTTGTACTTAAGTTCAAGATCTTCTAGTGATACGACAATAAGATTTGAAGTATGTTCTTGCACCTCGGACTACACATGAAATTGAATTTTTGTTTTAAAATTTCGTTAATGTCAAAAATGATCTTAACGTTTGGATTAGAAGCATTTGTTAAGGACGCTGTCAATTTCCAGGATCATATCTATAAAACTGGTGTGCCAGAATTTTGTCCAGTAGGATTTCTTTGACATGGCAGTAAACTTTCTGATATTTGACTGTCGTCCTTAATAACAGTTAAAAACTATTGAATTGGGACGGATTTGAACGAGTGACTTTGGGATCAAAAGACCAGCGCCTAACGAAGGACTATGTTGAGTAAAATTTCATATTTAAAACACTTATGACAAAGGAAATACATATCTCCATCCTTCTGAAAATGTTCATCTTGGTTAGTATGCAATAGATAAATGAGTGCTTGTAAGAATAATTTGCACAAGAGGAGGGACAGTCATGAAAATGAGGTATATCAGATTTTTACCTTCTCTGTTATGTATAAATATAACGGTACTGTATTGCACCCTAAAATTCTAAAATTCGATGTAGGACTTCTACCAGAAATAAATGTTTTGTGGTCTCTTGGATCCAAAACAAAAAATGTTTAAAGAATGATACGTGTGTGTATGTGTGTGTGTGTGCGTGCGTGTGCACTCTTGTATTTTATTTGTCTGTGAACAGCATAACTACTCAACACAATGTGGATAAATAACAAACCTGAATTTATGTTACGCACAAATATTTGCAGCAAAAATATATCCAGGAAGATCCCCCCATCTTAGGCTACGTATACATGGAATATTTTCGGAACATTTTTTGGATCAGAAACGATTCTAATAGTTTTGGTTAAAATAGCAAAGCTTTGAATTATTTTTATGACAATGGAAATGCATATCATCTGGGAATATCCTCAGAAGACCAGTTCACTTTGGATGACTTGTACATGAATGGTAAGCCGTAAAAAAACAGGCAAAACCTTAAGACCAAGTAGTACATCCTGTTTTCGCACACAATTTATGTCCAGTACTTCTTTTTCGTGGAATAAACATTTTCGAGCTATACCTGGATACATGCCTGACATTTTCAGTTCTCAAATTGGTCGTTATTCATTTTCTTTTTTCTTTTATTCTATTAACAAATCTATTACTGTATTAACATACAAACAAAAAAACATTTCAAAGCTATCACATAAACTAAAGTTGGACTCTTAAAGGATTTTACGATGGCTTAAAGCCTATTCTATTCCCACATTCCCTTTAGTAATTAGTAATAGGGTAACCTCTGGAAACTTTACCTTGATTAACATTAAATGGATAAATATAAATGTTTAAACCATATTTTCCTGTTTATTATTTACAATATATTATATATTCAGCATATGGAATTCCATACCCAAAATGTAGCAGAAGATCTTAAGCGTTTAATCTAAATAAATCTATCAGTTACATGTATATTGAGTCCATTACATTCAACTACTTAGTCATTTGCATAACCACCTTTTAATTTGCGTTCTAATACTTTTTGTCATGTTCAGTTACCCTAATCAGTTTCTCTTGACCCTCTCTAAATACTCATTCTTTTTATGCCTTTCGTCCTTATATCTGTCAACATGTTAATTGAAACAATTTACTTGTGAAATTTGTCCCAGTTTTCATCCCATATACACTTCTTACAAGCCTTTATCCCATCACATACTAATAAACAATGAAATATTCTCTCTGGCTCTTTGCATATAATACACCTTTCATTACCTTCTCTAAATGCATTTTAAAGAACACTGCTCCTGATCGCATTCCTTCCTTCCGAAATTTCGTACAATAGCCTACGTGTTTCTCTCTCCTCATATCATTTTTAATTATTTTTTTGTAATTTACCGCTAAAACTAATTCGAAACCCTTGTCTGTCTATATCTTCCACTCTTTGCCTATCTCCTTCCACATTTCCACTTTATTTTGCGCTCGCATTTTCCAGAGACCCCCAATTAAATTTCTTCTAAACTTCTTGTATTTCGCTTTACCAGGAATTAAATTTCGTTTCTTACATTTGGTACCTCACACATCCTTTCACAAACAGGGGTCTTTTAGCTTTAAAGTCTAATACCAATATTTTGACTTTCCCTCCATCAACAAAGATTTCCTCCCTACTTTCCCTAACTCTATTAATGATACTCCATTTGTTGAACCTTTGAAGAACCTCAACAGCTCTATACAAAACATTCTATTTACTACGTCTATTCTCTGCCAATTCTTTGAAGATTACTTAACCTTCTTTCCAACTACCGTCTCGTATATTCCTTCAAACAATTTTAGTGGCAAAATTAGTATCTTATTCGAACATGTTCCAATGGCTTCTATTACTGCATTACCTTTAACAAAGATTTATACACTCCAGTTGCCCATTCTCCACTACTTGGCAACAGTACCCTAAATAATCAAACCTTTTAATCACCTCTATTAGTTCGCCATTTAAGGACCAACACTTATCCTTTCATAACCTCTTTTTAAATACTAATATGTTTTAATTTCAAACATTTTTGCTTAACCCAGAAACCTCCTATACCTACACGATAATTATGTTTATTTAACTTATAACTCGTAGCAAGACAATTATACGAAAGATTTATTGCTGGCGAACGTCATCCTAGTACTTCATCTATAGTTGGGTAGCGTGAGTCAAACTTTAAAAGTATTTCTATGTCATCAATGAACGAAATAAATAAGATTGGACTCTATTTAAAGATATAACTTCTGTTTCAGCACCTCTGCGATCTCATTTCCTGAACAACTGATGTAGAACTGAACTCTAACGTAAATATTTAGAACTTCTTTAATAAAGTCTTCTCTTAACCGCTTAAAACGTATTTTATATAAAAGTGCTTATTGTATAAAATACTTCTTCAATATCAGCGCAAAAAATAACACGATGGTCCTGTTTTGATTCTTAAATACTTGGTTACTTTAGCTTAGATTATCATTACATTGTCAAAACCCTCCTTCCTTTTCTAAACCCCACATGGTTGACCTTCAATTTCCTCTTTTCCCCAACCACTCCAGGCAGTACCGAAGCTACTGTCAGTTTAAATATTGTGACTTTGTGGGTTCGTGAAATGAAAAGTCCAATTACACCACTCAACAATGTTCTTTATTTCTACCGACTTACAGTTAAACACTTGCCAATTACACAGAATTACTTGCTGCACACAATTACAATTCACCAGTTCGTCCGTTACAATTTCACTGGCCTCGCGGTTACGTAAGCTCCGGTACACCTTCACAGTTACGTACAGTCTTCCGTTGCACAATCTTCTCGTTCATTAACACGTCACGGACTAACACTGCCTTCTTACACCAAGAACTATCCTCACTCACACTAACCAACCAACTCACAACTGACTGACCAACTAGCTGCAGCCCTTTTTATAGGCATCTCGCCGTTTTCTCGACGTTTCCAGATGATGAACGATCCCGTAATTTCTGGAACACAGGTGAAGGAGAAACAGACCGCACAATTATGTTTCTTTCCCCAGTCGTCCCTGTCACCACTATAAGACAAACGAGGCGAGGGCGTGGCTAACCGAACCTTCCCTGTCTCCCGCTGCCAGCTGCTTTCACAGGGTGTTCCAGCGCTCCCGTTACAATATATGAAGTGGATAGAAGAGTAAGCGATGCTAGAATAATTATAATTTGCACTGGAGTAGAGAAATTCATGAAAATATACCTAATACATAAATTTTACTGGTTACCTATTCTTACGGTACAAGGCACCGCAGGTGGTAGACACTGGTAATACGTGCAGACCGACAATTTGTTTGTAAGAAACATGCTTATGAATCACCCAATCGATATCCTTCTTCTCATTGTTTTGTTTATGTGGCAGAGCTGCTATTAAAAATTGAAGCAATGTCTTAACACAAATATGGCAAGACCCAGAATGTTTCAAATGGATAGTGTAAATTAAGGCTGATTAACATCAAGCTTCATAGAAAACACTCCCTCCCTAAAATTTTTGCATGTAAAATTTGAACGAATGTAAAAAGAAAAGCACGTCCTAAGGTAATAGTTTTACCTTAAGTACAGAGGTGTAGTTTAAGAATATGATTTTTTATTATTGCCACATTGAGCTTCCTTAGAAATACACTAAATGACGCCAAAACTATAACTATGATTAAAAAAAACTGAAGGAACATTTCGCATGTTAGGAAGAAGCACGAATAGGTAATTGACTTAAACTCTTCCATGTAAGTAATGCCCTTCTTGTGTAGTTGCAGTAGTGTAAATAAATATATTTATATCGAGAAGAAAGATATACTTTTTTATCTACATTACTTATTCCAAGATCGCAGTTTCAATCTTCCTCAAATCAATGTTTAGGTAGCCCGCCTCGGTAGCGTAGATGGTAGCGTGTCTGCCTCACGTTCAAGAGGTCCCGAGTTCTAATCTCGGGCAGGATGAGTTACCTGAATAAGAGTTTTCCGGGGTTTCTCCTTATCCTGAAAGACCAATGTCGGGTAACTCTTAAGCTCCATTGACCCTGGACTCATTCGAGCATCATTTCACCATTACATTCATCGTCCGATATGACTTAACGTTGGAGGACATAAATTAAAAAAAGGCAAAAAACTGTTTAAGTATACTTAAAAATGACAGCCCCCTGTCAGTAGATTTACTGGCATGTAAGAAACTCCAGCGGGACGAAATTCCAGCACACGAGTGGCGCTGATATATACCTGATAATTGGCAGCGTCGGTAACGAACACCATTTTTGAGTATTTACTGGATTTCAACCTGGCCTTTTTCTGAGGTCCGGGATATTTGGTGTAAGATAATTCGGTTTTGTTTGTTGTTGCCGGCGAACAGCAAGTAAGAGATAAGATATTAAAGGATTGCCCAAGGTAGAATTTTATCCTTATCTTCTTTTTTTTCAGCTAGTTGACTGCTTATTAAGGAATTCTAGGAAGTGAACCATGATACTAGGAACTTAGGCGGAGATAACATATCACATTACTACCGATGTTCAATTTGCTAAATCTATCTCTCTTTATATCACACTATTGAGATTAACAACCCCCATTTTCTGCAGGATCCAGATGAAGGCCTTTAAAGTAATTTGGTATTATTTTATTTAATAATTTTATGAAGATATAAGATTATGTTTTAGCTATAGGTAACATATTTTCATTAAAACTCACCAGAAAGTACTTCTTTTAAACAACCAGTCATATCAATCATACCAAAACGGATATACGATAAAGGTTCTTTTATCATATAAATTACATATCTTCAGTATTTTCAGAGAAAATTGGTATCTATACTCGTAAACATTGTCCAAAAGATTGAAGAGAGCAAATTGACCTCTAATTAAAAAAAACGAAACAAGTAGTCTCACAGAAAGTACCATACTTAATGTAGTACCGATTTGCAGAGCAAGAGAAAGTTTATCTCTCTCTCTCTCTCTCTCTCTCCAGTGTATGTAGGAATTGCATTTTTTTCTATGAAATGTAACAGAAATCACAGTAAAACCTTGCAGGCGCAGTTTTTTTTGTTGTAATTACCGTCCTCCAACATTTAGTCATATCGGACGATAAATGAAATGGGTGAAATGATGCTCAATGCGACCGGGGTCCATGGAGCGTAGAGTTACCCGACATTCGTCTTTTAGGATAAGGGAAAACCCCGGGAAAAACCCTATCCAGGTAACTCACCCTGACCGAGACTCGGGACCTCTTGAACTTGAGGCAGACATGCTACCATCTGCACTACAGAGGCGGGCTTGCACGCGCAGTACCAGTTTAAACAGTGCATATAAAATATAAGTAAACCGCCTGAAATGATAAAATATATCAGTGTATTTGAACATCAAGCGTCGTTCATCTAGGCTGTCCGCAGTTATTGTCGACGTAAGGGCACGACCTGCAGAGGTCACACAGAAAGTTATTAAGATGTAAAGCCACTCCTAAAAAAAAATGGAATAAAGTATAAACATCTGCGCATTTCGCTACATGGAATCAAACATCCAAACACTCTACTTAATTTGACATTAAAAACGTAATCTGAGTAAACCCGAATGAAAACTCAGACAGAGAGCAACATGTAATTGGGATTCAAACTCGGAGTTGCCACGTGAGTGTAAAATAATTTTCCCCGCATCATTCTTGCAGTTACAGGAAAGTTATGTCTTATGAAATATTCATATGTTCATACTTACCTAACATAGCAACTTATTCCAGGTGCTTTCACTGCTTGGAAGATTAGACAAGCATTAGTTATTTATTGGTAACATTAGAATAACATATTTTAGAAACGTAAATTTTACATAACTTTCAAACGTTTCAAAATTAATGTTTTTATCTTGTATTTCTATCCACTCTGTGGGGAATTTAGCCCGCCTGGTAGCGTAGATGGTAGTGTGTCTGCCTCACGTTCAAGATGTCCCGTGTTCGAATCTCGATAAGGGTGAGTTACCTGGATAAGGTTTTTTCGGAGTTTTCTCTTATCCCTAAAGATAAATGTAGGGTAGCTCTAAGCTCCATGGACCCCGGAATCATTTGAGCATAATTTCACCAATTTCATTCATCGTCCGACTTAACGTTGGAGGTCGTAAATTACACACACACACACACACACACACACACACACACACACACACACACACACACACACACACACACACACACACACACACACACACACACACACACACACACACACACACACCTATGGGGCATTTAAAAGCATAACCAGATCTTTTAGCTGACTCTTCTTTCAAATAATTAGATATTGCATTCATAGCCCTAACTCGAAAAGGGGACCACAAAAGTAAGGTGCTCTGTGTAAACGTGATTGCGCTCATATAAGTTTTGGTTTGGAAAACTTTACAAATAGCAGATAAATCATATGTTTGTTACTTAAAGTCTTGTAAACTTCATTGAAGGATATGCCAATGCATTTTAAATTCAGATCACCACTAATCAATTGTAAGGAAACGAAATAATATGTTTCTTCTTCTGTTTGATGCATTTAACTCTTTAATGAATATCAAAATTTCGGTGCAACAAATTGTACTTGTTGCCTCTTTGCTTGTAAAATTATTTTATTATGGACATATTGCAATGTATCTTCTATCTTAAATTTATTTACAGCTTTTAAAAATATAGCTATGTGTTTTACGGAATGAAACAAAAACGCTGTTTAGTTGATAAATGATATTTTAGAGGAAATTAAAATTCCAATAGCAACAGTGTTAATCTAATTAAATCACTTTTCATTATCTGAAGAACTAATTATTATATTACAATTCACTGTAATATAGGTTTTCCTCCTCAATCATTATTTAACACCATTAAAAGTTATAAACACGTGAAGTTAACAACAGATAAACTACTTACTAAGTTGATATCCCATTCAATCTTGTGGTCTGTCACTCAGTTCCATCTCCTGTTTCTCTTTCCTTCTCACTGACCCTTCCCTCTCTAAGTTTTTCTCTGTATGACGTAGGAGAATGACAGCAAAGTAACAATAAATACATAACCCCATAAATAATCCGCAATATAAACGTTAAAAATAATAATATTCTGGACATTGCTCTTATAAAATTTGCCTCTCAGGTAAGTTTATAATAAATTAGCTATATTAAAATTTCTATTTTGTGATCCTTTTTATGGAGAGACTTTATGTGTTGTCTAAGAGATAAAAAATAAATAGGCATATATCCAGACAAAATTGTCACATACGAACAGGTAAAACATGTTCATAAAATGGGATATTTTTTGAACTCCTCCATTTTAGATATTTATGTAAAACTAAAAGTAATTATATTTTTCATATGATTTATTTATCCACTACCTATTGTTTACTTAGATATAACTTTTACAAACTACTTGTATGAAAGCTTATGTGCGACCTACTTCATGATATTCAGGATAAACCTTTGAAGAAGTAGCTCAATTAGATTACCCAATAAACCGCCAAATGTTTAAACGCGAGTCGCTGTCTTCTCACACTGAAATTTCTCACTTTCCATGACAATGACAGAAACAACCCAATAGTGACACCGCTTATACAGAATGACGAAGCTGAATATTTTTAGTCAATAATGGCAGACGTCTTGGAAATGATTCATGCCACCAAGATTTTTCTTGAAATAAATTGAACGCTTTAAATATATTTAAAGGTTTTGTGTAGATGATTTTCGTCTCTTATGGTTTACTCATTCTTGTAAATTATACGGAATATGTTGCGAATAAAGGGGGCCTAGTATGCCATTTGCAGAATATTAAATAAGTGTCCTAAGTAGCGTTACTGTAATGCACATTGTTATTTAATTTTGAAAGAATAAAGAACATCTATTTACTAACATCTAAAGACTGGTATGGGTGAGTGATTTTCGTTTAGAATCTTTGAAATATATTAAAACGAAATCTCAGTAACAAGTTTGATGTTTACTGAAACAATTACACTTATACCTCTCATCACGTTTTACTTGTAATACATTTATTATTATTATTATTATTATTATTATTATTATTATTATTATTATTATTATTATTATTATTATTATTATTATTATTATTATTATTATTATTATTATTATTATTATTATTATTATTATTATTATTATTATTATTATTATTATTATTATTATTATTATTATTATTATTATTATTATTATTATTATTATTATTATTATTATTATTATTATTATTATTATTATTATTATTATTATTATTATTATTATTATTATTATTATTATTATTATTATTATTATTATTATTATTATTATTATTATTATTATTATTATTATTATTATTATTATTATTATTATTATTATTATTATTATTATTATTATTATTATTATTATTATTATTATTATTATTATTATTATTATTATTATTATTATTATTATTATTATTATTATTATTATTATTATTATTATTATTATTATTATTATTATTATTATTATTATTATTATTATTATTATTATTATTATTATTATTATTATTGTTGTTGTTGTTGTTGTTGTTGCTGTCGACATAACAATCTTGAAGTTAATACGGCTCTTTCTGTTTCTTACTGTAGGTAGATGTCAGATAAAATAAAACTCAACTCAACAATTGTTGCACTGCTGTTGGTTGGAAAAATATCTGAGAAATAGGAAAAGCTGAAATGTAAACTTTAGTTCTCAGAATATCACTGTATTATGCTGAAGTTATTGACATACAGAATTGTGATACTTGGCGACCCTTCTAATTACACTTACCCATTTCGAGGAAATATAGAGTGCTTGTCAAAGCTGCAGGGTGTAAAAGAACTATAATAAAGGAAATGGGAACCAACTTCCGCTAGCTTGCCTTTACCGGTGTCCTGCCACTGTCATTTGGAACAGGGTGCAACATCTGCTGCGTTTCCCAGACATACACGTGACAAAGAAAACGCCATCTTAGTCCAGCAGAAGGATGCCAACTTTCTGTTCACATCCCCAGCAAACGATGATTGATTTTCTTCCCTCTTTATTCGATTTCACTCTCATTGTTGCTTTTCCGTGTCCAGTGGGATATAAATGTTTTACCCCTCCTGAGTCAAGAAGATATGACACTAACCATTTATTACTCTTTGAGGGAATTTAGTGGAGATATTGCTTAAAAGCTGCAAAAATTCCACTTTTTTCATTTACTAATAATCCTGGGTCTATAGAAGCACACAATATTACACTTAGCCATTTGCAAGCATTATTTACGCAGGAGAGTTTGACCCCATATTAAGATGAGAACCACATAATCACGCCAAGAATTATCAAATATGATTAGGTAAAAAAACAACAACATTTTTCACAAAATACATATACATATATCAAACACTTTAGTTACACATTTTAGTGACTTTTCTTTCTGTAAATTGTTTCTTTCAACGCCCACAACTTTTAATTCTTGACGATTGCTCTAACATACATATTGTCGCGCCAACAGGCATAAAAGTTTCGGCACAAATAGAAAACAGACGGCGGCTATTGTTTCACGGTAATAAAGGGCTTCGCAAAAAGTTAACAATAGCGCAGCTAATGTACACAAAGCGACGGCAAATGAAGATAGCTGAGATAAAAGACTTACCGAAACAAACAAACTGCGCTAAATGGAAATTTGTGGTAACATATGGATTATTTCTGATTCTTTATTGTTCTGGAAATCTCTGGAATTACGAATGAGAAATTCTAGGAAGTGACGAGTAGAAACAGTACAGTACGCGCAAGATAAGAAGAGCGCTGGATTTACTGGGTTGTGCGGGTAGAGGGGAAGTTGCGAGAGCGAACGCTCTTTTGTTTCTGCAGTGTGGTTAACCTTGAAAAACACAGTTCAGCAAAATGGTGCGTAAGATAAGCGAAGATAGCGCCGCAAGTGTGGGATCTGTGGACAAACATTAAATTGAACTCGATCCTATAAGCTGTATATTTATATACTTACTACTTATGAAACACATAAAAACAACAAACAAATATGACAGCCATGAATACTCATTCGCTTTGTGATTCTTCGATTTCTGAATCCACTGCATCAGTTTCATCGCTAGGTTCCTCTGATCTGTTGATAATTTCATCAATCGAATTTTCAATTACACCATTATTTCTCCAATATTTCATTTCCAGTTCTTGCAGTATCCTTCCCAATCCGTCGCAGTTACAGAAGAGAATGCTTCTATAGCAAGTTTCTGAAGATTTGTGGCTGACATATCACCAGTAACGTTGTGTCCTCTGAAAACGTTTTTTATTTTTGCCCACCCCAGTTCAATTGCATTCAGATCACAGTTATAAGGAGGTAAACGAATAATAGTGTGTCCACTTTCGAGAACCATAACATCCACAACATACGTTCGTCTTGCTCCTAGGTTTGTTGGCCTCTATTAAATACCGTTGTAGCTTTGGTAATGGAGGGAAGTAGAAAGCTATGTAGAAATATACAAAGGCTCAGAGCAAGAGAAAAAGAAAGATAAAAGAGCAAGATGTAAGGAAATGGAGGAAGTCAAAAAGGAAAGGATTGAAGGGAAAAGAAGAAAGAAAACATCACTATTAGTTATTACTATACACAGATCACAGCCTTACCTGCTTTCTCCTGGTGTTTTTGGAAATTCATTAGTATGAGATGTACAAAACGATTTAATACGCCTGACAGTGCTGATGCTTTTTCCTGTGTAAGCAGCAGCTCGTTCTATTGATTTGCTGAGTGGGAACATTAACTGGTTTTTATCCTTTTCTATATCGCAACTTTCTGCAACTTTCGCTATTATTTTGAGGCCATCACTATGCACGACTGTACGTGTATGTTTCCGTATGTGACGTAATGTTGTTCCGTGAGAATTGAACAGTGTATTCCTAAGCAAATAAAGAACGATTTTTATTTTCTGCAAATTCGACTTTTAATTCTACGAACCCACAAAGTCACAAGATAAAGACCGTCTGAAATTATAAAAAAAAAAAGTAATTGTAAATTTCTCGGATTTTATTTGCGTTTTCTGCAAAAGAACAAACATTTTGTCTAACTAATGTTTATCTATAGCAATATTATCAGCAGAGAAAGTCTTTGTTTGTAAGAGCATCACTCAACAGATTATAGTAATTATCGTGCTGTTAAAAATCTCTGGTACTCCGGTCCAACAAAGGCTAACATATTCTTAAAAGTATTGGAAACTGGTTAATTATATACTAGTTTAAAAGTATGTCACTCAATTTAAATATATTTTATTTTTTTTTATTTTTATATATTATATTTAAATATATTTTATATTTGGCTGTGGTTATTAAGGCATGGATCCAAAATGGGGCGGGTTTTCTCCGGGATCTCCGGTTTCCCCCGCCATCTCATTCCACTGGTGCTCCATCTTCATTTCATGTATCATCAATGTCATCACCTGCGGTGCCGTATGTAGTAAAAGCGGGCGTTAAACCCTACACACACTGCACGGATCCAAAAAACAGTGTGTCGGCCGTCCCATCTCACTTGGAACGAGACTGAATGGGATTCCTTGAAGACTTTTGTCATAATAAATAGCAAATGTCAGGGGGTAGCCAAATTTACTTTCCCACTAAGTCATTTCGTTATATGTGCCATTAATATTTTAGTGGGGAACATAACGGGAACGGGCGTTAAATTCCGTTTGTTAGAATGTGAATATAAAATGATACCTTTACACTTTACTGTGTATGGCACAGGTTCAATTAATTCCGTTGAAAAGGCTAAATGGAGACCCTTAACAGTTTCTCAACTAAATTAATGGAGGAGATTAGTTACACATCGCAATTACAAGATTAAATATCCGTCTGATATCCGTCTGCCAATAGATTTTGTAATCGACTAGCACTTTTTGATATAACTTTTAAAAGTTTGCTACACTTGAGTTGTAGAGCCTAGCAAAACTATAAAGTATTTTACAACTTAAAAAGGACATGATACCCTTCTCTCTGGCCAAACTGACATACGATTTTACTACAGGACCCAACAAAATTACATGCTTCTTTATAACTTTGATCAAATCCCTTATCTATTTTCAATCTTTTAAGTAAGTGTATCTAGTTATCTTACCTACTTTACCAAAAAGTACGAAAACCATAAATTTCATTGTATATTACATCCAAATTTTAGAAGCTACTTTTACATTTTAGAAACTATAGTATTTGACCAATCAGAGCCCAATTTGTATAAATGAGCTACAAAAATTGGTTTTCATGATAAGATATCTTATACGAGTTAGGTTAAAAAGAAAATTGACTCAACCAACTTTGGTGTCTTAGATGCAAAATTTCATTTCGGGAGATGCTGAACCCACCAGTAAGGCTGCGTGTATTTGTGTTTTTCCTCTGCTTGACAAGGTAATTATGGTGGCTTCTTTTATCCCATGATTTGAGGTTCCCAATTTCCCACCATTTCACTTGCCGTTTTATGTTTCAGTAAGTTTAAGGCTGTCAATTTTGATCTGATGGCGCTGATATCTGTAGTTAGTTCTCGGCTTTGCCAGAGGGTAACCTTCTGTGGGCCTCGTCAATTGGGTCGAGTTCTCCCCGTTCTGTGAGAGAAAAGTCTGCTCAGAACAGAGAGTCGGTGTGATTAGGTTATCGAACTTGGAAGTGTTCGATACATCTGGACCTTTTTTGATTACTTATGATTGGCTGATTACTTATGAATAGCTGATTACTTATGAATAGCTGGCATCCTTTTATTTGCTTAAGATTATTCACTCATCAAAATTGATGTCTCACTTTAAACACTTTGATTATATTTTAGAAACCTCCGAATCTCTCTGGGCCGGCCTGCCCTGCGGCATATAGCCTCCCACGGTTGCTTCACCTCATGTACTATATATATATATATATATTTCACTTCATGTATATGTATATATCATATTCTTGCTATTCTAGCTACCTAGTAGGTACTTGGGAGAGCACAAGAAATAAACGGATTTTTACATTCTCCGATAAATAGGGAGGCTTGAGAACCCTCGATAACCAATTGTTTTAGTCCAAGTTGGTTTCGAAATCCAGTGAGTCCCACACAAAACTAACTACCTTAGTTCAGTTCAAATGAAGTGGAAATGCGGAGTCAGGCCACTGAAGGAGTAGATGACGTTGCTTACAACGAAATTGGGCAAAGTTATATTAAATCTGAACTACCACTAGGGCTATCATCAGAACCGGCTAAGCTAGCTTCAACATCTTGTTGCTTAGAGAACTCAAGTAACACTCTCTAGGTTTCAGTTAGTTCAACGTTATTATATAGAAATTGGAACGAGGAAGTTACTAGAAATGCTAAACTTAAGGGAAAAGCTCTCAATGCGCAACAGGCCTTCTTATATCACTCTGTACCCTCAGAGGGCGCCTGTAAATGAATCCTGCTTGCACGTGGGGTATAACAGGTACATAAATGAAACGATTGCCGATATATAGTACGGTAATCTAACGCTTGCTCTTGTAAAAAGCTTCACTTTTGGAAATTATTTTCAACATTAGAGGAGCTTTCAACCATCTCGATCCAGGAACAGTTTATTTTGAATCTCAGACTTCAGAATCGATGATGATAATAAGACTTGGGATATACAATAGATCCGTAAATGTCACAATGTAGTTTACAACTGCCCTACCCCCTAAAAGCTGCACTAAATTAACCCTAATTATATCGTAAGCTTCCTATGTATAAAAGTTTACACCAAGTAAACTATCTGGACAGAACTTCGCACACTAAAGCATTAGCTACTAGTGAAAATTGTGGGTTACCCATAAGCCATCCCTACCGTACGAAATGCATTTAGGCATCATCAGTTAATACGGCTGGTTCAGATATAAGTTACAAATATTTACATTAATCTCTTTAATTTTCACATTTGAAAATTGACATTCTTCAAAATTTCCATTAATCTCTCGCTGGCACGTTGGACATCGTAGCTCAATGGTTAAGAGCGACTGGACCGAGAACAGGAGATCCGTGGTTCAAATCCCTGCCGTCGCATTTAACCTTTTAGTCTGATTCTATGTATTCAAATCTTAGCTTACACACGGATAGTGTGGAAGAATGATTAAATTTCCACAAATAACCTAATAAGGGTAACTATAAAGACTGGGACTTAAATACTTACAGAGTTAGTAAGTCGACAAAAGGTGCGATTCTCATTCAATATGAGAACCCTAGTGGTCAGTTGGAGAATTTAATGTCATGTGGGCATGTTGGTCATGGTAGCTCAATGGTTAAGATGGACCGGGCGAAGACAGGGAGAACCATGGTTCAAATCCCGGCCATGGAATTACATTTTTCAGTCTGCCTCTATATATTCATTAATCTCTTGTTACTATATTTATTGCTGTTTCTTTTGACTAATTTTAGTTAATAAAGCAAGTGACATGTAGGTAAGCCTTATACCCTTATAGTTCTTATCGTTATCAGTATAACATTTTACCTTAAAATATTTTGTAATGAGATACTTCTAATCTCATCAGATGGCTAAAATAGCATAAGATCAATAAATGTAGGTTTATCTCTGCACGCATTTTCCGAAGAGTTTAATTTTTACTACAGAGATCCTCTTGGATTGTTTGGGGTAAGCACTATAGGATATTTGTAAAAATCTTTTGAATGTATTTGGGAAAAAATTCTACATTTTTGCTTGGTGTTTTAAATATTCACACATATTTTGAAAATGTATATGTATGTTAATAATTTAAATTTTGAGGGTTGAAATTTGAAAAAATTAAGCATTGTGTCCCTGTGTTCTACGGACACTCTGTACTTATAATCCAGAACCATAAGAGCTTAATTCCAAATAAATTAAACCGTTTATGGATTACGGTATACCTCTTTATTTCAATGTGTTTTTGGGAAATGATGCAGAATTCAGCTGCAGCTTCAGTACCATTAAATATATATATTTTGGATGAAGCAATTTTCCTATGATTAAGGGTACGCTAAATGAAAGAAGAAATTGCAATTAATAATACTGAACAAAAATAAAAATAAAAATAACGGTCTTTCAACTTAGCTTAGAGTATAGCAATAAAACAATTTGACGTAGTGTGACACTCCAGAGGAATTGATATATACCAGACAAATAAACAACTGGCACATTAGGTGACGTTTCGCTACCGCTGGTCTATAATTTTAGAAACAAAATCATATTGCATGGGATAAAATAACACTCATAACCTTGAACACATATCTTGCCATAACTAGTCGAGTACATGGCTTTATTGCGCTAGGAAAACGCACACTGCAGTACAGAACTCAATACCAGCTTAGGGTACCGGCTTCTGCGTTGTCGTAGTTCCCTCTGTCCACACTGCATGTCGCCACTAACATATGGTACAGTTATCACATACGCGCTCATCATTGAATGAATCAGAGGTTTATATTTGACTGCATATACAAGACGAATGGAAACCATGTGACTTTATTTAGGTTCTAAATTGCTTTCAATTTTGTTTAGTATAACCGGAATAGTATTAATGTATTTGTAAGCCATTTGTGTTCAGTATTAACAATGTTAAATAAGCATAAGGTATAGCAGATTTATTCTTATGCGCACAGAAAGCATGTTTAAGGTATATATGCAAGAGAACGACAGTGCATTATAACAGCATGTTACTATAAACCGAAGATAGTTTTATTTAGCATACAGATATTAAATAGTATGTCTAAATCTGCCTTATGGTCATTGCAACCCAAGGTGAGTGTTGTAGCCAATTAAATGAAATTTAGTTGTGACAAACCACTACAATCAGCATAAGAGCTGCTGTTTGTTTATTGAATCTTTTTAGTAATTGAAAAAAATGTTAACAGTTATAAAGAATGACTATGTTTAAATATGGACATTAATGACGCAAGTCCTTCAAACGTAATTTTACCATTTTTTTTCCTATAATAATGTAATATTTTAACGTAAAGCTTACAGTTTCTCATATTATTGCTGGTATTTGTTTCCTAATTTATGGATTTCTTCCACGTAAAGATACCTGCTGAGCTTTGATTCTCTGTGGCTGGGGGTATTGCGAAATACCCATATTTTCTGCAAATATTATGTATAACAATCTTGTCTCACAGAAAAAGGTAAAGATGTCTTTTTTTTTCATTTTACGTCATCCAACTATAAGTCATATCGGACGATGAATGAAATGGGTGAAATGATGCTCAAATGCGTCCGGTGTCCATGGAGCTTAGAGTTGCCCGACATTCGTCTATCAAGATAAAGGAAAACCCCAGAAAAATCCCTATCCAGGTAACTCCCCTGGCCGAGATTCGAACTCGGGACCTCTTGAACGTGAGGCAGACACGCTACCATCTAAGATAACGAGGTGGGCTAGAGAGGTTGTATCCTTCCATCAAACAGACCTTATGTTAACAAAAGACATTCAGGTTAACACGTTTAAGTTGGGCCACCTTAAAGTTCCTGATTTCATTTGTTATATTTTTCCTCAGTCCCTATAATGTGTGAATGTGTATAAACTTTATCGTTTAGGGCACTCCAAGGTAAACATCACACACACTGATATCTCGTGAACAACTGGGCCGTACACCAACACTTAAAGCTTATATTCAAACACTTATTTAATTTCATTCAAGTGCTCCGCTGCTGTATGAGCAATTGTAGAATTCTATTGAAACCACTCACATGATTTCTCTTTTTCTGCTCAAGGAAAAGAGTCAATATTGACTATCTGTATATAACTTTCTGCAATATTGTCCTGCAACTACTCTGCTCGAAGGAAAGTCTAATACATATTATTAAGCGAAAGTTAGGGACCGCCACGCACATCCACCAAGAAGCAAACCTCCGTCATAGCCCGCCTCGGTAGCGTGGTGGTAGCGTGTCTGCCTCACGTTCAAAGGTCCCGAGCTCGTATCTCGGTCTGGGTGAGTTACGTGGATAAGGTTTTCTCCGAGGGTTTCCCTTATCGTCCATCCGCCCGTCCATCCGTCCGTCCATTTATGTCTTTGTGTGTGTGTGAAAGCACAATTTAGACATAAATACGAATGTATTATTAAATAAACCAATAAACCAATTAAAGCTGTGAAAGTATGCGAAGACAAAATGTGTATTTATTCTTTACTTGCAGAAAAACGTGGAATTGCATGTTTATTATTATTATTATTATTATTATTATTATTATTATTATTATTATTATTATTATTATTATTATTATTATTATTATTATTATTATTATTATTATTATTATTATTATTATTATTATTATTATTATTATTATTATTATTATTATTATTATTATTATTATTATTATTATTATTATTATTATTATTATTATTATTATTATTATTATTATTATTATTATTATTATTATTATTATTATTATTATTATTATTATTATTATTATTATTATTATTATTATTATTATTATTATTATTATTATTATTATTATTATTATTATTATTATTATTATTATTATTATTATTATTATTATTATTATTATTATTATTATTATTATTATTATTATTATTATTATTATTATTATTATTATTATTATTATTATTATTATTATTATTATTATTATTATTATTATTATTATTATTATTATTATTATTATTATTATTATTATTATTATTATTATTATTATTATTATTATTATTATTATTATTATTATTATTATTATTATTATTATTATTATTATTATTATTATTATTATTTTACGTCCTCCAGCGTTAAGTCATACCGGACGATGAATGGAATGGGTGAAGTGATGCTCAAATGTTTCCAGGGTCCATGGAGCTTAGAGCTACCCAACATTCGTTTTTAAGAATAAGGGAAAACCCGAAAAAAACCTTATCCATGTAACTCACCCTGGCCGAGATTCGAACTTGGGACCTCTTGAACGTGAGGCAGACACGGAATTGCATGTGTTTTCATAATTTATCCCTGCAACTTTTAGACTGAGGTTACACTTGCCTAATAGCCTTATTTATGTGAAGACATTTAAAATTATGGCTGAGATAAAGATATAATTAAAGCTCTCAAATACGCTATAGAGAACAAAAAATAAATAGCATAAATAAAGTGCCCGAAAAAACATTATACAGATGCCACAATTGGAAAGCGTACAGGAAGTCTGAGCTATAAAATTTTAAGCTAAGAAGCAATATATTACTTGTACCAATGTTGCACACCTTTAAGCAATGGTTAAGTTTGGCTCATAAAAATTATTAGCTGAAACACATAAGCAACCAAAATTTGGTTTAATTCGTTCAATATTTATTATTCTGTAACCAGAATAACCAGAATTGTATAATAATGTGTGCTTGTTCACTTCATTTCCTAATGACATCCCAGGGCTCCTAAATGTATGAAGCTTATTTTATCTGTTACCCTATAGAAGCTTATACAAATACATTTAATTTCACTAATTATTCGGCGTTGCCCATACTTTGAGAGTTTATCTCTACAATCTTAACCTTAGAATTGCACTCACCCAATAGCCATATTTTTCTCTGGAAGCATTAAAGAATATTATACAAGACATTTAAATTGATGTTTAAAGCTCTCATCACACTGCAAAAGTAAAGGATAACAAAATACTGAGAAAGTTACACACAAACGCAATGCTGAATAACCAACCACACGTACCACAGTTTTTAATCATGGTTTTGGAGTATGCTGTAATTTCTCCAAGACATATGTCAAGTACAAAATTTTTCTTTGAGTGTCTAAATTGTCCAAGTATCTGAAAATTCAGTTCGTTTATATTTTCAAGGTGTTATGCGTTTTCAAATAAGACCTGGGTAGCTTTAAAAACCTGGAACCAGTTGCCAGGTTCTGTATTAAAATGCATAGTATTTTAAGCTAAATGGGTTAAACTGTGGGAATTGAGACACAGGAGATACATACAAGGACTTATTAAGATAGGTCAGAGACTGTGAGGGTAATGTTTGAAAATTTTAACGTAACTTATAATTTTGGTATGACTGCAAAAATAATTTTGTGTGCCAATTAAGCATTCTTGAATCACATCTAATTGAGACAATATTTAAAAAAAAATATTAACACAGTTTAAAGGTTTTGGGTCTTAGAAGCGTTTTAATATTACCATGAAAATGTGTTGTAAAAATGATGGTATTGTGCTTTTTATAATATCTAAACGTTTCAGCAGTCTTGCTCTGATCGTAGGAGAAAATATTGTTTAAAGTCATAAAAAATAAACTATTTTGTAGATGTTGCTATTTAATGGCTCTAAACTGAGTTCCAGAAACTGAGATAGAAGAAGAAGTATATTTGCCACAACAATCCAACAGTTCAACTTCTTCACATCCAAAGATGAATCAACTCCAACCTGTTAATACCACAGGTGACAACCAATCATCTGTGTCCAGCCCCAATATTCCAGTCCCAAATGTTGGTATTAAAAATCAGGAGATCTTCAAGGAGAGGAGCCTTAATTTTCTTGGAGAGCCAAGTTTGCGTCCTCCGACACTAGTTGGAGTAGCACCCACTGAAGATGGTCTGAAGCAAAGGCCGAAAAGCGCTTTTGAAAGAAATGGTGAACACCTGACCAGTCTGAGCGCGTAATCTTACAAATTAAGCATGCCAGTAACTCATATTTATATATAATGGCTCTAACTTTACAATGCCATGTTTCTTTATCAGTTTAAAAGACAATTGATTGTATTTTTCAGATATTATATCAAACATTCGTTTGGAGATATGGGAGTTGATTGTAAAGGTATCTCACCTAAAATACTAGACAATTTAAGTGCAAATATGATAATTAAAATTAAAAGGACATATTTAGAATTTCCTATCATATGAGCATCAAGCTAAGCCGAAGATGTAATGCTACTCTCTCAACGTCCATGCGCTGTTGATGGTGGATAATCTAAGATGCAGGTGATTTCATCTGAAATTTCAGTATATATTCAATAAGTGTATTGCACTTAAAGATTGTAAATAAAGTTAAGTGTATAGAGTCATACAGAGGAACTGAAATCACACATCAATGCCAGTTACTATCTTTGCCAGCTCAATATAAGAATACTATGCGAGAGCTTTCCTCTGAATTTTGAATAAGTGAACCTCTTCTCCATCGAGGAGTAAGCAAAAGCCATTACTTTCGCTTATTCTCATTCAGTCTGTTGATCAACTTCTACCATCTCATCAAGAAGGGAGAGAGAAAAACAGGGAAGACGAAGAAGCACATAGCGCTAGAAAACAAATCCAAACGTTTGAAACGAAATGTAAGAAAATATAATTTTCTAAGATTTTCTGAATCATGAATTTAAAAAACTCGACAAGTCCAGTTTTCTTCCAAAATTATTTCATACTTTTATCGTATTTAAAACTGAAATTAAAATTATTCTTGAAGTCCCAAATATCAATGAACATTCATTCGTATTTATATAGTGTTGAACTCTGAGAATTTGTGTACAATAACTATGCTAATTCAAAGTATGTCTCACCGTATACATTGTTGAGTTAAAGCTGCCTCAGTTTGGATGAAGTGGCTTAGCTGGTTAGGTGCTAGCCTACTGATCACAAGGTTGTGGGATCAAGTGTGTAATTGGTGTACATCAAGCACTAAAGTTTTAGGCTTCTTATATTTTATATTAACATTAGGTGCTAATTTTACTTTTAACCAATTTAAAGTAATTTGTTTTGTTTTAAAACACAAAATATTAGATAAGTTTTTAAGAATTATAGTAATAAACATATCCATCGAGTTTTTGTTTTTTATTTTTCCATTCTTCAACCATAAATGAAAATGACAAAGCTGAGAACTTTAATCCCAGAATTCTTAATTCTTAATATACTACCCCGACACAATAGCCTTTTCTACACTAAGCTTTACCACCCACACACTGCAGACAACTATGCTTACCACAGGCGTCTTGAGCAGGGTGCAGTTTTGGGGGTGGGACGTGGTCAACGCACCGGTACCTCATGGCCTAGCCAGGGGCCGCTAGTTCTCAATCAAGTAGCTTCTCAATTGGCCCTTCAGCGACTCAACAATGCTGAGTGTACCTCGGACCAGTTCTATCAGCGGGAGAAAATACCTGTGCCACAACCGGGGATCGAATTCGCTTTTCCCCCCTGGTATGAAGCAGTGATACCAGTGTGCTGAAAAGACAACCTCAATGTCTGCCACACTATTTTATTTGAAAAGAGGTATTTTGTTTTATTACATTAAACTGTTTTAACATACCCAGCAGACTTCCGTGTTATGGGTAGGTCGAACTTCTGAAATCAACGATCCAAACGCTGTGGTTAACAATTTTGTGTATCTATACATGGTAAAATATTAACAACTTCTTATGAAAAGTAGCATACTTATTGCCATTGGAGTTGTGCTTGGAACTGAGAGTTCATTAAGCTCATTTAATACTCAGGAATAAATTTGGAGAGCTGCTGAATACAACAGCTACCTGCAATGTTGAGCTAACTAGAGATTTAACTCTCTGTAAGAAGGAACACATTTTGCAGTGGAAATTCAACTGATAATACATGATTTCTTACCTGTATCTCCATAAGAGTACTTTGCCAGTTAGGTTACAGGGGGCGAACTACTGAAGCCCTTCCAGGCTACATGCTGAGTCCGTTCTGAATTAATTAATCAAGGAAAGTCCAGGTCCAATTGTTAAGATTTGTATCTGTAACTACAACTGTAGTCAGAGCCATTTCCGAGACATAGTTCTGATGGATATATTGGATTGTATGTACAGCTCTGTCAGTCTTTCCAAAATGCATTCATTATTCGACAAGATGAAATGTCTTAATTATACTAACTACCAGGTATACATTTTACCTTCCTTTGCTGGCGCTTATTATTGATGAGAAGCTACCTTGTGATAGACGTTCATGCTGCCAGGCGGCAGTCTCAGTATATTGTTACCGTATATTTACTCACTGCTCGCATGCAGCGACAAGAACAATATCCGCGAGATTTAAAAGTCGGCAAAGCTTGAGTGTGATACAACCGTTAGAATGCTTAAAACCTTTTCATAGTTGTATATAACACTACCGAACTCTTCGCTAAATGAAGTGCTTGCAAACAAAGTAACTAATCAGAACATGCATGTGAAAACGCACTTGAAATTATATTCAACCCCCTAGCTCTTCAAACGCTGATGATGCCCCTTAACGGTAATGCATTCTTAATTCTTATCTGGTCAATAACTTGACGAGATGATAGCACAACCTTTAAATATAAATCTCAAGGTAATTTCTCACCAACTTTAGTCTACTTCTTGAATATTTGAGATTTTTGTTTACTGTCTCTATTTCTCAAATTGCCCCTCTCTCAAAATGAAATAGTTTCATACACAGTTGAATGATACTCACCCTTAAAAAAGTGCAACTTTACAATTTGAAATATGTTTCTGTTGAAACCAATATACTTATCGTATAAGTTGATACTTTTTAGACATTGCGTTTCTGCTCATCTTGGATTTAAAATATACAAATAATAAAAGTTCTTCTCGTTTATGTAATTCTTGCAACAACAAATTCTCCTTATACTAAAGACCATCTGTAAATTCGAGAACTCAAATGTTAGTGGGTACAGCTGGAATCGACTGATTCAAATCACCTACCGAGCGCAGTAATATAGATTCTATAGGAAATGTGTAAGTAACGCATACAAATAAAGGACACATGAAACACATTTCAGATGTTCAAAAAGTGAATTCAGAATGAGTGGGTGAGAAAAGGAACTCATCATTGGATGCAGGAAGGTTTTTGCTGATATAGATGTTTATCACGTTAGCCTTTACAGATAAGCAGTCTGCTGGCTGCTAATTACATGAAAACATCAAACATCAGCTCATTGACAATTGGTAATGAAGTAATAACAAATAATATATTACATTATTTTAACAGCATTTATTTTTATTTTATTGGGTGTTCAAATGTTTAATATGCAGTAAGATCTCTTGGCGACTGCAACAACTTTCTTGAACAAACAGATATTAATGCTAAGAGGATATGAAAACTGTTCATTTTATAAAACTTAATTCCAATGATTTGTAAATGCTATATGTTTGAAAACATACATAGTAATTAAAGGAAACCAAATTTATAATTATTTTACAATTAGCAACAGAAAATTAACATTAGTTCTAAATATTGAGTACTACAATGTATATTGCTTTGTTCCACAAAAGTGATTTGTTATAATAAATTAGTCCTTTACACTTAACATGGATAAGTAAAACTCGAATTAACACCAAATTATATCCTCACATAGTTACAGGCAATTTCGAAATATATTTATATGAAATTCTGGGGACTCTATATGATAAAATAAGAGACACTTCAGATTTCAGGCTGTTTCAGAATGACACTATGTGAGCGCGTCAGGGAAGATCATGACGCCTTATATCAATTAGTTAATGCTGAAGACATTTAGGTGCTTCCCCATGCAACAAAACGTATCACCAGAAATGCATTATACAATAACATTTTTTCAGAAAGAGAGAGGTGCTTTGTTTGCGTCATTCAACCATCTTCGCTCCACGAATGGCCTGCTGTGCTTCTGGTGCGCCATATACTTGCAAGACATCGAAAATACAGGGTATAGTTTTTTTTTTAAATTCCCATTAACGATAATAAAACATTAATATTTACCTCTTACATTAACAGATGCTGGGTGAAATTCTTAGACTTACAAACTTAAGGTTCAGAAATTATATATATATATATATATATATATATATATATATATATATATATATATATTAAATGAAGTTATTGTTACTACAAAACAGATATGCTATTATAGTAAGCAAGAATTAGCAACACTTCCACAATATGTTTAATTTAATCTAAATCTAACAAGAAAATGGCGTTTATATTTCCTTATTTCAGCATTAGGTTAACTTGAAAATCTTTATGCATAGTCATAGACAAACAATACTGTTCTTGATTGCCATATTCATCTTTTACTATTAGCAAGTTTAGTATGGAAACATTTGTATTTTCTAATGCCAAGTTGTTTATTATGTTGAAATACGCCAGGTAAACAAATACATGGCAGTAAATTTGTATTACTAAAATGACTGTTTAACACTGAGGGAAGTATCCAATGATAAATGATACGTAATACCTGTCCATGGAAAAAGTACGTGTAGCAAATGTGTTACCATCTCTGCCGATTATTACAATGAAGACATTGTTTTCTCACCTGGGAGAAGCAGGGACTATACAGCGCGATAAATTTAGAAATGCGTATTGCATAATAGACTTCATAGCATGAAAATTGCTCCAATTTATATTAATGGTATATTACTTTGGTATATTTTAGTAGTCCAGAGTTTTACTTATCAACAATTGTGCATTAGAAACAAAAGAAGTTTCAGTACAGCACAAATATAAATTATATTATTTACAATTAATGAAGAATCTAGTTGGCCATTTAGTTTGAAATATATAGAACTTTAACACCTTAAGAATTTATATTTGAAAGATAACATAAACTTTGTTCCAATATGAAAGTGCGACCTCCTCATTAGGTAGGACTTTCCTATCTGACACCTAGAGCAACAATCAAAATGCATCAAGGTCGAACGAATATGTATGTAGCCTCTAAATTCTTCAGATTTTCAGAATACCTGATTTGCGGAATTTTGAGAAGAATACTGTTTGCTGATATAGACTCATGAATATTTAAGGAATTAGGGAAGTTCTTTAAGCTTTTTTGAAACAACGGCACCTAAAGTTTTAAATCACATATCCTCACACTATAATTTCCATTATGTACATAATAATGAACAAACTGAATTACCTAATCTAAATAAAGAATCCGTTGTTCTAGGGTCTATTTACACATTACGAAAAAATAATTAGGAATATATAGCATTATATTTTAATTTCCTTGTTTAACATGTTTCCAAGTGAAAACACAACCTCTATTTTAACTTATCTATAAACAGCGACAAAAGCACAGAGAGCAAATGATTTTGCAAACAAAATAGCCCTTAG
This sequence comes from Mantis religiosa, assembly GCA_030765055.1. Taxonomy (NCBI): domain Eukaryota; kingdom Metazoa; phylum Arthropoda; class Insecta; order Mantodea; family Mantidae; genus Mantis; species Mantis religiosa. Next base: position 142,027,328 of record CM060948.1, read on the forward strand.
AACTTAACCGAACCAAACTCTAACGAGGCGTTCACAAAACCAACAAAATTTTACACTTTGTTTTCTTTCTATTTTCCGTAGTGTTAAAAGCATATATGGGCTATAATCATTATATTCTAATATCCGTCAATAAGGTAATTCATTACTTCTTAAAAGTAGGCATCTCCTTTTTCCATTCCTCCCACTCGTCTCCCATACCTAAACCAACATTTCTTCATGCAATTTCTCCATTGAGAATTAAATTATTAAGTGCTACAAGAAAGTTATAGATATTGTCTTCAGATTTTTGTTTGGATTTATTACATTTAATTCCTTTCATGTTTATTCGTGAACCGAAGGAAAGAAAAGCGTATTACCAAACTCAGAAATTAAATAATATACGCGCATAAAGTTGCTTTTAGATAAGAATTAAATCACCATAAAATAAATATATTTCAATCTTAATCACATTAAATTATCGTTTGGAACATTGGAAAGTAATATGAATTGAAGTACTCAGTTTTAAATTATGATTGGTTAAATGGCAAACCAACAACTCATAAAAGAATCTAACAAAGTCTAAACCTCACTTTATTAACATTCCGAATTAAAATGCTGTTAATGGATAAATAATTATAAATTTAAATACATGCTGTGTATAACAAAACCAACATCATTCTACACACTGTAGCTTTAACAAACACATTTCTGGGAACAATAAAAACACGAAGTTCCATTGCTGTTAACAAGTTAATAGTATCAAAAAGACGATAACTCACTTAAAACTAAGTTTGAAATTTCAAACAACACAGAATTACTAGTCGACCAAGCATAAATTAGGATGACCAGGGTGTGAACGACTTTTTGATTTTATGCCATTTTGTGCGTAAGCACATTCTGTTCAAATAATGTGTTGGCCCATAAGATCTGTCTCATTTTATTTCATTCAAGTGAAAGCCTTGTGTGCAAAATAAAATATTTTGGCTATACGTTTTATATTATTCAATAGAGAATTAACATATTTATAAAACATTTTGTTTAGTTTTTATATACTTATAGTATACTGTTCGTTCGTTTTAGGTAAAAAACTGGAGTGACAAGTCTACAGCACATGGCAGAACGGGTCGTTTTCGAATTGACATTCCATTTGAACCTGAGAGGAACGAAAAGAATATAAGCACTCAAGAATTAAGAATGCTGTTTTGCAGAGCATGTAATTCTTTATCAAATAACACAGAATACATGGCCAAATCATTATGTTTTGTATACAAAGCTATCACTTAAAAATAACGTAAGAAATAATGGGCCAAACCATTAGATAAATAGATAGGAGAATATTGGTGTACAAACATGGACAGAATTCTACTGTAATCTCCATCTACGAATATCAAAATAACGTAGCACTTTTTGTACATTGGCTCCTTTTATCTGATAGTTTCCGAAAAGGAATCAATTGGAGCTTGATGTTGCGAAAGCATGGTATTGTAACGCGGGCGCTGGAGCACCCTGTAAAGCAGCTGGCAGCGGAAGGTAGGGGACGTTCGGTTAGCCACACCTCCTCCTCGTTTGTCTCGTGGTGGTGACAGACTGTGGTCAGGGAAAAAAAACATGACTGTGTCGCCGGTTTTCTCTACACCTGTTTCTCGATCTTTCTGTTACCAGAACAATCTTGTAAACACGAGAAACCGGCGATATTCCTATATAAAGAGAGTTACAGACAGACAGACGGAGTTAGTGAGTTGAGTTGGTTTTGGTTTAGCCAGTCAGTGAGTTGGTCAGTGAGTGAGGAGACAGTCGCAGTTCTTGGTGTAAGAGTTAGTCAGTGACGTGTTAATGAACGAAAGGGTTGTGCAACGGAAGACTGTACGTAACTGGTATGTGCATCGGAGTTTATGTAACCGCGAGTACAGTGAAATTGTAACGGACGGACTGGTGAATTGTAACTGTGTGCAGCAAGTAATTCTGTGCAATTGGCAAGTGTTAAACTGTAAGTCGGTGGAAATAAAGAACATTGTTGAGTGGTGTAATTGGACTTTTCATTTCACGAACCCACAAAGTCACAGTATATACGCTTTATTCGCCATGATCCTTTAGCCTCTCCACAGTTGTAGAACAAGCGAGATAAGATGTAAGATTTAAAACTTTCACGACGATGATTATTAAGTGCAGCTTCTAGGGTTACCATCCGTGCGATGTTTACAAAATTGTTCGGGCTATCGGCCATGCTTGCCGATAACGTCAACCTTCAACCTTCAACCTTCCTGAAGAAGGCCATAGAGCAAGCATTGCCGAAACCTCGATCGATGTTTCGCACGGTTTTTTTGTGTGTAATTTACGTCCTCCAACATTTAGACATATCGGACGATGAATGAAATGGGTGAAATGATGCTCAATACGTCCGGAGTCCATGGAGCTTAGAGTTACCCGACATTCGTGTTTCAGGATAAGGGAAAACCCCGGAGAAAAACCTTATCCAGGTAACTCACCCTGACCGAGATTCGAACTCGGGACCTCTTGAAGGTGAGGCAGACATGCTACCATCTACGCTACCGAGGCGGGCTTCGCACGGCTGGTAACCCGAGAAGCTCTAAAGAAAAAGGAAGATATTCAAATGTAATGGTAGCCCTGATTCTATGTATTTGTGGTGATAGAATGCTGAACTGGTATTTGATGAAAACTATAGGGGAAAAAACAACAATTAATTAGAAATCAAACCATTTCACAGAAGATGTTGACAATATCACCAATTCTGCTGAAATCACAGATTCGTGGTTTTCATTTTATTGATTAAGGTTTGTACTGAATAAATCACTTTTAACTTAAGGCCTTTTTTCACTGAAGAGTCTAATTAATTAAGGCAAAATTCAGCTCATTTATTGAGTCTCTTTGCATACCGTTGTCTTTAGAGCATCCCGAAAGGAACATTTGGAGTTTATACTACTTACGGCAAGATGAAACAAACCAAGCTCACAGAATGTATTTATTAAATCGTAAATAGTATCCCAAATTATTAACATGAATTTGGAAACTACTCCCTAAATTGTTCTTTGACTTTGCATGTTTACCACTTTATCCAAGAAACCATGCTGCATCTTAATACACACTGTTCAGTCAAAAACATTTTCAGTTTAAATGTTCACTGTTCACTAGCGGAGATGGTATGACACTGACCATTATTCAAACACTTGTCACAATGGTGATAGTGCTTTGGGCAAGGAATGCGCCCGTCGTATCCTTGACAGACATTTGACATAGCTTGCTAACAACCGTTTTGACTGTGCACTGAAGGCCATGGATCTCTGTGCTGTGAAGGGACTGAAACATCACAGTGTATCAACACTAGTATCGATCTCCTATCCTAAGCTTGGCCAACTAGTAACAAATCTAACGAATATCAACTTATAATACATTAACGCTATCGGAATTAACATACAATTTCATCATGTATTTTACAATTAAATCACGCTCTGTAGGTGTAACATAATGTATGTAGTCCATTATAGTAACTCCTATTCTGATTGCACATCAAAACAAAGCAACACAAACAACTCGGATTTAACTAGCTGGCTGTCACCTACACAAATAATTGGTACCTGCATTAATTCAGAATAAACTATTAGAGTTAATGTTGTTGTGGATGCAGTGTTTGCCAGGATTCAGAAAAAGTATAGGTAAGTGGCAAAAGAAATCAAATGAATTTGAGGTGATTGTTGTAAAATAGCTTTCTTCGAAGACTATTAAATTTAAGGTTACTTGAACGATTCTATAATTGCAATCATTCCTTGAGATACAGTGAATTCTGTGACGACATATTATCATCTACTTTATATTTTATTTTCGAATAAGTTCGGCCTGATAACACAATGTTGAAGTTTCTGGCATCATTTTAATACTTTTATCTTTCACAGCTCCTTTAGCACACATCCATGGGTGTACCTTGAGTTACCTCAAACTCAAGTTCTTTTGGCACCTTTCATACCTGGACACTTTAGTATGTAACTGAGGTAAGAGACTAAAAAATTAGGGTTCAAATATCACAATTTTCAGATCAATAGAAAGTTTAAAATTCTTGTATCAATTAACATTAATGTTGTTAAACCATCTGGCTCCAAAATTATGAAGTTTTCAAACACATTAAAAGAGCACTATTTAAAAACAAATGTATACCATAGTGGACAGACTACATTCTGGTAAAAATGGAAGTCTAAGGTTGTTACGGTTTAAGTAATTGAACTACTGTTAGATCCTTAGTGGATTTGGCAAATTGGGATTAAATGAAATATAAATGCATCATTATTATAACGAAAACACGTATAATATACTATATAAACTCAGTAAAATTGTTTTCATTACTTTGGAGATGACGGTTCCATATCGAAACACCAAGCTACAGTAATATACCACAGACTATTCTACATTAAAAGGTGTGTAGAATTTACAGTTTTCTCCTCATTATCACCTCTGACTATTTTATGGTAACATAAACCATATTCTAGCTTCCTTTGGATTTCAGTTGCCTTAAGTTTCAAGGAAAATATAATAAGGAGTGTATTTATGAAAACACATTTATAACTGCTGTCAATTGCGTGTGACACCAGAATGTTAGAGACTGTTTTATTACACTTTTATACATGAGAGCAGCTTCTTGTACTTAACATCCTTTATCCCAAAAAGGTTGCTGGCATTTTCATTGGAAACTAGCTTTTTTTCTCGAGATGTGTACATTTTGAGAGTAACATTTTAAAAGAAATTGGGTTAGATATCGTCACTATTGTGATCTGGACACAGTGTTTCTTACTTTGAATTCACAAAATTCGGCCCACTTCCTTTAGTAATTAATTGTGCATTGTGTTTGGGATCCGCAAAAACGAGCAAAATTGTCTTACTGTAAATGTCTACGACTTTTGAAGATATTGTCTGTATTGTAATTGTAGCTAAGCCCTAGCTGAACTATGGTTCAGGAGCGAAACAGTTGTTCCACCGCTGCATCGAAATCATCATTTTGTCTATTGATGCACGGTGAATCATCCTGCAGCTAATCCTCGAAGAGTCAGTATGGTCGCCATACTGCTGCACTATCAGCAGAAGTGTGTGACCGCTGCTGCTGTTGTTGTTGCTGAGGACCAACCACTACCTGCTGGCCCGTCTGCTGCTGTTCATCGTCCGATAGTCCCGTACCCGAAACACCACCTCGTGCTCCCGGCACAACCGAAGAAGACGTGACGGCAGCGACACAGGAACCCGTTACGCTTCCGCCACCAACACCAACACCACCACCAAGAAGTAACTCGCTCACCTGCTGCACAGACGATCTCTGTCCGTGATCCATTAAATCACCACTGCCAGCTCCTGTAGTTCCGCCAGCAGCTGTAGCAGTTGAATGGTGATGATGATGGTGATGCAAATGATGGAACTGGTGGTTCTGATGATGACTACTAGCAGCGCTGTATAATTGCGAGTAAAGCAACGACGCTGGCAGTACAGGAGTACTCAGATATAGTCCTGCGGTAGCTGCCGCAGCAGCATTAGTAGAACCGGTGCCATAACCTTGCTGATTGTGGTGGTGATGACCAGTCATGAAAGAAGAAAAACTGCTACTTGTTCCATTGGCTCCTCCAGCTACGCCAGTTGCTGCACCTGTAGATCCCACAGCACCTGTCGTCCCAAGATGGTGTCCAAGAGAGTTGCCGACTCCTCCAACTCCACCCACACCTACAGTTGGAAGAATCTCTTCACTGCCAACCGGACTCTCTCCAGCTGAGGAATCAGACAGAGAACGGGGTCCTCCAAGACCAAAATCTGTAGTAGAGACGGTAACCGTTGAACCAACGACACTTGTGGGATATCGGGGCACAAGCAATCCGCTTCCAGTGCCTCCTCCTCCAGATGTTGCGTTAGAGGATCCCGTTGAACCACCACCCCGCTGTTCTGGATGTTGCCCATGTCCGCCGTTGCTGCCCGCATTATGGTGTGATCCAGACGTATTTGATGCATTATTGTTAGCAGCTTGTTGCTGCTGTTGCTGGTGACTGTGTGGTGGACTTACAAGTGCACCCAAGTGCTGGTCTAGTTCTGTACCTGGCACAACAGCTCCACCTCCTGCAGTTCCCGTCGTGTCAGGTAACACTGAAAAGAGAGAAACGTGTTTAGTCTCAATTTAGAGGGATTCTTGCTATTAATCTTTAACACTACAGCATCAAGGGGGGAAATAACAACTTTTACTAACTTTGAATGATCCGGGAAGTAATAGAATGATTATAAATAGTATGTGTAGCGATTGAACTTAATCGTTTGACATTATCATAAAAATTTCACACTATTCTTTCAAGTACCTTTGGAGTAATAATACTAAATAATTAACTGAATGAATAATAATGTGTAAGTGTTTGGGTTGCAAACGCTTCTCATGCGTATTACGAAACAACATACTAATAAATAGTCATTAAAACCCTTCCATAAACGAAACATATCTACCCTTCTATGCTATTCTTTTGAATTAATGGGCTATTGCTCCATTTTTCCCTAAACGTGGGGATCAAATGAAACGATTGCAGAGTACCTCATTTGTTATTTAATAACGGCTAGAATTCATTTACTTTAACCTATATTTTTTGCCTAGCAGTTGTGTTCCTAAAATATATTACAGCTGTGGGAAACTTATTGACCAAAAACACAGGTTTTGAGAAAAAATAATATATTTACTAGCATAATAGAAAGCATAATGAAGCATTAGAGGAAACCAAAGCTAGAATTTCTGTTCTCAATTTAAAACCTATTTATAAAGTGTCCATTGCGTGAAGAGAGAGAGAGAGAGAGAGAGAGAGAGAGAGAGAGAGAGAGAGAGAGAGAGAGAGAGAGAGAGAGAGAGAGAGAGATACAGGCTGTCATTGTATGTATAACGTAATTCAACTTACGAGAGCATCAGGCATAGCTGACTACTCAAATAAAGAACTATTAATTACAAAGACATACAAGGGATTATATGGGTGAAGATAGCAATGGTTAGCAATGGTGAGAATAAGTGTATAGGAAAGGGAATTCTAGGAGAATATCGCGTCTGATAAGTCCAAATTAGGACAGGATAACGCAGTAAATTTATAATGTTCACCATTACACAGTGACATGAAGTGATGCGATTGGGACCATAATTATGGACAATAACTTACGGAAGAATATTATTAAGAAGAAATAAGTAAAACTCTTTGTTTTACATCGTGATTTTTATTCGGTTGTGTAGCTATCAAGTCAATACTTGAAATTAACTAATGCTTAACTATACCTACTTCAATTTAAGACAGTGCTAATCTTAACTGGCCCACTTGACTAGATTTCTAGTTCTAATCTAAAGTATAGCTTGTATAAGGTTTATATTAATAATAACCAAAACCGACGTTTGTATGTGTGTCTGTGTGAAGAGAGACTGGTAATCTTAAAACCATTCGATTAAAATATATAATCATTTCACCTGAAAGTTTCAATTATTTCTCACGGACAATATCTATAGAGCGTCTTCTATTTTAATTTTATGAATTTCAACATTTCATAAATTACTAAAATGTTAAGAAATATCTACAAAAAGCTTCTACCTGAATACCAATGCACAGAAATTATAAAAAGGAAGTGCTTGCGAAGGAGGCTTTTGACTTCTCGTTGAGAGTACCATCGAGAGAAAAATAATAGTTGTTACTCATAGAACTTGCTTGTAAAGTAAGCCAGATGGCACGGTTATTTCATTCCAAATGCTTATACTGACATATATACAGTTTAGTAGATAAGAGAATACAAAACAAATGCAGCACCCATCTCAATATATTTCATTAATAATAAATAACTTCCATGTGCAAAGTTATTGCTTCATAACCACAGTATATGATAATGAACATCGTTGGTAAGGTATGTTAGAAAATTTTATAAAGAAAGAAAATTGTGTCTATCTAACATTATAAATCAATCAACCAATATTTTATCATTAACAATATAGAATAAAATTTGTCTCGATTGTCACAGAATATACATATTTTCCAATGTAGTTAACATTGTATTGTGGAGTGAATAATCATAATATTCACATCTATTTCAAATACAATTCTAAGGGATAACGCATTATATAAAAGCTATATAGCTTTTAGGTAATTAAAAATGCTCCAAAATTCTGGCACAGATATATATTTGTAATTTACGTCCTCCAACGTTCAGTCATATCGGACGATGAATGAAAGGGGTGAAATGATGCTCAAATGAGTCCAGGGTCCATGGAGCTTAGAGCTACCCGACATTTGTCTTTCAGGATAAGAGAAAACCCCGGAAAAACCTTATCCAAGTAACTCACCCTGACCGAGATTCGAACTCGGGACCTCTTGAACGTGAGGCAGACATGCTACCATCTACGCTATAGAGGCGGGCCCAGAATTTATTTATATATATTTCCAGGCCATAATGATGCCACCGGTGTGCCATAATTTAGTACCTAAGAAGTTCTTTCATATGCCAGTACATCTACTCATATGTGACCATAATTTTTAAGCACACTTAATCGTTATCACTCTGGTTTGGGTTCGAACCCATGACCTTTGGAACGGTAGCCAGCTAAGTCACACACGCCGACATTCTGACCAATTATTTCTTTACTGCTAAAGCAGGTGTGCTCAGTTGTACACCACACGCTTCCTTCCCCTACAAATGTCATTTCGGACATTCTGGGTGAAGAGCATAGAGACGATTCTCCAGGAAATAGAGTAAGATACGAAAAGCTAGAAAAGAGAGGGAAAAAAAAACGTCGTTACTGTCCCATCACAGTGAAGTATGATAAACCCAGTTGCTTACATTGTTACATGAAAATATGTAAAATGTGTTTAGAAAACGTGTAATGCTTTACCTTATTTGCATAGAGGTCAAGATATCTCTCAAAACAAATGCCAGCTTTATAGACTATTTTATTTGAAACAGTAATATACAATGTCATAACCTTTACATAAGTATAATGAACTTCATGAAATATATCACGTTAAAAACCAATATTTAATTTTGCATTTTTGCATATTTTATAACAAAGTATTTTTAAACGGAATAAAAATATCAGTACTAATATTTCCATAGACATATGTATCTTCTATACTTATTAAGGAGCACCTAAAATGCAAAATTTGATAATGTTAGTCTCACAGACGGATGTTACCGTAAGCGCCAACTTTTTACATGTTACCAACTAAGGGTTAAACATACAGGCTATTACTATGTTTATGGACCTTAAAATTCCCTCACTTTAGAGATAACGAATTAAAAAGACGTTTTCTGATATTCCATAATTTTCCGTAAATACATGGAGAATTTTCATCCGCTTTCGCTATATTTTGCATCTGAAGATGCAACTCATTCATGAAAATTTCCTAGAATTGGTGTTAAATCTGATGTTTATATGTATGATAACTGAAACCAACAAAATCGCCATTAGAAGTACAAAACGCCATACGTGTACAGCCTAATAGGTGGAATAATTACGATATATGAACATAAACTAGGAAGAGGTTCAATCAGTAACGTTTCATATGTTTATTGATCATAATAAATAATATTTTATCCTTTATAAATTATCACATTATTTAGGAACATTTCAGCAATAGGATTAAAAAGTCATTACGTTTAATGACATTGTTTTAGAACTTGTTTGAACGATAGGAAAACGTGCTAATTTAAGTTCGAAGTGTAAACATCAAAGAGTATACACGGTATCAGCACACAACTGCCACCATCTGTTTGCACATGTGTTGTGCTTGTTGAAGTCTCGCCCCGCAGAACTAACGACAGCCATTGGTGTTAATAGCAACTGCAAGGTGCAAGGTTATCGACAACAACGCATCCAAATATCAAACACTGAAACATTCATTCTGATTTAGTCTTTCCTCATAGCTTATGATTTGTACTACATTATTTATATTAATTGATAAAATCAGCAACATAGCTTATACCTATCAATGTTTAAGTTAAGAAAGAAGACTGTATTAATATTATTATTATTATTAATAATAATAATAATTAATAATAATAATAATAATAATAATAATAATAATAATAATAATAATAATAATAATAATAATAATAATAATAATAATAATAATAATAATAATAATAATAATAATAATAATAATAATAATAATAATAATAATAATAATAATAATAATAATAATAATAATAATAATAATAATAATAATAATAATAATAATAATAATAATAATAATAATAATAATAATAATAATAATAATAATAATAATAATAATAATAATAATAATAATAATAATAATAATAATAATAATAATAATAATAATAATAATAATAATAATAATAATAATAATAATAATAATAATAATAATAATAATAATAATAATAATAATAATAATAATAATAATAATAATAATAATAATAATAATAATAATAATAATAATAATAATAATAATAATAATAATAATAATATATGGTACAATGACTTTAGTACAATATCGGTACCCTATGCGAAACTAGCCGTACGTCCAGAGTACGTACGTTGAGACGAGGTTGTCATCATTATGCTTCCTCCAGAATGAAAGTCGATTTATTTGTCTTACAGATCGTTAAATATCTAATCCTTTCATAGTTCTCATATAATGGGGGAGGCGACAAACATCTAGACCCAATATACGAGGACGCAGCGCAACTAGGTTTAATAATAACTACAAAGAGAGCTGGCTTATTCTTATGATACCACATTACCAATGTATAAAGTATTTAATTTTGAGTTTAATGCTAGGGAAATTGGATATGATGTAATATCACATATTTATCAACCCATACAAATTCGCGTACTTCTATAATATTCATTAAAACCTACTTCTTCTACTTAATTTGGACCCATTCACAATGAGACATGGACATAAGTATAACGTAAGCTATAGACTTGATTAAAGTTATCTTAATCCACGCACTCAAATTAGCTGACCTTGTAATAAACATGGACATCAGCTTATAATGTAGACATAGAAAATTACAAGCTTTGAACTTTCATGGTTATGGCTTTGTATATCTCAGATATAATGAACCAACCAAAGAATGGTTCTCTGTATACCACATCACGGAATTACTCTACATCCCAAAAACGATTTGTAGTCGAAATGTTTTGATCATCTTTTTGTATAAGAGGGTCATAGATTACATAGAAACATGTATGTATATACTATTTACGTAATTCGTAGGACAACAGATTATGATGATAGGTAGTTCGTTTAGAATTTACGGCACTTTATCCAGGCCTCTTATGTTAATGCTCTTTTTTAACGAATGGACCCTTACGTTATTCAGACAGATGTTTAGCTAAAATGGTTGTAAATTAGACAATATCCTACTCCTTCCTTATGTAGACATGCGAAGTGAACTTCCAAATATTTAAAAGAAGCAAAGTTGTAGTCATGGGGGAATAATGACTCCCCATATTCACAGTAAGAAGCCCTTAGGAAGGTAAACATAAAAAAAGAATCGGAAACGGTGGAAGATGTGTTTAAATTTCGGAGAACATAATAGTTAAACATAACAAAATGGCAAATGCTGTCTTACATTTACCTTATGTAGAAATCGGTGGTATTTTGTTATTTCATCCAAATATTATACAGCTATACTATAACAATACTCTCAGAAATCATAGTTTACCTTACAACTTCTAAAAGCCAATGGAAAACTGAAGGTACCACGTTATTATCAATACTACCATTAAACTTTATTTTCCACCCCTTATGCCCGCCTCGATAGCGTAGATGTTAGTGTGTCTACCTCACGTTCAAGAGGTCCCGAGTTCGAATCTCGGTCAGGGTGAGCTACCTGGACAAGGGTTTTCCGGGGTTTTCCCTTATCCTTCAGACGAATGTCGGGTAACTCTAATCTCCATGAACCCTGGACTCATTTGAGCATCATTTCACCCAGTTCATTCACCGTTCGATATGGCTTAACGTTGGAGAATGTAAATTACAAAAAAAGAAGAAGAATAAAAATGTCCAACCCTTACATGTAAAACTGAGCCTCTTTGTCTAATCTGGACTCAAATGGCTATTTCAGCTGTAGAACTCTCAGAAACTACAGGACATCTTACAACTTTCAATGGGTATTATACTTATTGATATCTTTAATCCCTTTTGTACAAATTTGTAGCGTTCAAAAAATATGGCATAGTTTTGAGCAAAATGCTTCACAACCCAAGAAATGGGTAGAGGTAAACTAAGTACATAATTAGTTTGTTACCATTCTCTGAGCAGTAAATTGAATCCCAAAGTTTTAATTCATGTGGTAAATTGAGTCTGTTACAGATGGCTGTATCGGTCGCTCTGAGAGAGCTTGTCGCCAGGGCATTTACAGCTTAATGCAGAATAGACCAATGTGCAGTAATCCATTATGTATGTAATTAAACTGATATCACATCTAAGGTGTGATATCACCAATGAAGGATGTGGTCGATTCGAGTTGAAATTGAGCAATTCTGCATAAGATGGGAGGGCAAATTTTGTCACTTAACACGGGTCGTGAGACTCAACCATATGCATCATGAAAATTTGGGAGGAACTCAATTTATTGACCACAAAATTTAGGCAGGACTTAAATATACGCAAATAATGAAACAGGGCTCAATTTACCAAACGTGGCAAATAGTTTAGCGACTTTCAAAAAGTAGCTTTATTACACATAGGGTACCAAAATGATACACAAAGACATATAATATTCCAAAATTATGTTTGCATTATTATCAGTCATTAATATAAAATCTGTACAGCATAATCTATGCGCATAAATTGATATTAACAAGAGTCCTGCAACAACTGGAAAAAATGGCATGTTAGTTTAAGACTTCCAAGGGATATTGTAATTGTTTTTAATAATATAACTTAAACTTATTCAAATCCACCTCTATGGTTATTTATAGCCGGCTCTGTTCTAAAATTTAGCGCTCGGCCAGGCTTTTACATTTATATTATAGGCTTGTGTAACAATTAAACACTATCCATCCCTAATCAACATAGCAAATTTAAATATTCACGAATTGGCTAAACAGAGAAAGTTGTTGATAAACTTACATTCTTATTCTCAATGAAAGTTTTAGCTCCTATACAGATTTCAAAAAATCCAACTTTATTTTCAAGGCCCTGCAATAAAGCGCATATACTGGAATATAGAGGGCCAAGTAAGACACCTATGAGTTATAAAGTTATCCAACTGTTAAGGATACCCGATGGTGCTGTCAATATTCGCTGTTTCTTCCTATGTCATGGGAATAGCATTTAATTTCAAGGCCAATATATACCGACCCATTTTAGAAATTGTACTATTGCTATTTCATTTGTATCCAAACGCACTCTGTATTGAAAATATTGATGCAAACGTTTATCTCAGTTCATTTTAAGTAGATACCGTTTGGTCACTTTATAGTGGGGCTACAGATCAATATATAACGTAGTTTGCTTTCACTACAGTTACTTCGATATTATTTTACTGTCTATTGGTGTGAATGACCCGCTACAGCTTGAGATAATCTCGTACACTGTCAGTGTCTGTATTCAGTTAAACTTTATAAAGATTGTTCATTGTGTATTTCAAAGATGCAATTTTGTTTAAGACTTTAAGACCGACTGAGTGTGAATTGCTTTAGAGTATTTGTATTATTGCCGCTGCTTTTGATTAGTCTGAAATGCGTAAGGAAAATGCATGCTTGAAAAAAAAATACGCAAAATACCTACTTAAAAATTGTAAACGTAAAATCTATAGTAACAATCTCTATACCACAGAGCACATAAGGAAAATATAATAACAAACGTTATGGAAGAAGAACTTATGCATGTGAATGGAATGTTCTTTTTTTTTGTAATTTACGTCCTCAACGTTAAGTCATATCGGACGATGAATGGAATGGGTGAAATGATGCTCAAATGAGCCCGGGGTCCATAGAGCTTAGAGTTATCCCGACCTTCGTATTTCAGGAAAAACCTTATCCAGGTAACTCAGCATGACCGAGATTCGAACTCGGGACCTCTTGAACGTGAGGCAGACATGCTACCATCTACGCTACCGAGGCGGGCGGAATGTTCATTCGAAGATACCAGAAATGTCTCGATGTTGTTGACACAACTTCCAACACAACTAATAATAAGGTTAGGACTTCTTGTAGCACCTGTTACTATCGTTCATGAGTAAGGAATGCGGGAGTTTAGAGCTGAAAACAGTCTAATGTAAGAGTAATAGGCATTACACAGCACGTATACACACGATCGGCGGTCAGGGTATATAATGAACGTACTGTAAAAGGTTAATCATTTACAAGAATAATTTGTAAACAGTATATAAAGTTACAGTAGGTAGAAAAGGTCAAGTGACTGCAACAGATTAGATTATTTTACTTCCCCCTGTATCTCACTTTTAAATGTTACTCTTTTAAGCACGTGTCTTTTTAAGGTGTTTTAAAGCTCAATTTATGCATACAAAGCGACTAATTATATAGGTTTGGCAGGGAATTGCTTTGCTTGGGTGTCGTCTTTTATCATTGTATAGTTGTAAACCGAGGAGAAGGTTTGAACACAATACAGAAGCAAGGAACACAATGGGGCACTCATTTTCCCTTACCACCTCCTGGAAGTTTCTGTAAGACTTCTCTTCCCAACACGCACTCACATCGCTCCTAAGCTGTGGGCAACGCTTAATGAGTTTTGTTTGTGTTCTGGTATTGCACAGCTACAAACCCTTTACTGAAAATACAAGTGAATTGCACTACATTTCTTTCCTGAATACTTCGGAATATAAATGACCTTGCAACAATAAGGTTTGGCTAGGCCTAATCAAAGAAACCTTTTTAATTATATTAAAATGCCGTTTTTTAAAGTCACTGACAAGCATGATTCACCGAGCTGGTTGGCTTCACGGTAACGTGTGAGGCTCGCATTTGGAAGATCTCGGGTTCTATTCACCTTGAGCCGACCACACTTTCTTTGAGTTTTTTCTGCTTTTCCATGGTCTATAGGCGACTGCTTGGATATTTCGTCTTCTACCAAAGTTTTTCCTTCTCCATAATTTACTTTCATCTCTTGCAAGTACAGTTAATGCGATTGGTGCACTACTCAGGACGGTGGAGATTACACTTGCAACAATATATTGATTACACATAGTCTATAGATCAGGATCTTTAAGGGCTTTAGGTTTTATTTTCGTGTGTAAAAATTGCTGTCTTGCACTTGTATAACCGGCTGGTTTCTGGAAACTTGGGTTGATTTCGATGACATCAGGATTATTATCAGATTGGAAACGTTAGGACCCTGATCATATTAGCGTGCATCGTTGTTCGGATCAGGTTTCCCTTTGGGTCTCCTTTCATTCCCTTTCTCTGAAGATTCGCGTAAATCACAAAGAGCCTACATTATGGTTAGGTCCCACTGCGTCTGACTAATCCTGTATCTAATCCAAGCATTGTCCTCGAGCTTTGACTCCAAGTGAAGGCTGTTTCTTTGTTAGTAATGTTTAACGTCCCTACTTTACAATGGATGGCATCGCAAGCAGTAGACACTGATGACACATGGTATGAAATAGTATTTCCGAAAGTAAATTTGGGAAAGCAAAACGCTTCAAGCTTAAGTTTAGTGTTGAGGTAGCTCCCCACGTTTTCAATCAGGAGTGAGGATAGCCCTGAGAATATCTCATGAGGAGTATGGTTGGACCTGGCGGGATTTGAACCACTACCTCACCCTTTCACGATTTCGTACCCAAACGACCTAGGTTACCATGACCTAGTGCAGAGCTAGCAAGAAGAGCACCCGAAATGTGAAACGCCTTACCCCTACAATCACTCCTTCCTCTTTCCTTATACCTGGTAGGTAAACAGAGAGGTGACGTGTGCCACAGTGGCAGTCATTCGTTCATGAATACTTTTGAACGCAAGGTTTGGTTAAGAAAGTAGGAAGAGGGTTAATGACATTAGAGAGTAAGAGTAATGTACGTAACGATAATGCTGGCATGTGTGAGAAACCACCCTATCACCATAATCCTGACCTTAGCCAAACCTTACGCTCACAAAAAGCAGTTCTATAGAATTAGCGTGTTTATTAGCGTTGCTTTGGTATAAAATAGCTATATAGAGCTAATTATTTTCCTTACAATTAAATGTTTATCACCTTTGCTTTGTTTTACTATACAATAGTGGTTATGCAGTGATAAATATTTCACTTATGCTGCTAAATTTTAAATATCTAAATTCATTCTATATTTTATTCTTAAAAATAAACGTGAGAATCTATATAAAAGTGCATTAAAATTGTTCAAAATATACTTTGTTAAATAGTGACGTAGTCATAATGAATTTACACGATTGTTATCATTGTTGGTTTCTTTTTAAATATTAATGTTTCAATGCTCGGCTGGAAACTAGATGAACTTAAATGTAGAACACATTAAAGGTGTTCATCCGACACGCTACTGGGTAGCAGATTCTTTTTGAGTGACATTGTGCTATACAGTTTTTCGCATTGATAAGTATCGCCAAAGATGGCAAGATGCAAAGATGGCAAGATCCAAACCAGGTTTTCCTGAACTGCGCAGTGGTGTGTCGCTCCGGCATGAACTGCATCGAAATCCACTGTTAGGGTGAAATTCTTAATCCTATCCAACGTTATTAGGAAATATCAAAATATGCTTTAACATCGTGAAGGACAAAAAAGTACTTGTTCTTCCAGTCCCGATTAAACTTTCGGCATTCACTCATGTTACAGTGCAATCCACCACTGCAATTACAAGGCGGCACGCGACTATAACAGGCTTAATTAGTTCTGTCTACCTAGATCTATAGAGTAGTGGAGACTAAGGGAGGGTAAAATCACACATAGAGTGCCTTTCTTCCCACCCATGACCTAGTGTACGGCCAACATATGAAATTTTCAATGTATTCGACTTTACAGATTCGACTTTACAGATTCATTCGCCAGCTTTGAGAAAACAAAGTACTTTTCTGCATTTTTAATAATCGACACGAAAATTTCCGAGAACTGTAGTTATCAAAAGTTTGCCGAAAAACTTCATTTTGTATTCCAACTAAACCTTGATATATGATTTGCAAGTAAAATACAATTTACCACTGATAACAGGTTGTAAGTATACATGTCTTTCATTTTATGTTGTTTTGCTTACTTTGCCACGTATTAGCAGGTAGGAGGCACTACTTGCTACTTGACGTCCAAGTATTTTATACCGATATTTCATAGGAAATACATGTTCATAGTACTGTGGTGCAAACAAAGAAGGAAATAATAAATGAAATAAATGAAAATAGAAAATAATAGAAAATAATAGGAAGTTCCATCTCTGTGTGTATATGTGATGTATAAGGTACGTAACTAAGAAACGCAATGAAAGAACACTTCAGGATTTAAACGTTCTTGGGTATAGTTTTACAAAATGAAACACTTAAGTTTGTTTAACATTAGAAGTATTCTTGAAAATAACAGTACTAAAGAATCCACTTTATTCCAAAGAGGCATACATTTGATTACTAAAGCTGTACATGAGAAGCAATAGTGACATAATTGCAACGACTATTTAGATCTTCACATCTGTCTTCAAAGGTAGGCAATTATCTGAAGACAACTGAAGAAAAATTGAAAAATGCGCAGCATTTTAAAATAGTAGAAAACGTAAAAAAATAATATAAAGGTTTATCACATTTCAAAATTGCTAGCACTGTTTACACAAATCTGCCATCTTTCCTTTAGTCTATGGTTCGTTCCTTTAAACATAGTAAGAGAGCATTTAATGGACAAAAAGAGAAACCAAAAGTACGTGTCGATTCTGTTAATTTCAGAATATTTGTTATGAAAACTGCATGGATTCATTTTTTTCCCTCAAGAATAATGGTATTGCGAAATTCAATGCTTATCGCAATAGGATTAAATGTGAGTAACCAAATCCCACTGAAAAATCAGTTCAGTTCAGTTCAGTTACTAGTTATGAGTTGAATAGTGAGTAACTGAGTTGTGGTGAATCAGTTGGAATCGCAATCAGTATGCCTTTGCGAACAGTGAATATCGAGAATTTCGAGCAGCACAAGTTGGTGCTTCAACAGACATAAAGGAACGTGAGTCTGAGTGCTTACTCTGTGTATTTGTAAAAATTGAATGTGATTGTAAGTTAGCATTGAGATAAAAATTTTAGCGAAAAAGTGAGTTTGATGCAACTTCATGTCATTTTGTCACTTTATTGAGTCCATACCCCAAAATATCATGGGGTTATAAAAGCAAATGACGGAGGGAGATGACTCGCGCACTATGGTCTATGGAAAATCTGTTTCCGCTACTATCTTACAGGAGGAAGCAATGAAATATAGGAAATACAAGAGGTTGCAGGCCGTGAGAAGATAGCTAAAAGAGTCACGCAGAAATCCCCACAATTTCAGTCTCGAAGATCCGTCTCATTAATGGAGCTACCAAGAAAGGGCGACGAAAGACCCATCTACGAAACATATAATTACACCTAAAGGATGAGAAGGAAATGGAAGAAAGAGAGATGATGCAAAGAAGATCATGCTGGATAAGAAACCACCCCAACATTAGACTACGACCAGTAAAAACCACGAAAATGTCACACTGGGATTTTAATCGAATTCGTGCCGAGACCTTCCTAATGTAAGCCTTAAACTTTACCACAGAGTTATCTCGCTCAAACTACAATATACAAATAGCAGCAGTTTCAAACTAGAGGAACATGAATCGAATTTGGTTATCATAGTGTCAAATTATATTTTGCTTTCTAGTAATAATCTGGTAGTTTTACATTTACGTCAATCGTGTTTTAAAGCTACAGTAAGTCATAAGAGGAGAAAGAGAAGCAGATGCATACTTCATAATAACCTATGCTTTTCTGTGCCCAAAAGAACAACAGAGAGAAAATATTAATTAGGAAATGTTGAAAAATGTTACTTATTGAAGTTTCTACGTTTGACTGTAAAATTTGGAGATGTGTGGACTTAAAATGAATTTCTGAGCCACAAAATTTATCTTTATGTACGCTGAACAAACTGTTCTTCCAAAAGCTTATTCCGCTATCTACTTCGACTTTAGTAATGAAAGCGTTTACGTAAATAATTTCATTACGAATTTCATTATGTATATAACAGAGAAAGCAATAGTCAAATATAAAACTCGGTCGTTCTATATATGGTTTAAAATTACATAATATTTCTGACATCGTGAGAAACAACTTAACTAAACATGCTGAAAAACTAAAAATAATAATAAAGAATAACGCGAAAATGGTTAAAGCCAGATCTGTATATTTGAAATTTGTGCGACAGGTAAGCATTTTGTTTATCACTTATGCTTTATTCGCTATCCTTCTGAATCAAGAGGACTTCACAGACCATTCCCAGAAAATACAAGGCATATATTTTATTTAACACCTTTAATATACTAGTATGACACTTCAATAAAATCAATAACGCTATTTTTGAGAAATTAAAAAACGAATATTTTTTTCTTTCATTACTAGGTGCGTTCAAGTTATAGTGCCTCCTATTTTTTTCTCACAAAGTAATCACAAGAAAAATGTGAAACCAGTGTCACTTCAGAACGTAATTTCCCTCTAACCATACACATTTTTCATAACGTCGACGCCATGATTCTATGGCCGCTGTGAATGCTTCTTTAGGAGTGTGTTTTGACCACTGGAAAACCGCTGAGGCAATAGCGGCACGACTAGTAAATCTGCGACCACGGAGAGCGTCTTTCATCGAGGGAAACAGCCAAAGGTCACTAGGAGCCAGGTCTGGTGAGTAGGGAGCATTAGCAATCACTTGAATGTTGTTACGAAGAAACTCCTGCGTCGCGTTCGTCCGATGCACTGGTACGATGTCTTGATGAAAGAGCAAACATCCAACCTTTTCCGACCGTTTTTTCACGCAATGCTGGGAGGAATTTATTCTTCAAAGCATGTTGCTAGGATGCAGCTGTCACCGTAGTGCCCTTTGGAATGCAATGAGTAAGGATTACACCACTGCTTTCCCAGAAGATAGCCACCAGCATTTTGTCAGCACTGGCGCTCACCCGATATGTTTTTGGTGGTGGTGAGTCTGTGTGCTTCCATTAAGCTGACTAGCGCTTCGTTTCAGGGTTGAAAAACGGCATCCACGTCTCATCCATTGTCACAGTTGATTGAAATAAAGTTCCATTCATGCCGTCATCACGGCCAACATCGCCTGACAATTTGCCACGCGCGCAGCCCTGTGATCATCCGTCAGCATTCGTGACACCTACCTGGAAGACATTTTCGCATTTTTAGATCTTCATGCAGGACTGTGTGCACAGAACCCACGGAAATGCCAATTTTGGAGGCGATGTCTGCAACGCTCAATCGGTGATTCTCCAAAAGTTCTCCACTCGCTGGATCATGTCGTCAGAGGCTGGTGCGAGGCCGTGACTGTCTTGGTTTGTTGTCACACTATGTTCTGCCTCCATTGAACTGACGTATCAAGGAACGCACATTAGATACATCCATGGTACCATCACACATGGCCCACTCAACTGGCGATGCATTTCAATGTGTGTCACACCACGAAAATGGAGAAAACGAATAATTACACGCTGTTCTTGCAAAGAAAACGTTGCAATTTTAAGTATAAAAGCAGTCCTAACTCTCGTCGCTGCCACTAGAGTTATATGCACTGTACAGTGTTACCATCTGTGTCACGCATTCACAAAGAGTCCACGTGTATTTAAAAAAACAGAAGTTCCCATCTGGTCCCAGTCCTGAAAAATGTAGGAGGTCTTATAACTTGAACGCACCTGGTACAAGGGAAATATCCTTAAACATTTTATCCAACACTTTTGAAAAATGCTGAAGTTAAGTAATATAGGAAATTTCGTTTTTAGTTAACCTGTTGAAAGATACACACATAAACAGACATAGACACAGGCTGCCCCCCCATATACACATACATATCAGGATACTTTCTAAAACTGCATTGGTTTTGGAGTCAAAGGCCTTTCAGGTGAAATAGAATAATTTCTTACCTTACAGATATAGATGACAGCGGGGAAGATTTCACAGTCCTAAACCATCTTTTGGATATGGAATGCAATTCAATAATTTGAATTTAAATAGACCGCACCGTGGCCGAGCGATTAGACCAGTTGACTCACCAGGGCGGCCTGGGTTCGATCCCAGGCGATCGAAAAGTAAGATTCGTGGTGCACTGGTGCGCCACCCGCACTGGTGGGTTTTCTCCTGGACCTCCAGTTTCCCCCGACCAATTGCTTTATTATCATCTTCCCTTTCATCTACTTCGCTCTCATTACATTCATCTACTTTCCTCATTCCATTTATCTACTTTCCTTACTCTCATTCCGGGTACCGGTCTGATCACTCATCCCTTGATTTCTCTCTCTCTCTCTCTCTCTCTCTCTCTCTCTCTCTCTCTCTCTCTCTCTCTGATCCATAGTTTTAGCTCCTTCACCCGACGCCTAAAACGTCATAAAGATTAGAGGACTATAACTTATGTCCTATACCAAAAGATGAGGAAAAAAAATTTGAAGAACAATTTCTGTTTGATAAAAAATAATAGGAGCCGATGACTTGGAACAAATGGAATTTCCTTTCTGAATTTCTATAAGTGAATTTCACCAGGGGAAATATGGAAAAAATGCTATTTACTAAGAAACAGAAAATGAATTTCAAGTTACCATAATATTTTCGAGCTGTGGAGAATGACATGAAGCCAGGCATACTAACAAGCGTGTGGGGAATCAGAAGAGCTGAGCCAAAATCTTAAAACCTTGAAAGAAACGTAGAAGACAATTGATTAATATCATAGCTAGAGCAATATCGTGACACTACTTTGCTTACAACAATGGGTGATTTAGATCAGTTCGTTAAAAGTGACCATATGTAGTTATAAATAGATCATTCGGCTGCATTAAATACAATGGATTACTTTAGTACTCTCATTGCGGAAACACATTGTACAAAAGACATTCTACAGAAAACTGTTGAGTAGAAAGGTAGCTTAAGTATGTTAGTTAAGGAATAAGTTTTCGCACAAACTATTTCACTACGCTTACTAAATCGGTCATGTTATTGTGTGTCTGGGTGTGAAACCGTTTGAAGCTTGTCAGATGTAAAAAAAATTCACTCTTGCACAGTACTAATCACTGTCTCTAGTTGTGCCTGATATTCAATTCCGCATTTTGCGTGTGAAGCTTTCTGGACGTAGGGCAATATCCAACGCTCCTCTTGTTCAGTACAAAGACTACAGTACAGTGCAAGCAATAAGGTAAATTTATCAGTCTGTACTAGTATTCATTAATTGAGAATATACCTATCCACTTGTCTTGCATAGTTGGATTTCATTTTGACTGACAATTGAAGATGTATGTGAAAGGAAGATTAAATTATGTTCATGCACCACGCTTGTTATTGTACCTCTTGCTTAGTTTAGAACTCCTTTGTGATGTGCAATTTTGTGCACACTCTTTTCTGGTGACCTGTGCAGTTATAATTTGATCACTGACTGTCCAAGTTGCTAACTCAGAACATTTTGTGGGGGAAAAGGATATTTTGTTCTTCAATTTTGCGTAGATTTATTCGATATGCAAGAAGTAATCCGCTTAAACAGAAAAATTGGTCGAGGCACTCAACCTAGCGCACATGACATAAGACCACCTCAGGTTTCCTTTTTTAGGAAAACGTGTCAGGACAGCATAACTAAAATAAGTGCAAAGGTAACCAAATATCCCTTTTAAATCGTGCATCGCTTTAACAGTTAGGCTGAAGATTCTGCTTAAAATAGCCATGTACACTATATGTAACAATTTCAGTATTAAAACATTGGAGAAGCGAATACAAAGAATAAGTACCTTGGAAATTTCTGTAACTCCAGGTTACATCATTTTCATTACAACTAAATCGGAAACAGTAGATACGCAAACACTTCTACAGAAACATGAGAAGATTTCCTTAAGATATACGATTTATGCCAATGATGTTTTCTCTTGTGCTTGCCCGCCTCGGTAGCGTAGATGCTGGCGTGGCTGCCTCACGTTCAGCAGGTCCCTAGTTCGAATCTCGGGATAAGGATTTTCCAAGGTTTTCTTTCATCCTGAATGAGGAATATCGGGTATCTAAGCTCGATGAACCCTGGACTCAACTGGGCATCATTTCATTCATTTTCCGATGTGACAACGTTTTAGGACGTAAATGTAAAAAAAAAAAAAAAATCAAGCAAACTCTCTCGTGCTTTTTATTACTTCGAAAGTAGCTGCTGCTGTGTGTTTGTCTTTTTACAGGATTTGTTGTGCATGACACCTGTAACATAGTATTAATATCAGAATTTAAGCTAAAAAGTAAATAATAATTTATGAAACTCTTTAATCACAGTAAATGTTTCTTAAAATGCAGATTAATGAGCAGAGATTCGAATAATTCAAACCCGAATTTTACTTTAGAAGAAAACCAGTTACTTTCGTGCATTTCCCTTTAATTGCCTCTTTGAGTTCTGCAACTGTTTTAACGTACTAAGAAATATCTGCTTACGTGAAAGATTGAGCAGTTGGGCCATCAGATTATATATATATATATATAGTCACATACATATTAGATATCTGCCTATTTGCCTATATGTGTACATATGTTCAGACTGTCTCTTTATATTAATATGACACGGCATTTCGCTTCATTCATAATACTACGTTTGAGTTATATCATGACATACCTGACTACTGCACTGAAAACTCGCAGTTTTCAGTCACTTCTGAGGAATTAGACTGAAAATAATAAAGCAAACAAGAAATGACGGACACATCGCGCTCTGTAACTTACGAGAGATTCATTACTGCTGCCCAGGAGTAAGGGATTGGATGAAAAAATCCTAGGAGGCTATTGGCCACCGATAGACCATCAAGACGCGCGGAAATCCTTAATAGTTCCTAGCTCGAAGATCCTTTGGAGCAAAAGGACAAAGAAATACCCTTCAAATTAAGCAGCAATCTATAGTCCACTGCTTTCCTTGCAGCATACAACCGCACCGTTTACTCAACTGTGCCTCGTGCCACGAAGGCTAAAAGCACACACGAGGAGGAAGCGAAATGAAAGGAAAATGATGTGAAAAAAAATCGTAGTAGGTACATATTTGATAAATCATCCCATAATTCAGTTACCAACCAGAGAAAACCACGAAAATGGTAAGGTGAAAGTGAACGGTTGACGTTGAATACACGGCCCTCTCGAATGTAAATCTCACATCTTAACACGGAGTCATCTCGCTCAGTGATTTAATATTAACTGTACTTGAAACAGAATGATAAGGAAATTAAATAAAATGTAATAAAACGGAAAATGTATAATGAACCTTAGCATTCAAACTAACCACGAAAAAGAAGCTCAAGATCAGTGTAGCCGGGACCTGCTGAATGCGACAGGTACCGTGGTCTGAAGTAGCTCGCTTGGTGACATGATCGAAATAACTGCAAGGACAAAGAGAAGTAACTAAGCATGATAACCTTGGAGAAAGCTATTATTTAGATGTGATGGACGATACAGTCCACGAGGAAGTAGTTTGCTGCATACGGCCAAGTTAGGCAGAGAATGGTGAGAGTTAATTGTGTGGCACACAATACAAGCCCGAGGATGATGCTGATAAAGGGTTAACATCGCCAACTACCCAAACTGGTGAGTGCGTGTACGTCAACTCTTGCAGATACACTAGTTATAAAACGAAACTACTTGCTATAGGTATATCCTTCCAATCCAAATTAAAAAGAAAGAGAGGTATGTTTTCCTGATGCTAATCTACTCCTAAAGTTTTATTATTAGCTGCTACTTAAAGTCGGTGAAAATATTGCTTATTTAGTAAAAAGCTTAGTTATTTGTGTCTCCTACTAATATTTTAATTACTTAAGGTATAATGTGTATTATAGGCTGAAAATCTATATTAATTTATTACTTATAAGAATACAAAATCACAGAACATATAGAAGTGTAAATATTATGTTATTGGATAAATTAATATGAAACTATTTTCTACATTTCATGCAGAAGCATTTGCTACTGTGATAATTATACTTATAATAAATTACCGACAACAAATTCACGGCAGAACAGTGAATAGTGACTTGGGCAACAATCATTTGAACAATAAGACATCGTGCAGTTTATTTTGTGTGTATTTACGTCCTCCAACGTTAAATTATATCGGGGCGATGAATGAAATGGATGAAATGAGCCCAGGGCCCATAGAGCTTAGAGTTATCCGACATTCATTTTTGGATAAGGGAAAACCCCGGAAAAAGTTTATCCAGATAGCTCACCCTTACTGAGATTCGAACATCTTGAACGTGAGACAGACAGGCTACCATCTGCGCTATGGAGGCGGGCAGTTGACTTCGTAGGGATTGCACTTGTTTTTATAATAGGGAATGGCAGGCTCAGAGATGGACTTACTTTCTTAAATAACATAGTGAGACTGGCTGTCATAAGTTTCGATTCGAACAATAAGATCAATAATGGTTCCTGCAGAAGATTGGCAAAAGAGCTGAAGAATTGCGGCTCATCCTTCATTGGCTCCACCAGATTTGAACTTTTTACTAGCGATCTCCAACCTAACTTATATCGGACGATGAATGAAATGGATGTGTCCATATAGCTTAGTTATCCGACATTCATCTTTCACGATAAGTGAAAACCTCGGATAAAAGGACTTATGCAGATAACTCACCCTACCCGAGATTCGAACTCGGGGCCTATTGAACGTGAGGCAGATGTGCTACCATCTGCGCTACAAAGGCGGTCATAGAATTCGTTGACATCGCGCTTCCATCCAGTAGGATTCGTTTCATATTAGCCAATCAGACATCTAGGAATATCTTCCGCACAAGGAGTAAATCACGTGATAGGAGCTGATTTAGCTTTACTGCCGCAAACACTGTAGTTGCGATGTCAGTCTAAATATAGAATGGACTATACATTCGGCACCACAAGATATGATACCTGTTATAAATTAAACGAGGTCTTTGGGATAAGAAATTTCTAAAAGCCTTAATTTAGAGTACCTCTCCTACATTTTTCACTTATGACTACTGAGGAAAACCTGGAGGGGGAAAACCTCAGGTTGAACAGTCCTGGCAATCATTAACGGCCTTGGCCATCCTCGAGGGTAATTCATTCTTCATTTGAACTGCCTAATTATAAGATAAGCGCTCTTGAATATAATAGCTGTAGCGTCCTTATGAAATATGAATGGGAATATTTATGCTACTATGCAGAATATTCAAAATTTTCATTGTTTCACAGCGGTATTGTTCAAAACAGGAAATGAAAAACTGCGTAGAATAAACATTACCGAAAGGAAATGTTAACAGTTACATTATATTTTATAGTTTAATCTTCCTGCTTCGTATGTCTTCTACGTCTAATATAAAAGCATAACTATAGGCGTACTAAATCTTCAAGAAAAGTTTATATTCCTATGAGAAATCTACCAGGATCCAGTTTTGAGAAATAGGTATTCCTTGTAATAATGTTTAATACCCGTTCTTACTGCGAGTAGCGCCGCAGACCCTGGACTTTGATGATATATGAAAGGGAATAATAATTGGGAAAGGAAATATAGGAAAAAGAATACCTGCCATGCCTATGTTTAGGGTACCTTCACGACATTCTCTTGTTACGAACAACGAACACAACTTGAAAAAAGGACATCAGGTAGGGAGATTTGCGCGCCAGAGCACCTATTCACAATCGACTAAACCCCTAAGCTATTAATTTGATTTATTCTAACAATACAGATAACAACAAATCAAGTGATCATTATTCTGAATGATCAAATAATTCAATTACCCAAGGAAATCGTAGGAAATAATGCTACCAAGTTTATAAGCCAGTCAGATTACCAATTGTAACCTCCCAGGTTACTAGGAGACACACTATCTACTATTACACCACGCAGGAAGGCCATCAACATCTCAGTCGTGTTGTAACGGTCCTGCACTGATACACGAACCAGCATGACCGAAAGTGCTTAACTAGAATAGGTAACGGTAGGCTGATAATTCTGATAGTGACTAGTAGAATCAATCTTGACGTGAGGCAGAACCAACGTACGTTAGATTCGATCCAGAAATTCTGTCGTGGGCTTCCAAACACGAAGGCGTGTGATATTTATTCATCAAATCCAGAGCGGCCAACACTTTATTATTCATTCATTTGTTTGTTTATTTACGTCCTACAATGTTAAGTCATATCGGACGATGAATGAATGGGTAAAATGCATCATTTGCATTGTCAAATGAGACCGGAGTCCATGGACCTTAGAGTAAACCGACATTGTCTTTCAGGAGAAGGGAAAAGGCCAAAACTGTTTCAGATATGTACGCTTAATGAAGTGAATCCTAGGACCTATAACATAGAATAAATCATATGGACATGATCTTAAAAAGCTTTTTACTCTACTATTATCTCTCCATTCCACTGAAGCAATAACTTCTATCCTGTATAACGCTTAGGTGTAGTTCTATAAGCAACTTGAGTTACTAATATATGATAACATCGTATGGAAGGAAAGCAGCTTTGGTAAACTGGATTATGTGTGCCGCAGTAGTGCTTTTTGAAGCAAGGGCGGATCTAAGTAGAAACGAGATGGTTTAGAAACATCATAAGTAATGGAATGGAAAGGTTTATTGCTTTCCTCTGTAACTCTCCTTTATTTAACCGTAATTTCGTATTTCGCGTTGCATCACCTGCTCAACATTTCTAAGTGGATCACTCTCCCGTTGTCCTAGAAGCAAGCGAGGTGCGTTTTGTGACCTCACAGACCTGATTATTTGGCAGTGTTATTTTTATTATCGCGATGAAATGTTGCTGTCACTAAACGTGGCAGACCGAAACGAACAGCCGAGATCGTTATGGCACAGACTTTGGAATTGGAGGAATGGAGTTTATTTCCCCGAGGGCGTCCTACCTTAATGAGGGACTTTTTTCAAGCTTTCCCCAATCGTCATAACGGGCAATTTCTAAAAGGTACTGTTCCTTCCAAAATTCCTTTCTTGGTTACCATTTCATTTCATGTAGACATCATCTGTGTTCACTGCTGATCGTGGTACATTCAGTAGGAGCTGCTGTTAAACACTATATAGTAATAATAATAATAATAATAATAATAATAATAATAATAATAATAATAATAATAATAATAATAATAATAATAATAATAATAATAATAATAATAATAATAATAATAATAATAATAATAATAATAATAATAATTATGATAATAATGATAATAATAATAATAATAATAATAATAATAATAATAATAATAATAATAATAATAATAATAATAATAATAATAATAATAATAATAATAATAATAATAATAATAATAATAATAATAATAATAATAATAATAATAATAATAATAATAATAATAATAATAATAATAATAATAATAATAATAATAATAATAATAATAATAATAATAATAATAATAATAATAATAATAATAATAATAATAATAATAATAATAATAATAATAATAATAATAATAATAATAATAATAATAATAATAATAATAATAATAATAATAATAATAATAATAATAATAATAATAATAATAATAATAATAATAATAATAATAATAATAATAATAATAATAATAATAATAATAATAATAATAAGAAGAAGAAGAAGAAGAAGAAGAAGAAGAAGAAGAGTTAGAAGAGGAAGAAGAGAAGAAGAGGAAGAAGAGGAAGAAGAAGAGGAAGAAGAAGAAGCAGAAGAGGAAGAAGAAGAGGAAGAGGAAGAGGAAGAGGAAGAAGAAGAGGAAGAGGAAGAGGAAGAAGAAGAAGAAGACGAAGCAGAAGAAGAAGAAGAAGAAGAAGAAGAAGAAGAAGAAGAAGAAGAAGAAGAAGAAGAAGAAGAAGAAGAAGAAGAAGAAGAAGAAGAAGAAGAAGAAGAAGAAGAAGAAGAAGAAGAAGAAGAAGAAGAAGAAGAAGAAGAAGAAGAAGAAGAAGAAGAAGAAGAAGAAGAAGAAGAAGAAGAAGAAGAAGAAGAAGAAGAAGAAGAAGAAGAAGAAGAAGAAGAAGAAGAAGAAGAAGAAGAAGAAGAAGAAGAAGAAGAAGAAGAAGAAGAAGAAGAAGAAGAAGAAGAAGAAGAAGAAGAAGAAGAAGAAGAAGAAGAAGAGAGAGAAAAATGATAGCTGGAAAACAGCACAGCAGTGTCAATTTTCGTGATTGAATCAAGAATAAAAGGAAGTTCTTTTGGAAGAATAAGTACCAAGTGCTAAAAGTGTGGGTAGCATTTAAGACTGCTAAGGTTTGTGACACTATCGTTTAGTCTTATCTGAGAACAATAAGTGTCTGGGAGCTGAGATTTCATATGCATACAAATCTATTTTTAGATAATTAGTGTGTGAGAGAGAGAGAAAGAGAAAGAAGGAAAATGAGAGGGGGGGCGATGATGGGTGTTTTAAGATTTGTATTCCATGTCGGTTGCTTTTTTTTAATAAAGTCATTTATCACAATATTGATACACTGTGTATACTTACGGGAGGATACAGCACTGGCGGCACCAAAGGCATCATGTGCTGAAGCTGTTCCCTGCCCTCCGCCGTTGAGATCACTGGCAGCTGTTGCCGCTGCTGTAGAGAAACCTAAAGCAGGAGCGTTGAAACCGCCTCCAGCCGCCGCACAACTACCTAGTGCCCCCGCTGGACCCAAGTATGACGAATATGGACTGGCAGCGCCGTAGCCCCAATGACTATTCGTCGCACTTAGTCCAAATTGGCCCATATCTGAAAAAAAAAGGACACATAAACATCAAGAAGGTCTGTAATTTAAAATTACAAGAAACTAACATACGTCTCTATAATTTTCTAATTTCATGTTTTGTTTAAATTTGACCTTCTAAAGTAATCAACTACACAATTAAGTAACTATTTATCTAAGTACTAGCTTAAAAGTTCCGGGAGTGTGCTATTTTATTCTTCTTGCATACAGTAATACAAGATGTATATTAATAGGTTGTAGTAACTTTCGTGATGTTCATTCCACAAAGTTTCAGTGAGGTTCACGATAGCACCAAGATCATCCACAAAGCGTTCAACTAACAACAAATGTGCCTAACATTGAACGTGTACGAATTTTGAGGGTTTCCCGATAAAGATTATTGAGAAAATTGTAGCAGGGGGTTGGACTTTCATTTTGAATGCTTTATTCAATTCTTCAATAACATTTAAAAGTGGATTCTAAAATTGTTGTATACTGAAAACAAAGAATCAAGAATGCTTATTCCTGGTAATAAAATCAACCTGGCTGGCCCCGCAGCTCAGTCGGTAGAGCACCTGCCTACCATGCTAGGGGTCCCGGGTTCGATGGGGAAGTATGGCGGTGGGGAAGTATGAATGAGAGTGTGGATGTGTGAGTGATGTAATGATAAAAAAAGCCAAAGATAACGAGTTAACACCTTCAGTATGTTCCAAAGGAGAACGGCCGCAGATATGACCATAAATGGAACAAAGCAAAAAAAAAAAAAAAAAAAAAAAAAAAAAAATCAACCTGGCAGATGAATATCATTCTTTCTGAAAATTATCGCTCTAAATATACTTTTATTACTTTATGTGTATTACCCAGTTCATAAACGCGGTTATTTGAATGGAATTCCAAAATATTTCTTTGGAGAGAAAATTTATCGAAGAATACTAGCAGACTCAAAGCTATACTGAATGTTTGTTTGAAGGTGCTGAATTTAAATACGAAGTTTACTATTTAATTGACCTTTCACTTTTGAGGTATGCTGTTCAGACACACGGACACTCCAGATCCACACACATACGCCTCTGCGGATTTTTCCCTCAAAATCTGAAAAATCTTTCCTTTTTTATCATGGGGATCTCACAAAGAGTACTTAAAATTAAATCTGGGTGTCATTTTTAGGTGAAATGCAGCATTTCTCTAATTTCTTTGCAAGTTTTGGAGGAGGTAAAAGGTATTCCATGTTCATCCGCTTACTATTCTGAAAATAATTGTTTTTTCACATTGGGTTTACCTTTTATTGCCCATTAAATCCAAACACATACATACGGACTTACATCCTCACTCATACTTCCATAATCTATGCAGAATGTAGAATAATCCTGCCCTAAGAAAACCATCTTCCACCTGGAATCGAAAACACGACTACGGAAATTGAGATCTAAGAAAGGTACAACCATAACAAAAATGCAGATGCATTTTACTCATCATAATCGCTGGGAAATTATTTATATGGGGATCATGCAAGTTATGTATATTGTCCACAGCAAGAAAAACGAAAGGCTAAATATACAGAGTTTTCTTACCTGACCCTAACAAAGGAATACTTGCGCTCATCATCATGAAATAACCCTTGATGACTCACTTCAATACTTGATCTTGGCCTTTATGCCAGTGTACGTCATATACATAACGCAATCACACAATAATAGTTTTATATACTGGAGGAGAGAGGGAATGGCAACTTGAATCTCAATAAAATATTATAATATTATTGCAATTATTTCATGAATTAAAGTGTAATACTTAAATAAGAATAATTACTTTCTTACTTTTGTTGTTTAAAATAATATCACCATTTTTTCAAGCCATATACGACACACTAAGTGCATAAACAGTTGAATGCACTAATTAACAGTAACCGGTAGTATCAAAAGTGGGAATGAGAAACCAATTAGCCTCAAAATTAGGATAAGCTAATTAGCATAAGCTTCGAACAAACCAAGATAAAATGTTTCTCAGAACCTCTTTTTTAAACTTAAAATTTTCTTGATTAAAAGAACAATTTTCAAAGCGGAAACGTGAAGAAATATGCTGGCTACAGTAATGATCACTGAAATGGTTTGGACTGAAGTGGGAGTTGAAGCAATAAGTTTATCCGGAATGAATGAGAGAGATGACATCGTTTATTATTATTAATCACGGAATTCTGATATTATTGCAGTTCAGCCGTAAAATTGTATCCCATAAAATGACAGGTTTACAAATATATGCATATTAAGATAATCGGTGGTCATTGGTTCATATTCGTTACGTTGCTGAACATTTTGTTCAGTAGCAAGTTTGCGAAGAATAAATGAAATAGGAAAAGGAAAATATTTTTCTGTTATAACCTTTTTAAAGTGGAAAGCCTCTATCATTTAGTTTAACCATAATTTATTTTGAATGATCCTTGAATCCTCTATGGAATTATACTTTAAGTGACAGTAAGGAATATATAAAATGGCAGATTTTACATCAACACTGTGTTTTTTCTTTTTAATGTATATGCGAAAGACAGTTAAGTAAACTGGAATGTGATGTACTTGTTTCTACTGTGAAGAACGTAAGGTATAGCAAGCGTTAACAAGCATTAAGGAAGACCAGTCATTTTACACGTACCAGCATAATTTTTACTTCCCTTTTTTAAACACATCTCGTTCATTGCCCGAGCAATGAACTAAAATTACTAGATGCCTTAAGACAAAGCCAGTACATTGAAATATTTCTATGAAAAATGCGATTTTCACTTTAAGTTTTCTATTTATGTTTCTTCAAGTTTCTGTAAGTTTAGCTTTCATATCTCATTCAGTTTACTAATTTTGCGTGGTGTACTGGAATCATTTTAGTGGACATTTAAGGATGAACATTTCCCCTCATGGTGTAAATGACTCTTTTGTAAGCATTTTACTGGGAATTTGCTCCTTTAACCAACATTTGTTTAAAAAACAATAAAACACGCTTCCTTTGAAAAGTGGATTATGCCGTGATACAGTCTCCTTTGTGTCTTCTCACGAACCCCTTTCCTCCAAACATCATAGGAGCTGTCATCCCGCACTAATTACATCGTACACTTGTTTCTCGCTTACATGTGTTAACACATACACCAAGCAAACCCTTCTTTACACTTTTACTTGTGGCGCCTTAATCCTAGGCTAAGCCACTTCCCAGTTTCCTCTTTTTATTTCGCTCTTCAAGCGTACAAATGCATACTTTGTATTTATCTGTCACCCGCAATTAGCGTTGTCCTTAATTATGTTAAACCGCCTTTTTTCATCCTCGCGGCAGGATCATCTCTTTGCAAAGCTCAACATTCCTTTCCAACGCCGTTGGAGCTGCAATCTGTCTGAATGAAAATCTTATTCATATGTATATGTTAGCTTTCTAGATGGATTGAAATACAAATGCAAGAGGTAGAGGAAAAATGTTTTTATGGAGATAGGCCAGAGTACCCACCATGGTTAGAGTGCTGTTCAGTGGATTAGTCCAGAAAAGGAAGGAAGCCCCGCACAATGCCAGGATGAAATTAGCCCACGCTAATGTGTTTATCTGCGCTACACCACGTTTCGCATAATCTTTTTTTGGCGCGCGCGTGCATGTACACAACCCGTGCGCAGTATTCGATGTGCTACGCTGTTCAATTCCAAACTACACGGCAGTTCCATTTCTTCCACAAGTTGTAGTATTAAACAAAAATATATTTGTAAAAGATAACACAAATTTCGTAACTGCATTCCATTTCTGCCTATAAATAAGCCGTTGTAGGACTATGTCAGAATATGCTCAAAGAATACTATTAATTTTCAAGTTTGCATAATACAGCTTTGGCTATGAGAACACTTAATGCTTCCAGGCGTGCTTTCCAAGAGCACAGCCTAATGACAAGCATATACTTTTAATTGCTTTTACTACACTTTTTTGCACTTCTTGGAACTGCAAATGTTCCATATGATGATATTTGCAATCAATCTTTTTCAAAGGTGTAGCAAATGCTCGGCAATATAGGCTAGCTTTTACTATACTTTTAAAGTGTCAAAGATACTCGTGTATATATGTATATATATGTGTGTTTCAGACGTATATTATACATATATAATTTTCTAACTTTTAACGCTTACTTGTCAGAAAACCAAAGCAATTAATAAACCTCTTTTGTACATTAGTGGCCAATTTATATGGTGTAGTAATTTTCATATTTTCAAAATTCATATTTATAGGTATATCAAGTGGAATACCTGATTATTTACTATAATAGAAGCCAAATATCTTTTTTCTCAAAAATCATATAAGCATGAATTTTAAAAGGTGTTTATAAATGAGGTGCAGAGTACAAAACATTTGGCCAAAATCTGCAAAATTTAAAAATTACAACTAAGGTTATTCTAAAGCGGCGTTGCATGACTGGAAATCGAATTTTAACATTTAACTTATCTCTGTCTTTTTCAACAAAGTTTTACTCAACATAATTTCATACAATGACGCAGCAGGAGGTGACACTGATGCTATACGGTATTAAGTTATAATAATGAGAGAAGAAATTTGGATAGTAAAGGATCCAAACCTAAGGACCTCATCAGCATTTCCTTGTCATGAGGGCTGAGGAAAGCTTAACGGCCCAAGCGGGATTTGAGCCGTTGATCTCCTGTTCTGGATTCCATGCCTCACCAATTGCATCATCTGTGTCTTAAGTTGTCCTCATTTTTAAAGTTGATGTACAGCAATAAGGTCCTTTTAGTGGCCAAAAAACTGATTCGTGGTTGAATGGTTTGGTATTGCCTTCTTAACACAGAAGCTCGTGGTTTCATTTCTAATTGAGGCGACAGAATTTTCTTAGCCTAAAATCAATCTGCATGCCGAAAAAGAATGAAATTGCAAGTCTGTAATGGGTTTGAAAGTTGCAATATATAAACCTTCTTTTGGATGAAAACAGTATGTATATAAAACTAAAATAAAAGATAAAGTAAACTTCTTTTGTGGTTTACATGTAACCGAAGCATGTTATCAGCTCTCGATTTAAACTTCCTTTAATTCCGAAACTCTTTGAATGAGATTGCAAAATTAAAAAATTGTTTCTATAGGAAAAGTCACTAATATGATCAAACTCGGCTGAAGACGGCCGTCCTATCAGTACTACTCATTTCTATTCGAGTTAGCTCATTATGTGAAATTCTGAAGCCCATAATATGTCAAAAAATTTTTTATATTAGCACATTGTTTAAATATAAACTTAAAATTGTCCTTATTTAATATTTTTCCCCACGTTTAAGACTTAGTTTCTGGTTCATTTGCGTCATTTGTAAAATGCATAGAGATACGTTAGGTAAATTCAAGTTAAATTGACTTCTACATATGTTCATAAATGTATATAATAGTGAAATGTAATTTAAACTTAAATGTTTAAATTTGGTAAATCTTTAGAAAATTATATGAGTAAAATGTCTGCTTTGTTAATTGAAGTGTAAAAGAGGCAATTACTAGTGTTGACCAAAGTATAACTTGACACATGTATTCCCTTACGTGTTTTGACATGAAGTACCTATACGATGATAAAAAAGTTAACACTTCTAAGGGCCTTCTTCTCTGCGCGAGAGAGCTGAAAGTCACCGGAAAAGTTCTGTTATCACAGGCGCCCTGAAGTCCTTGCCATAAGGCAAGGCGATAGAAACGTTGACTCTTCGGCTCTGTAACTGGCAGCATATCTCTTGTATACGCTCCTGCTCGTTCGCCTAACCTCAACGGTAGGTATCTTTGCACTTTTTTACACTATATTATCACTAAATTCCTGTAGTGAACAGTAAGTCGGAGAACGAGGGAGCCACAAATCAGCGCTTACAATGCTGTCATTAAAAACATCTCTTAATTTAATGGGTTGATAGCCGTATGTGGTGCTACAGGTTTTCTTCTGCCAAGCGATAAAAGTAGCAAAGAATGAGTTTCCGATATAT
Source organism: Mantis religiosa (assembly GCA_030765055.1). Taxonomy (NCBI): domain Eukaryota; kingdom Metazoa; phylum Arthropoda; class Insecta; order Mantodea; family Mantidae; genus Mantis; species Mantis religiosa. Next base: position 142,063,062 of record CM060948.1, read on the forward strand.
TTGCGAGATATGCTGCCTGATTGACATCAGGAGTAGTAAGGGCCTGACCTAGACCAAACCGGAAGTCGACTTGGACCAACCGAGTTAGACCAAACCGGAAGTCGACTTGGACCAACCGAGTTAGACCAGTGGTCACACGGACTTGTGCCGAGTTGGACCACTTGGGCCGAGTTAGACCACTTTTTAGGTCCGAGTTAGACCAGTCGACTTTCAGGTTGATCGTAGGTCAGGCTCCCCACGCGCCGCCCGCCCGCGCCCCGCCCGCCCGCGTGCCCCCGTGCCCCGTGCACCCTCTCCGCGCACCCCGTGCCCGCGTGCCCCCGTGCCCCGTGCACCCTCTCCGCGCACCCACCCTCTCCGCGCGCCCACCACTCACTGCATCACCCACTCACTGCATCACCCACTCACTGCATCACCCACTCACTGCATCACCCACACACACCTTTCACTTACTGCATCACCCACTCACACCCTCCACTACCGACGGCTGGCGGCGAAGTGAAAGAGAGGAGGTGGGAGGCGGAGGGATATGTGATGCGGAGGGATACAATGAAATGAAAAGAAGTATATGCTTTTTTAATTTTCTTTTATTGAGAATATGGATACAATTTATTTCACAAATACAATTTTGAAAGTGGTAATACATGGATCCTGGTTATCTTCTTCAGTGACACATTTGAAATTGATGTGAGAGAAGTTGAGGTGAGGTTGAGAAGAGGGTAGGCAAATAGGGGTGAGAAATGACGTACAGTTTGAGGAAGGTATGGTTTGTTCGGCGAAGGACAGATAATATTTTGAGTCAGTGTCTAGCTCCGGAAATATTTTTGAAGTGACGAACTGGATGTTAACGATGGCGGCGTTTTGAACGTTGAGCTGGACGGTGACAATTATGCAGTCTCCAAATCGATCAACGTTGGTGGAAATTAACTGGAAAGGCAAGACGAAGTTACCAAGGTCATCCACTTGTTCAAAGATGGAGAACTTGATGCAGGCCATGAGGTTATGCCCTGAAAAAAAGAAAGTAAGACGAATGAGAAACAGAAAGTTTAGGGGAGAGAAGAATAAAACAAGACAAGATGAAATTACTTATGTACTTACCGATATCGAAGAAATCCGTGGTGCACGTCATTGCGTAATAGGAATTTCGCTGAAGGTGAGTATGTGCTTTCTGTATTCGTTGGTGTTTGGAATAAGTTCGATGCCTTTGTAGGTGATGAGAAAAGGAGCCTGGTTGAGTTGGCCAATGGCGTCGTCGGTAAGGTCACCGTAGGCCGAAGGTAGGAAGACCTCTCTACCGTCCTGAATCCTGAGAACTGTTTTCCAGCCAAATTGAGTACTCATAGTCCGGGCGCCGACAACGGTATAAGGAATGTTGCGCTGAAGGTCCTTAACGCCAATGATGTGAGGAGTCTGTCCTCTGTTGGAGAGATCCCGGAGCACACTGCGCATCATCTTGACTGTACGACGGTAGGAAACGAAGTGAAGGAGGTTAGAGGAACGGGTTTCCCCGGTGGAAGGAGAAGGTTTCAAATTGTGCACTGAGATGGATTGGTCGAACACGATGACGAACACGATGACGTAGATAATGACGTAGAAGGTCAGCTTCAACTTGGTAGCATACATCAAGCGATAAAGGGGAGATGCCGGTGAAATCGAAGCAAAAGGGTCTTATGATGGTGATTGTTGGTTGTTGTTCCATTCCTGATAGAGCTGGTTGATTCTTGTCCATTCCTGTTTGTTTATGGAAAATCCGGCAGGTTTGAACACAATAGCGGGATTTCCAAATAGATGCTTGAGGTGAACGGTGATGGATTCGGAGATGCTATTTTTTGAAGATGGAAGCTTAGAATTGAAATGCGTTTCAATTTTTGGTCCAAGTTCATTGACGAAACGAATCCACAAGTCGGACGAGAAGGTTACAGATGCAGGTTTGATGCACCTTGAGATGGTAATTTCCGTAGAGGAGAACGAGATGCACTTAGAACGAGACTGGTTGAGAAAGTGCACGGGAGCCCTGCAACAAGAAGAATGATAGGTAAATGTCGAATGTTAAGAAGAGAGAAGCAGATGAAGGAAAAAAACGGAGAGTACTTACATGTTTGAAGGCTAGACGACGACTGACGAGGATACAAGGGATCTACATATTTGTGCGGAGGAGGAAGAAGAGCACCGAACGCGATGAGTTTTAGAAATGAGTTTATCGTTGTAATGATAATCGGTAAATTTGAATTTGGAAAAGAAGAAAAACGGATAAAAATGGCAACATCGGTAGGTAAGGAATGCTATTACGTAATGTCCGCAAGTAGAGGAATGGTTTCCTTGCAAGCGTTGCGTATTGTACTTCCAATTAGGACCGCAATACCCATTGAGAAAATGAAGAATGGAAGGAAGAAGAGGAGGAAAGGCGAAACTGTCAAAATATTCCCCATAACCATTTTTTGAAACGAAGATGCAGACCCAATGTTTTCCTGGTTTAGAGCTCGGATCGGTGTTAATGACTAAAGCGATGGGAGGTGGTGGAAGTAGCAAGGGGTTAGGAATTTTGTCTGAAGGGAAAACACCAATGAAAGGTTTGAATTTGCGCAGGCAGGAGTAAATTTGATGGGTGTTCATGTTACGAGAATGGATCGGTTGAAATCGATTTGAACGGATCTGTAAATTTCTGAGATGACGTGAAGGCAGACGGGTTCAGCTAAAGGACGCAGAAATTCGAGATTTATACCGACATTACCGTGATGAAGGCCGGAAATGTAATTTCTATCTGCGGACATGTCAGCCGTGAGATCAAATGAGAAGATGGTGTATCCGTGGGGATATTCGGACCTGGATATATTAATGCCCTTGTTATTGAAAACTTTGGCTAGCGCAAGAAGGAGGGTTTGATAACCTTGGAGAAAGAAATCTTTTTCAAAGTTGAGAACGACGGCAGGGGAGGGAACGGGACGGTTGTTGACCGTTAGTTGCAGAGAGGAGAGGTTAAAGTGTTGAAAGTTGAAAGGATTCTTAGTGATATCCCCAGAGTGAGCCTTATCCGTTGTCATTGCCAACGTGATGCGCCTGGGTACCTTTCCGACGAGAACGTTAGGAAAAGAAGCCGAGGTAATTCCGGAAGCTAAGCTGAGAGTTTGATAATCTACGTCCTTGAAAGGCATGATGACGTTTGCTTTAGCGAGGGCTCCCTGATGTGCCGTCTTTATGGATGGAGTGGGGCGGGCTCTCTTAAGATAAAGATGAGCGCCAAGAATTTTTGTGTATCCCTTAAACGAGGAATTTGCGGCTATGAGATGAAACTGAGGAGGAGATGGAGTGAGAGTGATTGACAGATCAACGTTATTGAGCAGAAGCAAATCTTGATTAAAGAAACCGTGGGATAAGCATCCCATGAGTTGAAAGGAATTGCTTTGTTTGGTGAATTGAAAACGCTGCTTGAGACCAAGATTATTGTCAAAATCGTCAAATTTTCCAGCGGTGTCTTTGAACCATAGGGACATTTGCAAGCGGTTATTCATAACGTCGGAGGAATAGTTGAGAAGAGTTTCAAGATAGGTTCTGTAAGGGTAACCTTGCTGAGGCAAGGCAATATTAACGTTATTTAGAGATACGTTAACCTGACTAAAGAGAGCATTGAGAGGATTGTTAACGAGAACGACTTTTTCGTCAGCAGCAAGGTTAGAGTGGTCTTCATTTAAAATTTGAAGAAAAACTTCTAAAACGACGTAAGATAGGTCCAAATAATCTTCGGCATTGGAAGAATAGTGAAATGTAATGGGGGAATCCTTAGAGATGGCATTTTGTGGATTAATTTGAAGAATTTGAGATTCTTCGATATTGGTTTGAACGGGAAGTTCTTTAAAGAAGTCTAATTCAGAGTTCATAAAAACAGTTCCGCTCATGATGAAAAGATGTCCTTCCGCTGAACGCGTCTGGGTTTAGACTGTTTCTTCTTGCCTTTTGTTTTTCTTTTTATGTTGCTGGATTTTCGTTTTATATTATTGCTTTTTCGCTTTCTTCCCGACCCCATCATTGAATCAATTTTAGTTTCGGCTTTTCGCTTTAAATTGGATCCAGCTTCCCTTAGACGGGTTTTGAATGCTTCTTTAGGAGTTGCAGAAGATGTGGCAATATCGGCAAGTACGTTGGAACCCATTTTTAAAGCTTCTTTTCCCACCACTTTTGCACCGCTTTTAATGAGGGGAAACAGTGTTCTAAACAAACCTCCAAGAGCACTGAATAGACCGCTGCCCTTTTGAAATTGAGAGCCTCTGTAAAGGTTGAAATTGCGATCTCCGTGGCCTGCCTGATTGAGGTAATAGCGAAGGAAAATTGAGTCGTTGGAGTTCATGGTTTTGGTCTAAAGGATAGAACTAATGCAGAAGAAAAACCGTCGGCGAATGGAATTAGATTGCCAAAACCATCCCTTAAATCTATTGAAATGACGTTAAAATCCTGGCGAAGTAAAGGAACCCAATTTTGGGGAAAGAAAGATTGCTCCATGGACAGACGTTTAGAGGACTCGGGTTCGACTTCGATGACGGTACTCTCTATCACTTGAACGAACGAGTTTCCAACGAGCTGGGGAACTACGATATCGCAGTAGATGAATACTTCGTAAGGAAAACCCATGTAGGGATCTATCATGTAGGTGGATTTCGGAGAGCGCACGACATCCGTATTAGGTAAATATCCAAGCATTCTGCAAAGCATCGGCGATGGAATCATGGAAGTTACTACGCGTCTCTGAACATTAGCAGGGGAAATGGAATTGGGTCCAGCTTCTTCATTCGTTCTTTTCGTTTTCTTTTTGGCTGGTTCATCGCTCATGACTCTTTCATCGTTCATCGGGGGCAACTTATCAAAGGCTGGCGGTGGTGCTTCAGACGAAGAAGAAGAAACCGGTAGCAATTGATGAGGGGTAACGATTTCTTGGGGAAGAACGTTTGAGGCTTCCCCCTTCTCGGCGGCTTCCCCCTTTTCGGCGGCTTCCCCCTTTTCGGCGGCTTCCCCCTTTTCGGCGGCTTCCCCCTTCTCGGCGGCTTCCTTTTTTTGTTCGACGGCGGCCCTGCTGACGGTTGTTCTTCCTTCTTTGTTAAAAAAGAATTGTTGGACATTAATTTGGTTTCGAATGCTCTTGTTGATAAGAGTTAAAAGCTGCGCGCTGTCCTTTTCAATAACGTTTGGAAGTTTCACGTTAAAAGGGGAATACGCGGCACCGAAACCATCGGAATACGTGGTCTTGAGAGTGCCACTGAGAGTGGAGCTGGAACTTAAGTTATAAAACCGGAGGGGGTATCTCAATTTGGTAAGCGCCACCTCCCACTCACCCTCCAGTACCAATCTTTCGGGTAAGCAATTGGAGAAGCGCGAAGTAGTGTTGTTTGAAAAGCGGTCCATGGAGGCATTGCTAGCAAGCGTAATGGAGAAGGAGGTTCTACGAATCATATCAGCGATATATCGGTAGCTTTTACCCACGAGTTGAATTTTTCAGGATAACCTTTCCATTTGACAAAAACCTCCTTTCTGGCACCTCGACCCCTGGATCTAAGAACTTTATCTACCTTGTAAGAAAGGGGAAGCCTAACGCGTTGAAGTTCTTGGGTGTAAAAGAATCCCTCTATAGGTTCTCCAGCCAAATCGCGAATTTTGTAAACGGTTGGCAAACTTTGAATGACCTTGTAAACTTGAAAAATTTCATCGGTCCAATTTTGTTCGTAACCCTTGTCGAAGGTCATTTTCTCTTTTGATATCCGAACGTAATCTCCCACCCTAAATTTATGAGTAGACTTGAACGGAGGTTTATAAAGGTTATGGTAAACCTGAAGAATGTTATCTTCTGAAACGTCTTTTGGAGCCATTTTAATTGAGCGATGATATGAACTGTTGTATGACTGCAAGAGTTTTTGTAAAACGTCCACATACTTATACGTGTTTTTGTGAGTAAAATATCGCCACATTTTGGTTTTTAAGGTTCTGTTGAATCGTTCTACTACGGCAGCTTTAACCTTATTATTGGTGGTGAAATGGGTAACATTGTGCTTTTTGAGAAATTGCTGAAAAGTTCGGTTTTTAAATTCCGTTCCCTTATCCGTTCGCAATACTTTTGGGATTCTTCGGTTTTTCGAAAAAATGTCCCGAAAAGCTTTCACGAGTTCCTCGCCCGTTTTAGTTACTAAGGGTCGGGCCCAAGCATATTTTGAGAAAACGTCGATGACGGTTAAAATGTACTTATATGGTGCGTTGTGAGCCTTTATGGAATCCAAGACGTTTAGATCAGCCTCCCAAAGGTCATCTATATTTGAGACGTCATAATGTTTGGTCGAATAACGCTTTCTGACAGGTTTATGCAGCGTGTAACTCTCCTTGGTTTGAAGAAAATTTTCGATTCTAGACTTGGAAAGACCGGTAGCTTTGCGCAGTTTGTCGGTCGTGCCCAAGCCCGCATAATGATCAATTTGGTTGTAGATGCGTTCTAGGGTAGCGTTTCCCATTCCAGGCCTGCTCGGGGACGCAATCCGTAACGACTGGAAATATGGGTCATGGTGCGAGCCTTTTTAATTTTTTTCTCTTTGGATGTCCCCGGTTCAATTTTTGTTAACTGTTGAGGTTCTTCGGTCTTCAAAGAAAGCATTTCTTCCTCGCCATCGTCCTCGAGCTCGGGACGTCTCAATTTAGAAACCATATCGTAATAATGAGCAAGTTTATATTTGACAATGTTCCATTTATCTTCAGGAGACATTTTGGCATCCATGATGTGCGAAATATCGTTGGAAATATTAGAAATGGCCTTATCGATGACATGAAGGCGTTTAGCGCTCTTCGGCTCGGATCGAAGCATGACAATTTGCTTAGCATGCTTCATGTTTTAGGTAAATTTAGAAACCAAAGCACTGGCTATCGATCCCAGTACAGGAAGAAGGAAAGCCGGTAAAAATCCACCTTTTTGCACGAGAATATTTCGCTTCTTCTGCAGCGGAACCTTCTTGTCAACTAAACGTCTCCAGCACGTTTTGTGCCTTTTTAAACGGCTCTTACAAGAGGGAGATATGCGCACATTTCCTTTACAAACGTTGTGAATGCATTCCGAAATGGCCTTAATGGTCTAAGGTTTAGCGTGCTTGAGAAGCTTTTTTCTAAGTTTAAGTTTCGCCTTGGTCAGAGCCACCAGATTTTCACACTCGTTCGCAATGAGAGGAGAAGTGAGCTTACGTATCTTAGCCTTCATAATGAACAGAAAAAATTCTCATAAAGGGTATTTATACCGAAACGAAGCAAGAAGGCGTTTCCTCGGGAAGAATACCAGTTCGATATCTATAATTATCTGGAGTGTATTGAGAGCAGTCTAGAACCAGATATCCGTGAGGCTTTTCAGTTGCTTTTTGGAAAGCCTCTAATAAAAATTTTGAATTTCGAGGTTCCATTTGCTGAAACAATCGTTCAATTTGCATTTTATCTCTGTTGTTCTTAAACACTACGATGTAATTGGCATTAAGGGAAATGGTGCGAAAGTGTTTTCCTTGAGGAAATATATTCTGAAGGATGTAAATGATGCCAAAATTGCGGTGGTGAGAATGTTTAGTGAAAAAATTTGACACTTCGGGATTGTTGGCCTCTAGCATTAAGTCATCTGCCACTATAAGGTCGTGCGGTTTTATGCAATCTAGGGGTGGAATTCCTGCATGAGTGTATACATTAAACGTGCAGTGATTAAAAGTGTTCCCTAGGTTTGGAGGATATTCGGGAGGGTGACACCAAACGACTCTCCCTATTGGATTGTCATACATTTGTTCGGAATTGGCAATTAAGCGTTTTACAAAGGTAGACTTACCCGATCGGGACGGTCCAGCAACCTGCATGGTACTTGGAAAGGTAAATTTGGGAATATACGTGTTACCCTCTGCCTTTCCCGAATGTCCCTCCTTCACATGTCCTGGGTTCACGCGCTTAAATTTTTTTCCCGAATCTAAAATGACTTCACCATCGTTCATCTCCACGTCATGTCCTGGGTTCACGCGCTTAAATTTTTTTCCCGAATCTAAAATGACTTCACCATCGTTCATCTCCACGTCATGTCCTGGGTTCACGCGCTTAAATTTTTTTCCCGAATCTAAAATGACTTCACCATCGTTCATCTCCACGTCATGTCCTGGGTTCACGCGCTTAAATTTTTTTCCCGAATCTAAAATGACTTCACCATCGTTCATCTCCACGTCATGTCCTGGGTTCACGCGCTTAAATTTTTTTTCCGAATTTAAGATGACTTCACCATCGTTCATTTCCACTTCATGTGCTGAGTTTACCCCCGAATCTAAAATAACTTCATCGTTCCCTTTTAAAACATGTTGAGGAATGGTTTTGTAAAAGAATGTGTTTTTAACTTTAGAAATTTTGCGTGCCAATCTCTTATTCTTTTTTGTAGGAGTCTTGGGTTCCAGGGCGCGCATCTTAGAATTCGAATGGTCTAATATTTGAGTTGCAGAATTCCGTTTGCGCGGGAGAAGGGCATGCCAATTCACCGGTTTCATTCTTTCGCCAGGAATTAAAGCATGCCACGGTACATAATGTTTCTTTTTTGAGTTTCTTCTATAGGGTCTGGGTTTCTCCGTAATGGCCCATTTTAACATTGGTGAATCATCAAGAGGTTCGGTAAGGGCACGCTTTTTTGGGAGCAGGGCGTGCCAATTGACGGGTTTCATGAACGGTTCAGGAATCAGCGCATGCCACGGAACAATTGGTTTTTTTATGGGTTTCTTTCTTCTCCACGTTTCTAGACGAGACAACCTCGGGGGATTCAACTGGCATTTCAATTTTTTGAAGCTTGTAGGAACATCATCTTCCTCCAAGGGACGAGATGCCTTTACAATTTCGGGCTTAAACTTTTTGCGACACATGGACGCATCATCTATCTCCAAAGATCTCGAGGCTTTAATTACTTCGGGTTTAAATTTTTTTTTGAAAATGGGGTCATCAGCTCCCTCCAACGCTCTAGAGGCTTTAATTACGTTGGGCTTAAACATTTTTCGAAACATGGGAACATCGTCTTCCTCCAAAGGACGGGATGCTTTCCGAATTTCGGGCTCGTTATAAAACATAGGAACATCATCTTCCTCTAGTGCCTCAGATATTTTGTTAAAGTCAAATTTCATTTTTTTTCGGATAAAAGATGTTCTCTTCTTCCAATTCCCTCTTAGCTAACATGTCATGAGGGCGCTTATTCGGTTCGAATCCTTTTATACCCATATGGGTAGGAGTCATAATTGGCCTGGACGACACGCTTGTTAACTACCATGCGAAATGTTTTAGAATAGGGTTCGGTAGTTACGGTCCATAGTTTCTTTGGAGCAATTCGCTTTCCATGTAAGGTAACGGTTTTGGAGGAATCGTTTAGAACAATATCTTGCATAACGGCGGCATTGACGGTTCTTAAATTTCCAGAATTTAAAGTAATTCCTTTAATTTTGCACACCACATGCTTTTTTTGGTTTTTAGGGCACCACACTTCATAACTGTAACTTTTGGGTCCGCAGGAAGAAAATCTCGTTATATATGCTCCTGGCTCAAATTTTTCAAGTTCGTCAGTCATGTCGCCCAAATACGTACCCGTTTGAGGTATCCAATCCCCAGGTGAGTAAGTAGCGATGATGGAATCAGTGTCAAAGTAACACACGCGCTCTCCCAAACAATCCAGATAAGAATACAACACCAAACGCGCATGCGCTGTAGTGTAGGCTGCAATGACAACATTTGATGTGAGGTTGATTTTTCCGGCGTTTTCGTCATACTTCCACGTCACGTACATGATGTCATCAGTTGCAGGCATGAAGGATTGAACTTCGACCGCCGAATCGTTTAACAGTTCTAGCAAGCGGGAGGGGTCCTTAATTACTTCGCAAGTTGGGAGGTTATCTCTCTGCCCATATTTTCCCCAAAAGGAATTTAACATTAGTTTGGCTAGCTCCCGTTTTCCGGGATTGTGTTCGATTCTGTTTTTGTCCAGTTGAACACCTTCCCTCTTAAAAAAGTTTTCGATGTATGCATTTCTTTGTGTTTCCGTGGTACACGTGGAAGGCCAGCCTGTGGCTTCAATTTTCTGTTTCAAATACGTATTTACATACTTCTCAAACAAACCTTCCTCCCCAGAATTAGGATTGTATCGAATCATTTCATACTCCCAAATTTCGTGAATGAACAATATTTGGTACCCCTTCTGCAGTGCAACCTTAATTTCGTCAATAATCCAGGTGCCCGTCAAACATCTATCTTCGTCTGTGTGTTCGCACTCGTTTTGCCTCTCTTCCTCTGCACACGTATGACAGAGGGGGAACATAAGCTTTCCCTTAATTCTTGAGGGCAGCACGGGGTGATAGAGACTTTCAGGAGGTAATATTGAACACTTTATCAAACCTCCTTTAACGTCATGAATATTTGGGAAGTTATCCACGTAAATTTTGGGATGACCAACCGGATAGGGTTTCGTCTTATTCACGTAGGGATACAAGCTGCATACGTCATAATAAAACATTTTCTCCTCCCCTTGTACTTCACGATACACTTTGGTACAGTTGGTGCGGCCTCCAAAGAATGCATCCCTAGGGTTTAGGGGTTCGGGGAAAACTTTGCAAAAATGGTTAACGTGAGCTGCCAAATCTTTATTCCCCCGAATTAACGCTTTAAATTCGCACTCCTACATTTCCGTTACCGTATATCCTGCATCTCTCATTTTTTTAGTTATTCTTTCGGTTCCCTCCAATCTAGAGGCGTGAGTTTCATCGCCCGAAGCATATATTTTAGAATGACGATTCGGGAAGCACTTTTGGCATCCATGAAAAAAGCAACCATGGAAAAAATACACCGATCGATCATCTCTGTAACCATCCACCCTGTGTCCCAAAATTTTAATTTCTCTACCCCTGTAAGCATACTGAATAATGATGTGATTTTTCAGCTCCAACCACGCCAACCAAATACAAGCCATTCGAGAATGAGTATCGCTTAGGCGATACCCTCCTTGTGGAATGACGGGAATTTTGTTAACGGGCATAAACCTTTTCCTGTACACGTTCATACATGCATTAGCGATTGTAACACATTCTCTGAAAGGATCGATGTCATTCTCGTCCATAAATTCTTTCCGAAATTTCGTTGCTCCCAAAAATAACAGGCGAACGTCGGACTTGCAATACTTCACCATTTCCTCCTGCATGTTGAACACGTATGAATCATTTACCATTTTTAAGTGCCACTCCTCGAAATGTTTACGTTCGAATTCGAACATATTGTCGGGGGAAAAATATTTTTTATCCGGAATGGGACCGATATATCTTTGATTTTCCCTAGTGTTAAAAAGATATGGAAAGTAGCCCTTACACTCCTGAAGTTGAAAGGTTTTGGAGAACCGCGAAAGGGCCATAGGTATAAAATTTAGCGTATCAAGGAACGTTACATTTAAGTACCTTATTCGATATATTCGGTTTCCATTCATGATAAGTTCGGGTTCCCATTTCAAAGTGCCCACCATATGCTTCAAAATAAATTGTCCATCGTAGGATCGTAAATTATGGGCTAATACTACTACATCCCAGGTTTTAAATCTAGCTTGAGTAGCATGCTCTAAAATATTTTTCACCGTATCCTTATCGTACACCCACTCCCTCATGCCGCATTGCGTACAGTAAGCAGTGTTTTCGTTTATACATTTTGAACATGCCTGATACAAGACACACAAATTGGGCTCATGTAAACGCACTTCTGGATTTTCTTCATACACGGTGTCTTGTGTACATTCGAAGTCGATAAACATAAATATAAAGGGTTTCTTGGATAAAGAGGCCTTATACGGTTGAATGTAGCATAAATGATTCCCCTCTACATGATTCTTACAATTACTGCAATATTTCTCCCCGCACTGGTGCTGTGTTCTTCTGTTTCTTGTACTATACAGTTTATCACAATTTAAGCAGGCTTTCTCAACATCACATACGGAAAACTGTTTCCCATAAAAAATTCCCTTCTTTAAGTGATTTTCAAAGCACTGGCGTCCACTAAACTGACGGTTACAAGCATTGCAAGACACGTATGTTTGCATTTGAAAATGGCGGTCAAGATGACACTTAGTACATTTTTTATCGCACTTGTGTTTTTCCTTTCGCACCTTACATGGAACATTACAGTATCTGCAGTACCAACGACATTTAAAGGCTTGGTGCAATTGAACAAATGCATTAAAGTGACCTTCGTGGTGCATGATATCAATACATTTATCGGTAAGCGTATTTGGTTTGTACAAAACATTTTTACCGGTATGATCTCCAAATACTGTAATACAATACCCGGGTAAGATGCCTTCAAACGCTTTCACATCATCTAGGGAACATACTTCATTTCCCTTCCCAATAGACTCGCACAAAGCTTTTGCTCTATCCAGTTGCATATATTCCCTCCTCCGAATACTTCTGTAAGCTTCATCGTGGTCTATCTTAGCTTTGCAAACTGCTATAGCTCTAGCCAGACACATTCTGTCAGCGTTTCGTATTTCTATAATGCCTTTATTCGTTTGGCATTCATTACACACTTTAAAGCACGAACCCAGGACTTCCTTCGTCCACATACAGTTTATTTTAAGCGGTCCCTTCATTAAAAAGTCTTTGTTACTTTGCATAACTCGCTCAATGGAGCGTAAAATAACATCCGGGTCTACCTGGTCAAATTTTCGAACGCTCATGTTAAACGGTCTAGCGGGGTGTTGACCATCACTTATGGACATTCCCAACCACCCCGGCGAATTTTGTAGCAGGTTTTCGTTAACAAATTGTAAAAATTGCTTAAACATGTTATGAACCCAGTCCCTTGGGTCTGCACCTTCAGGAATTGAACGCACAACTATATCGGTTTCCGAATATCCAGAGTACAATTTTTTCATTGTTCTTTGCCTATGCTCTATAATGTTAAATTGAGGTTCCTCTCTTACCTCCGATTCCGTCATCGCCTCCGCCTGTTTAGGCAGCACATCCTCGGGAATCGGTATATCATACTCGTCCACGAAATATTTTGATAAGTCTTCTTCCTCCATTGCACCTACCTTGCACTCACGTTCAAAATGCCCGCCGTCCCTCTAAGATTTCTATATTATACTCTTCTAGAGCGACAACTGACTTGTCTTCACTTCTAAAACTCTTTGGGGCTTTCCCTCTCCTCCTGCCAGTATTTTGCGCACGGCTTCTGTGCAGACCGCGTGTGCAAAGGGTCGGGGCTTTCCCTCTCCTCCTACCAGCCTTCTGCGCACTGCTTTTGTGCAGGCCGCGTGTGCAAAGGGCCTTGTGCAGCTCTTTGGAGCTGCCTTGCTTGCGTGTGCAAAGGGTCGTGTGCAGCTCTTTGGAGCTGCCTTGCTTGCGTGTGCAAAGGGTCGTGTGCAGCTCTTTGGAGCTGCCTTGCTGAACCGCAAGTTCCTGTGTTAACTCGTGAAGAATTGAATATAAACCCAGGTTTTTGGCGGAAGTTCATCTCATTTTCAGTTGCTGGAGGAACCTATGCTGGTGAGTATCAGAATCTGAACTTAAACTTTTTTGTTCCATTTGCATTAGGACTTAGAATTATTTCACATTTTTCTTGTTTTAATCACTTTTTTAAGACAGGACTTAGAAATATTTCATATTTTTCTTGTTTTTAATCACTTTTTAAGACAGGACTTAGAATTATTTCATATTTTTCTTGTTTTAATCACTTTTTAAGACAGGACTTAGAATTATTTCATATTTTTCTTGTTTTAATCACTTTTTAAGACAGGACTTAGAATTATTTCTCATTTTTCTTGTTTTAATCACTTTTTTAAAACAGGACTTAGAAATATTTCATATTTTTCTTGTTTTAATCACTTTTTAAGACAGGACTTAGAATTATTTCACATTTTTCTTGTTTTAATCACTTTTTAAAATAGGTCTTAGAATTATTTCACATTTTTCTTGTTTTAATCACTTTTTAAGACAGGACTTAGAATTATTTCATATTTTTCTTGTTTTAATCACTTTTTAAGACAGGCCTTAGTATTATTTCATATTTTTCTTGTTTTAATCACTTTTTAAAATAGGTCTTAGAATTATTTCATATTTTTCTTGTTTTAATCACTTTTTAAGACAGGCCTTAGTATTTTTTCATATTTTTCTTGTTTTAATCACTTTTTAAGACAGAACTATCATTTCTAATTATTCTTTAACTTCTTTTACAGCACCAGTTTTTCATCAGTTCCAATTTAGCTTGTTGACTACAAAAAAAAAATAACTGCAAAAAAAGTAAGTAGTTTTCGTTTTTTCCTGTATGTTTTTTTTTTAATTTGCCTGTACATATCTTTAAAAGCATTCATTGCTCTTTGCAGATGTATGCTGATTGTGTGCCTCCATGCCATTCCATTACCTGTTTTCTATGCGGTTCCTATATTTGTGCTGGCTACTCTCTTCTTAAAACTCTTAAACCTCCCATTCTTTCAATTCACGATGTTAAACCATTCACTTTCTATTATGTGTACGTTGAAAACGAGATACATGACATTAAGTGCCCAAAATGTAAAGTTAAATTCTCGTTCTCTCCTGAATCGGTTGAAAGTAAACCATTGGATTTAAATCTTCCTTTATGGAAACGAAAGGTAACTTGCTTAAGGGTGTTTTGTAAAATTCACACCTTTGGGAATCATGATTGTCTTTGGAATTATTTGTACAACCAACCCTCTATATACCTAGGGTGTTGTCATAAAACTTTTAAGTTCTTTGAAGTAGAGCTTACTCTTGAACCACCTCTTTGGTTTTATCACTCTCATGCTCCAAAAACAAATTATCCCTCTGTTTACCCTCATTGGGATATCTCTCAGTACCTCAATCGTGATTAAAAATTGATTTTTTTTATTTTTCTAGGTCTAATCATGTTCTCCGAAACAACTCTTTTCAACCATCTTGAACAGCAATTCCCCTCCTATGATTTTCTTCCTACATTCTCTCCTACAAATCTTCCTGATCATTGGTCAGCTGTTGCTAAAATTCTTCATTCGCTTGTTTTAGATGACATTCCTGCAGTTCTTATCGGAGAATTTTGTGCATCTCTAGACCCTAACTTTGATTTTCTTCCCTCTGATGTTCACCCCGCTTGTTCAGTTCCTAATATTTTCATTTTTCTAACGCGACATAACGATATTTCGAATTCCTTTCTATCTAATTTTGTTGAACCATGTCACTCCCATGGTTTTCATGGAATTATTGGTACATGTTTTGCCTTTCAAGATTTATATCTTGAATGGTTATACTATGAACAGATGCGTGGGTATAATACATTCACGGTTTCTTCAGAAGACGTCTCTTTCCAAATTAATTTTCAAATTTCCATTATGAACGATGTAAGCTTTCCGCTTCGCCATTCTATTTCCTGGCTAAATATTGCTCTGGATATCTTCTCATGCATTGAATTTCCATTCTTTCGTTTTGCAATTGTTGGCTACTTTAATGACAAAGGTGCCTTTAGAATGCGCTTTATTCGAGACGTTCATGTTACTTCAACGGGATGGCTTTTCCAACATGAACAAATTCCTCTCATTAAACAGCTGTCCAAGTTCAATTGCACCTCACCTTCCTGCTCCTGCTTTATTTGCAAACCTTCACCTCCTTTGCTAAAGCATCTGGCGTTTGCAGCGCTTCTCCAAAATTCAAGATTTTCAAGCTGTAAGTACTGTGCTTAGTCTTCCTCTCCTTATTTTTTAGTTTCTCATCATCATTTTCTGATTCCACTTTATTTCCTTTCAGATGGATCTCTCTAACAGAGAAGTAATATATTGGAACCCCTTGGGGCATCCTCCAGTTGGTGGTTTCCCTCCTATTGAAAACCAAGACGGAACTTTCACCGTACTAAACCCTAAGCTGCGGTGTTTTCTTCCGTGTGCGACAGCAATTGTAGACTGTCGCATACGATTTAAAATCCCAATACATCACGGGGTAATGATCCTCCAAAATCAAAGACTCTCCGACAAGCAACTTATCGTGACTTGTGTATTTTCAGGGGAGGAGCATAAATCTTTAAATGTTAAAGTAACAAATTTTTCACAGCAAAATTTTGTTCTAGACGCCATGCAGCCTTTGGTCACTTTAAAACTAATTAAGTGTCCAAATGCTAGCCTGGTAGAGTCTTGGGACGTTTAAAGATTCATCTCTCCCCTATCTAATGTTATTTTATACCATTAAACTTTATTCTTCCATTTAAGGTAGATTTTTTATTTTTCCCTAAATTGGTTTTTCCCTCTCCTTTTTTCCTTTTTAGTTCAGTAAGAATAGGTTTCTTTATTTCAGCATTAATTTTAAGTTTAGTCATTACTTACCTTATTTATTAAGATCATATTCAGGTGCTTCTTCAGGCTCTTCGTCGTATCCTGCAGCGTAGTTCTCCACCTCCAAATCATCCTGCCCCTGGCATCCTTTATTAAGTTTAGTTATAAGTTGCAACAATCCTTCAAATTCTTGCTGCATTTTATTCACATTGTCTCGAATTTTATTCACTAATTCAAATTGTTTGCTAGTATTCCCCTTCCTTTCCTCTATCTCCCTCCTTACCACCCTCATTTCATTCTCCATCTCCCGCATTCTTTCCTCGCAAGCTTCCTTATCCCCTTTTGCTACCTCAATCTCCTTCGATTTATTTTTCAACTTCCCCTCGCATTCCTTTCTCAACTTTCCCTTCATTACATTCATGTCTTTCTTACATTTCTCTACCGCAGCCTTTCTAATACTGTTTACTGACACCTTCTTTGCCTCTTCGTTCGATTCCCGTCCTGCACATTCAGAACTTACCCTCAAGTTTCCCTCGGCGCTCAACCTGGAGGCGCGATTGACTCTCCCTGCCATTTTTTTCCCTCCTACATCAAGGTTCCATTAACCGTTCCCACACTCTCCAAATAAATATACAAAATTCTCCGAAAAATAACTGTTCACTTCGTTCACTATATTATAAGCCAAAATCAATTCCGTTTCTTCCGGCGTTATCTTCCAATTCAATTCCAACCCATCCGGAACATTCACCTCCTCTAACAATTTCCTGCAATCCAATAATTCCACCCTCACACGGGCATTTCCTCCAGTATACATTTTTACCGGAGTTCCATAAAATTTACATTTCTCGCCCTTTTTCCGTCCCTTTACGCACTTGCACCTTTCGTTCCCCTCATAACCCTCCGGACATTCCATTTGCCCCATATTCAACTGTCCATAATATAATTTTGAACAGCGACTCCCACCTCCGCACCAAGTCACCGGGCGCAGGCACTCATAAACATTTCTCAATCCGTTCACGTTCATTATGGTAGAATTAAACCTACATCCTACACCCTTTTGATATACGCAAGTACAATTTCCTGCCAATGCGTAATCCTTTCTGCACATGGTCGCATTCTTCAACCACCCTGTCTCATCCACCCTAAACCCACATCGTCCAAAACTAACGCAACTGTCCTCGGCCCTCGCTAACCAAAAGCATGTTATTGCTACCAAAATTATTTGCATTTTGAAACTACTGTGCTCAAGTTCCATTGCCTTTTATACCTCTTCTTTCCTTTCTCAGTAATGGCCGCCATCATGTGCAAGTACCTCGAGGGTTGCCGATGTCTCTTTCCCCTCACCGACGAAGAACGAACCATCATCGCCAGATTGCCAACTCATCTACTCCAAAAATTCCCCCCTCTTGATGTTGATCGCGTTTGGAATTCCCTCAATTTGGAATGCAAAACTTCATTCGCCAAATTTAAACGTTGTGAAATTCATTGGAACCAACAAGGGCAGCGCTCCCACATTGACGGTCCTGCACCTTTCATTTCCGTATGTCCTTTTTGCCCAAAATAAATTTCTTTTTTCTCCTTTTAGGAATGGCGGCAGTAATGTGTAAATATCTTAGGGCCGGATGTACCCTATGGTCCCTCAACAACCACGAGAGAACCATTATTGCAGACTTAGGGGACTACCTCGTCCATTATCCACCTCAGGATGTCGACAAGGTGTGGCACCAACTCCCACCCAACTGCAAAGACATGTTCGACAAATGGACGAGATGCACCGATCATCATCCAAAATACTCATACATCGGCTGCCGTTCAGATTACCAAGCTTATAACCCCATTCCTTCCATGTGCCCCATACCTCCTTTTCGCATTAATTGCATCGGCTGTTATTGGGACTTTGAGGGGTATTATCAAATGACAGGCGAACGGATTTATTATCCATACGCCTTTAATTATCCCCAAACCTACCATAGTCCCGATAAGTACGTCATTCCTAAAAACCAACAAACATATGTAAAGCATTACGCTTCTTCATAAATATACTCTAATTTTTGGAACTACTTTTTTCATTTCATTGTATCCCTCCGCATCACATATCCCTCCGCCTCCCACCTCCTCTCTTTCACTTCACCGCCAGCCGTCGGGAGTGGAGGGTGTGAGTGGGTGATGCAGTAAGTGAAAGGTGTGTGTGGGTGATGCAGTGAGTGGGTGATGCAGTGAGTGGGTGATGCAGTGAGTGGGTGATGCAGTGAGTGGGTGATGCAGTGAGTGGGTGATGCAGTGAGTGGTGGGCGCGCGGAGAGGGTAGGTGCGCGGAGAAGGTGCACGGGGCACGGGGGCACGCGGGCACGGGGTGCGCGGAGAGGGTGCACGGGGCACGGGGGCACGCGGGCGGGCGGAGCGCGGGCGGGCGGCGCGTGGGGAGCCTGACCTACGATCAACCTGAAAGTCGACTGGTCTAACTCGGACCTAAAAAGTGGTCTAACTCGGCCCAAGTGGTCCAACTCGGCACAAGTCCGTGTGACCACTGGTCTAACTCGGTTGGTCCAAGTCGACTTCCGGTTTGGTCTAACTCGGTTGGTCCAAGTCGACTTCCGGTTTGGTCTAGGTCAGGCCCTTACTACTATCAGGTCAATATTTCCAAAATCTACTATAAGAATTTTAGTGCGCTTCTGTTTACAAATTTTTACTGACGATAGCTTTTCGCAGAACCTGTTACTTATATTAAGTTTTAATAACCTTGTATATTGAAAAGGCAGCGTCAGACTGAAAAACGCAATGCCATATCCGGGGTTTGAACCACGCATCTTCAGATCTCCGTTCGGTTGTAGTAACCACTGAGCTACCATGGCAACTTGCCAGTATTACATTAAATTCTAGAATTAACTTACACTTTTTCTGGTAAACCACCATGAGATCTCATGCACACATGAGATACATACTTTACTGTGCATTTGTTATATATACACTTCATAGTTTAGGCTACCATTAGAACAGTTAAGTCGTTGCTTCATTTCCGAGGTTTCTCTGCGGATGACACCTTTCAATTTCTTCACCCTGCAAATGCACAAATGCACAATCAAACCTGCCAAAATATGATAAATATACCCCAACAACTACCGAGGAATTGATGGTCCTATGGACAAGGCATGGCCGAGGGATACTTTTTACAAGAAGAAGAGCGAAGTAGCAAAGGGACAATAAAGTGCTGCCTTAAGATCTGTGTAGCTGAATTTCAGTGATAAAAGCAACTCAAAACATCTCAGTCCAACGAATTATACTTCTCTTTATGTTCGCAGTCTCCATCGAGCAATTTTTCAGCGGGAAGATGGCCCTGTTTGTTGTACTTACGCGATTATTTTCCCAATGTGTCTGCGAGGGCGGGTTTACATGCTTTCACATCCATTCTATGCTATAATAATGACGTATTTAATGTGTTTCATTAATTTATGACATAGATGGCATGGACTATCCTTCTTGGTTCCGTTTTGCTTGTTAACGAAGCTGTCAACTATCAGAATTATTTCAGCACCACCGGTGTATCGGTATTTCGTCCCGCAGGATTTCCTTTATATGCCAGTAAATCTACTGACATGGAGCTCTCTCTTTTAAGCACAGTTAAAGATGGGTGCAGGATACTTGCTATCAGACGTCCTTTAACCTGCATACAAGCTGGTTTCTTAGCTAATGATGATGATGATGATAATAATAATAATAGTAGTAGTAGTAGTAGTAGTAGTAGTAGTGGTAGTAGTAGTAGTAGTAGTAGTAGTAGTAGTAGTAGTAGTAGTAGTAGTAGTAGTAGTAGTAGTAGTAGTAGTAGTAGTAGTAGTAGTAGTAGTAGTAAAATTCGCCAATGAGCGACGTTTACTTTGAGTGACTGTCAAATGATACCCATTGTAAATTAATTGTGGCTTATCTTTGCTGGATTTTGTGTACTCCATGAAATCTACAGAGAAATCAGAGAAGAAAATAACCACGCAAGGCGTATTAATCTAACACAACTAATAAAGTAAGATGAATTAGCAAGCCAGCCTCTGATAATAATGAGGAATGTATTATTCCGTTCACCAGTTTTAGTAAACGCTTCACCTTTAAACAATTGTTTCCCAGCAATGGAGCCCTGAGTTCAAATGTCACTAAGTTTCACCATAGTGCAACTGTCACGTAGGACAATTTTCAGAAACTTTTCGTAGTTAATATATATTAACAAATTAACGTACTATTAAGAATAAATATGAAACCAAAACTCAAAGTATAGTAAATGCAATATAAATTGTAACCTTCAGTGTAAGAAGAAACAGAAATATTGATGCGAACAAGAATTTTGAAACTCAAACCTTCTACTGACAATATTAGCAACTTAATGTGTCCTAAACCTCAGTGCTAAAATGTCGAGATTTCGTTATTCAATATTGTCTATGCCCAATACAAAAATGCATCATTTTTACACATACCTGTATTTCATTGAGAATGTTATAATAAGTAAAATTTTATTTTACAAAATATTGTGTTACACTCACATTACTTTTTTCTATCCACTATGGATTATATTAATTATACAGCTCCAACTAACTCTATGGAACCTTTATTTCCTATCTACTTGAGGTAAATCGAAATACTTTACAGAAACAGCTTGTTGGTAATAGGGGAAAGGGGAATAGAGAAACCCAATTCCACAGTAAATTGTTTAAAATTGTGACTTTATGTCATGATTTTAAAATTCTACACACTTTCAATGACAGCGAGACACAACTAAATAGCGACAGTAATTTAAAAAGGACAATATACTAAAGATTTAAGAGAAGCCACAATAAACAAAATTTCTAATATTACTTATGAAATAAAAAGTTTCTTCAAATAAATTGTAGCGTTTACATTTTATATAATTAATAGAGTTTAATCTTCCAAAATTTATTCACACAAGAGCTATAAAAAGCCAAATTTCCTACTCTATTTAATAAAGCAGTTAATATACCGGGATTATCAGATTTTACATCCTGATAATAAATTAATAAACAATAAGAAACTATTAAATGGCCCGGAAATAATTTAACCAGTTATATAAAATTCCCTTCGAGTGAAGGAGACTTCTTACACTGTTGCTAAAATGCTCAGTATATAAGTACATTTTACTTCATTTAGAGATACTTTAAATATATGATATTTTAGTCAAAATAGCTATAATGATTTTAATTAAATCATCGCTTTCGAGAAATGTTCCTTCGAAAATGTAATTTTGGGTTCAGGAACTGGGGTAGCTCGTTAAAGTGGGAGCTACGCGTTCGAATCCAGACTTGGCCGTCCTCTGAAGGTTCTCTCTCTCTCTCTCTCTCTCTCTCTCTCTCTCTCTCTCTCTCTCTCTCTCTCTCTTGATCCTCGGAGTCTACAAATTGGCTAACTCTGCGAAGGTATCTTAAAACTTTTTGGAACGCTTTCTTAAAAATATCCTCTTCCAATAGACTTTTCGTTTTATTGTCCACTGCTTGCGATGCGGTATGTTGCAAGAACGGTCTAGTCGCAGTCGCACCCTTCACTGACTAGAGTAGAGTTCGTTGCAACTCCGCTTCCATACAGTAACAAGCGAATTGTGTTTAATTTGCGCCAGTCAGGAGCATCAGAATGCGTTACCCACGTAAATCACGTGGTAGGAACTTTTTTTTGTAATTTATGTTCTACAACGTTGTCATATCGGACGATGAATGAAATGGTTGAAATGATGCTCAAATGAGTTCGGGGTCCATGGAGCTTAGAGTTACCTAACATTCGACTTTCAGGATAAGAGAAACCCCCAGAAAAACCTTATACAGGTAACTCTCCCTGACCGACATTCGAACTCGGCATCGCTTGAATGTGAGGCAGACACACTACCATCTATGCTACCAAGATGGGCAGATAGGAACTGACTTCAGTTTAAGGCAATGGATACTTTGGTTAAAATGCCAGTTAAGCTGTAAAATAGACTATTGTGGTTGCGTGGTAGATATAATAAAAAGGAAGATGTTAATCCTTGATTTCGCTGTTGAAATATATATTTGAAAATAATAACGGTGTGACCACGTAACATAAACAGATGCTTTCAGTGCACCACATAAATGTTTGTAACACTGTATGAAGCTGAGGGTTTTCATACGATTATTGAGTTGTAGAATTCGGGACGCAGCGCTTAGCCCGACCAGGTTTGTCCGGAAATGAGGGCACTCTCCCCCAGTACACAACACCCGGCACGGCGGTGATGTAATTTTCCAGCTCTGAATTAAACGATGCTGGTATGTACAAAATAAAAATGTAGCAGGAATCATTTCAAGTGCAGCTTCACTTTTTCTTCATTCATAAATGAGCTTTGAGGATTTTAATAAATCCTTAATTAATTACCTTAATATGTAAAAACTAAGCGAAATTCATCAAAAAGTCAATAAGTTATACATGTCTGTTATTAAGAATAAATCATATAGTTTCGCAATCTATAGTTCATGTCTACAGTTGATGATTGTAAATCATTCTACATGAAGTGTTAAGTCCACTTATGCACTGATTTCTGTTTATATACAATTTTATCCGTTCAAAATGTTCCACATTATGCACTTTTATGCACTTTCTTTCAAAGTTTATAAAAACTTGCAAAATATAGGTATAAAAATTTGTGATTGCCCTTTCTTTGCCTATTTTGTTTGAAAAAAAATTAATTAGAATATCTATTTAACACACTAAAATTAGCAAAAAAAAAAAAAAAAAAAAAAAACCGTTCCTCTTAATTAACATTTTTACTAAAAAAAATATCAATATTAAATGTACCTATAGAATTTTTATTGAATATTTTAGGTCAAAATAGACAATTGCATTTGCAAAACGTATTTTTTTCTCCTCAGTTCAAATAATTGATTAATTAATAACTTCAAAACTAATAGAAACATTCAATTGGAATGTGGATATGCTAATAATTTTATGTGCCTTGCAGAAAGAACACATGTTCATTTATCTAGAATTTAGAAATGTCCTATTTTTAATTTTTACCTTAAGGAACTGTATTCTGGAAAATTCAATATCCCAGCTACTGTAATTATATAGATCATAAATTAAATAATATTATATAACAATTGTATGGATTTCTACATTATTATAAGCAAATGTTTTTATATCTGCACTTTTATTTTACATTTTATTTACATTTTAAAGTCCTTTAACGGTTTAGGTCATATTGGACGATGAATGGAATGAGTGAAAGGATGGTCTAAAGTCAGAGAGCTTAGAGTTCCCAGATATTACTTTTTCAGGTTAAAGGGAAACACCGGGATAAACCCTATTCTGGTAACATCCTAATTGAGATTGGAAATCAGGACATCCTGAATGTGAATCAGAGACGCTACCCAAACATAATAGAAATGGGCTCTAAAATGTTTTTTTAACTGATTCAAGTTTCGTTTTTCCTTCATAACTTTATTTTACGGCTAAGACATTCAAGCTAAATGACATCTATGCTTTTACACCTACATATATGCAAACAAACGGTGCAAGATTCCTGGTAGTGATATGGTGTGATTTTCATTAATCTTAATGTGCCTGCATTATTAAGAAAATTTTTTAAAATTATTATTCATTAAGTGTATTTAATATACACAATCCAAATTTCCCTGTCTTATCGTTTTACTAGGAAGTATCAACATTTTATCGCTATGTCACGGAGTATTAAATCAATTTGGACGTTATCGTCATAAATAATTCCTTTTAGCTAAAAGAGCAGCTTTGGTTCAGAGCGACTGGACGTACACCAGAAGATCCGTGGTTCAAATCCCGGCTATGGCATTGAATTTTTCAGTCTAACTCTACCCTTTTATAATACGTCCTTCACACGGCTAGTGTGAAAGAACAATTCATTTTCATTAAAAGAAGATATATTCAAGATATTGTCGGGATACACTCACGCCATCTCTTGATCTGGTATTTAATTTACTGTAAACAGTCTTTTGTCAGGGAAGCGAGCATTGATAGTGCTTTGATTATTTGTGTTATCTCAATTTAGTGTTCATAACATTCCTTATTCATTAATATCCTGATGATGGGAATGATGTACGCTCCCGAAATGTCGATTCTTAGTCGTCTTTTCACCTGGCTTGTTTCCCGAGAATATCTTGAATATATATAATATATATAATTTCTTTTATTTTTATTTTTAAAAAGGCTCTAACACTTTTAATTAACATATACGTTGAATATATTTTCAAAACAAATAAAATGTGTATCTTGGACTTTCTGGGAATGTCCTCAGAAGTTTTCTATATTTTGAATGACTTTTATATAACTGTTAAACTCTATAGGAAACAAAATATTTCTAAACAACAAATGTATATATGTATATGCTCCGGCCGTGAAAGCTTCCGAATACTCAAATGTATATGCTGTTAAAACATACAGTCTATGTCAAATAGATTTTTGTGCAGTTTTTTTAAGGAGACCCCAAATTTTTAATTCCACGAAAATCGCGGTACAGAATTTTTGGGTAAAATTCACGATTTGGGCCAAATTAATTAAGCCAAATAAATCTAAATTGGGCCAAAAACAGAAACTACCATTTGGAAAATCAGACTTTTTTAATCTTCATAAAGGGCTAAGGCGTTGTAGGTATTTCTTTAACAATAATTCGAATTTCTGAATATATGCAATAAATCTAGCTATTGGCAACAGTATAACTTTGTAGAATACTTTTAAAGTTTGAAAGCTTATATACATAATAACGAGAAGAATGGAATCAAAATTATTTTATTTTATTTTATTATTTTACTTTTTATATCATTTTAAATGTATCTAAGGAGAGAAAGACTATTCAACAAGTACATTCTAAGTTTAAAGCTTTTTTTTCCGTCGCCAGGAGAGCTTCAGTCATATTTTACAAAAGAAAGTGTATGTGTTTCGTGAATATTTGCGTGTGTAATTTTATATTTCGTTAATAACCCGGTCCATTTTCACTTCAGGACGTCATCCTCTGTGGTCAAATATTTGTAGTATTATACTGAGCACAGAAAATAACTTTGTGTCTAATCTTCGAAAGGTATATCATCATGCTATATAAAAATTTAAGTCTTGATAACAAATTATAAACGTTATTTAATAAAATATGGCAAGTGAAATATCTTTGAAGTCTTTGGTAAGGAGTGGGATATCTTTATACTGTGTAATGCTTTTGTCTGTCGAAAATAAATGAAGGTGTTTGTGTTATGTGAAAGTTTGCGTGTGCACTTTTATATTTCGTTAATAACCCGGTCCATTTTCACTTCAGGACGTCATCTTCTGTGATCAAATATTTGTATTATTATACTGAGCACAGGAATTAGCTTTGTGTCTAATCTTCGAAAGGTATATCATGCTATGTAAAAATTCAGTCTTGATAACAAATGATAAACGTAATTTAATAAAATGTGGCAAGTGAAATATCTTTGAAGTCTTTGGTAAGGAGTGGGATATCTTTATACTTTGTAATGCTTTTGTCTGTCGAAAATAAATGAAGGTGTATGTGTTCCGTGAAAGTTTGCTTGTGCACTGTTATATTTCGTTAATAACCCGGCCCATTATTACTTCAGGTTTTTTCCCTCACATTTTAAATCTTTCTTTGACTTCTACAAATATTTAAGAACCAAAATTAAGCAAATTGGTTTAGCCGTTCTCGAGTTTTTGCGAGACTAACAAACGCTAATTCATTTTTATATATACATATATGCTCTATAGTATCTACTAACTTGGATAACATTTTGAATTTTTTCCACAGCTTCTTTAGTATCAATGCAATATATATTTGGGACCTTCTTAGTAAATTAAAAATCCAAAACTGCTTATAGTAATGATTGCACAGTCTGTAAAGTTGAATATCTCGGATGACAAATTTCGTTTTAGTGGACTATGTAGGTATAAATCAGGGTTATCTATAAAGAAATGACTTAACTTTTTTAGAAGTGTTTCACCGCAGACTTATTTAAACTGAATATTTATTTACATACTGCTCCTAACGCCTTTATGGATAATATACTAGCACAAATTTTCTCGTTCCACATTTTTCTTTTCATCTTTCAGGGTTACAGAAGTAGTGTGCTGCTGTTTTTGGCGGATATTACTTTGAGAGTGCTGTTTTGGAACATTCTGCCCAAACCGGTTCCAAGAATACGAGAGCCATTGGAATGCGGGGGGGGGGGCACTTAATTTGGATACCCTAGAGACCATCTTGCTTAGTGCTGAAATTCACCGTTTCCAATCCCTATCTACATTCCGTGCTTCTATTTATGACTAAGTTTGAGTATACATATATTGAATTTATTCTTCACCGTCTCTTTTCTCTAAAGTATACGGTCTCTATTGATGTCAAAAGCTGATAGACATTTCATTGCTTTAAGATACCCCACATACCTAGGGCTTCCACACATAAAAGAATTCACCATCTTTTAGTAAATATTCAATTTCATATTGATTTTGGAAACAATATATAACATAGAGAATGGGCAAGAGAGAAATCTCTCATTATTGATTGCGTAATGTAACAAAGTTGCAGACCCTATAAGTAAAACAAATTCCTTTTATACGTATTACAAGAGCTATTTTTTCCTTAAAATAAGGAAAGCAAAGCTTCCAAGCTGACCCCGTAGCTCAATCTGTAGAGCACCTGCCTGCCGTGCTAGAGTTTCCGGGTTCAATTCCCGGTTAACGCCATCGATATGTTCCAAAGGAGAACGGCCGCCGATATGACTACTACAGTTAAAGGCGAGGTATAAACAGATAAACAAAAATTGAAAATAGAGAGCTTCCACTTCCAAAAATTATAAAGAACAAAACATTTACTTGGATTTGACACGAACATTCAATCAGGGTTAACTAAGTTCCATAAGGTATGAAATCGAGGATTTCTGCAGTCTTTTTAAGTTACAAATGCCAGGACTTTGCCTTGGAACGTTTTCCACTTAAACTTTTTCCTCTAGTTATCATTTCATTGTATTTTATATATTTTACCGGCACCGTCATTGGTGGCACATAAAACAATAATGCACGTTAAACACTGTTAAAAAAACTTGAATGCTGTTTTAGTGCAATGGGATTATTAACGCTTCATTTATAAAATGCAAAATGTATGGGAAGGTCTCTATTTAAAGAAAAAATTAATCGCCGATAACTATAAGTTACTAATAATTTATTACAAACCACTACATGTAATTAAATCAAACATGTTGGCACCTTGAATAAGGTTCTTAGTTTCACAGAGATACATATGACGTCTCTCTTAATCTCAGTAGGATTACTTATGAACATCTTATTTTATTCTCAATAAAACTATCCTTTTCTTTCGAATAGCAGACCTCAAATTCTAAAATATTGTTTAGGTTTCAGTTAATTTAACTCAAGAGTACTTTTTAAGATGTCACTAAACTCCATACGACAAATTGACTAAACAGCAATTCTTCTGCATTTTTTAAAAAAGAAATCTGCTTATATTGCATGGGTGTGGAGGTACTATAAATTCCTACTAACAAGTTAAATCCATTAAACACAAAAAGCAATATCACCGATATGTTCTGGGGCCTAATACTTTTGTGCTTAGAAAAATTTACAAAAAAACATTGAAGTTTAACGACAGTATAAATGTAATCACTTAGGATAGAAATTAGAGACTACAAAATGTGTTTTATTGCGCCAAATACGTCAACATTAAATGTCATGTTGGATCTTCCGAGTGAACTACGTTCATGGAGTGTCAGGTGTAAACAAAACGCTCTCTTATGTCGCACTATATAGTCAAGTAGATTTTATTATTACATGTGTCTTATACTCACTACCTCGTTTGGTTGTGAATAATACAGGAGCGTACTGTAATACCAAACACTTTGTTCAGCAAAGCTATATACACATAATCGAAATAGTACGTCATGCCATTACCTTTCTGTATTTTCATACTTTGAAACATAAAATAAATTAGTTTAATTATAATTATATAATATATGTTATGTATATTATATGCATAATATTAAATAGTTTATATGAATTAAACTATGCTTTAATTACACGAAATTACAAAAGTGAAGTTTCGACAGTATAGTATCATTCATAAAATGGATGTACATATAAATACTCAGGTTTTAAACGCAAAAGCAAAATTACCAACCTTGAATACTGGTAGTGACTGTAATTTGAAGAAAGGTATTACACAGAGGAACCTATGTACTAGCCAATGCTTTTACCCTTTCGGAAAGCACGAGGTGTAGGTTATACATACTCGTATATATTCAAGGCTCCCCTGTCCAGTGCAATTTCAAACAAGGGGTGTTATTGCGTGCCAGGATGATGTGCACGCATACGGTACTTGGATAAAATAGACTAAATCCTATCCCAGATCGCTCTTTTCATCACGTTAACACGACGGCTAAAGTTAATTTCACACGTGCCCATGTTTTGTCGGTTTACAGGTGGCCTTATCCGAGAGAGGTAATCGTTTAGCATTTTGGTGAGCCCTTTTTTGTCACACGGCAATGTCATGTAATACAGAAAGGGACATTTAGCAGTATTAAACAACCCTGGCTTTAGGGCGATTACTCCATAGCGTCAGCGACAATGTGAGGCATTCTATGTTTCTGAAACGCCGCTACCCAATTTGGACTTCTGCACAGATATGGCGGAACTGAGTTATCCAGCTATGAGATTACATTTTCAAAAAAGAAAACATTTATTTTAATATTTATCTTTATTTGTATAGTTATTGCAACTTCTACAGGATTATACAGGATACTGAAGAACAGAATGAGGAAAATTGAAGGGTAGAAACCATGAACATTGAGGTTAGGAGTGTGGGATCACAGAGATGTAATGTAATTTAATAGGGCTAGTACTATTAACAGTAGCAGTAGAAGTAATTGTTGTAGTGTTTAGCATCAGTTCTTAATTGATACTCTACCACAGGTGATGGAGAATAATGATAAATGAAATGCAATTATATGTGGTAAAAGAAATTTTTAGAAGGAAACGTTACAAGCTTGAATTTAAGGTACTCCCAGGCATTTTCTTGGTATTAAGGGCTGAAGAAAACTAGAGAAACAGGGAACTCAGTGAAGCATGTCAGACGTCCTAAATCAATCCTCATACGTTACGGTGGAACCATTTCACTCCCTATAGAGTATAATAGAAGCACTACATGATTATATTTGAGATCAGATCTTATAAATCTTATACAAACTTCAGTCAAGATTAAATGCAATTAACGTTAATGTCTACATACTGTCTCAACTAATGAGTAGATAGTGGTACACAATAAGAAACAAGCACTACCGTTTTTGTATTGAACAAGATAAGTGCTCGGTATTACCGTACTAACCAGTAGGCTTCACAGCATAAATATTTCACTTAAAATCTGATATATGTAACTAATAGGTACCAAGGGTAAAATACCCTACGTCTCAGCCATCCCACTGGGTGGCACGTTATTGAAGTAAACAGATTAATTTTATAGTGCATGAAATATTATTAGGATCTTGTTTACATTTTGTACCTCAAGAGGTGTGCTAAAGAGCAAGATTTGTAATTTTATATGTGTAATTTATCTCCCTGTTAAACAAAATTAAAGTCACTAATTTTCTCTATAACAATTAAATTGAAATATTTTGTGTAATGAAGATCAATGACCGAAGAGATAGAGGGGAATGAAGACTACTAAATACTCAAAAGCAATTATTTCACTTTTGTAAAACGTCCCATGATAATTTTTAGTACTGCTCACCCAGCACAAGAAGGCAAGGTAGATGAATGTGTAACGTATTCAGTTTTGCTGTGTTTATGCTCGCCTTCCGAATATGATAAGGATGCTAGGTTCATGTAAAATAAAAAGTGTTATCACATAAATCACTCATGCATGATACCTATAACAGAAGTTATTGAAACAAGCATTATATCTGGCAGCATGGGTGACTCATATTCACTCTCACACACTCATTTCGTAGTAAACAGATGCACTATAAGAGCAGATTAGCATTTCAAACCCCTCTCCCTCTTGAGGGCCCGCTTACCTTCTTGTGATGGATAGACAGTATGTGGAATAGCATCGCTGAGGTAGCTACAAAATACGAATGAACATAAGGTGGGGCTAGGTGGGCTGTTCTATCGCTGCTAGCCAATGCGGTGCGTACAACGTTGTACAGTTAAGCACGCATACTGGCTCGCTATGCCCAACCATACGGCTAATTTCTTTGCGCGCTCTAAAGATTCCAATTAAAGAATTGTTTTGTTTTTCACATGTTACAGAGCAATTTTTCTGAGGATTACTGTCCGAACCCCATGTTTGTAGCACATCTGGTTTCGGAGATATGGAAAGATAAGGCGCTCGACTAGAAAGAAAAGTATAAGTATCAACTGTCTCTGAAGAAAAGCACACAGGTTCTATGCGACACTTGCATTTTGTACCTTGCATTCAGTAAAGTGCTGATCTTTAAAGAGCACAAACGTGCTTTACAAAGTTAGTAAATATAGCTTCTAGAAAGCCTAGTTCTGGTGCGCCTAGCAGTAACTGCGAAAAAACTAATGAAATTTTACATAAATAGACTACAAATATTCTTGTTAATGTGTATTCTTTTTTCAAAGAGATGTCAATTAAAGGCATTTTCGAAAGCACAGATTTCGCTCAGAGTCGAGAATTAATGTTACAAGCTTGTCACGTGAGTGCTCATCTGTGATTAGCATTGTTAAAAACGGCAAACAGTTTACCAAATTAGGAGGTTTCATATTTAGATCTCCAGGGAAACAAATCGGGCAGCTAAAACATATGCTACCAAATTAGACCATTTTCAAAAGTGTGTTTCACGTAGAACAATTTATGAGTGAACATCCAACTGCCAAAATGCTGACTAATTTAATGAGGGGAAACATAGATTATACGGATTCTGTATCTTCTATGTATAATATTCTGAACTCTCTTGGGTTCAAATGTAGGAGAACCAATGATGGTAGCAAATTTCTGCTTGAAAGAAGATATATTTTTGCTACAAGACTAAAATTTCTGCGCACAATGTATAACATTAGTACATGAGATTCATGGTGTAAAAATGCTTCATAAATGCACATTCATATCTTCAGTATATATTAAGTATTTTAATGAAACAAAATTTTTTTTAAAGTTCATTACAGACAGTATACAAATATGGCATCATTAAAATAGAAACTATATTCACAAATCGTTGAAATATCACTATTTTGTTTCACTGTAGCAAACACCTTATTTCGTAGAACGTATCTAATTTGAATCAGTTGTTTGGTGTGCATATGAAGGATAGCTATCTAAGCGAACCTTTCTCCAGCTCAAGATTTTAAGTTGCAGATTATGCGATAATCATTTTATACACACATGCTAAAATATTAAGCAAACTTCTCTGTCAGCATCTGCGTCACTGGATATCTTGGCATCTGTATGATACTTGCTAGGCAGATTCAATGAGACAAAGACAGACATATCTGACATCTCTGTCATCCGCTAGCAGTGGAACTGGCAACGCCAAGGCGGTACGATAACCGCATTGGCTCAACCTATATCCATTGTTATTTTGTAGCTACTCTAAGCGCCTATTACCTACGTGGAGGTAAATTTCATGTTGAGCGCTAGGAACGCATGAAGCAGGGTAGTTAGTCAACCACAAAATAGATAGCGCAGTAGAACAATTACGACACTGAAGGAAGGAATGGGTGAAATATTCTAAGGCCCTCTGGTTCATGATATTAGCTTATTTAGGGTGAAATAAATTATCAAACTACTTTACTTCATTTTCTAAAGAAGATATAATACGGGATTCTTACCCCCAAAAATTATTTTCCTCCATGGTTTGTAACAGGAGGCCACCATCACTATCATTAAATCTCGAAGTTTATGTATGTTTGATTTAAACTATTAATAAATGATTTATTAGACACAGTATGTATATAATAATGAGAATTAACCAAATATTTGGTCGTTGGCATAAAATACAATTGAATTAGTCCTTGCTTTGCAGACCAGTATGCAGTAAGGATGACACCACCTGTTGCTTAGTAGACAGTGGCAGTCCATCTCAGCGTGGCGAAATCCCCTCTTCTCGCAGATCCTATGGTGGAAACCATAAGCCGCCATTCTGGTATACACGTGCCTGTGGTTGAAGCTTTGTTCCTTCCAGTCGTCAGTTTTCATGGCTGGCGTATTCTAAAAATCTGGGTCAATTTCTACCTCTTTATGTTCTCTCTGACTTGTGTGGGCTTCATATGCTGGGGTGCTTGGTAGGTTTTTCAGGATCTTGAGTTCCCGAATGAAGAAGTCCGTCGCTGCCAGGTGATATACTAAGCTCGACCTTGTCGTTGCGAGGCGAAGTGCTCTCTTTAAGAAACTAGCCTTTACTGCCTCCAGTAGGATTGCCAGATGCTCCGTTTTTCCCGAAATCCTCCATTTTTTCTCCCAGATTTTGTTCCTCCGTTTATTATTTACCTGGAGTACGCAATTCTACATATGTGCACCTCATGTAGCAGCAGATTAGCACGTTTCTAACAGTGATAAGAAGCGAATTTAATGCCTCTCTGATTTTGCCTTTCAGTTGCTTTCAGTTCCACTTGCCTTACAATTCTACTCTATCTTGCAAATCTATTTCAAGGGTGGTTGTTGGAAGCTAAGCCTAAATTGTTGGTGATCGTGTACAACAGTAGTTGGAAAATGACGATCTCTCAAAGACTCCTCCACGGAAGAAATTGAAGGCAAAGCATCGTCAAACATATCTCAAGAAATGGGAAGACATATTTCCGTGGGTAAAGCCGGCATCGGACGAGAATCGGGCATTTTATACCACGTGCAAAAAAGATTTTAGCACTTCAAAAGGTGGAAAAAGTGATTTTTTTGGAAGATAAACGTTATAAGGGCCATCTAATCAAGGAAAAATGTAATGCTGGAGTTGTAAATAAACTTTCGAATTATTTTGTTAATTTGAACAATAAACAAGAATATGACAATATCACAGCGCGTGAACTTGGTTTAATGTATCATGCAGGGAAACACACTTTAAGTTATTCTAGTATGGACTGTGGAAACAAACTTCTGTCCCGTATTTTCAGTGATTCTGCGATTGCTTCCAACGTTTCATGTGGGCGCACTAAAGTGGAAATGATAGTGAAAAATGTTCTTGCTCCTAAAACTATTAATGACTTTGTATCCATTTTAAAATGTTCGCAAAAAACATTTATCTTTCTTTCATTGGCTACCGATGCATCAAACAGAAGCAATCCAAACATGTTTGCATCCGGTACTTTCACCCTTTAAAAGAGGTGCAAAATGAGCTACTAGATATTGCGGAAATTGCTGAGGTAATTATCTGTAGCAATTACTGGTTTGGTGCAGCAGAGCCTACCGAAGCACAACTTAGATGTTAATTATGTGTTTCTTATTGTAAAGACAATGCCAGTGTGAACTATGGAAACAAATAGTCTCTGTTTCAGTTATTATGAAACAAAACCCTAAATTAGTAAAAGCTAATTGCTCTAATCATGTCATACATAGCACAATTAAGTATGGCATTGGCAGAATGGATATTGATGTGTAAAATGTAATTTTAAAGATTTATAACCACTTCTCTATCTCTGTCAAACGAAGGGAAGAGTTGGTCATTTTTCGAATTTGTGAATATGGAGTGGACTGAGATTTTGAGACTGGTTCCAACCAGGTGGCTCTCATCAACACCAGCCATTACACGGCTGCTTCAGAAGTGGGAAGCAATTAAAAGTTATTTCAGTAGCATTCTAGACTGTTCAAAATTATTATCTAAAATGTTCATGAACGATGACCCAGAGGAAGCGGTACTGTCTGAAATATACTTTAATTTTCAAAGCATTGTTGGAAGTCAGCTGCAAATGGTAACTAAAATACTGGAAAAGTCAGACTTAACTAATCTAGAATCTTAGTTAATAGATGGAAATTAATCATTTCTCCACACTTGCTGTATATAGGCTAAGGTTTTTGATAGATAGAGTCAACATGAAAAATCCAATGCCATGGTCGGGATTTGAACCATGGATCTCCTGGTTTCCGTCCAGTCGCTCTTAACCTTTGAGCTACCATGGCCAACGTGCCGTAGGGACATTAAATTCTCCATTTGACTCATATATTTCCCCGGTAGACCACTAGGGGCTCTCGCATCCGAGATACACCGTTTATGGCAACTTACTATCGTAAGTACTTGAGTTCCAGGCTTCATCATTTAACTCTTATTATTTTAGTTAATTGATGGACATTAATCATTTCTCCACTCTAGCCGTATATAGGCATTGGATTATTCAAAATCTTATCAAAAACCTTAGCCTATATACGGCTAGTGTGGAGAAATGATTAATTTCCATCAATTAACTAAAATAATAATAGTTAAATGATGAAGTCTGGGACTCAAGTACTTACGATAGTAAGTCGCCACAAACGGTGTATCTCAGATGCGAGAGCCCCTAGTGGTCTACCGGGGAAATATATGAGTCAAATGGAGAATTTAATGTCTCTACGGCACGTTGGCCATGGTAGCTCAAAGGTTAAGAGCGACTGGACGGAAACCAGGAGACCCGTGGTTCAAATCCCGGCCCTGGTATTGGATTTTTCATGTTGATTCTATCTATCTAATCTAGAATCTGTCGCGTTATCTCGAAGGTCCCTCACTCCGTCGGGCTTCGAAGCGACGATCTGTTGACTTCGTTGTACTCGTCGCTGTTGTGGATGAGTAGACGCAATTATCTCAGGGTCCGCCTCCACGAGTATCTATATCACCAGTGAACCATGGAGTAGGTGATATATTTGGACCGGGAGTTTGGATTTTTCTCGGGGTTCTTGAACAAGAAAATCTTCTAACAGTTTTGTGTCGGCCTCGAGTTACTCGGATATCTGCAGGTTTTAGTAATTTAGGTGGCTCTCGCGGAATATACTCTTAACTATATATGCTCGAAGCTTTGAAATATTTATTTTAATTTGAGAGTACTTTAGATACCGGCGGATACATCTCGCGCTTCACTGTCTGCAAATTTATTAACGCAGCTTGATATTGCTGCGGCATAACATTTCTTCCTACCTTAGACTTCGCCAGGCTGCCCGCGTCTCTACTCCAACACTCACCTTTTCTAAACTCCTGAGAAACGGTAAATTCCTTCCTTTGGCTACTCAAAAGGGAAGGCCAATAACCCTAGGGGCTCTCGCATTCAATATAAACGTTTGTGGTGATGGCGATTTACTATCGTAAGTACTTGAGTCCCAGCCTTAATCATTTAACTCCTATTATTTTAGTCAAAAATCTTAGCCTATAGACAGCCAGTGTAAGGAAGTGATTAATTTCCATTAACAAAACAAAACTAAACGAAACGGAACGGAACGGAACGAAACAAAATAAAATAAAATAAAAGTTTTGATGAGTAGAGCCGAACTAAAAATTCAATGCCGTAGCCGGGATTAGAACCCCTAAGAAAAGATAGAGACGCTTCATCCGTACATTCAAAACAGACATATTATTAAACAACGATTTATTTACATTTTAGCTTAAACTACGTCTCGTGCCTTTCAATTAACATGAATGAAAGCTAACACCCAGCAAATGATTCAAAGTGGTTTAAAAGGCCAAATCAAGCACGAGAGCTCGCTAGGTGGCAAAGGTATAGCGCCAGGCATACAAGTCCTACTACTGAACCCAGAACGTGCTTTTTATGCAAGTGTCGAAATAGCTCAATGGGATTATGATGTCTCCTGTGCCCTCACAACTAATGACACAGGTTCGAGTCTCAGCATCGTAAATACTCTTTTTTATGCTCATCCAAAATTTGTAAACCGAATTCACAATAACTTAATTATAAAGTTCCTGAGGGCATGCATTACCCAAGAAGGTCATCAGTTCGAGCACTTGCTTCATTAGGGTAGTCGTGTTCCAGGAATAGAAAAAGAGTCCTTTCAGCGCAACAAAACACACCAATTTCAAATGACATTTTTAATAGCACAATAATTCCATGTCTGTAAAATAGTGTTTAACACTGTAATTTCCATGTTTTATGTGCTCAAATGTGTATAAATGATCCTTATTTCAATTGCACCTACATATAGGTGTGTTTAAACAACTGTCTACTTGTAGTAAATGAACATCAAACAATGCCATAAAACATAAATAAAACAATTAAAAATAAAATTTAATAACAGCTTTCGGAATGATTGCAAATTGTGAGTATTACAGCGTAAAAGAAAATTAGTATACTTTTGCAGAGGATTCGAATCACCGTCACAGCAGACCAAAGAAAGTGTACTTCTGCGCTCTTTCCAACTGAGCAACCTCGTAACGCGTGAGATAAACATTCCGTATAACATATAATATTCTCTGGTTCAGCATCTGTATCACTGTACATCTCAGCATCTGTATGATACTTGCTAGGTTGAGACAAAGACAGATATATCTTCCATCTCTGTCGCCCGCTTGCCGTGGAACTGGCAACACCAAGACAGTAGGATAACCGTATTGGCTCAACCCATGTTCATTCTTATTTTGTAGCTACTCCAGTTATATGGAAACACTGGCTTTCACATCCCCTGTACTTCGCGCTTAGCGTGCTCAGTTACAGCATCCATGGATGTAGCTGTTTTGAATCTGTTATAGAGTCTAACTTATACCTCTACAGCTAAATGGAGTGAGGTAGTGATAAGCGAATTAGTAACAATAAAGTAAAATACACACGGGGTCGGGAATTTGCGAGTTCAAAGTGCGGTGCTACAGCAACGATTCAGAAACAGAGCGGAGAGCCATGCCCTCTAGACAGTCTCAGGAGGGAGAATACATAACTAGGTGGGTGACCTCTTCGAAGAGTCACTGTGGTATAACGCAATCGATTATTATTATTATTATTATTATTATTATTATTATTATTATTATTATTATTATTATTATTATTATTATTATTATTATTATTATTATTATTATTATTATTATTATTATTATTATTATTATTATTATTATTATTATTATTATTATTATTATTATTATTATTATTATTATTATTATTATTATTATTATTATTATTATTATTATTATTATTATTATTATTATTATTATTATTATTATTATTATTATTATTATTATTATTATTATTATTATTATTATTATTATTATTATTATTATTATTATTATTATTATTATTATTATTATTATTATTATTATTATTATTATTATTATTATTATTATTATTATTATTATTATTATTATTATTATTATTATTATTATTATTATTATTATTATTATTATTATTATTATTATTATTATTATTATTATTATTATTATTATTATTATTATTATTATTATTATTATTATTATTATTATTATTATTATTATTATTATTATTATTATTATTATTATTATTATTATTATTATTATTATTATTATTATTATTATTATTATTATTATTATTATTATTATTATTATTATTATTATTATTATTATTATTATTATTATTATTATTATTATTATTATTATTATTATTATTATTATTATTATTATTATTATTATTATTATTATTATTATTATTATTATTATTATTATTATTATTATTATTATTATTATTATTATTATTATTATTATTATTATTATTATTATTATTATTATTATTATTATTATTATTATTATTATTATTATTATTATTATTATTATTATTGTTGTTGTTGTTGCTGTTGCTGTTGTTGTTGTTTGAGAAGTAGCACTAGTTTATTACTACCATTCTGTGACAACTCGTTATTGGATTTGTTTTTTCTTCATAGTTATGACGCCTACACTTATTTGCAAACTCATTATATAAGAATTCGTCAATTTTTTATCACGATTGAAGTTCACTGAGATAAAATGCTTTCGCTTAAAAAAGAATGTATTAAGAAACAGGAAAATAACAACACCTGCCTCTCTCACCTGCAAAGTAGATTATTATCTGTGTGCCCAGTTGCTAATATGCAAAAGAGCTATGCACCCAATTAAAGACGAAGGCATGGACAGTATTTTTAACTGGATTTCTCACTGTCACTGAAATTGAACCCTGTGCTAGAGCAAATTCGCCTACGCGATTTCGCTTCCTCTAAGGTTACATGATCCATAGTACCCGGTATTTCTAAAATACTACAAATGAATACATTAAATACTACCTACCAGTATATGAATGAAATTATCAGAAACACGAACATCATTTATATACAAAATGTTATACTGTTGTTCATACACCAGGAATGGTTATTTACACCTCAACTATTATTATGACATTTTAAGCAAATTTAGCAATAGCGTTACAATATTGATGAATGTATAATTTTAGAAATAAGTTTTCGATCCTTTATTTCTTGTGTTTCATTACTTACAAATAATAGCAAACAGTTAAATTGAACCCTTCTGTATGAAATAGTGAAAAGAAAACTTAGCCATCACATTTGTAAATAGCTAAGCTCAGATTTACTAAACAAAAAGAACGCAGAGAACCATGTTCTTCCTCACAGAACTCTTACAGTTTTGTTGTTTATAGTTTGTATTTACACACTCTTTTAAGGGACGAACAGACGTCAGCAGCGTATTACATAAAGCAACATGGGACTTTATTGCGTTAAGGATTATTCATGAATGTAGCTCACCAATTGATTGGGTAATAATAATTAAGACTGCTGTTGGTGCGCTATAGTTTTCCATTTATTTTCCATTCCGAAAACCAAACGGTTTATTAAATTCCATAAATATGACGACAGTGTTTACTCGCGCTTAATAATGTGCCTTTCTATTAAAACTGAAACCACACAAAATTGAATACAGAATGGAATTTAATCGATACATGCTGTTCGTTTATTTCGCAGAGCCACCCGCTTTTTTTTCACTCCACAACCTTTGACATGCCATCTCCCTTTTTCAATCTGATAACTTTAATTCAAATGAACTACCTAAATGCAACATTCCTTTTCTCTTTCCTTAATTGTTTAAACAATTGGCACACCTTTTACCGTGTTTGCGGAAATTACAAGTTTAATAAGCTTTAGTTTTAGATATATAACTATTTGGTGTCAGAAGATATACTTATTTTCTGTTAGGTTCAAAGTCACGTTGCACATTACTAACGTTAACGGAGAACTTAAATTATTTGTCGCTAATAAAATTATACTTAAATGTAACATACAGTGTGCTCTTTTGTGCTCCATAGCTAGATTTTACGACCAGAATAAGCAACTGCATTCAGAAGAAGATTCTTCAAAACGAATTCTTTCTGTAAACCTAGTGATTTTCAGTGTATTATGAACTTTTATGAATCCAGGCTATTTTTTTACTGCAAGTAGTTTGTGACATTTTTGTCCTTAGAAGCAGTGGTAGCTAGCTAATCTTGGGTTCATAGTTCGGCTAAAGCGGTAAGCTCATTAGCGAAGATTTCAATATGCAGCATTAACAAAATTAATGTTATAAATGACGGGCTGGGGCCACGTAAACTAAACAACGATTACCGTGCGTGGATTTTCATGTTTATTTGGTAGCACTGTGACTTTAAGTAATATTTAACGGCGGTTCTTATATTGTATAACACGCCCGCCTCGATAGCGTAGATGATAGCGTGTCTCCCTCACATTAAAAGGTCCCAAGTTCGAATCTTGGTCAGGGTGTGTTATTTGGATAAGGATTTTCTGGGGTTTTCCCTTGTCCTTAAAGACGAATGTCGGGTAAATCTAAGCTCTATGGACCCCGGTCTCATTTGAGCATCATTTCACCCATTTTATTCATCGTCCGATATGACTTGATGTTGGAGGACGTAAAATTAAAATAAAAAGTTGTATAACACTACAGGCAATTCCGCTGATGTTACGTGAAAAATAATAATGGGGAATGCTAATTTGCGAGGTAAGTATTACAGCCCTATCCTTATAGAGCCTCCCCAAATATATTATGCCACAAACTCACTTTAAAACTGTTGGCATCTCTATGTTCCGTGAAGATATACATGTAAATATACAAATAATAATTATAACACAATTTACAACATACAAAAATGATAATGCAATAGATATTTTAAATATAACTAAATCTCGAAGATAGCAATGCAGAAAATTAAGATTCTATTTAGTTACAGCTTTTACACATAGCAACTAAAGTAGACTTTATTTGTAAAGAAGCCTCCGCAGACCTGTGACAAAAAAAAAAATCTGAAAGGTATTCCGCTCTCTGGAGGGGAAAGGTTCTTCTATTTTATTTTTAATTTCCGTCCTCCAACATTAAGTCATATCGGATGATGAATGGAGTGTGTGAAATGATGCTCAAATGAGCCCAGGGTCCATGGAGCATACAGTTACCGGACATTCGTCTTTCTTCGATAAGGGAAACCCCGGAAAAGACCAGATAACTCACCCTGACCGAGTTTCAAACTCGGTACCTTTTGAACGTGAGGCAGACATGCTACCGCGGTGGGCATGTGACACGTAGTAGTTACATAGCTCACGATGATGTCATAAATAAATTTACTATCTAAATTAAACATATCGCGCAATGGTAGTCCTGTTGATATGCTGAAACATTGGCCTTAATCTTTCTCAGGAAACGTTAAATGTGTTGATGTAAAATATATTCCTTCCAGTCAAATTTCCATGAGAGGAACACAATATGACCATGGTCATATGTTGGCAATTTCATTAGAAATCACTCGGGATGGTTCTAATTCTGAAATACTGAAGATTCCTGTTTTCTTAAATGAAGGATCCTGTTTGTACGCCATATTTCAAGAAATTGAGGCAAAGCTAGAATATAGTATTTTAAAAGACGTGTCTTGAAATTAAGAACTCTTAATAACTTTTCCTGGCTAAGTTAATGACAAAATTAATAGAATCTAGCAAAGACGTTAATTTATAAGTTTTAAATCTTACAGGACAAAAATAAATTAGTAAATTCCATTACTAATAATGCAAAGCTTTAATATGTTTATATAACTTAAAGGCATAGAAGGTGATACATAAATGCATGCATAAACCATTATAGAGCATATGCGTTGGAAACATAGTTGTTTTCTTGTTTTTATATATGAAAAGTTTGAAAAATTAATTCAGGTCAGTGAATCCCTAAGTGCACTTGAGTAACTAAAAATGTATCTTTAATTCAACCAAGTTAAAAAAGTAATACAAATAGAAACGCAGAACATTTCTAAACATACAACTCATAAACAATTGAAGAAATATGTTATTACATAAGCTTTATCCACTGAAGTTCAGGGGCAGTCTCATTCATTGCAGAAGATTTAATAAGTTTTGAAACTTCCTGGAGCCTGCTGATGTTCAGAATTATATATCTTTCTGATATTAATACGATGTTTTCTTCTTAAGTAAAATTGTTTCTTGTTTTTGGTATATACAACAGGGAGGAATACTTATTTTATTTCTTCAATAAAATGTTCCATAACCAAATTAAGGTCATAGATATTGGTTATTAAAATTGTTGTTTCACATACATTCAGAAAGTAGTACATCTGTAGTTGAAAAACTGCTCATCCATTACCTCAAATGACAAGAATGTGTTTTTAGAAGGCTGGGCATGTGCATTGCTCAGCTCTCT
Source organism: Mantis religiosa (assembly GCA_030765055.1). NCBI lineage: Eukaryota > Metazoa > Arthropoda > Insecta > Mantodea > Mantidae > Mantis > Mantis religiosa. Next base: position 142,104,924 of record CM060948.1, read on the forward strand.
GTGAAACATGTTACTTGTGCAAGATGGTCCATTATTCATGTGAAAATCTGTATTTGACCCTCTCGAATGATACCTGAATGGAAGATCGCATCTGTTTTCATGTACAATGTGTGCGTTAACATTTTGAAAATGCAAAACAGAAATTGTGAAAAAGTAGGGAAAATTCTATTTTCAAAATGACTATTCCAATTAACGCTAATATTGTTTTATTGTTTAACCAATATATTGTATATACAGCTTCTACTTCAATTTTATTACACTTAAAACCTTTAGTTGATTTTAGTCGTTTGTGCCACTAATGACGCAATAAGAGAATCGAGTTGAATCTGGTGTACAATTAAAATTATCTGCTCTCATACTATATACTTTGAAACCAATGTAAAACCTTGCTATTTCATCATGATTAGACATGTGTATTCCTTCCAAAATACCATTAAGTATATGCAGTAAGCTAACTTTTACAGCAATGTGTTTTAATAGCATTGTCCTTACAAACGTTGCATAAAATCTATTGTAATTTAATGCATTATTGTAAAAAAATGTTCACTCGTGGAACTTTATGGGTGTAGGCCCTCAGTCATATGTCCATCTTCTTAGCTTTAATATCGCATCGTAAATGCATTTTCTGTCTTTATTTTATTTTTGTCCTATGTGAATGAAACTAACTTTGAGAAGCAAAACTATGTTTCAAGTTTCAGTGTCATGGCTGCAAAGCTAACATGGATGTTTGAGTTTGATTTTGACACAACGGACTATTGTTGTGTCAACGTGACAGTTGCTTCCGAAAGTTCACTATCTCTCACTCGTTTCATTTATTCAATTAAACCTTTAAAGGATGCAGAGGTATATGTGACTTCTTAGCACATTGATCTACTTTTATTCATTAATATTGTTTATTATTAAAGGTATTATTGTTTCTCAGTCAAATAAATTTGTTATTAAAACTTGTCAGTAAAACATTTTTAAACGTGTAACTAACAAAGTTACTAGATCCCCTCTGAAGTGTTGTAGCTACCACCTTTAATCGTTTCTGAGAAAATGGATGAGTTATATCAGAAAATGTCAACGTGACAGGTACCTCCGAATGTTCAATAACCATCTCTCACAATTGCATGTATTCACCGACGAACACTGCGATTTTTGTAACTCATTCATTAAAACGTTTCTTCAGTCAAATGCTGTTCGTGGCGTATTTTCATCCGCTAAATATATAAATGTCATTCAGAGAAAACTGTTCAAACTAAAACTGGAGGGGAAGAAAAAAGCGTCACAGATATTTACAAAGCAAAAAACACATTGCTTGAATATAGGAATGCCGGCATATTTAGAAGAGATACCAATATGTAGGGCAGAGCTGTCGCTAAAACGGTCGGTTAAAAGGCTTAGCACTTTAGACTAAATAAAAAGTGTGAGTGAGTGTGTGGTGTTTTAGGGCCCGTCGACAACAAGGTCATTTGGGCCCGAGACTAAATAAAAATGTTTCCTGTGAAGTAATGCGGAATTCAGAGTAAAAAGTAGCAGATATTCTGCCATCTTAGAAAATATATTTAACAGATAACTATTATGAATATAGTTTCAAAAATTATCACATGAATATGAAATTTTATTTAATTTGTGTACATAAAAGGTAAAACTGACACTTTGGTAAATTTCACCATTTAGTCTTCCCTGGCACTTGTCAAAAACGTGTTCTGTAAGTACTTAGGTTACATACCTTCCAACCATTATTGTTGCCGAAACTTTTTGCGTTTTTGATATCACACAAATAACATTTTTGATCCATTATTATCTGAAATATAATCTTGAGTTCAGTGGTTGAAATTTCTCAACCAGAAAATTAAAACTATTTGCTTTACCCTCAGATAAAGTATACATATTATAATATTGCGCAGCAAAAAGGGAGTCGCCCGCCTCGTTAGCGTGTCTGCCTCACGTTCAAGAGGTGCCGAGTTCGAATCTCGGTTAGGGTGAGCTTCCTGATAAGGCTTTTTCCGGGGTTTTCTCTCATCCTTCAAGACGAATGTCGGGCAGCTCTAAGCTCCATGAACCCCCGACTCATTTGAGCATCATTTCACCCAATTCATTCACAGTCCGAAATGACTTAACGTTGGAGGACGTAAATTACAAACAAAGGAGTCAAATATCACATGAACACAATAATAATGAATCCATTTTTAAGGAACATTGTGTACACCTGGTAGGCACATAAATAACAGCTCAACGTTTAATGATGAAGTGGGATATTATCACGATAAAATGTTGCATGGAGATAAAAGCAAAGCATGACATTTCAGATTAGTACAAATCGTTAATGAAGGTATTTGAAGGTATTTTGGGTTATATATGAATCATACGAGAGACGTTAAGTGAGTATTCTGATTTATCAGTCGCTTTAGTAATGGGTCATTCAGCTAAAGATTCCTAGTAATATCTATTTCTGACATACCATTGAACTTGTCAGTCATTAGGTAAATTGTTAAAAGTCTTTCTTTTATTAAATGTAGTCCTTAATTAATACTTGAACATTAAGATCCAACTTGGGGACTTAAATGGTACATTAAAGATAGATCCATTAACTACTGATTATATTACGAACAAATGGATCCGAGTATATTTTCAGAAAAGAATATTCTATTAACTTACCTGTTCAGTTGCAAGAATTTATTATTTAAAATCTATGAGATTAATGTGAAAGAAGCAGTTTGGCATTACATATATTTGGCGTGCTTACAAGGCAATAGTTGTGGTATACTTATGTCCGATTTCACCAACAGATGTTAAAATCGACTTTAATAAATGTAACGTAACAATTGTCACAACGGTGACACAACTGTTAAATTTCTTGCATTTCACCAACCTGTTTTCTGAAAATGTTAAAAAGCACGAGTTAACTCCAAGAAACTTGTAAATATTACAGCTATAGAAGGCTACGGATGAGTCGCATTATTTTCTGAGGGTACTGCGATGCGCTTTTGTTTTCAGTTTCGTCTGCACTCAGCTGAAACAATGGCGGGTGAACAAAATCGTAAACAAAAGCCGTGAGACAATTTTCTCATCGATGGAGAGAGAATTGTTAATTGAATTGGTGACGAAGTGTAGTGATATCGTGGAAAATAGGAGGATGGATGCGGTGAATGTAAAAGAGAAAGGTGTCACCTGGAAAAATATTGGAAACGAATTTAATTCAAATGCATGTGTCACTACCACAAGCATCAAACAACTTCATCAGTATTACGTAAATGTAAAAGGAGGTGCGAGGGACAAGTGACTTGAACGTTTCAAGACGGGAGGTGGAAAATGTATTATCCACATAGTTCAGTGACTTATAAAATAACAAAGTTATTAATACTTGAAGCAAAGGTGATATTGGCATATTCCTTTCGATGCATGTTCTCAGTATTACGTCAATTTAAAATGAGGAGTGGAAATGGACGAGTGACTTGAACGTTTCAAGACGGGCGGTGGACAGTGTATTATCCATATAATTCAGTGAATTATAAAATAGTAAAGTTATTAGTACTTGAAGCAATGGAGAGATCGTCATATTCCTTTCTATGCATGTTCTAACCTCTCTTGTACTTGGCAGTAAACTTCATAGAAACTTGTTTCGACAGTCTATACCTCTAGAAAATTTTTTCCTGATAGCTCCTCAAAATCATTTCTCCTCATAGGCTGTACTCTATTACGAATGCCATTTAGACGGTGATAAATATAGCAAATCGACATCAACAGCTGCTTTCAGGCCTGCCATCGTTACTATTTACAGTTGTTAAGGACTTAACAACAGAAATTTGGCTTGTTAGTTTAACAAGATATTTAACACGAGTGTAAAGCTAACACTTGTTGGAGGAATGCTATTTTTGTTTTAACTATTGCTAAACTCGTGTTACGTCTTAAAATATTTTGGTGAAATTGGGCATTAGTGTTTATAATTGCAAAAATAAGGTATGCTGGGTTCCATATGAAGGTTTCCAACGTCAATCCTCGCAGATAGGGATATTTGAATGATAAGGGGAAGTGTTTAACATAACGTGTGTCTAAACAATATTTATAGATGAGAATTAAATAGGACATTTTTGGGATGCGTTCAGTGAACCTCTACATTGTGGAGGCCGTCGGTATTGTTGATAATATTAATAGATTTCTTGAGATTAAACCTTCTGAGTGGTTCTACAGTTAGAGTAGAGAGCTTCTTTTGATAATTATGAATATGATTATACACCAACAGACGTTTTTTTTTTTTTTTTTTTTTTTTTGTAATTTATGTCCTCGAACGTTCAGTCATATCGGATGGTGAATGAATTGGGTGAAATGATGCTCAAATAAGTCCAGGGTCCAAGGAGTTTAGAGTTACCCAATATTGGTCTTGAAGGATAAGGGAAAACCCCAGAAAAACCTTATCCAGGTAACTCACCCTGACCGAGATTCGAACTCGGGACCTCTTGAATGTGAGGCAGACATACCAACAAACTGTGATACGACTGCTGGTTTTGGTATTCATTCCTTTTAGGCATGGTTTATTTCATAACAGGTTTTATTGTTCTTCAGTTATAAGTTAAATTTGAAAATCATAAAATATTAATAAACAACAAGCCTTTAAGAAGACTAGGTGGGTCAGAAGGTAACTCAGATTAAAATTTTTTTCGAAAAATAGCGCGGAGATAAAAGGCTTGTCGAAACAGATAAAGTTAGATAATTAGAAGGTTCTAGTCATGTCTCGTTTGTTACAGAAAATATCAGTAATTTCTCGAACACTGTGCGGAGCTATATAAGAGATCGCAACCGCGTAGAGAGTCGTCATCTCCCCTTCAACCCGAAGGTACTTTGGTAACCTCAAAATTAACTCCCAATCAAAAACCTACATCACCTTCATCCTACATCTTTCAATAAAAATCCTACCTGCGGTAAAACCCTTAATGGGTGGGCACGCAGCAAAAACCTTCTGGCTGTATACAGCCAGCCAGCACGAGCGAGCGAGCGAGAGAGTCGTCATAATCAAGAGTCGAATTGGAACTGAGAATCGTCGGCGTGCAGCTGTTTTGAAAGTGCACTCTTTTGTTTGTGGTCAACGGACTTGAGCATTGTATTTGTATATGTTATGTAATTCTGCTACTGTAAGGATTGAAATTCTGCAATTTGGAGTTTTTAATTCTACGAACCCACAATATATATATTTGTAATTAACGTACTCCAGCGTTAAGTCATATGGTATGATGAATGAATGGGTGAAATGATGCTCGGGTCCATGGAGCTTAGAGGTACCCGACATTCGTCTTTCAAGATAAGGGAAACCCCGGAAAAAGCCTTATCCAGGATAATCATCCTGACCGACTCTTTAGAGTTTCGGTGACGTATTGTTTGCCTCGCATTCAACATGATTCCAAGTTCCAATCTCGGTTAGGGTGAGTTATCTTGGAAGGTCTATTTCACCGTTTTGCATTATCCCGACAGATGCATGTTGGATTCTCTAAGCTCTATGGACCTTAGGCGCATCATTTCACACATTCCATTCATCGTCAAAGATGCTTTACATTGGAGGCCGTTAATTTAAAACTAAAAGAAGCATTAAAGACACTTAAACCATGGATCTACATAAACGTTACTTTGCCATTAACATGGATGGAGGAGAAAAGAAAACCTTTTGGCAGCACTTAAATGAAATACTTTACTCACTTTTACTTTCTGAAATAGGACGCAAGCTTTTGATTCAAATTTGTTCTGTATTTAGGAAGTAAGAAGCAAAGCAAGCAAAAATCAATAAGTAACAAATAAATGAATCAGGATTAATTAGAGCTAGATAGTGAGATTCTTGTCCAGCTTCATTTGTGTATGTAATACAAAAGTAAGGTTATCTAAGTGTATTTTAGAAGTTAATACTTACAGCAAAATACGTGTGCAAAAACCAAAAAACGACTCCTTTAATCATACTAATATTAATAAAATATTTATAATAATATATTTCAGTTAAATTTATTAGGGCGAAGAGGCCCAAGAAAATAGTCAATCGTTCTGAAAAATACATATTTTCTGCACTAATAAATTTCAATACATTGTAGATGAATTGTTAAATAATATTTCTGATACTAAGGCCATTGAGGTTCCGGCGAACGTAAGACTTCAGTGTGGAAATATAACATTACACCATTACGCTTATTTTATTCATTATTTTTTTAAGTTTTATTTGTTATACTAGTCATTCCAAGGGTGCAAAATGTTAAATTCTACAAATAAATCCTAAGATAATACTACACAAATATAGTTTGTTCGAATAAATATTTTCACAAAAATATTTATTAATTAAAAAGCGTGAACGACAAAGATTACATAATGCTGAATTTGTGTTTAAAGTAATTTATCTTTTATTTTCACACACATAATGTAGTAATTTATGGTGCTTATATATGAGTATTTGTAACACAGGTTAAAGATGTGTTAACAACATTTTAAAAAATGTCCGTAAAGCTCTTATTTTCCCAGATAATAAAGAGAATGAGGATTAAGATCGAAAAGCTACATTTTTGAAAGTAGAATAACCAAAAATATGCGTTGCAAAGGGGAGTGAAGAAATGTATAATTTCAAATTTTCAAAGATAAGTCTCCGTAAAAAAAGTATTTACAGACCACATTTAACTACCATCAATTAAACATTAAATTTTATTTCTGGGTACTTGACCCACTACAAAAGTGCATTGCACGCATAGTTTTATATGAAGTGTGTAGTGTTTAACGGCATCTGTTACTACATACGTCACCGCAGGTGGTGACACTGGTGATACAGGAGATGAAGGTGGAACACTGGTGGAATGAGATGGAAGGAGAAACCGGTTATCCCGGAGAAATCTAGCCTCAGCGCACGTTGTCCACAAAAAATCTCACTTTGCGATCAGCTGGAATCGAACCCAGGCCACCTTGGTGAGAGCCGAGTGGTCTAACTACGCAGCCGCGGTGCGGCCACAAACATAATTTTCTTAGTCATACTTTACAAAGCTATTTAATTCAAAGACAGCAGAACAAAAGAGGTTAGCATAGAGCATTGGAAAAATAGGTACATCGGACTTTAAATAAGGTATCACTTTTATAACTCTATATATCAGTTAATGTGTTTTGCTTTAGGTCAGTAACTGAAGTTGTTTTATGACTTTTTACCTTTTTCTGGGAAATACGGATTGCAGGAGAGTATATAAACCAAATATTTTACACTTAATTTTAATTTTGTCTGCGGTTCCGTCCAACAACCAACAACGACCAAATTAATAACTTGGAGTGACAATATGCTTAACTGTAGCAGAAATAAATATACTTAAGATACAATAGGAAAGAAAAATAAAGAGATTTCTCCCTATAGTTTTGACTACAGTCAGGTACGTTTGAAGTAGGCAGGACTGAAAGTTTCAGAAATGTTAGATACCGTTTTTCTGCCTTTATTTTGATCTCTGTCATTAATTGAAGCATTTGTATGGCAAGGAAGTAAGTGGCTAACATTTGAATTTTCAGGATATTTATTGAGTTGGTAATAAGTAGCAATGGAAATGGCAGAGCGGAAGTAGTTTTCTACATATATGAAATAAAACTGGGTGGAACATGTAGCTGCTAGAGCATAGTTGTGTTTCTGAGAAAGTGTTCATTAATTTGTTTTTTATTTCACCGAAAATGTTTTCTTCAGGACACTACCTCTGCCATGCTAATGGCTCAATTAGCTACAAAATTGGGCAGAAATACAAATTCAGTTTCATGTACTTGATTTCAAACCAAACCTGTGTCCAGTTCTGTCGAATATTCTTCCTTCCACTCTCAATTACTTTTTTGTAATCTGGCCTTTTTCTTTTGAATTTATGCACATGATCGTTTTCCTACAAATGCCGTGTTTAAGTTGAAGTTGAATAGATAGAATCAGGTTGGAAAATGTAATGCTATAACTAGGGTTTGAACAACAGGTCTTCGGATTTCAATGTGTGTGTAGTGTTTAACGCCCGCTTTTACTACATACGGCACCGCAGGCGATGACACTGATGATATATGAGATGAAGATGGAGCACCGGTGGAATGAGATGGCGGGGGAAACCGGAGATCCCGGAGAAAACCCGTCCCAGGGCCGTGTTTTCCACCACAAATCTCACTTTGCGGTCGCCTGGGATCGAACCCGGGCCGCCTTGGTGAGAGTCAAACGGTCTAACCACTGAGCCATGGCGCGGCCCATTCGGATTTCAATGGTCAACTGATGCACCAAGGCAATATGCTTGCATTCCTCTAAATGTTATAACCCATTCGCCTTTACCGGATAACCCACAAGGCGTTCAGTGTGACTTTATGTATTTTTAGCCTAGCTACAATGGTATGTGGAAAAAAGTTACCATTGATTGACTAACTATGGCTACCTATGAAATCCTGGACCTTAAGTACTTAGGAAATTGAAAGTCGCCACTGTGGAATGCTATTTCAAAATTTATTTTTCAGAAGTTTATTGAAACAAACTGGGCCAGTTGAAGAATTTAGTGTTTTCAGTTATGTAGCTATGGTAGCTGAAATGATTAGGACAGTGATAAGCTACGGCGAAGGTAGGTGGTTCAAATTTGGCTGTGTTAAGTTTATTCTGTCTTACTCCGCATTTCTAATTTACACTTATATTTAGTTACAATATTACTTTGGCTTATGGGTAACATCAGCTGAGAGAAGTAGGGTCCATTGTTCATGTCTAATCCTGTAATTCTGAGTTTACCACATGATGTTGCTTGTGTTACAGTATAATTAAATGAAGAGGGAAGACATTAAGATTACCCACTTTGAAATTTCTTGAGTGCAGAAACTTACATTAGCCAAAGTAGGAATAGAGGAACTGGAAGTGTTTGATATGTTTAAATAATGAGAAATGGAGAACGCGAAATCAGTATACAACAATAATGAAGACCTTTTAGAAAGAATGGGGTGGAAGAAACAAGTTCGAAGTTGATAGGCACACGGAAGAGCGGGAGAGAAGAATGTGAAGAACGCAGGATTTGATTAGGGGTTCCCCTGCTACGGAAAAAGCTATAATTATATTTTAAAACGCACTACCACCTCAGCAGCAGAGACAAATTATGATACTCAAATATACATATACAAGCAATCACATCGCACTACAACAACTCTGCATGCACTACGGGAAAGTTCAGAGTGTGATACGTTACATTCACATGACTTTTTAGTCAGTATCTTTTATTTTAATATACTCTCTACCAATAATTTTGTAGCAAACATTGTTTTTCTATTTACTTAATTCTTGTGTTCTTTATAAATTGTATACACTTTTGGTCCTTCGGGTCATAGTGACCTGGTGGGCAAAATTCATAGATAAGGCATTAAGAAGGTACTAAAACATGAACATTAATGTAATTTAATTGTTCTTTCACACAGGCAAAGCATTTAACAGTTACATTTGATCCAGGATTATATAATTTGTCAGTATTTCCACCCACTGTTCCAAAAGGTCCCTGATAGGAGCTAGTTTGTCGTTTGCGTCTCGCACACGTAGATCAGATTTATCATCAAAACGTAAGACCCGAGAGATACGAAAGAACATCTTTAGTTACATTGTAGCAGGAAAAGTGGTTCTACCTGATTCTGGATTCCTTGTTGATTCACTATACGATTTGTATACGCCAGCTAGTAATAATTCACCAATATATGCATCCAATGTAATTTCATTCAAATCTTCTCATTTATCAACGTACACTATTCGGCCCTCAATATTAGTCATTTTAAACACAATATTGCACGGGTTTTGTTCATAATTACTTGAAAGGCAGATTTGATATCACTTACTCTGGACGTAGCATACCTGGGTGAACCAGGTGTTTGTTTTATGTTTATACTGGAAACCCTTCCATGTTGTGGAAAGGGTAGCAAACTGCAACTTACGTTATCTTTCAAATGAATTACTGCTGCATCTTGCAAATTATTATTATCATTACTAACCTGATTGTCTGAAGCACAGTCTTCTGTTTCTGATGTAGTTTGTGTGCTGTCTTCACTAGTATAGTTCTCTTCTGAAATTTCCTCGCTATCAGATATATCGCCTAATGATTCTAATTTAATTTCAGTTTGGCATTATATTTACCATGATAGAAATGCAACACTGTTTACTGCAAGAGCTAAAATAACGTCTTCCTTCAACAGTCGATCAGACGTAACTGATTTATATTCTGCTCTATTCAGAAGTTCAACAATACGCCGTCCATTGTTGTAGAAGTAAACAGCAGACTATTGTTGTTTATGGTGCCATGCACATAAATTTGGAAATGATTGTTTAAATTAAATGATTATTAAAAACAATGGGATCATATTGATCCAAGGAGCATAAGTGTAACAATTTCATATACAAGAAAACTCAGATACATTTTTCCAAAAATGCAGCAGTGTATAAGATGTAGTTATGAAGAGCAACAAGTACATAAAATTACAAGTACCAATGAGCACCTAAGCACCTAAATAAGTAACCAAAAGAGAAATTTCTTGTCGGGTCATATTGACCCAAGGACAACAGCAGGTTTAATGTTAATTAACACGAACATTTGCTGAAATAGCTTAATTACACTTTTTGTAGAAGTTAAAAAGCAGGCAGGCGCAACAGTTAAATACTTTAAAAGCGGTTTTCTGTATGTTAAACCTGATAATTCATTCTGTTTCCAGCACTGCTAAATACAACTGAATCGTAATAACACTTTAAAATATAAAAAGGCAATGGACATTTTAAATATTAATGACTGAAAACTTTAGCAGTTACAAACGAAATAATTGAAATTCATAAGACTTAAAGAGAACTATTATTATACCAGTGCTGGTTTACCCCTTACACAAAATAATTATAACAAAAAGAGGAGCTATTCGAAAATAACAATAGACATGGATATTAATTGTCTTCTTAATGCGTTATACTACTGTATTTTTGGATTGAGCGTATATTGCTATTCAAGGGTATGCTCCATGCATACAGCTGCCCATACAGTTAAGCGCAGATGTTCTACTCCTATTAGACCTGGACCCGTAGAACCAAGTACCCGGGACTCCTTCTACCCGGGAGCGATGGATACTCCGGGGCTCTTTCCATAGGGCAGTACCTGATTTCTTAAAAAGCCCCTCCCCCCGCTGGGCACAACGTCAAGACGGGATGGAAGTGGATACGCCCCTTACGCGCGTCAACCCCGCAGGGAAGACTACCGTAAACCTCGTTGGGGCCGCCTGGTGATCTAGCACACCTTCTACTAGCTCTGCATGCTAGCACCCGGGACTTATAAGGCAACCCTCTACCCCCTGCGGGCGGCCAGGCCTGGCCGGAGGTACCCAATTCCCCGTGGGTATCGGGTACACACTGTCCCCTCGAGTCCAGCCCAATCCTAACAACTCCCCTACGGGAGGGGCTAGGCAGTTCGGCCCGAGGTTCCTCTAGTAACGTCAGAGTTACGACGAGTGCTAACGGTCCGCAGCGCCCGCACCTCGGCAGCTGAAGGGGACGGATCCCCGCTCCTACGGGAACTGTTGTTCATACACTCATGCAACACAGTCTGTAGAACCTGAAGGTTTTTATTTCCGGTGAAATCGTGTTCCTAAATTTTGTTAATGGAGTGTAATACTTGCTATATCTAAATATATTTGTAAAAAACGTAATAGTATAATTTATTCTTCTGGTATGTAAACGAACTACGATTGAATTCCACCAAAATTGTCGATGTATGGAATATTCCTTGGACATTCATGTTTCGGAGCCCATGAATCCATAAAAAATATATTATCTGCGTGAGTGTGCGAATTTGAGTGTATGTGTCCGTGTCTATGTGTATATCTGCGAACAGCGTAAATAAAAATGGAAATGTTCCAGTAAGACCAAACCTAATATTTGAGTTCAACATTCTTCAAAGATTCAATTAAAGAATTTCAAGAAAATCCTCACAGCCAAAATTACGCTTTACAAGGAAATGTTTTCTCAAAATGGCTCCGAAAGTTTTAATTAAAATAAAGGATATATACAATACTTTTAAACATATTTTTAGACGATTTGATTAAGAAATGCAAACATGAGGCTACCTCAAGAATAAAAAAGGGGAAAAACACATTTTAAAATATTTTACTTTATGCAAATGATGCTGTGAGTATTCAGAATAACAAACAAAATCTACAAATAACGGTATTTAAATTGCATTCAATAAGTAAAAAATATAATTTAAATATATGACAAGAGAAAGCTAAAGCATTGGTACACCGCGGGAAATATCCTGTCCGTTCAATGATAGGAACAAATAGAAAAAGTTTGGCACAGTTTTCCCATTTTAAATACTTGGGCTGTGATAAAACTGTAGACTGAGAGAAGCATGTGGAATATGAAAATTAATACATTCCAGCAAATTTGAAGAACAATAAAGAAAACTCTAAAGTTAAGTCAGAAAGGAAACAAAATTGAAATGTTATAAGATTATAGAGATTCCAGTTTTACTATCTGGAAGTGGACCATGGATCCTCAGGTAGAGGAATAGAAGTAAGATACAGAGCTGAAATGAGGTTCTGTAGAGTGTGAAAGGCTGTACAAGAAGATACCTTATTAGAAATGCAGATATACGTGTTGAAGCGAAAATATTTAATTTAAACGAGAAGTTAATTCCATCCCGAAGTTATGAAACTTAATTATTTATAAGCTTCATGGAGAATTTAGGCTTGAAAAAATAGAAATAATTTGAAGAAATACATGGAAAGAACTAACAAAGATAGAACACCTAAGATTGTGTAGAGTAATTGAACCTCAAAGAAGGAGAGATATTGGTCGTCCGAGGAGGAGATGAGAATGATGGAGTGAGGTCGGAACAGGCCATGAGCCTAATATCTGGATTGCAAAAGACGGAGAAGAAGAAGAAGAAGAAGAAGAAGAAGAAGAAGAAGAAGAAGAAGAAGAAAACATGATATTTACATGAGAAAATATATAATGCCGTATTTCTAAGAATATCTTGTAAAGCTCTCTTCTACTGGGAGCATTTTATATACATTTGAATAACTGGTAAATCATATAAGTAGAGAGAGCGGGGAAGGGAAAAGGAAACTGCACGCAAGGTTAGATGTTAAAAACACTCAAATGATTTTAAATAAGTTTTGTATCCGTTATTACTGGTTTGAATTTCTCAGTACTTCTGTCATTCTTTGAAGTGTTGTCACATTCAGCTCTTTCTCACGATGTATTTTAAAATGTATAGAACTTAAAGGCCAACTTATAGCGATCCGCTTTTATATATTTTACCATCACTTCGGTTTCCAGGAATCCTTTTGTATCTTTCACGAAAAGAGCAGATGTTTATCTCGATTAATATGCAGTACGTAAAAAATATAGAATAAATTTTGCAGTTATATAATATTTAATTTTATTGGCTGGAGAAGGACACGTGACACAACAAATTTCTGTATTTACTGTAAAAATGTTTACTATGCGGTACTCCTTATTGGAGAATAATGGCATAGGAGAAGGAGAGAACAAAGGTGTCAGCAAACGTCCAAACCGTCAGGCGTATGGACTGATGCAGCAAGGACCTAATTTCGGCAAGTAGCGTCATTAAGGATGTTAGAAACGTGGTGTGCATCAGCTCTCGCATAAAGCCTGGTTTGCCTCAAAATTGTTCTGAGGTTCTCTTGAGCCATGCGACATGGTCGCTCACCATATTCATCCATTGCAGATTGCGTGTTTATTTTCCGCGTCGCGTGTGCAGTTTTGGGTGCAAGGGGATGAGTTGGAATGGGAAGGGCGAGGAAGTAATCCCCGTGCCAATATCCGCCCCCAAATCGCCCTCATTAGCGCTCGACCGACTGCTGCAAGCACGCTCCACCCGCTGTACCACTGCGAATGCATCCACAAGTCACTCACATTCATTACCACACCACTGCCCACACCCCACCTCATTCCAGATCGCTTGGAACAGAAAAAAATTGATGGGAGGGATGAGAGTGGAAAAAATTGTATAGAAAAATGGAAAGCCATGCATCATCGGTATGAGGAAGTAATTGCTGGTGATAGCAATCACTGATGGTGGTAGAAGTGGTGATGGGACTATCCTCTTCGACAAGTACTACACTCTTTTTACCCTCATCCATATCTTTCTAAAAGCCGGGCATCGGCATGGCCCTTATGATCGTTAATGTTACCGAAGCAGAATAATCTCGGTGTGAGTTAATTTCAGTGTTTTTCCCTCCCTTGTTTGTCCACCCTCGATAATAAAGTTGCAGTAACCAACATTTTCATTAAAACCGATTGGCATCGACAGGATGTGTTTCTGTATAAAACAATGGAATGGAAAGAAGCATATTTCACTACTGTTCTTCACTGGTGTTAAAACATCTAGTGCTCTTTCGAGAAAGAATATGCTGAACGCGGAAAAACAATATGCAGAATATTGTACAGCAGAAAAAGCACCAAATTAAACATTTTAAAATTAGGAGAATAGAGTCTCAGTTGAAGTAAAATACAATTTACCAGTCAAAATGAAATGTTACAGAGCTTGTGTAACATTCTAAGCTGTCTCAACAAATGAGGTGTGGCACAAAGAGAAACTAACCATTACATCTGTCTGCTGTACTGTACTCGTTGTACTGAACAATTAGCGTACCATCCAGTAGTCTTCACGACATACATCATTGGACATCAGACACCTGTAATAACAATGACTAATATTGTACGAGGGTAAGTTATATATACATCTGACACACCACAAGCAGGTCAATCAATCGGACATGACTGACTTAATTTTTACACATGAGTACAGTAAAGAAACATCTGCAACCCCTGGTTCCTAACCTCAAAATACTCATTTTGGTACTGGGTTTTAGTCCACAGTTTTCCGCATAATGTTTTTCCACACTTAGTATACAGTTGTTTCAACCATTGAACGAGAAATTTAATACTGGTTACATTTAACATTGTTGTTGATACATAGCAACAAGTAGTCCCTTTTAACATCTATAGTTAGTAGTAAGGTATTCTAATTTCTAAGGATTAAAGAGATTATAGCGTTTTATATCTCATATACTGAAATAAGAACGTATACAAGGAAATCTTACATTCCTTCCGAATATCGATATGTACTTGTTTAGTACGCGAGACGTACTCATGTAATAACGGAATGGAATTTACATTTTATTCAGCATTCTGAGGTATTATTATTATTATTATTATTATTATTATTATTATTATTATTATTATTATTATTATTATTATTATTATTATTATTATTATTATTATTATTATTATTATTATTATTATTATTATTATTATTATTATTATTATTATTATTATTATTATTATTATTATTATTATTATTATTATTATTATTATTATTATTATTATTATTATTATTATTATTATTATTATTATTATTATTATTATTATTATTATTATTATTATTATTATTATTATTATTATTATTATTATTATTATTATTATTATTATTATTATTATTATTATTATTATTATTATTATTATTATTATTATTATTATTATTATTATTATTATTATTATTATTATTATTATTATTATTATTATTATTATTATTATTATTATTATTATTATTATTATTATTATTATTATTATTATTATTATTATTATTATTATTATTATTATTATTATTATTATTATTATTATTATTATTATTATTAATCATCGCTATCATCTTTTTAATATATAACAAAGAGCTCATAATTTCATAGAACATAAATCGCAGTTGAGTGGCTCTATTAACTTTTCTAGAAGAAATGCTTATACTGCCCAGAGATTGTTGTTTTCATTTACATGATAATAAAATGATTTTTCTATGTAGACACTCCATTAATATGTACCTATGCAAATTAATGGTTTAAAACTGACACACCGCTGTTTCAGATGCAAATTTACTAACGTAAAATCTAAAACCTTCTGGGAGGAAAAACCGAATATATTCAATTCAATTTCTGTAAGGACGATTCCTTATTGTTATAAAGTTACTGCAATTTACTACTATAATGTCTAATTTCATATTTAATTCATGTTAAATGAAAAAGTAAACAGAAATAGGTTCATTCCGCATTTCACTGCAGGTAAAAGTTGTACTGAACAGTCACCTGTTTAGAATCGAGTCACGGTTTCTGATCCTGAAATACATATCTTTCAATGACAACTCGAGAAGCAATAAGATTGTGACATCCTTCAAAAGATGACAACTAGTTTTAAAAAACTGACCAATTAGAATCGCATGTTGCTGATGCCTCAGAAGAGTTATATGAATTATGTGCACTCTTGTGACGTACCTAAGTTTGTGTAACTTTTATGGTTTACCAGCAAAATCAAATTATATAAAATATTCCCATAATAAAAGTGATAGTCAACTGATGTTTATATAAAATTTTATTTAATTTTAATGTAAATATCTCAAGAATCTTAATTAAAGTCGTTTGTGCTTCCTTTAAAAAATAAAAATTAGAGAAATGCTTTGGGTGAAAACATCGTCTATATGTCCGCATCGCGTCTTTGAAAGGTACTGATATCTATTTTGGTATTGAATTGATATATTATTCTTACTTTTCTTAGTGCGTACTTGTATTTCACCCAAAAATTCGATATTGAGATTTCGCCGAAAATACATTTTCGTTGCTCTCTAAATCCAACTAAAATCTTAGAAAAACATCTTCCCGGATGCTTGTGAGTGTGTTTGTGTGTGCGTACGCGCGCGCGTGTGTGTGTACGGATGCACCTATCTGTCTGTCTTTATAGAAAACAACTAAAAAGGGAAAATTTGTTAAGTACCAAGGCTGGCATTTATGTTCAATGACTCCCCAATATATAAAAGAATATTTAAACGATCGCTCCTTTGAAATTGTTGATTTAGTTAAACGCCCAAACGATTCTGATTAAACTAACATATACTTAAGATATTCGTTTCTTCACGACATATGAAATTATAACCTGAATTTTAGAATAGCCTATGAGGTCCTTTTCATGAATCCGTTGTTCACCATGAGAAGGTAAACAGTTACTACATAAATTTATGATCTCCTTGAATTACACAATTACTTATTTATTATTAGTTTTTCTTAGCTGTTTCCGAGATATTGCTTTCTCTAAAAGCAAGAAATGGTTATTATTCCTCGAGTCTGTTTCATGTAACGAGATCGGTATTTCAAAGCCATTTCATAACGACTACCTTTTAAACGCGTTGGCTACAACTTAAGCCTACTTTATTCCTCTACCCTGTTATACCTGCAATGTAATAAAGCCATATCTAAAAATGTTTACATTAACATGGAGTAGATAGTTGAATGAGCATTTGGAAGAATAACATGTACAAGAGTGGGCAGAGAAAGTTTGTGATTGTAAAACAGTAGATTTTTTTTACTTGTGTTGTTCATATCACACAAACGTGGAGGACCTTTACTAAACTTTAAGTTTCATTCAGAGGGCCTTAAATAAGGATTCCCAATGAAATATTGATACCAGTTTATCGTGAATGCGCTCTGCAGACGAATTTACCTGCTAGAAAAAGTCATTAGTTCAAACACGAAGTGGAATGAGAGAATTTTGTGGCCTACGTGTAAATAGTAGATGATCTAGGATTCGCACAATAATAGTAAATCATACGATACTCGCTATGTTATTTTAATATATAAGACAGTTTAATACAGAGTCCAATACAGAATTTAATACAGATAAATTCCATTGAGCAAGCATCCGCACAATGTGTCCGACGTTGCCATTTACCTGGAAGAACAGCTAAAATATAAGAAGGAAATGGAATGGAAGGGAAATCAAGGAAAGGAAATAATGGTAGATGAAAAGCCACTCAGATATTCACACACATGCCAGGAAAATCAAGAAAAACTCAAGATCAGAATGGCTGTTCAACGGGAATCGAACTCAGGATCTCGCGAGAATGCGTGCGTCACACGTCATGCCGCCTCTTCGTTATTAGTGTTTGCGCATGCTTTAATGAATTATAAACGTACCGGTTTCGACGTTTAGATAAGATTGAGATGATGTGTAATTAACGTATTGTGATGCAGCAGCTATGTCAGCGCCGGGCAGTCAAAACGAAGCCGCTCGCTCATCCAGGTAAACATAGGAAGCATTATTGCAAGATAACCGGAATCTTAGAGACGTCTACCCCTCTACAACTTTCTGGAACCTTAACTAGTTGCCATTTAACTAGCTTCCCTCACTATCCTGAGTGAAGGGGTCAGTTAGAATGCAAGAAACACAGGTATTATAGCTATTTAATAGTGCAATCATTTCTTGATATGCATTTAAATAGAATCTTCAAGGTTGGTCACTGGCAGCCTTGAGTTGCACGGTTATCTCATTGTGATAGTCACCCACTTCAGTATCATGGAGCGTTTATTAAACATATAGGTATCTGTATTCAGAGAATGGATGAAGTAATACCAAATTAAATACAATAGTTCTAGCAACGATTTCAGTTCTACACAACACGTCGTAATAAATAAAATATTAGTTTAGTCTTTTATTACATTTTAATATCCCTGTCTCACACCATCTTCTATCAATTCACCACAAATGTCATTATCCTCATCACCGTATTCCATCACATTATCCACAAGTATAATTCTTTTATTCATTGGAACCTTTGGCGAATTCCTGTTCTAATCGGAACATTATATCTTATTATAGAAATCACATATGATCTTTCCTCTCCATATTTTGACTTTTCTTGCAAAATTCTTCGCACAGAACTGTCCGAGGCGCTAGTGGCTTTGAAGCCTCAGAAGAATACCAATCCTTATACTTAGCCTTTTTCTTCATGTGTTCATAAACGTTAGCAATCTGTCGAGTTTCCCCAAATGACCTTGTTGTCGACGGGCCCTTAAACACCACCACCATCTGTCGAGTTTCAATATCCAGCAGGTTTCCTTTCAGCTTCGAGATTAAAGGAAGAATTACTACAAAGCTCACCGAATATGTGCACACTAACACAGTCAATTGTGCTCAGGGCAGGCAATTCTCACTGCGGATTATATCAAGTAACATAGGTCACATTTGGCTGAATGCAGGAAAACTAAGGAGAGAATCCTGATCGCGTAATGTTTTCCGGATACGAGTTTTGTTCAAGAAAAAATGGGGGAGCTATAGGTGAGCTAATGAACACGTTTGTGATGCAACAAAAATGTGCTGCTCACCTAGTGAGTTTGTGATTACTGCTGAGGTGCACTGAGAGCTGCTACCGCAGGAGATATCGAATAAGTCTTGTTGCACAATTCAGGGGGTGAAAATTCCGGAAGATGAAGTTATGCCAAGCGTATTTCCATACGTCAGCACCTAAAAGGTGAGGTTGCAGTGAAAAATTTAACTATATTACATCTGCAAACAGTGAAAGCTGAAGTGACAAATATTAATACTATGACAAAGTCTCCATATTCTAAAGCAAAGCTTCCTTGCAGTAGCTTTAAATAACATATTTCCGTAGTTCTGCCATTTTCTATTCAGATATAACTTAATTTCAATAACATATGATCAATAGAGTGTGCAGATTATAAGTCGCGGGTATAGGACCGGTGCCCACTCAGCATTGTGAGGAAACTGAGGAGCTCGCTAGTTAGCGAACCCTGGTCAAGAAAGCCAACTTTCCGGCTGGAGTGCCGAGGTGCTAACCACATCTTCTCCCCTTATGGGCTGAATGATCCCCCAACTCTACCTTGCGTATGTGGGCGTGAGGCCGCAGTCGGGTTGATAGGCCTTGGCCCTCTATGGGTTATCGTGCCATGGGGTATTAATAGAGTCTCTATAGAACTTACATTACAAACACAAAGTTTAGTTTCAAAATATTAATTTTAACACAGAAATGACAGTTTTTTTATAAAGTTAAAGGAAGGCTTTTTGGCAAAATGTATGTAAAAGTAAACTTTAGTTTTAATTTAGATTAATGTTTGGTGTTCCCTAATTAATGTGATATACCATATGTTCACTTTTAAAGTGGGGAAGCACTTTATATAATTGTATTTAATTAGATTTAGATAAGCTTGTGTACCTGTAAGTAAAACTCATTAAAATATGTTGTACATTAAAAAAATAATTTATTTCTCATAAGAGTGGTGTGTGTTAGGTGGTTTGGTTTAATATGTATTGCAAACTTCATTATATTTAATGGCAGCATGTTTGATGGGAGCTTGAGTTCTTCTTTCCAACTTTTCAATAAATGGCGGTCTATAAGAATCTATTTGAAGGGATCTTACATTCAACTGAGGAATTGAAATCGTTTTTTGACCAAAAATATATATTTTGGGGCCTCATAAAATAGAGAAACAGTTTTAGGAAAAGGTTTATGGATGTGTGTGTGTGTGTGTGTGTGTGTGTGTGTGTGTGTGTGTGTGTGTGTGTGTGTGTGTGTGTGTGTGTGTGTGTGTGTGAACAGCTTAACTCAAAATTAAATTTCGGATAAATACTAAACTTAAAGCTTAAGTTTAGTATTATTCATTTATGCGACAGAAAATTTTGTCAGAATCTTCACCCAGTCTTAACTTACGTTTACATGAAAGGTATTCCGAATGTTTTATTTTAAAAAAAATGGAACAGACGATGATATTTAAAGTATTACGTATTTAAGATATTTACACTATAAATAACATTATATATACCTTAAATTTTAAGTAGTAGCGTGTGAAGTTCTCTTCATTCTTACAGAATTTGAGTAAACTAGCGCTGGTAAAGCTTAAGAGATAGATATTATCTATTGTTAAAATTTTTTTATCTCTTTTGGACACACAGTTTATTACATTAGCTTAGTTTATTTCATTAGTTCATTTCATTGAGCGACATCAGTCGTTATCGCGATATAACCACTATTATTGGTTTCAAGTGTTAATACCACTGTAATTTTAAAGTGTTTTCATTAATTCGTTGTTTCTTACAATGCTATGGAAGACTATAGAATTTTAAAGCTAGATCATAGTGACGCGCTTTTAAAATGTGACTGTTCCTTCGGGTTCTCCAATCTCCTGTGCCCTAATAAAGTATGCAGTTGATTTTATGAAAACGCTTATGTTGATTAGCCTGAAGTAGGATTAGGATTTACTACGGATGGGATTCGGCACCGAAACCTGTGGTTTGTTGTGCCTAAGCCTCAAGTGGGGCATCTCCGGAGGGAAGGATGAGACGAGAGGAGACAGAGGGCGGCTGATCAAAAGAGTCATGACAGCGCCTATAACCCGCCGTCACCAGAGACTACCAGATGTGAGATGATGTGAAATAATAATGGAGATGAATTGAAGGGGCAGAAAATTCATCGGATATAATTAACTACCCAGCATTCACCTGGCGACCCGGGAAACCCCTGAAAACACCACAGATCAGGCAGTTCGGCCACGGGAATCGAACCCCGACCCCCAAAATGAGTGCCACAGACCACCTAGCATTCAACTCTGTTGCATGAAGTCGATATAGAGATAAATTTTCTAGAGAATATTTTGTGGAGACTATACAATAATGTTGATCAATTACACATTAATTTAATACATAATTTTAATATTTTTCCACTATTTTTTATTTATTCCGCTGTTATTTTTCCCTCATAAGTTTGAAAAGCCTCAAATTAGATTGGAAACGTAACATGGTATTCGGTATCGATTACTACTGCCCTCTCATTCTGGACACCAGAAATAAAAACTGCATCTTCATCAGCAAGAAATGTTCGATTTTAACGTCCAACGATACATTGAATTTCGAAACAAACAAACAAACAAACACACACACATATATATCAAATTCATTCCTCAAATTGTGAAACAAATTCAGGTATACAAAAATGTGTTTATCCATTCATCCATCCAGCCCTCTGAAGTGATTTTGAAACTTGCTGTAATGTATATTCCCCGGAAAGAAACAGAGTGATTAGTTGTGAACAATGTCACCTGTGAGGTAAATACAACCCTTAACTTTTAAACTCTCGATAACTCTCAACCACCAACGCTTGAAACAGTTTTAGTATAGAGCTAAAATTCTCCTCGCATCAGTGTTCAAGTACATCGAGGCTAAATGGTTATTTGGGATAAAATGTCTTGTAATCTCCATATAAAAGGTTTGTCACCACTATGCTGAAGGAACTTACCAACTTGTGATAACATATAACATAAAAACCCATTTTTTGCAGGTTTGACAGTAGGATTACGTGTACAAATAGCTAAACGTGTAAATTACCTAAATTATTTCGCATTGTGAGGCAAAAGTACGATCAGTGCGTGAAAACGAACTTCCTGAAAGGAAACAAAGAAGTTAGTTTGTCATTTCAAGCACAGTGAACATTGTTATATCGTCAAAAAAGGAAATATATTTTTATTTAAAATTAAACTGTGTAAAGCTTAATTAAATGTTCTTCCACGTATACCGTTTAATTGTGAAACTAAGACAAGATTAAGGCTAGTGTAGCACTAAGGAATCCATTGCCATATCCTTGACTCTAGCCACGGATCTTCGGCGTACGCTACCGGTGCTCAAACCACCTGATGATTGCTTGAATAGAGGTTAGCTATGAAGTACAAGGCTTACGAATATAAATCCGTTAGGGATAGCTATCTCAAAATGAATTTGAGATTTAACAGAAAAAGTTTTAGTCCTTTGTGAGATTGAATGTCGTGTCGGTACGATGCCATGATAGCTCAATTGATCCTAACTTTAAGCTACATGTGGTTTAAGTGGAAGAACAATTATGTATCACTGATTAATTTATTAGTAGCTAAATATGTAGCCCCAGACTTAAAGGCATTATGATATTGTAGGTACCTAGGTATTGGGAATGTCATCACAAAATTAATTTGAGAACGTCTTAATAATTTATAGTGTGTAGCGGAATAATTCATTTTCACGGTTGTATGCTGTAATGGTAGCTCTGGTGGTTAGAGAAGCGACACGGTAAGCTTATGCCCTCTATGGTAATGCATTTTTTAGTCTGATTTTACCTTTGCATAAAGATTGTTGTTCATTTCTAGAGTTTAAATCGCGCACGGCATATCGACCGATGTTTAATAAATCACATCCAGTGATTGAGGCCCACAAACCAAAATCTCACCGGGCTACCTCTCCCCATCTCTTTTTGAGCTGTTCAAAATTCATGCGAGGATTATGTTATCGTGTGCCCACAAGTTCTCCCTTGGGTACTGCTTCTCCACCACTATTGCCACTGCCGTCTCGCTGTGAACAGTACGCATAAGTGTGTGTGCGTATGTGTACGTGTGTGTGCGCGCGCGTGTGTGTGCCCGGTTCCTGTCGCTGAGGACATCAAAGCAACCAGGCCACAAACACCGCTCGAGCAAGACTCCTGTTTACCGGGGGTGGGTGGAGGTGGCAGGGAGATGTAGGAGGGTAGTTTTTATGAAGTCCGGTAGCTGGACGGCCCGTGTGTCTACCTCTCTGTCCGTCGTGCACTGTCCCACTGTTTACTTGAGCTTTGATTAGCAGTAGGCAGCCGTGATGCATTGAGTGTCTGCTTCTGTAGCTGGTCTAATAACGCACATCCTACAGCGTGTAAATATTAAATGCAAATATTAAACGAGTCATTCCAGGAGGAAACCTTCCCTCTAACCTGACCATGAAACTCATAAAAATATCCCTATGGTTGTTACACTCATTGCCTGTAAACAAATTAATTTCACTTGATTAAAATTTGACTGTAGAGTATTTACATCTATTTTTGTGATAAAACGTGTTGTTCATTGTGTATGAATAACTACAATGCAGCATGTAAAATATTTTCACCTCACCTAGTGAGTTAATTCTAAAGTTTCAGCCATGATTTTTTGCTTGTGGTTTGGAAAACTGAATAGTGTTTCAATAAATGTTTACATGATTGACTTTAGTAGGTATGGCTGGGATTTGCTGAATGTTTCGAAATTTTCGACGTAGCCGATCACTTCAGGTCACCAAATTTTGTTTCTCATTTGGGTTTCAATAACCATCAGTTGTTTGAAACTGCTTTTTCATATATATTCGTATTCAAATGTTATCAATATGTTTGAAATATAATAGTATAAACTATATTATATACCTATAATGTATAGCAATATACTGTGGGCTTCTTCCGGAGGTGGCTTGAGTGGTCGCATGATAATTCTACCGCTGGGAAGATTATGTCAGAGAGACAAAAGATTGTTTCTCTTAGCTCTGCGGAACTGCATCGAGTTAAACAATCTGGGATTTATCCTGACGAGTTAGAAATACAGAACGAGTGCATCAGTTTGTAAAGGATGAAATGGTGCGGCCCTTATTCTAATAGGGTCCTCGGAATTGCGGCTGTTAGATGTTATCATAATGAGCTCAATATACAGAGCGGCTAAAGGACATGATATGCCTTAGGATAGCTCCGCAAGCTAAAGCAACAACACATGGACCCTACAGAAGGGCATCCGTGCCTTAAGCAGGGAAACGGTTCCTGGGTGCTGAGAATCGTCGGCCTGCTTGCATCCGTAGCTGCCGGCAGGCTGACTGTGCAAACCCTTGGTGCCATGGTCGTTGGTGTGTATACTTTTAGTACAGAGATTTGTCGTTTCGAGACCCTCGACGGATATGGATGTTTGCTTGTATTGTGTATATATTTTTAAAACCAGCAGAAGGAAAACAAGACGAACAATAACAGCATAGTACACTAAAGAAAAGAAGACGAAGAAGGAGAAGAAGAAGATCAAGAAGAAGAAGAAGAAGAAGAAGGAGGAGGAGGAGGAGGAGGAGGAGGAGGAGGAGGAGGAGGAGGAGGAGGAGGAGGAGGAGGAGGAGGCTTGAATTCAGGAGAAACCGGGTTGTGTGCCTATCTTCAATAACATTTAACCACAGAAATGTTTATGTTTTTTATAAATGAGTAATTATCGAGCGACTTTTTGTTGATTTTAGAATGGTAGAAGAAAGTAAGAAGACGCATGTTGCTCCTCAGCGCCTTCTCTGATCCTTACACTACACTTGTGTACTTGTACTGGTAGGTTTGGTGTCTGCTGCGATTACTGTCGTGGCGCCAATTCCGCTTTATTATTTAAACTACGTATACATAGGACCCTCATATGACTTTCTTAAAATCTAGGTATATGACAGCCCATATGGTCTTATACCAAATGTTAGTGTGCACTACGCTACAAAAATCCAAGACTCGAAACAGCAAATACACACCCAGAACGATCAGAATATATATTTGCCATTTGTTTAAGCACGAAACGAGTACTTCATATTTTACTCTATTTGACTTCTAAATCAGAATCAACAAACCCGATTATATGTGCTGAGTTACAGTTGCGTAATGTGACACGATTTTGAGAATCCATAATGGATGCGAATTCAAGTGAAGGGCAGAATTCTTTGTCATAGCTACATAGGCCCATAAAACAACATTATTCCGTTACCTCTTTAAGTCCTTAAATGACAGACATTTCCCTTATCTCAACTGATAAGCGGATAGTTCCGTAATAATGTGCGAGGCTCACTTTCGGTTGGTCCCAGGTTTGATTTCTGTGACCAGTCACTCTTACGAGGTTATTTTTGGTTTTCCATAGTGTTAAAGACGAATTCTGTGGTGGCTTTTCTTGTACCATAAGTTTACTTTCCACCGTTTGCTATCATTTGTGTTCCCCTTTCATGTTTCAAGTAGAAACATAAGGGCTGTGTAGTGTTATACAGTGTCGAAATAGGTGGCGCTGGTGCTTGTTTGTAGGAATTCTTTTCGTTTCTTCTAAATGGCAACTTTAGGTGGGCCGATTTTCCCCTGTTGCACAAGAAGAAGCTTTCTCCGAGCAGCTCATCAACTTGACTGAGTCATCACGCTTAACAGCCGATTATATCTAGTGGTTCCTTCACCTCAGCCGTTCCTCCTGGGAGTGATAAGTTAAAAAACGTGTTGCAACGAGGTGTGAGGTGTTTCCTCCGTTCCCAGGTCAAAGTAATATTTATAATACTACCTCATCCAGCCTATGTCTCTTGCTCAATTTCTAGCTAAGAGCCAGGAGTATGAAGAAATTTACTTACAATCTCCATATGCATTCAGTTGTATGTTTTTCTAAAGCATATCGTAACTTTCAAATTTTGAAGTTTAAATTCGTTATTAATTTTAATTCAGCACTCATTAATACTCGAACCTCTAAAATTGTACCAACATTGAAAGTAGGATATTTATAAGAAGATATTTATGTTGCGAAATTTAAATCAAAGCAACAGAATGTGGAAGACTTATTAAATGTGCAAATACATTCAGGAGTATATTGCCTAATCCCTGAAATATAGAAGCAGTCCTGAAATAACTCAATACTTCTACGCAAAAAAATTAAAAATGTCATACAATGATTTACAGAGCTAATTCACATATTTTTAACATTGATTTTTCTCACTAATGCTTGATCTTTAATTTAACCTGCTGAACGTAAAACTGCCTTATTTCAGAAACTTGGTTAGATACTGTGTAACCGACTATAATACACAAAGGCGCATGTTCGGTTCCTGTTCAGTTAAGCTTACTAACAGAGGTTTACGTCCGTGGCTTTTCCTCAGTCTATGCACCATCTGTGGTGAAAAGCAGATTGTGGTTTGTTGATGATATAACTTTAATTGCAAAGGATAATAAAGATTGATCCGCTTAAAGGAGTACCTCGATGTTGTTTCTCTGGAAACAGTGAGTAAGTAAACGAAAATTCATAAACACTGATGTAGTCACAACGGCCAAACGGATTTCTTTGTAATGTCCCGCTAAAGGATCAGCCAGCAATGAAATTTAGAATTCTTTACATTATAATATTTGAATTAGGAAATATTCAAATTATGGACTTTAATTCAATGTTAAACCTTTATATTGCAAGATATTACAGATGACATAGTCAGCTGATGGCTTCACAGCACTGTAGCCTCCTGAAGGGCATAGACTGTTCGTTTGTTGCGTTCTCATATATATTTCTATATAATAAAAATACTAAAAATTATTTTCAAGGCTTATAATACAAATCAGCATGTAGGTTTCATAAAAGAACATATTTCGGAGAATATTTGGCTTTTCAAACAGAGTGCAGTGGAGTAGAAAATTAATTGTTGTTAGTCCACTAAAAGCACATAAAGTATGAAAAATCCTCGGGAATTTCATTCTAAGTAATATATAAAGGGTTAACACTGAGGATTGGACATTTGCTCCAACGGTGGCAGATGCGTATGTTAATGCTAAAATTATTAAAACGCTTTATAAAAAATGTCTTACTGCATTTTTTCCTTTGTATTGCAATGTAGTTCATTGCCAACGTATCCTAAATAATAGGAATTGTGTTCAGCGTTTCAACCAAATTTAACCAACCGATACTATGTAATTAAAAAATATAATGGTTTTAGAGAACATATTCAAAATGTTTACCTAATTTGGTTTCTTGAGAGTGAAAATTAATTATATTCAGTATTTTTGTACTATATCGTTGTATATTTATAGTGATGCAGCGGCTATGCCTGGGCTATCGGGCAGTCAGAACAGTAAACCGGCGAGTCCTGTGCTCGCTCAGCGTAAACATGGTAAGCACTATGACCAGATGCATAGAAACTTCTGATGTTTCGACATCCTGAACGTTCTGGGAACTTCCAACGGTACTCTCACAAGGCTCGGCAGTCAGGTCCCAGAGTTAGTGAATCTCCGAAAGTGAGTAGGTTAACGAATGCGTTTCTGCTGTGACAAGAAGCTCTGTTCTTCGCAGCGGCGTTGTGTGGTTGGTTCAAAGTGTTGCCGGCTGCTTCAAACTTAATCTGGGGAGTAGCAGTCGCGAATTCCGAGGGTTTTGCAGTTTAATATTATATAGCTTGCTGCATATTATAAAACCAACACAGATATATAAATAAAAATTAAGGCGACTGCCTTATTTAAAATTAATCTACAATTTATCAAATTACAGTGTATTTGTATTTCAGATCAATGCACCGATTTTTTCCCAAGAAAACATAAATGACAGTCTTCAAATTTTGCTTGCTGTTGCTTTTTAAGTTTATTAAGCAACTTCTTTTACACTGATAACCAGGACAGAGATGTAAGTCTATTTTGAGTGTGTCTTATATAAGTGTGTGTTCTGCGGAGCGCTGTAAAAGATCATTGTGCTGATGTACTGGCGGCAGATTTGATCAAAATTAAACGCGTGATCATCTGATTTAGTTTTTAAAGGTATAAGATTCGGAGTTGGCCTTTCTGTTGAAATTATGTGACATTTTTCACCAAAAGAACGCAAACTCAAGGACCGATTTAAAAGGTTTCGATAACACAGTCACTTCAAATTGTGTTGCGATTCTTCTAATTGTACTTTTGACATTAACTCATTTACTATATTACACGAAGAATTAACACTAAACGCAAGGTTTGCCGTTTCACTGCACTAGCAACAATCGTACTATAAACAAATAACTAAAGATTCGGTTGCCTCGCAAGGTCACTGGCATCCCACACGAATCTGAGCCCGATTCGGTAGCATGGTGGTAGAGTATCTGCCTCACGTTCAAGAGGTCACGAGTTCGAATCTCGGTCAGGGTGAGTTACCTGGATACGGTTTTTCCTGGGTTTTCCCTTATCCTGAAAGACGAATGTTGGGTAACGCTAAGCTCTATGGACCCTGGGCTCATTTGGGCATCATTTCACGCATTCCATTCGTCGTCCAATATGACGTAACGTTGGAGGACGTAAATTGCAACAAACAAACACGAATCTGTAAGCTTGGAGTTTGCGGGTGAGCACCACTAGCAACATAACGAGCTATTTAGAACTGTTTAGCTATTTAGGATGTTAGACGACTGGTCTCAGGATATCTAACACCGACCGGTCCCGGTGGGTCAGTCACAAATTAAGGCAATTGAATTCTGAAAGTGAAATCGCTTGGACTTTCATTATGCTTTGAATAAAAAATTAATGTAAAATTTGGATAAACTTTCTTTAATTTATTAGCTGTTGCCGGGGACAACAGAGGCAACATTAGCGCCACGCCGCTGGTTCTTCGAGCGGGTTTGTGACAGCCGTGACGACGTTCAGTGAATGATGTTACTGTAAGGGTCTCGAGACGCATTGTGTTTGACTTCCCAGTGGATAAACCATCTGGAAGAAGAGGCTACGTCAGGCGTATTTCGTTAACCCGTTATGTCTAGGAAGACGGTGAAGATAAAATGAAAACAAAGGTGAATGACAGTGAACAATGAGAATTCAGCTAAATCTCAGAGAAAATTGAAATTACGTTACTCTAACAGACAAACTTGGACCGCTTGCGATACCTGTTTATTTTAATTCCTAACTGGTACTTTATTCGTCCGTGGAGAGGCAATTTATACCTGTATGATTACAGCTTCTAAGTAAAATTTGCGTGCTTCTAATAAAATTTGAACGGTATTTTCACTTTGTAATAAGCTGGACCAAAATAATGTCTATAATGCATATGGTGGAATCAGTTTCCAATGAAAGTAACCATATTATAATGTATGCATGCACATGTTTAACGGATAGAGAAAACTGCAACTGGAACGCTTTGCTTGAAACAATCGCATCGAGTTGCTCTTAAGACTGGTATTCTTAAAATTGTTTTGCAAAATATTTCGATACAATTATACTGAAGTCATGTTCATTCAGACTGCTCCTATAAGTAACAAAACTTTGTCCATAGGCCATCTACCTTTATTAATTAAACGCGGAGAACATCCTTCCATTTTCGTTTAGGACTAGACTGCATCTTCTTAGGATGTTCGCAATTACTTTGACGACGTCATCATAGGAGGTAGCCTTTTCTAGATAACCTCACGTTATCGCAGTATTATGGCACTTAACATAGCCATATTTCCTGGATTCTCAATAAATTATTCCTTTCTCAGCAGATTTGCTTGGATTAAATTATTAGGATACTTTTCATCAACAAAGTTTATTGGTTAGAGACGTCAATATGGAGAATATTATTTTAAGACACTTGGTAAATTAGGAAGGCTCAAGATTTTCTTGCTGTCTTACTAGATTCATAGACATGAGTAAATTGTAGTAGTTTCGAGCTAAACTTTTTCTTTTTTAAAGCTCAGATAACTAAATTGATCTGATTTAAATTTCCAAATAATTTCTAACACCTTTAACTAACAAGTCAAAAGGAGCCTGATTATCAAGCCGAATGCTGGGACAGCTTCTCTCTTACCATGAATTTTGATTTCCTCATTTCCTATCATTTTGCTTCCCCTCCAGTGTTTCAGGTGGCCTTACTGTACACAAAGACAGTTTAAACGTTAAGCATTATAATTATGATACATACTTTTGATACATACGGCTTAATTCTTCAGGTAACAATATTTATAGAAGATATTCAAAAAAATTTAAATATATCCTTTGCATACTAGTTTATGTGTAGATATGTATATTATAAGGGCTGATAAGGGGAGATAAATGACGAAAATTGCCAATAATATGACACTTGGAAGCTTCTGTAGCCTATGATTAGGCATTTTCTCTTTAGTTTAATGTATGTATTATTGAAGACACAGGAAGTATATCTTAACTGTATATTTAAATTGTACAGCATCTATCAGCAGATTTAAAACTAGTCGATAATAAGTTAGATAATTGTGTCGTCACACTTGTTGCCTTACATAATGATGAAAATGTCATTTATTTCAGAAAATATGCTTATCAGTTTAATTAAAAGGAGAGAAATATTGAAAAAAGAGCTCAGCAGGTGAAGTTATAATCTTAAGCTATAGTACTGAAGTAAATACCCTAAAAATCAAAGGCAACGAACATTGCATATTTACAGTTTGTACTTCGGGTGTCCTGTACGTTCGAAGTTTGGTATCCCAATTACTGATCACGGAATGCGCATTGATTCCAGCACACATATGGGTCTGAGAATTTTTCGGGAATAAACAATACTCAGTGTTGTGATTGGTAGCGACTGCGGGACGCGTGATCTCAGCCACATCTCCTTCCTCTACACATTCAATGATTGCCAACGTCTGCGATGATCATGTGGAAGCGAAGTTGGTAGTTTTTATTATTATTATTATTATTATTATTATTATTATTATTATTATTATTATTATTATTATTATTATTATTATTATTATTATTATTATTATTATTATTATTATTATTATTATTATTATTATTATTATTATTATTATTATTATTATTATTATTATTATTATTATTATTATTATTATTATTATTATTATTATTATTATTATTATTATTATTATTATTATTATTATTATTATTATTATTATTATTATTATTATTATTATTATTATTATTATTATTATTATTATTATTATTATTATTATTATTATTATTATTATTATTATTATTATTATTATTATTATTATTATTATTATTATTATTATTATTATTATTATTATTATTATTATTATTATTATTATTATTATTATTATTATTATTATTATTATTATTATTATTATTATTATTATTATTATTATTATTATTATTATTATTATTATTATTATTATTATTATTATTATTATTATTATTATTATTATTATTATTATTATTATTATTATTATTATTATTATTATTATTATTATTATTATTATTATTATTATTATTATTATTATTATTATTATTATTATTATTATTATTATTATTATTATTATTATTATTATTATTATTATTATTATTATTATTATTATTATTATTATTATTATTATTATTATTATTATTATTATTATTATTATTATTATTATTATTATTATTATTATTATTATTATTATTATTATTATTATTATTATTATTATTATTATTATTATTATTATTATTATTATTATTATTATTATTATTATTATTATTATTATTATTATTATTATTATTATTATTATTATTATTATTATTATTATTATTATTATTATTATTATTATTATTATTATTATTATTATTATTATTATTATTATTATTATTATTATTATTATTATTATTATTATTATTATTATTATTATTATTATTATTATTATTATTATTATTATTATTATTATTATTATTATTATTATTATTATTATTATTATTATTATTATTATTATTATTATTATTATTACCAGTGATGTACATTTACCACTGAAACACATTTCATGTGTAGCTGGAAATTTTCGAAGTGCAGTCATGATATCCTCATTTATTAAAATCCGCACATTTCCGAAACAATTTAGATTTCTGAAGGTGATGTAGTGAAATGATAAAAGGCATTAGAAGCCTGCGTATAGGTAAAGAAATCCTTAGAAATATAATTTTTCAAATCTTATTAATGTGGGATGCATCACCTACATTAACATTTTCTTAAAGTTCCTTATACTTTGGTTATTATATAAGGTAAGTAAAACAATATGGAGAAAATTGTCAAGTAGAAACAGTATCAGAATAAACATTTTGAGATTAGGAGCATGCAGTCGCAGATATTTAACGTTGACGCAATTTGCTCAGTCAGCGTTGCCTTGTTTCTATTTTTAAAGTGGTTATTTTGGTACTGCCTTTGTGCTCTACAATATTTTGTGTCTCCATAGCTTGTATATTGTGTATAGAATGGTTTTGGGTAATCCAGTTGGGGTCCATATAAACATTTGGATTACCCTAAATTGCAGTAGCTAATTAGGTATTTTTTGGTTAGGCATATCCTTTAAGCTTATTTTACAAATAAATATAATTGCGTTTTCCCTTTTTACTAAGCAAAAGCCGTTTGTACAAGAAAAAGAAGAAAAAGAAAAAAAGAAACAGAAAAGGAAAACCACAGGTAGTAAATCCATGCTTCTTACGAGGTGTGGTTTTATATGACTCTGTTATGAATGGGGCTTTATTGCAGTAATTTGGAAGACTCGTTGAGGTCCTCTTGAGTCACGGCTGGTAGCCGCTAATGAAGGGCCGCTGGAGTGGCGCTCATTCTCAAGACCCAAGTGCACGCGCGCGCGCGCTCTCATACACACAAACAGATTCACAAAGAACACTACTGCTGGGCGGCATTTGAAACCACTCGACTGCCTCCCTGTCTGCCAGCCAGTCATCATGGAAGGGGTAATAAGGTTTGAAATATGCGCTTTCCACCCCTAATTGCCCTGGTGGAACGGTAGGCAAGTGGAATGTAAATGTGCTTTGGCGTAAAGAACGGAGGAAAGTCCTCAAACCGCAATAATCGGATGTAACTAAACAGAATTACTCTTTTAATCTAAAAGGTAAGAGGTTGTCAAACAATATCTGTCGATTTAAGAGCCCTTTAGAGTTTAGATCACCGGGTATATAGGCTAATTGAAAATATGAAGATGGAGCAGTAATATGTCATGAGATAGACGCACAAACTTGAATTTCACCGATGGCTATCTACACGTACCTCAGACCACATTTAATATACCTAACAATTAGTTCTTCTACTTTTATTCAGTAGCGGCTTTGCTCGTTTTAATTATTGAGGCCCTGCTACACAAATTTAAAAACAAAATCGGCTCATATGTTCCATACATTTACCCAATATCCTTTTAAAGACATATCCATTTATTGTGGTGTCTGCCTTCGTCTAAAACTTAACGTTTACCAGTTACTCAAAATTATACACAGTTCCTTCCGAAGCATGAAAATTTCACTGGCTATTCCAAGAAAATTCAAGGTAGATATCTCATTTTTCATGCAAATTACTTAAATTTATACCATTTTAATCAAAAACGTAAATGATAGTTTTGAAGAAATAAAAAAGGACCATACTTTTTCTACATAAAGAACAGAGTTGATACGATTATTTTTGAAAATTCTCGTGTTATGTCTTAAATATACGGAGTTGATCTTTAATTTCTTGTATTTGGTCTTATGATTTATGCGGTTTACAAACATAAAGACACATATGTATCTTTTTCCAATATGTACTAATTATTTTCCACTCAGGAGCCTCAAAATGCTTATTTCTGGTGAAATCTTGCTATCGAACTTTTGGGCGAAGTGCAATTCCTCTACTTAATTAGTGGAGAACGTGAAAAAGTTTGTAATTATCAATGCAGTAGCTTCTCTAATGTTCATCGAAGATATTAAATATCGGTTTCGTGCTGTATCAAGATCAGGAAATCCCGATAAACCTTTACACAAAGGTAGTATTGATATTTTGAATCTTTTAACCAATAACACAAAGTTCATTTAAATAACACTATGCTTACAAATCTCAGTTAGGTATTTGCAATAAGTTTATATTTCCTCGTTTACATATTTGATTATTACTTATTAGAAGATTCTCCTTGTTCTTTAAATTGTACGACCAAGTAAAGCTGCATAAAATTTGCAATACTTGGAAGTGGAGGCAAATGGGAAATGAGATTTTTTTTTAATTTGTGTCCTTCAACTTTAAGTCATATCAGACCCAAATTTAATGAGTGAAATGATGCTCAAATGAGCCTGGAGTCCATAGCTTAGAATAACCCGGCATTCGACTTTTCAGCATAAGGAAAACCCTGACAAAAACATTTATCATTTAACTCACCCTGACCGACCGAGATTCGAGCTCGGGACCTCTTGAACGAGAGGCAGACACGCTACCATCTACGCTAACTAGACGGACTGAGAATCATAATTACTGATTGTAAATTAAGTATTTATTTTAGCAACACCATATCAAATTCGCTTGCTTCATCGTCGGCTTTCGAAGGATTTGGGTAGTATAAAGGAGATCACAAGAAATAAGTAACTTGGGAAACTGTTATTGTTCGTTAACAGTGCTCTCCCTACACTAGTGCGGTCGGTTCATAGATTAGCCACTGTAAGAATCTTATGCATAATTCATATATAATGTATATGAATTTCTAACATAATTAGGTGAAATAATTTTAGAAAGAATAACTTACCACAAATACACTTCTTGATATGCTAGTTCTGAGCTTTTTAGTAAACATCTCCCCTTGCTTTGCTCGTCTAATCATGGTAACGTTTCATATTGTCCAGGGAGCTCTAGAAACCTAGAGCAGAACACCGAAAGTAGGTCGCAATGGCAACTACTGCTCGTATCGTAAACTGTGGGAGAGAAAGAGAGAGAGAGAGAGGGGGGGGATTAAAAAATGCGATAGAATTTGGATGATGATGTATGCCTGCAAGGACGGGACATCTAACGATTCTAGACGGTCACATGTTAGCCGGCATGAAGAGCAATGGTGTCATGCCTTAAAAAATTCGTTATAACCTATTGTATCGATCATAAATCTACAATTGAATGTGTATATGTTCTTTGGAAGGTTGTCCCGATTAAGTTTATCCATAGTTGGAAGTTCTAAAGCTTGCAGTTTTTATCTACATGTTTTCAAAATTATGTCACGTACTGTTCTTTTACAAGCTTAAGTGTTTTCTCAACTTTATTAATATATCTTTAACTCTTTGTAAGAAACACATTTTATTTTACTTTTATTTTGCTAATTACTAAGTATTCCATATGATGCAGAAATCCTAATCATAAAAAATAAATACACTACCAGATTCATATATATAGCTATATATATAATTATATTGCAGTTCTTGATTATTTTTAACAAGAAATGTTTAAAGGGTTATGTATAATTTTTGTAACACTTTTACAGCGGGTGTATTAATTATATCACATATTAAGCAATTTAAGTGTAAGAAAATCATACACCAGTTATTTGAATTCTGAGTTCATTCTAAAATTGTCAACTTGATTGGTTATTAAATCCTATGTGACAGTTTTAATACGAGACATGTAAGAACAATAAATGACGAGTAAAATGCATTGAAAGTAAATATATGCCAGTAGATCGAGTGTTCAAGTGCATTTGAATGGTCCTGGTTTTGAGGCTCTATGAGGAAAAGTTATACTATGCAGTTGAAGTAAAGTTCTTTGAATATAGAGGATAACTTTATAAATGTTTGAAAATATTGAGCAAATTTAAACAATGTGTACGCTTGAAAACAAGCAAAGTGTAAAAATAAGAGATTGTAAAAATTGGTTGCGGAAGAATGGGTACACTTTGTAGATTTTGTAGTATAGTTGTTAGAGAAACTTTGGATTGCTCCCCAATATATTCTTTTTGAGAAGACTTCACTACTACGTTTCTCACAATGAAGCAATTGCCTTTTTCAGAGAGGTATCACTGCTGGCTTCAAGTGTTTTAATCACGCTGAACTGCAGTAGAAGCCAATTTGGCGACTAAGGGAAACATTCTGGTTGTGAGAATCTCCCTGTAGAACAGTCTGGCTGAACAGACAGAGGTTAGTAACAAGCGGAAAAGCAGACTGCTAGGGAAAATGCAGTTTCAGCAGCTCCTAAGCGGAGAAATGAATAGATTTCGCCTCAGGCGACTCAAAAATTAATTAATAATCAGACTCGGGTTCGTCCCAGGCCCTCTACGCGGTTGGTTGGCTGGCTCTCTTGTAGTAGCCAAGCCCGCGGCCGGGGAAAGGGGCTGGGAGACCAGGACATTAATAAAAGCGGCCAGGAAGTTAGCACAAGGGGCAGAGCTGCAAGGGAGATGGGCGGTGAGGAGGAAGGGGTAAGGATCGAAGCCTTGCAGAGCAACGCTCCTGAGAGTTTGAAGGCCATATCCAGCAGGAATGGACAGCTTCTAGGTATCAAGAATTAGTCGAAAATTGTTCCCATTTCGTAGCCAGAAGGGTTGATATGGTCTTACATCTTTAAGTGTACTCAAAAGACAAAAGTTTAGATTTAATGCAGTGGAAGTCTCGAAGTAGAAACATTACGATATAAAAATTAAAAGTAAAACTATTACAGCCTTTCAAGAAACCTAAGTTACGTATTCGTCTTTGCTGGGTGAGTAAGTGATAAGTTATATTTATAAGTTATATTTATCATGCAATAAAACGTAAAATATTATAAAAAGTACAAAACATAATTAAGAAATAGAAATATTTCAAAGAACTGCACAACATCCATCTTTCAAAAACAGATTTAGACATGCACTTTCACAAGTTCAGTTTCCCACGTATTGTCTAGTAACCCGGCTACCAGGGGCATCCAACATGCCCATTACCCTCTATTTACCACACTGGAAACGACTGTGATAAATACTTTCCCATTAAAATAAGACCTGAAGCTTTCCTGGCGACGAATACACTCACTTTCTTCTCGGACAGCCAGCCAGGTGAAAAGATGATTAGATATCAACGTTTCAGGAGTGTACATCTCCCCCATCATCAGGATATTTATAAAATGTTATAACCACAAAATGAAATACTGGATATAACACACCTATAAAAAAGACAAAACACTATTAAAATTCGCATTACTGAACAAAAGACTGTTTACAGTAAATTAAATGCCAGGTTAGGAGATGGCGTGAGTATTGAAAATTGTGTCAAAGAAACGTAACTACTTAACTTGATTATCAAGCTGTATTGATCTTTGCTTCTTAATTAGATGGATTTCCATTTTAAGGCCGGTTTCCAAGAAGAGCTGAACTGAAATCCAGCATCACGATTAAGCGTGTTCCTTTCAGAGGAAATCGCCAAAGCCTCCTTCTCCGCTCCCAGTAACTTGCTTTTTGCGAAGATGGTTGTCTCCCGAAAATTGGCTCTATGGTCGTTATCAAAACAATGCTCTGCCAGCCCAGACTTCTCAGGTTGCATTAAACGAATGCTCCATTCATGTTTGGTTATTCTAGTAGCGATGGTCCTTCCGGTTTGTCCTATATACTGTGTCCCACATTCACAGGGAATGCGGTACACTCCCCCTACTCGGAAGTCCAGTTTGTCTTTCACTGGTCTCAATAGACGTTTTATCTTCGGAGGTGGCTTGTGGATGGTCCTGATGTATTTGGCGAGAATTCTGCTGATTCTGCTGGACAGATTGCCGGTAAAAGGGATGCAGGCTGTAGCGGTAGGCTTATCTGACGCTTGCTGCATTACAGGTTTCCCTTTCCTAGCTTTGGTGATCGAGGCTTCAACGTCATATTCGGAGTAGCCGTTTTGACGTAAAGTGAATCTCAGGTGCTGTAACAAAGCTCTGTGGGCCAGTGTATTGAGAACTCCCAGTCATTGAGACTTATGATGGAAACTATGAGCGTTCAGATAGAGATCGGTGTGTGTAGGCTTGCGATACACAGCATGCCACAGTGTACCGTTGCTGTTTTTTGAAACAAGAATGTCCAGGAATGGAAGAGTTCCATCCATCTCCACTTCCATCGTAAACTGTATATGAGGTCGAAGGCTGTTGAGATGCGCAAGAAAGCTAGGCAAAGTGTCTGATCCATGTGGTCAAATTACAAAAGTGTCGTCCACATATCTATAGAAATGAGATGGTTTAAGTGGAGCTAATCCTCTTTTCACCTGGCTGGCTGCACGAGAAGAAAGTGAGCGACTTTCAAATTAACTAATTACTCTTCTTTGTACCCTTATTTATGTAAACAATGATTACTTTATCCCAATAATAGAGCCTATCATTAAGCACGATGGTGGTTTTCTTCATCCTCTTGCAGTATATCTGAAAAGAAAACTACATGTCAAAGGCCTCGAATTTCTTTCTGGTAAAATAAAGAAACAATGGACTTCTTATAATGTTAAAAAGTTAAAGGTATTACCATAACGGTGCGTTTGATCAATTTTCTGTTTTTGCTGTCCTGAAGAAAAAACTGTATTTTCGGGATTTGTTGCTGATTTACCTAATTGCCCGTTCTATCAATTTTGATCTGTACTTCATTCCTCGAATAATTGAGGCAATTATTATTGGACACAAAAATAATTGTAATAATTTATATAGACAGTTGATTTTTACATTGAAATCTTTTGCGAGTCGTTACTTTCTTTTTATTTGTTAATACTTGCGATTTAATTTATGCATCACGTAAGTATAAGCTGCAATTGATTTATTGTTTAAGGCTTACTATCTGTAGTGGATAATCGATCGTCAGTTCACCATCTAGGTTAAACTTAGTGACCCTTCTGCCACCCTTTGCCTTATCCATTCCTCACGGGGACGCGAGCCCTTTTAGAGTCACATTGTATAAAATATCTACTGAAAGGTCGCGGTGCCAAGTCCCCTCCAGCACCTGGTCATACGTCCTACGTCAATGTTGGTGAACTTGCTATTTACTGGAATCACCATATTAATCACACTCAGTAATTAATTGCTCTGTTCCCGTAACCATTTGCTATTATTCACAATCACCGAGAAATAGGTCTGTAGTGCACATTAGTAAAAAACATTGGAAAATGTCGGAAGCAGAAGATAGTTTACTTCGTCTCGTATCTTCAGAGTCTTTCTCGTTCTTCCATTAAGCGTTTATCATACATCCGTATTACGTCATTTTATATTCTTGTAAGTACCATCGTAGCACTAAAAATGTATCTTATAGTTTCGAGCTCTTCCTTTCTCAGAGGGTTCTTGCCCCGAACAATATGGCAAGTATGATTATGAAATTAGTACAGTTTTATATTCCTAATATCTTCTTTTAATTAAAAGTCACTGCAGTAATAAAACACTGATTTGACCTTGTGACAGTTCACAGAAATTGGCTCTGTCCCGCCTAAAGTATTACAAGTTGCACAAAGTGCACTTAAGTTCGCTGACACGAATATCACATTACACTAATGAATATGAAAAATATATAATTTAAAAGTAAAATGTGTTTTAGTTTAAAAATTCATGTCTAGTGATGACGCATCAGGACAGACAGAGTAATGTTTACCTAAATTTTGAGACTACCAGTATTAGCTGCCTTTGGATTTTATATTTCCATTATATTGAATATGATATAATGGTTTTAATGCATATAAACAACTTATGCATAATTATTCTGCATTGAGAAAGATATCTCTCTCATATGTATCACAAAGTTATTCCTATAAGAGAAACATTTATTTATGTGTTTAGTCAGTTTATAATAAATTAAAACAGGAAATAGTATGAGTAATATCTAGTATGCTAGATTTACTTTCTTTCTGCAGCCAGTTACATGCATCCTTTGAACAGAAATGTATGTATTCCTACCACAGTATTCAGAATGCGGTTGTGCATGCTTTCTTAACCCCAGGTTCCAATGTTGTTCCAATATTTCACTGACTAGTGTGTATATGTATAACAGACTGTCTTTCTCCGTGTGAGAATGGCGCAGGTATATCACCAATTTACATAATATCTTTCTTTAGGGTGAGTGAGTCATTGTTCCAGATTACTTAGTTCAACTTTGAGATTTACAGCCGCATTTTAATATCGTGTGAGCAACCTTTGGCGGGACCGGTTTCGCGGTGTGCGGCCAGCTAACGAGGCTAGTGTTGATGTTTGCGTTTCGAGTAACCGGGAGTCCTCAGTTAATATAGTATGGTTTGTCGAGTAAGTTATTCCTAACCCACATAGTATAAATACTTAAAAATCCAAGTAGGTTACTCTCGTACATCATGCAAGGAGATATTGGAACTCCGTTCCTTCGTTGTTCAAATATTTTTGGCACCTGCTTAGAAAACTTACCATTACACTCTCAGTTTCCTCGAGGAACGGCAGAAATTTCTTGACGAATATTTGTTTAGGTCCATCCAAAATGTGTAGATTTTTTTGTAATACTTATCTTTAATGCTCTCCAGAGATAAACATCGCAGACGGTTTAACTCAGGAGGTAAAAGGTTGAAAGTTCAAGAAGTAGCTAGTTTTCAATTAAGGAAGCTGAAATGGATGTACTCTAGTGGTCATTGAGGTAGTAGGATTTCATAATGTCTCTTTAGCTTTTAATAAACCATATGGATCTCATACGTTAATCTAAATGCAATCTGATAAGTACCATTATTTTACAGTAATGAACTGAAGTTTTATCCTGTAAAACCTTATCGTTCAAATCATATCAACTTGATAATAAACGACCGTGAGGTTGAATATCCTAGCCATTGATAAAGTTTATTGTAAAATTTAAAATTCACAGCGTTTTCATGGATAGTTTTGTTTAAAGTAATATAAGCAATATTTAATTGCAGGAGTAAATGTACAGAACCTTTTGGTTTAAATAACCCTCTATGCACGTGGAGTATGTGTGGTGGTTGGGTTCATTTATGCCAAGGGTCACCAACCGCCAGCCAAATGGATGAAACTAGCCTGCATTACAGTAGCCGCTAATCGATTCTTCTGTTATAAACCGGGAAAGTTACTATTTGTGAAATATATTTTGCGGGCTAGTTTTGCCCATTTGGCAGGCGGTTGCCATCCTTGCTTTAAGCGTATGGTTTATATTATCTGAAATTACTACCTTCAAGTTAACATGGCTTTTGCAAATATTTCTGCCATAAACAGCAGGCATACACATACTTTATACTTTCTGATTTTTACCTTGCAAAACATTTAATACTTAACACAGAATTAATAAAAAGTCAAAATATCTAAACATTTCAATTTTAAAGCAATGGTGCAACGTTGCATTTGAACTACAAAGTTTTTAAAATATGAAAATAACACTTGAAGCAACGGTTATATGTAACATGTGTTACAATGTCCGAAAACATGACTGCATATATTACATAAATTTATATATTTCAATAAATTTTATTAATTATTATAAATTTTCGTCGATTCCATCAATTTCCGTTACATAGCAATAAAGAAGAAACCATTGCAGTTCTAATTATTGTGCTTCTCATGCACTGTTTTCAATTCTACACAATTCCGCTGCATTGAAAGCTAAATTGAACAAGTCCAATGCCTGAAAAATTTACTTGTTTTAAATATTTTTTCTCCCTTGTTCTCAAACGTGAAACATTTCTGAATTTACAGCAGTCAGTAGCATTTAATTTAACCATGGCACCGGTATCGCCTTCGTTGTCTTCGTAGCTAAAAACATGGATTTCTCTGGACTGTGCTTCAGTAACTCAGGGAGAAACAATCCTCTGACAAACTTGCGATAACCGTATAGGGTATACGATGAAATCACAAATTGAACAGCATCTACTAAACTATCTGCATATTAAAAATTAACGAGTTTCTTTAAAGAAACAAGTACTATTTAGGCAGCTGCAGCGATAGCCTAAACAATCTAAATGTGAGTTTTACAAAGATCTGTGTATGGCGTTGGTTGCAGTTGACATACCCTGGAACCCTGCATTTAAACATTTCTTTCACAAATGCTGCAATAGCCACGTTCCCGACAAGTCTACTCTCAGGAACAATTACTTGGATTTTTGTTATGGTGACGTATAAGAAAAACATGTTTTGATATAGGCGACTCAACTGTATGGATATCTGCTTATGAGACGAGGGATGCTTCAAGCCATCTCATCGCTAATCTCATTGAGGGAAAGATGGACTTCGAAACTGCATCAAAACCCTACTGAATATAATATAAAAAATTGGGGAAAACAAATAGTTCAGCGATTGCTGGATTCATTAATGACCAACTTAAGTTACTATGGCTAGATGGCGTAAAACAAGAGAGGGTCCTACTGATGTGCACAGATGCAGCTTTTTACATGTTCAAAGCTCTGAAATTTCTCACTGTATTTTATCTAAACTTAGTGCATGTTACATGTACAGCTTATGCATTGCAACGAGTGGCAGAGGCAGTTAGGCATGAATTCCCAGAAGTAAATACACTGATACCAGCAACGAAGGTTTTCTTAAAATGTCCTTATGGTGTAAAACGCTAAAAGGAATAGATACGTGATGTGCCTCTGCCCCCAGAGCCAGTGATCACAAGGTGGGCGACAGGGATCGAAGCTGTAACTCTCTACAGTAACCACTTCAAAGCTGTGAAGTCAGTGATTGAGAACTTTTCATTTTGATCCTGAAGTGTGTGTGAGCGGATCTTTGTCAGTAGTCAACAGTTCTGAAGTGCTCAGTTCAGTTTCAAACATCGCAAGTCACTTCAGCTGGCTTTCCAAGAGATCAAGAAACTGGAAACTTCAGTTATGCTTCTCCAAGAAGCTGTGGAAATAATGGTAGATGCAGTTTAAGAGGCCAGTGTTGTACCAGGTGCAATGGATGGTGTAGCTTCCACTTTAGCAGTCAGTGCTAAAAAAACCTGTATAACCTACTTTTGTTACTTTTTATGGCTTGTTTAATGGTGAAATGTAGAACCCTGAAAACATTATTCCCAGCACAATCCCTCTGTATAATTATGCACCGTAGGCTCTTGGGAAGTTGAGCGATCTTTTTCAATTTAAAAAACATTAAACATTAAAGAAATACTCTTTCATTTTGTTTACGACGGAGCATACATATTTTCTCACTAATTAATAAACCAGAAGTAGTGCTATAAATTACAGAATGTGTTACCAACTGTTCTAAAGAGTTACTAGTCCAGTGATTTGCATTTGTCAACATCCTCCTACCTTTTAATTTATAACACTGAGTTCTGAATTGCAAGAGATCTATAAATACATGACTATAATTAATGTGCATTACAATTTCAAACTTCCACAAAACAAATTTTTCATCGTAGGTCCAAACGAGAGTTTATAATGGCTTCACAATCACATAAAACTCTGTATAATTCCTCATAATGCAGGAAAGCTTGACCAAGATTTCGACGCAGGTGTTCCTTTCCCATTCAGACCAATCTTCCCACCATGTGCCCCACCATGTAGCAGTAAGTGGATTGAGCTTCCACGAGATTTTCTCGAGTTTTCTGCACAGTCCATCATCTGAATGTAGATTCGCCCAACTTGAGTTTTCTGAGCAGTCATCTGAAGTGGAAATGTTCCACCTTGAGCTTTCTTCTTCTTCTTCTTCTTCTTCTTCTTCTTCTTCTTCTTCTTCTTCTTCTTCTTCTTCTTCTTCTTCTTCTTCTTCTTCTTCTTCTTCTTCTTCTTCTTCTTCTTCTTCTTCTTCTTCTTCTTCTTCTTCTTCTTCTTCTTCTTCTTCTTCTTCTTCTTCTTCTTCTTCTTCTTCTTCTTCTTCTTCTTCTTCTTCTTCTTCTTCTTCTTCTTCTTCTTCTTCTTCTTCTTCTTCTTCTTCTTCTTCTTCTTCTTCTTCTTCTTCTTCTTCTTCTTCTTCTTCTTCTTCTTCTTCTTCTTCTTCTTCTTCTTCTTCTTCTTCTTCTTCTTCTTCTTCTTCTTCTTCTTCTTCTTCTTCTTCTTCTTCTTCTTCTTCTTCTTCCTTCTTTCTTCTTCTTCTTCTTCTTCTTCTTCTTCTTCTTCTTCTTCTTCTTCTCTTCTTCTTCTTCTTCTTCTTCTTCTTCTTCTTCTTCTTCTTCTTCTTCTTCTTCTTCTTCTTCTTCTTCTTCTTCTTCTTCTTCTTCTTCTTCTTCTTCTTCTTCTTCTTCTTCTTCTTCTTCTTCTTCTTCTTCTTCTTCTTCTTCTCTTCTTCTTCTTCTCTTCTTCTTCTTCTTCTTCTTCTTCTTCTTCTTCTTCTCTCAATCATACGATATTCCTCTTCCAGTGGCTCATCAT
This sequence comes from Mantis religiosa, assembly GCA_030765055.1. NCBI lineage: Eukaryota > Metazoa > Arthropoda > Insecta > Mantodea > Mantidae > Mantis > Mantis religiosa. The sequence continues at coordinate 142,149,197 of CM060948.1, forward strand.
TTCTAAAAAGTCGTTCACATTTATCTTCCAGTATTTTTAAACCTGCTGCAAGATCATGCCTTGTGGAATGAATGTCCCTCAATTTCTCTTAAAAGCGTTCACTGTTCGCGTATTAAAAAATCTTCTCATGCTCCATCTTTCTTTACATTTTCATCTCGTCCTGTCATGGTCGCCAAATGTTACGGATGGATCAAACCAGAATTTAGAACGACCGTTTATTTTGTTTACAACAAGGCATATATATTTTCTCAGTAATCAACAGAACAAACGATATTCATTACAGAATGCATTACCAACTGTACTAAAGAGTTACTAGTCTAACGATGTGCATTTGTCAACAGTATTGATGATGTAAAAACAAATGATTTTGTTGATTTCATTGCAGAAAAATGGTGCTGCTTTGAAAACCACATTTTGATAATAGAAATTAAACCTTTGGGTTGGAGGAAATCATCATGGAGCTCAATGAAGACGTGAAGCATAACTACAGACCTGGATATTCTTCTCCGTGAAGTGGAAGATGTGAAACAGTGACCTGCAAACCATAATGAAGGAAATGTTGATAGTAACGTAATATTTGAATCACTGGAACAGAATAGTAATAGTGAACATCGTGTTGAATTTGCTGTAAGAAAGTTCCTTTGTGAAAAGGAATCGACTGGTAGTTGGCGGATCTGAGGATTATGTTGCTGTTGAATATGTAGCTGTAGTTAATGGAGGAGGTGAAGGTATTGATGTTAAACAACTCATGCTGCTGAAAACAAGTCACCAATGTTTGTCAGCAATGGACACATTTCAAAAGGAGAACTTGCTACTGTAACAGATGAAGCTATTAACCTTGAATCTGATTTTCATCAGATAATAGTGTGGAATTTGTAACCAATGAAGCTTCTAACAGCTCTCAGATCAAAAGAAAACATAGGACAGCTGCAAAACCTAGGAGAAGGAAGAAAAACCAAAGCTTTGTTGATTCTGCAATGTCATCAGGGTTATCAATGCATGCAAGTAACTCAAATACTCATCATACCAAATACGATCTGTGTTATGTTAACAACAATGAACCAAATAATAATTTTGAACCAGAATCTTCATTTCAGCGAGCCGGTGGCCTTTCTGCACAGAAGACGACAAGTGTATCAGAATTCTTTAATCCGCATAGTATTGTATTTTTAGCACAAAATGGTTAAATTTTTGTTTCTCTTAAATAAATCAATTGTGGTTCGTTACAAACATGAAACTTATAAGCAAAAACAAGTCAGTGTAAAGAAATGTAATAACATATCAAACTTTCAGAGCAGCAATTTGTTTTTACTTCTCTTTTTCCTTTTAGTTTCTTCTGCCTTTTCTATTTCCTTTTGCAAACATATGTAATTCATAAGTTTTCGTTACCTTAGGACATTTTAAAGTTCTATGTTATATATTTGAAAATAAATTTCATGCGGTTATTTACTAGGTACAGTCCCCCAAATATGTTAACATCATTTTGAGGTACATGGAATCTTCTAAAATGTAGAACTATTTGAGTGCGATACAAGGATTTAACAAAAACTCTATATCCTTTTCTTGAAATGGCTGATGCAAATTAGCTGGCACTGTAGTAGTGATTTTATGGAGAATTATAAATATATGATTATGTTACGATTAGCTCATTAGGATGCTGTTCTAGTGTCTCATTTTGCATTCATCTAGTGTGCAAATGGTTAGAAAGCTATTTCTGTAGAATGTTTACAATTCTGATATTTTTTTCATATGCCGTAAACGTTATTTATAAAAATTATTAGAATATGCAGCTTCTTTGTTGTTTTTGCGGGGATATTTTAATTACAGAATTTATTCTATTGTGCCTATGATGAGGAAATTTTCTATTCTCTTTTTTTCTCTTCATATATGTAGTTATCTTTTGTGCTAAACTTTCTGTTTTATTCGATATTTATGTAGTAAACATATTGATAATCTTTTCATTTCACTGATTGGAAGGGAAAGACTTATTACTTTAATTGCTACCGGAGGGATAAGTAATTTAAGACATTTATATTTGACATGTATATATCTACATACATTTACTCGGAAATGGAAATTCTAGTGTCTGAACTCTTACGGGCCTATAAGATGTAGCATTTTAAATTGCTTCGATTATAGTTCCACTTTGTATGTTCGTGTTCCCGAAATGTGAATGGAACCGAGATATTCTTCGGAGCGATGTATTTGATAGATCAATTAGTAAAATAAGTACCAAATATGAATTCTATATCAGTAGACAGAAAGCCAGGTTAGATACCAAATTTATGTATCCTATCCTAGCTGCCGTGAGTAATGTTTAGTAATATGCAATGGAGGGGAAAGTGCTTTCGAATTAAATGCACCATCAAAGCTTATTTCACATCATATAACATTATCTCGTTACCGCTGCTTGTGAAGTCTATAGTCTGACGACAGGTAATTCCATAGATCTGGGGGAAAACCTATTGACGCGTTTTTATAACGCTTATTATTTTGTAACATTATTAAAACGTACACACCGTCTGTAATTCACATGCTCAGATTAATAGCATAGCAAAACAGAAAAACGTAGTTTTTCATACAACCTTTAAAAAATCCAAATTTGTTAACTGATCGAAAAGAAAGCTTAATAACCAATCAAATGAATTACTAATAAATCACTCATAACTATCTAGCGTGAGCTATCAAGAACTTGAGAAAATAAAGGATTCAAACTTAAATATCGTCTCACTGGGAATAAGTCTTCCCCTTTTTAAACAACAAGAAATCACCTTATCATTGTAATTCTGTTACTGTCACTGATGTTTTTTGAACAGGAAGTTATACTTAAAGGATCTTATCTCACTTTGAGACTGGCCTCAGATATTTAGAATATAACATTGTAACACTTACTCTGACAGTTGGACATGGCCGGCATCCGGAATCCCAGCGGATCCGTCCTCTGCAGAGGGTCGAGCGGACTGCCGAAGTGTCCGGACAAGAAGGGTCGCTGCCCAAATGCGAAAGCGTGAAACTGCTGCTGCTGCCCTAGAAGAGACAGCACTACACATCAGACTGAAACCTGCCCGTGGCCAGCACTACAACTCCAATGCAATGTTTGTTTATACTGCATTTTGTAATTAGACTGAGATCACAAATAAGGTGTTGCGATGGCCATAGCCTTATTGGCTGCAATAAAATGCGATGCAGACTTTCTACCATCCAGCAGAAATCGATTCATATCTAACTATAGCCAATCACGGACATTAGAGTAAATCACGTGATAGGAGCTGGTTTCGCACTACTGCTGGGAACACCCTAGTTCTGTTGCCAGTCTAATTATAAAATGGACTATACACTAAGGTCTGAGGAGCTTGGTATATTCATCTCTGATAAACCAAGTAAACTATTGCAAGAGTATTGAAAACGTTATCTTCTATAAACATTTTAATTTCTTATACAAATATTCTTTTTCAAAAACAACACAGTATATAACACAACATATATAAAATTTCTAGACATTAAATCTCGGTCGTAAATAAATGAAGTTGAAGGTAATGGACACTCAGATTTCCTTAGGTACAAGTTAAAATTACATTTTGGTTACGACTTTAAAAATCAACTCTGTCATTTTTAACAATTCGTTCCTTGCTATAGTACATTAGAAGAATTCTATTGAGCCCATACTACAAAATATCTGAACTGATCTAAAGAGACTTTAAGCATACGAAGACCACTTCGTAGACAGTCTACGAAGACTATCATATCAAATAAAACTCCATATTTTACAAAATAGAAATATGAACACAATGCCTAACACTTTATTCAATTAGATGAAGTTTAAAGCTAATCTATTACGGTATATAAAACCAAATATGGTAACCTTATTTTGGTTCTAATTTCAACAAATGTACAGCCATTGAAAAATATACTTACATAATTTTTACTGTGCCATTCTTAAAAAATCCGACTATTAATTAATGTGTTGTGGTTTTAATCCAAATTAAAAGGTCTCTGATAGGAATTTTTGATTTTGTAAGCATGTCTGGATTAACTGACATTAGGAAACAGTTTACAAATAAGGTTTCACTTGTTTCAGTTATTAATTTTCTGCACTAAGCGTTTTCTTGAACTAGAGTAGTTGTTTAATATATTTAAACTGTGCTTTGTTTTATTGGTTTAGTAATTGTAGTTCTGGGAAATTAAAATTAAGTGGACTTCTAAACTATGTACTTAAGAAAACCGATTGTATATTTTTACATTATACCAAGCTGCTCACATGAATAATGAGTACCTTTAAGTTACATTCACAGGTTTAAACATACAAAGGATTGAATGATTAAATATTGGCTGCAATAGCTCTCTGATCTTATATTTTATAGGTATAACACTAACTTAAAATATATTGTAACAACACATACAATAGTCAGCATACGGTAAAAAATAATACTATTTTAAGGGGGAAAACAATTTGTGCAGTGCTATATAAGCTACAATATGGTGTCAATTTCCATCATATGAAGAATTGAAGACTCAATATTGAAAGATTTGATTATTAGAGCATTATGGTGACGAGTATAAATGTTCTTCCATCTAAGATACTTAAATATTTGCCTGAAGAGAAACTATTAAATATTAAATCTGAAATGTAATGATGTATTATCATTGATCCAAGATACGAAGTAGTTAAATTCTCAAGTGAACATAAAATGAAATATACATTTATCATTCTCTCTGTAAATCCACCGCTTCCAAACTCTAAATTTACAGAATGCAAATACTGTGACTTGAACAGACAGGAAATGTGTAAAATAAAGAATAGCAGAAGTAATTTCTAACCTTTATCTTTGATCTTAAGGGTTATTTTGCATCGCCATTTCACATAATATTTGTTATTAGAATACAAAAACATTGGACTTTCAAGAGTTAAATTTCAATTACTATCTGTCCTTACTGGTAGATATATTTTGATGTTAAATTTAAATTTATTGATAGCATGGCGTAAAATTAAGGATGGAATGAAAACAATATCAATATGTTTTACTGCTTTTGTTCAAAATATCTGTTCCATTACGGTACTAATGTAAATTCCGCAGTAAATACATATTAAAATTACGGTTTAACGTGGACCTAGCTCGTCCTTTACTGTGAATTTGGCGGCACAAAAACTCACACTTAGATATCTCCTAGCCTCTTGGCCAGTATTGTTCATTGGTTAGTCAACTGTACTACGAGTCCCAGATAAGTTATGTCGTTATTAATATATAGTGGTATTTCACAAAGAGAAAGTATATGTATGCGTGTGCGTTTGTAAATAAATATTTTGTTTGTTAACGACACTGTTAATTACCAGGATCATATCAGCAATGCCAATGCTGGAAGTTTGTACCGCAGAATTTTTTTTACAGTAAAAGAGAAAAAAAATCTGACATGGAGTTGTCGCTTAAACACACTTAAAAGCCTTCGATGTGAGGAGCTGGATTTGAACTCACGACTTTGGGAGCAGTACTCCGGTGGTTACGTATGGAGGGAAGGGATAATCTCTAAAATCCACTCAGATTATTTTTATAATTCTTTCATCCTTGAAAAACTGTATTGTTCCAGATGGTCACAGGGTGTATAAAGTTCCCATAAGGTTCAGAATTGAACGCTAAGAACTTTATTGTTCATAATTATTAAGGTCATCAAATTTTAATTCTGTTTCCCTGAATATCGAAGACCACTTTTAGTACTTTATTGCAAATATGGCCGTGTTTTAATGACTTCGAAATGAAATGAAGTGAAATGAAATGTGTAGTGTTTAACGCCCGGTTTTACTACATGCTGCACCGCAGGCGGTGACACTGATGATACATAAAGATGAAGATGGAGCACCGGTGGAATGAGATGGCGGGGGAAACTGGAGATTCCGGAGAGACCCGCCCCAGCACCGTGTTGTCCACCACAAATCTTACTTTGCGGTCTCTTGGGGTCGAACCTTGGGGAGAGTCGAGCGGTCGAACTACTCAGCCATGGCACGGCCCCTAATAACTTTGAGCCAAAGGGGTGACTATAAAAGAGCTTACAATATTCTTAAACTCAGCTATTTTAAGAGTATTTTATGTCATTCTTTATTTTCAACCTCAAGATACGTATCAACGTCCCTTAGCCCGTCTAGATGAAACTTTGGGCACATAAACTGTAGGACCCAACGAAAATTATAAGCTACCTACACCTCTAAATCATATTTTAAGTCCCATATATATGCAGAACTGTTTAAAGCACATGGCCAAGCTATTTCATGTTTACAAAACGGAACTTATAAGAGTAATAGGTTACGTTGCAACTTCCAGTAAAAAGGTTATTTTCAATGACATAACCCACGACAGTTTTAAAATTGCCTTTCCTTTATTTTCAATCCCTCATAAACAAAACTATAATGTTTTATGCAGCACTTCAAAATTTTATGCGCTGAAATTGGTGAAAGTTATAGGGCACAATTCAGTTTCAAAAACTACCCTTCAACCTCTTATATACAAATTGTCATTATTTGGCCAATATGTACGAAACTGGACGCTCACGCTTCCTTGGTACAATTAGAAATTACAGACCATTTATGACTTTAAAATATCACCACTAACCTTACTTTCAACTCCACACTTGCAAAATGTCTCAGTTTAATGCCCAGTTAGACAGCTAATGCTTTTTAATACAGCATTGTTATAAATTGTTATAAGTTATAATAAACCGTTTGTTTTTATGTAACTCACTATAACACTCATTTCATTGCTATATGCTGGGCTGACCTTCATAGCGCACTCCATAATTATATAAACAAGAAAATTTGCGCTGTAACAGCGGGCCCTATTAAATTGATTCAACAGCATTATCAAATTTATTGAGAAGAGAGACTGACAATATCTAAATTCAAGGTCCAAACATAACCTGTAAAACATGCCACACTCTTTGTTATATTTAGTGCAACATCATTTTCCAAAACAGATATTTTGTTACATGCCAGATAAACATGTCACTAAACCATAGAAGAGTCAGGAAAGGGGAGCTCAACCAGCAGGGCTAAGCCACATGTAGACGTTCTTAGTACCCCCAGTTTGTCTTATGTGATTCGAAGGGAGACTAGATCCAGAAGCTCGCGTTAGCAAGGAAGAGCTCCCTAATCATTCTAGACTGCCTTTGGCATCAACAACACGGAGGTCCAGGGAAGGAGCCACAGAGTAAAAGGCACCAGCCCGCCTTTCTGGCGCCAGCGAAAAACCTTTACACTGCGCAAAATCCAACGTTTCCTGCTACTCTTACAATCTTTAAAGATATGAGGACGAATTAGATAAAAGAAAACAATGAGAAAGAAAAGCATTCGTGGTAGAGGAGGAATCACCCCAGCATTTGCCTACTGATTGGGGAAACCATGGAAATGAACATTTCCTTTTATAGTATGTAATACCATCTCTTACTACACATGGCACTATAGGTTGTGACTCTCCTGGTTCATAAATTGGAAATTGGAAAATAAGATCTGGAAATGAAATTTTCTGGGCCTAGGTTTAGGTAGGTATCTCCTGGTATTATCCAGTAATGAAGACTAAACTAAAATCGGAAAAGGGATCGGTTTTTGCGATGGCGACAATGGAGGGATTTGAAACACACACCTACTGTTCACGAACCCATGCATCAACGAACAGTGTTAAAGAAAAATGTCCCAAGTCAGGAAGGCTGGCACAACGGAATTCGAAGTTGGAACCTCCCGAATGCTATCCTTAAACGTTACCAGGTAACCATCTTTTTCTATGGAACTAACCTTATAAAGTAAAAATAATTTTACGCGCGTGACTTACATAGGTGACAACAATGTGATTAGTAAGGCGCATCCACTCGTGAAAGAGAGTGATTCACATTTGCTCACAAATTTGTATTGCATAGGTTAGGAAAAGCCCTAACACTGTGACAGGGACTTGGTATCCCTCGTGAGTTAAGATTTTTGTGTAATCGTGGCTGTGTTGTGGCACAGAGTCACGATCCGGCCCGGATTAACAGCGTACGTGCGGGAAAGTCGAGGTTTAGAGCGACCGTCGCCCAGGAATTTCTTCTCCCCAAGGGGGAATCAGAATAATACGGCTAAACATGAGGGCATGACAAAAACTACAACCTTTATTCTTCTCAAATATATCGTTGTTATACCTTATATTCTAATAAGGAGGTAAAATTTACTATGGGATCAGACTAGTTTCCATTACTCTTTCTTCTCCTCAAGTCACGGAGGAGCTCTGTTGATAGACACTTTACACATTGGATGCAAAATGAATGAATGAGCTACCAAGAAACGAAGAGGACGTCTCGCATCTTGACTCAAAGCGAATCGTTTGTGCTTATCGCCCCTAGGAGTAAGGATTTTGTGAAAGGTCAGAGGAAGTTTATAGGCCAAAGGCGGTCTAGCGGGCAGAGGCCGGCAGGGGTCCCTAACGATTCTAAAATTGATGATTTCACTGGTTGGCTGCTCAAAAGAGACTTATCTTTGGAGGAATCGAGGATAACAAGAACCTTGAGATGTTTCAGAGAAGGCTGCCACCTGGTTGGACAGAGAATTTTCCAATGAGAAAGCTTCTGCGCCATCTATCCAACACCGACCGACTTTGCACAGCTCCTAAGCGTACCTTAACTTTGCAAGGGGACATGGAATGATAGAAAATGCGGGAAATAAATTCGTGTTAGAAGAGAAGCCATCTCGCTCGTTATGTGTACACGTTACTAATATATTTTGAATATCAAACTTGGAATCATTTTGCGAAGTAATGTTTGTGAAATTAAAGCCCTACACACTGAGCGGGATGGCACAGGCGGTTGCGCCTGTGGCTTCTTTCGGGAGGCCCAAGTTCGATTTCCGTAGCCAACCTACCTGGCCCATGTCTTTTCAGGGGTTCTCCCGGGTCGCCAGGCGAAAGCTGGGTAGGTTAATTATATCCTCCAAATTTCCTGTCCCTCTATTTCGTCTCCATTATCATTTCACATCATCTCTCTTCTGGTGGTCTCTTTCAGGGTAGAAGGGTCGGTGGGTGTCTCGGTGGTGCATGGCAGGATGATATGCTCTATGTGAACCACTTCCTCCTCCATAGTTGGGTTGCCGGTCTCCGAATCGACTGCTGGGACAGCTTCTGAACCACAGTAGGAGGGAATACCCGTTGTTTTGGCCTACCAGGGGAGGTTTCCATTTAAGTAAAATGTGGGGACCCTATCCTCTACACTGTCCTTGCCACCCTCTGTCTCCTCTCGCCTCATCTTCCTCCCGGGTATGCCACACTTGGGAACATATGCACATACCACAGTTCAAGATAGGTCGCAGTGCCGAATCCCATCCTTAGTAATCCTAATCCTAATGTGAAAAGTTATCTGAGAAAAACTAACTCTGAGTAGAACATTTTTCATTTTTCAGAAATGTTAATTCTGAAGTAGGGCATTTCTACTTTCTTTAGACTCCTAACGTCCTTTAGTAACTCATTTCTGGGAAGAGAGCGAATAAAACCGCCGAATGTTGTTGAAAATGGGCTCGGAGTACATTGAGCATTTGGTTGACCGATATTTATTGGACAAGCACCGAAATCCCTCTTTTTTTCTGAAGCCGTCTACTAATCTGTTTAAAACTGAAGTAAAGGATCTATTAAACTAGTAAAGCTATGTGTCCGAATAATATTTTAATCATTCATTTCCTCAAAATTGTTTAATAAATTTAAATTTAATTATTAAGACTTGCATATGACATATGAAAAAAAAACTGCTTTACCACGTATACCTCTTCAATGGTACAGTAAAATCAAACTTTTTTTCTACTCCGAAGACTTTACAGGCTTCAGTTAAAAGAAATAAGAAAGTATTCTATTAAAACTACAGGAAATTATCTAAATATCATGTGTAGCTGCGATGCAGCAGCTATGCACCCAGCTTATATTGAGGTTGGCCCCTAGGCGTTTGAGACATAAATAAAGGTAAGTAGATGCAACAGCGCTTAAGGTTACGATCGAAAGCATTACCAGCATATAGCAATCGTCTGGAGGTTTCACTTCTCCAGAAAAGTTTAGCATTTTCTGTGAAAAACCCCAGCGACTTTATGAGTCGGTGCAAGACAGTTGGTGAATACGTACATGATGCGATATCAAGAGCGATTCTATGAGTGCCTCTGTAATGACAGCTGTGGCGTATACTGCAAAAGATTAGAGATGTCTTACGTTCGATTTTTCGAAGAAGAGATGCTTCTTGGGTATTTCATTAAGCCGCCATCTTGCGAAGAATCATTATGATAGTGAAAACTGAACCAGGCCACACTAGTGAAGAGGAAACTGGATAAAATTACATCATGCAAAATATAATTCTTATAAACTTCACGAGCATTGTTTTTAAATATCTATTATACGTAATTCATAAAAATTTAATTTAAAATATCTTTTGTGCAAATTTAATAATCACCATAAATACTATAAGTTAATATATGCAGGCTTCCATATATTTTAGTTTTCAGTGTATAAAACTTTAAAAACAATTGTGTATTATATGTTAATTCTACAATTATAGTAGTTTTCATTCCCAATTGAATTGGGAAATTTCTTTTCCTAACAAACACCCATTTTACCGTTAAGGTTACAATAATGAGGTTCTTTTTGGTTTTTGTTGAATCATATTCCGAGCTGAATGACCGAGGTTTCACTCAAAAGAATGTATACAGCTATCACCACGGTTCTCATTTTCAATTTTCACTTGGTGTTTAGGCGTATCATACGACTAAAACTTATCAAAAGTTATTTTGCACATTTTCTTATCTCTCTCCTCTTATTAGTTACATCCGCGTCGAAAAATAGTTGCACACTTCACATTTATTCTGTTTATTTTAGCAGTTATAAGTAATTTGGCACACTGTGTGAAAAAAAAAATATTTAAGGAAACCGCGCTTAAGATTTACTTATAATTTACTCGAGAATAAGCATGGATTGCTGGCGCTGTTATCGTATTTATACCTCTCAGGCAAAACACGCGTGGTTCCTCCATTGGCCGCAAATAAACAAACCCAACGCGAGATGTCCTCACTATAACCATGCTTCTCATTTTCTATTGTCACTGGCGTATAGACGTATATTCGTCATCAAAAGTTATTTTGCGCATTTTCATATCTGTCTCCTCTTATTAGTTTCATCCGCGTCGAAAACTACTTGCACACGTCACACATATTTTATTTATGTTAGCAGTTATGAGTAATTTGGCACACTGACTGAAACAAAATATTGAAGGAAACCGCCCTTATGATTTACTCGAGACATTAAGCAAGGATCGCAAGGATTGATGGCGCTGTTATCGTATTCACACCGGTCGGACAAAGCAGGCGTAGTTCCTCCGATGGGCGCAAGTAAACAAAAGCAACGCCATCTGTCCTGCATAATAGATACTATGAACTGTGTTTAGCTGCAGAGTGTTACCTGTCTGTGATTGTGCAGTCATAAGCTAAGAGCCTGAGGGAAAAATAAATATCAAACCCTAAATTATATCCCATCTGAAGTTTTCATTCCTTTATGCTAGATTCATTGATTTAGTCAGCTGTATAATTAGCTGTCAAAGCTTAGAGCGAGTCACGAATCTATGTGATTGCAGTAACCGTTTAGGTACATCACCTACATATGGTTTAGCTGCAACTCAGTTAAGTACCGTTCCCCATTGCTTATCTACAGTAGATAGAGTAGATACAGATGTATAGTTGCTGGTAGCTATGCATGCCACTTATAAATTTAACACCGGGATGCATACGTTTGCGTGTATGTGTGTGCATGTGTGTGTGTGTGTGTGTGAGAGAGAGAGAGAGAGAGAGAGAGAGAGAGAGAGAGAGAGAGAGAGAGAGAGAGAGAGAGAGAGAGAGAGAGAGAGAGAGAGAGAGAGAGAGATGAGTTCAGGATCTTCCTTTTTTTGAAGGGAAGTAAAAGAGATTAGAAGGGAAGTAAAAGAGAAGCACCTCCGTTAGTGTCGGTAAATGCTAACTGCGCGCAAGGAAGGGCGCAGGAATCGTGGTTTTATGTGGCTATGACCATGACACTAGGCCCTGACCATAGCACAGAGGCTCAAGGGGAAGATTGAAAGGAGTGATAGGAATGGAAAGAATGGAGTTAAGCTTATTTATTATAGCATATTTAGAGTGCACCATTGGTGCTTTGGCGGGCATGCGACACCTGACGGCGTCTATGTCCGTGAGAAGTGTCTGGCGCGGTGGCTATCTGGAAGTTCATGCTGTTGTGTAGAGAATCAATGGAGTCTTGTAGTCTGTGGAAGTCCTGTGATATTGACTCAGTGTCGAAAGAGGAGTTTGTGAGTGCTACCTGAATATCGTATTGTTTTCTATGGAGTTTCTCGAGGGTTTGCAGCATGTTGTTCTGAGTGGTAAGCCTGGTGTTGTAGTTCTCTTCCAGTTTTTTGAGAATCTTCTGTTGAGCGGTTGCAGTCTTGGTGATTTGTGCCAGTTGATCCTGAAGTGCTGTGATCTGCTGAGTTGCGGTGGTTATTTGGTCAGTGGTGAGTTACTCTAGCTGTCTTGTGCTTTGGTCGATGGCGTCTAACGTCTTGGTGTGGTCGGCGTTGTGTGTGTTGGTAACTGCCTCCTCCAGGTTGGTCAGGCGAGGGCCGAGGTTAAGAACCTCCGAGTGGAGGTCCTGAATTGCCTCACTGGAGGGCCCAGTGAATGCAGGCAACCGAGTGGGTTGCAATCTCCAGCTCCATGGCGGCCAGTCTGGCAGAAATGTTGCTGATGTCACTGCGGAGGTCCCGTAAGGCCTCCACGAGCGGTTCTGCAGCTGTTCCCGTGGCCGGTGAAGGGCATGTGGCGGCGAGTGGTTGCAGTGGTTGCCTGTCCTTCGGGTAGTATGGGCGCTGCGCCTCTCCTGTAAAATGGCCGAAGCCATCACAGGTGGCGCAGTATCGACGACGGCGGCGAAGGTCGTGCTGGCGACACTGCCCGGTTAGTGTTGGAGCACCACAGTAATGTCATCTCGGCCGAGCAGTGCAACTCTCGGCGGTGTGCCCATAGCAGCAGCAACGCCGACATGGATCTCGACGCACCGCTCTTGCAGCCTCGACAGGGAGGGGCTGCCCTAGCAAGGGCAAGCCCGCTGCCAAGGCTGCCTCGTAGTCCCGATGGTCGGCGAGCTGAAGCCGGACAAGCTGCGAAGGTCCGTGCTGCGTGTGGATGCGTGTGGCTCTCAGTGCAGAGGGCCACCGAAGTTGTGAGGCGTTCAAGACGAACCAGTCGGGTAAGTTCCTCAGGATCTTCCGAAGATGCATCAAGATTTTAACAAACCCCTCACACCAAACTAGCCCAGGATTTTTTTTCTGTTTGTATGTTTTCTCAAAACTTATTAAAGGTTTACGTAAAAAACATTTTATAAATGTTTATTTGTTGAATATAAAGCATATCTTTAATTGTCTGGGAATAACCCGTAACGTAATTTTCAGTTGGGAATTTGGAAATTTGGCAAACTTTGTTTACTCTATAAGAAAGAGACAAACATAAAAAAATGTAAGTCTGTTGAAGACAATTTATTTCCAATTCTCTTCTTTAGAATCACAATGCTGATATATCAGTTCTGACAGGTTTGAATGTCTCAATAAATTGCTTCCTTGTCCTCTTGCTATTCAGTTGTTTCTCTCAATTTCACGAAAAGAGATGAAATTCTAAAGACAGCATATAGTGGCCCCATTTTAATAGTGTCAATACTGACACGAGAATGTGTAATGCTAGTGTTTCTTCAAAGGTTCATCTTAGTTAATATTAAATGAATAGATTTAGTTTGAGCAAAGTGCAGAATCTATAATAAATTGAAAGTTTTACATTCACATGGCTTTTTGTATCCTCTGTTGGTTATTGTTCTGTATAAAAGCAATTCTTACGAAAATAATTTTGATATCTACTTAATTTTAATCCAGATAAATATTGGCAAATATACCTACATTACATACTTCGTTATAAATTCTAAGGAAGCTATGTGAGGCCTCAAAATTCCATCCCCTTTGTATGGGATGGACAGAAGCAACCGAATATTGACAGTATTTTAAAAGAATGTCAAGTTATAGAACAGTTATACGATTAATAAGGATATTTCGAAAACGTCGTATGCTATAAAAAGCTATTTAAAACGAATGGTGAATCTTAAATAGATCTGCAGTTATTGTATGACACGTTTTTTTCCGTCACTTAAAGTTTGACAATTATACGAGATTATAAAAAAAATTGCAAATAATACAAATTAAATAGCATATTGTTAATAAACTTGAGATATATATTTCAGTAAATAAACATCTTAATTATTGGCATTTCAACTAAAATGGTAGTCGTTTTCCACAAAATAACAATTATAAAAGTGTTCCTTGTATATAGTAGTGGGATTAGTGTATTGTGTTGTAAATCTTCATGTCGCATGTTTGGAAGGCACTGATCTTAAATACGAAGCTTGGTATGTACGTACCTTCCCAGTTTTCTATTATGGTGCTCAGAAACAGATACCTATACGCTAGGGTTGCCAGGTTTCCAAGGGAAAAATGGAGTGACTCATTTTTAACATTTTTTTAAACTAAGAAAGAAAAATTTGCAAACACACATTATGCTGAATACACAAAAATTAAATTATGCACACTATTAACCTTCCAAGTGCTCTTCAATATGACATGCTACATTTAATTGTACTTCACAGAATTCTTGGCATTTTTTAATAACTCCACATCACATTTTGCAGAATTATAAAGTTCTGAACGGGATTAATTCTCATAGTTCACTGTCACCTGGAGCTCTGCCTTATTGTGTTTCACTGCATGATACATTAAATCAAGTTCACACGCTGTGATATTGTCATATTCTTGTTTATTGTTCAAATTAATTTCAATTTTATCATTAACAGCGATATACCTCTATTTTGGTTTCAATTAAATTAATAAATAGTATCAATAAGAAATTTAAATATATTTATACATTTTTGTATTTTTTTCTACAAGATACCTTAATATTTTTATTGTAAAATTAATAAACTAGAGTATTAGTAGGTATTTCCAACTCCAGCATTACACTTTTCCTTGTTTAGATGCCCCTTATAACGTTCATGTTGCCTCAAATCACTTTGTCCACCAAGTGAAATGCTGATATCTTTCCTGCACATGGTACAAAATGCCCGATTCACGTCTGCAGCATTACACTTTTCCTTGTTTAGATGCCCCTTATAACGTTCATGCTGCCTCAAATCACTTTGTCCACCAAGTGAAATGCTGATATCTTTCCTGCACATGGTACAAAATGCCCGATTCACGTCTGCAGCATTACACTTTTCCTTGTTTAGATGCCCCTTATAACGTTCATGCTGCCTCAAATCACTTTGTCCACCAAGTGAAATGCTGATATCTTTCCTGCACATGGTACAAAATGCCCGATTCACGTCTGCAGCATTACACTTTTCCTTGTTTAGATGCCCCTTATAACGTTCATGCTGCCTCAAATCACTTTGTCCACCAAGTGAAATGCTGATATCTTTCCTGCACATGGTACAAAATGCCCGATTCACGTCTGCAGCATTACACTTTTCCTTGTTTAGATGCCCCTTATAACGTTCGTGCTGCCTCAAACCACTTTGTCCACCAAGTGAAATGCTGATATCTTTCCTGCACATGGTACAAAATGCCCGATTCACGTCTGCAGCATTACACTTTTCCTTGTTTAGATGCCCCTTATAACGTTCATGCTGCCTCAAACCACTTTGTCCACCAAGTGAAATGCTGATATCTTTCCTGCACATGGTACAAAATGCCCGATTCACGTCTGCAGCATTACACTTTTCCTTGTTTAGATGCCCCTTATAACGTTCATGCTGCCTCAAATCACTTTGTCCACCAAGTGAAATGCTGATATCTTTCCTGCACATGGTACAAAATGCCCGATTCACGTCTGCAGCATTACACTTTTCCTTGTTTAGATGCCCCTTATAACGTTCATGCTGCCTCAAATCACTTTGTCCACCAAGTGAAATGCTGATATCTTTCCTGCACATGGTACAAAATGCCCGATTCACGTCTGCAGCATTACACTTTTCCTTGTTTAGATGCCCCTTATAACGTTCATGCTGCCTCAAATCACTTTGTCCACCAAGTGAAATGCTGATATCTTTCCTGCACATGGTACAAAATGCCCGATTCACGTCTGCAGCAGCACACTTTTCCTTGTTTAGATGCCCCTTATAACGTTCATGCTGCCTCAAATCACTTTGCCCACCAAGTAAAATGCTGATATCTTTCCTGCACATGGTACAAAATGCCCGATTCACGTCCGATGGCGGCCTTACCCTTGGAAATATATCTTCAGATTTCTTGAGGTATGTTTGATGATGTTTTTCCTTCAAATTCTTCCGTGGAGGAGTCTTTGATGAATCGTCTTTACCCTCAAACATTTTGCAATTTTCGTTGTACAAGATCACCAACAATTTAGGCTTAGCTTCCAACAACCACGCTTAATATAGATTTACAACATAGAGTAGAACGGTAACGGAGGTGGAACTAAGAGGACCTGAAAGCAACTGAGACAAAATCAGAGATACATTAAATTCGCTTATTATCGCTGACAGAAACGTGCTGCTCTGCTGTTACATGACGGCACACACATGTACCTAGTTTGATTTAGAAAGCACTTCTGTTGCCAGCATTCGCGAAATGAAACAAAACAAAGTGCCATTTTCCAAAGATTACATACACTTTATGAGAATATTTGTCACGTTATATAATTCAATTATTCGCAGTAGGCAAATAATACGGAGAATTGCGTACTCCGGGCAAATAATAAGCGGAGGAACAAAATTTAGGAGAAAAAATGGAGGATTCCGGGAAAAACGGAGCATCTAGCAATCCTACTACACGCAGATAGATCCCCATTCTGAAGAACTTTTTCTTGGATTGAGGGGCCTCAAAATTTACAAATACTTCCAGTGACGTTTTGATCTTGAATTTTATTTGGATATCCAATACTTTCTCTGCCTATTAGTATTTTTTGTGGAAAATAATAGCTAAAAGTGGTGGAGAGAGTCCTGTGAATGTTGCACAGTACAAGTTTTATTGAGAGAACCTCAGGAAGTAAAATATTTGCCGGTTATAGCACTTCCCCTACTTACTACAGGAAAGCAACAGAGAATGCTACAAACTCATATGTTGCACTTAGATTTTGGTGAACTGTTCTTACGAACAATAATTTCTTATATAGTATATACGGATATGATATATATATACTATATAGATGTATATACAAGATTAGAATTAGAATTACTACTGAGGGGTTTCCACATTGCGACCACTCTTGATCTGTTGTACCTATACTCCAAGTGGGACATCCCCGGGAGGAAGAATGAGGTAAGAGGAGACAAAGGGTGGCCGTATCAAGGAGCTCCGACAGTGCAGAGGGCAGGGTCCCTACATTTTACTTAGATGGAAACCTTCCTCGTTAAGTCAACACAACAGTCGATCCCCCTACTGTGGCCCGATCCCAGCAGCCAGTTCGGAGACCGGCAACAAACCTACTGGAGGAGGAAGTGTTTACCAGGAGGATATCATCCGGCCATGCACCGCCGAGAAACCCGTTGACACTTCTAGCCTGAAAGGAACCACCAAGTGAGAGATCATATGACAAGATAATGGAAATGAAATGGGGGGACAGGAAATACGTGGAATGTAGTAACTTAGTTAGTATTTGCCTGGCGACCAGGGAAACCATCGAAAAAAACTTGGGTCAGTAAGACCGACCATGGGAATCGAACCCGGACCTCCTGGATGCGGGCCACAGAGAAAACCACCTGAGCCATTCCTCTCGGTTATATATATATATATATATATATATATATATATATATATATATATATATTCATTTTCAATCAAATTATTTCAGTCATTTTTGAGAAAATCAAAGTATACACCTACTGTTATATGGAAAGTGTAATTTTGTGGAATGGGAGCATTTACTTGGAAATATTCGTGTCGTATTTTATGTGTTATTGAATTTAAACGCCAACTTTGTTGTTTATTTTATTTTTCCATTTCGAATTTTGCTCTTCACACAAGAACCATTACCTACTTCTTTTTATCTAGAAGTTCACAAAGTACCAGTTCTCGGTGAAGTCCAGATACTGCACTTTTGAATGCAATACTTCCTTTATATACTATAAAACCTTGAGAATACAACGCAATGGAATTCTTGCTCCTGGGGAGTTTCGTCGTATTTCTAATGAAAGCCGGATATCAAATTTTTTTGAGAAAAAGAATACTTTTATAGGTAAGCAGTAGGGAGTGTGAAAATGGAAGCATTTCAATTTACATTCGGAATATAAAAATGAAAGGAATTTCTTGTAATGCCACAACTAACAGAAGTTCTAATGAAACAGTCAATAACTCCCGGCTCAAATCCATGCATTGTAATAACTGGAAGCAGCTCACAAATCGCCAGGTGATTAGCAGAGCAAGGGAGGTATGCCAGACACGGACTCTAATGCTCCACAGCTTTAGAACAGCTTACCGAGAGCCAGAGCTTTGTTTAATTACTTTTGCTGGCCATAATTATGTATATGCGAGGCCGGCGTTTACTACCAGACTTAATAATGCGTGCTCTATGCACACCTCTCTAATCTAGCTTACGGCAAAGGGACTTCTCTTATGATAAACATGTAACCTGGTTATTTAAAGGGAGACTAAATACGGAAAAAGTGACGTTTTTAGTTTATTGTGCACTCTTTTTAAAAGGAATCTCCTATATAATAATATATAGGCAAAATATATTTTATATACATTGATAATTTATCTACGACTTTCAGGTTGTGGGTTATAAAAAGCAAATTTTTAAACTTAGCACACTGCGATCTACATAGGTCTATTGTGGCTAATAGCAAGCACCTAGAGGAAGAGATAGATGTATACCAAGGAGGCTACAGGGTGGAGGTACATGAAATGAAAGATAAATAATAGAGAGTAAATCGTAATACGTAAGGAACCACCTTAGGATTCGCCTAGTCACCAAGAAAATACACGAAAATCCAAGGCCAAGGAGGACAATTCGAATGGAATCGAACGTGACAGCTTCTTAATGCGATACACGTTACCGCGGAGCCAACTTGCTTGGCTTAAATAAGTTAATAATGGATATAAAAGAGTTATAAAAACTCGTAGCATTAAAACATTTTTGTGATTGTGTCTTCAATTGTAACTATAAAACGTTAAGTACAGAAAATAATGTTAAATATATAAGTTTGTTGACGTCAAATACAGCATGGTTTATAAACACATTCAACCTCTATGTAAACAATGTAAAATTTTCCCTTTAAGGAGCCTGAGGCACTATCTATGAGAATAGTGTCTTATACCTTAAATCAGGAGGTTCGGTTACAGTATTTTAATTTACAACCAAGTTAAGAATATTAACAGTCATAATAATACAGAAAATTCTTATAACAATTGTGCTTAAGTTAGGTTAAAATGAAATCTATACGTAATATAACACATAATATACAGGATGTTTCAAAACGACACTGAACGAATATATAGAAGTAGTTGATCAGCTTTTATATGACACATATAGATAGTTTTTAACGCCAATATAGCCGCATTAAAGCACGCTCCAGAATGATCGTGGATTAGGCAGTGACAGAAACAACGACGCGTGCCCCACGCCTTCGGAGTTTGCAAGTATAGGTCACACGTCGTGCCACGTACTGTAGCTGTTTGTAAACATACCGACATACTCCACGGTAGCTTGCTACTATTAAAGAAGCCCCAATAAAGAAGTTATTCCTTATATATTTGTTTATGGGTGTTAAATGTGTTCCAACATTCCGTTATAACAGCACATGACAGCGAATAAGCTGGTGGACATGTGCAACTTAAGCCGTTTAGTAGGAAGTTAATGTTAGTGAGATTGGTGATGGAAGCATTAAATGATAAAAAGAACAGAGAACAATGTCCAGGAATTATTGATAAAGTTAACCAAAACTAAATGTCTTGTGCAATGTGACAAGCATTTTATTTCAGTGTGTTTAATAATACTAAAAAAAAGCATTTGTAACTTAAAAGGAAGCTGTTGATTTTACAGTAACCGGTTGAATTTGGTGTGCAATTAAGACCATAGGAAAATGAGCAACTTTGGAACTGTCCAAGTCATTGGTCGACTTTTTCACAAGTAACTGCCCCTTACCCCATTACCTTAAAGGTAGGCTGGGGTCACTAATAACGACCAACAAGCAATGTTTTTGTTTTCGTGACCGGTGCGTCCCAATGACAGCTTTTGAGCTTCACATACCAGTGATCCCTGAGCTGTCTAATCACAAAATAATGTAGTATTTAATGCTGCATAAAATTATACCTAACAGAATTTCGAAGGTGTTATAAACTACGAAACAACTATATTCGTTAGGTGTCGCTTCGAAGCAACATGTATTATGTGCAATATACAGGCTGTTAATTAACTACACCAAAATAATATCAGCGATTGTAGACGTCACTAATATTAGCAATTTGAGATAGGCAATGCATGGTCTGCGGCTAAACGTAATGCAGCTAATTGCTTTAAACCTAATTGGTGTCAGATGCTGATAAGTTGGTATTTAAACAAGGTGGATGAAATTATTAGATTAGAAAGTCTTTAAAACTGATTCCCGAATATAGAAATATCGATTATTAGTATCTCGTTATTGGGGTCCTCAAGATTCAATGCCTCAAATATCTCTCAAATCCCGAACCAATAACCTGCCTGTGCGACACTGAACAGCGATTAATTGCCTTCGTCTATCATGTAGCTTGCCCTTGTGATGTTTCTGTAACTCTTCTGGTGACCCAATCCATAATACTTAAAACTGGCATTTAAAAGGTTAATGATTCGGTTCCTGATATGTAGTTAATTTAATTCGTAAATACTAATAGGAAAAAATGACGTGATTCGTAACTAAGAACGGGAATCTGATTACCCAGTGCAATGAAACAACTACACTTTTTCTGGGATCACCTAAAGTCTCTGGTGTATAAAACACCTTTTACTTCAGAAGAAGACATAAGTCCTGAATAATAACAACTTGTGAAGTTATTCGACACACATAAGGAAGTTTAGACAGAGTACGACAGTCATTCTTTCGCTAATGCCTACTTTGTGTTGAAACCGCAGGTCGTCATTTCCAGTAGTCCTATAAACCTTACGTAAAGAGTTACATTTACTTTTTATTTTTTGTAAGTTCGTTCGCCCTTTAAACCACCTCCCATTTAGACATACATCATACATAAGCAGGATTCAAGCTTTGTTTGAAAGAACTGTAATTGATTGCACTGACAAGGTGAAATTATACCGTAAGATGCATACATTTATACAAAAATTAAAAGCTCAGACAAAATATTGGAAAAAGACCCACACAAACAAACCAAAAATAAAAAATGATAAAAAAAGAAACATAAAACTAAGGGAACTCGAACTCCATAACCATTGCGCCAGAGGGAGCGCTCAGACACGTTTCTCCATTTTCGTATGTTGTGCACTGAAGTGTTATCAATGGTGTACTGGCACTTTAGAAACTTATAGCAGTAACCTCCAGATTTGAACCAACAGGCAATAAGTCTCCTATCTCAAATTACCTGTTTAAGGTATCTTCACTTGCTCTGAAAATATTTCGGTGTAGTTGATTAACACTGTTTATAACGCTTTATTTTAAAAATTACTTTTGTTATCTAATTATATCTAATGTACAGACATTTAGACATTTAATCCTAAGAGATTAAAACCTTATCACATAGATAAGTTGAAAAATCGAATTAATTTTATGCACCAATTGAATCTTTTAATCATGTTATTGAATAAATCATCTGCTTCTAAATATAGCTGGTATGTTTTCAATCAGGAGTTACAACTGTACCTACTTAACAAATATTGTTAGAGTTTTCAGTATTATAATGAGTTATTTGCGGAATTGTGTTCAAATAAATTCCACTTTTGAAACTGCGCTCCTAGTCTCTCTGAAGTTGTTATGACTACCACTGCTAAAATGGTAATGATTATCATGACTTCTGTGTGCCCAGATTTAGTTTCTTTCTTAATTTAAGGAACAAGATATTAGTCTACTGGCTTTTACCTGTTTTTGTTTTTTACCTCTCTCTCGCGGTCTTTCTGATTCGCTCTCTGTTTATCCCAATTCTCTCCTCTTGAATGTCCTCCATCGCTTCTCTCTGTGCAAAGTACACGTAATAGGATATAATGAATAGAGGCAATAAATTGCTTCATTTTTTCCTGAGTGTTAGTTAAAATATAAATAAATGCGATACGACGTAATAATGTGATATGATTTAAAGTACTTTTAGGACAAGTTTAAAAACAATTTTCTGTCTTAAGTTCCTCAACCGTTGCTTCAGCTTCCATAATTTTGCTCGATTCTTGTGTATCCCTTTTCACTGCGCAACCTGCCCTTCTCTGATGCAACCCTTTATATACACCAAACTGGAAAATTTGATGAGCGGGTTAGAATTCTTAAGCAGTTCTCTTCGAGTATGCTGCACTCAAACCATTATCAGTACAAATAAAGTAAAAAGAAAGCGTTCATCAATCACAACAAGCATGGAAGCGCGATCTACAAACCTAGATCTACCCGATTCATATATGAGGGGTGGGTCTGTTTTATAACATGCAGCAACATCCCTTTTTACTGCAGTAACAGGTTAAAATAGGTTTTTTTCTTCCTGGCTTTAATGGTTGGAAATTAATATATTTGGTGATGAGACACTTGACTGCGTAGTTCTGTTTCGAGGTATAATCTTTAAAAAGAAAACAAGAGAAAAAAATAACCCGTGCTTACCACTCTCCCGCATTGGCTTAAGATGGTTCCTTTTATGAAACAAATGAATGTGGATTTACACCACTTTTTCTCTAATGTTGCACTGTTGAGTTATTCGTGCATTTTTTTAAACTTGGAAAATGTTCCTTTATGTTACGCCTCAAAGACCAATTAGGCTCTCCTATATTGGCAGAACCTCCGAGTGAATTCGTAAGAGCTCCAAAATGGTTGCTGGTATCGTTTGTTACCATAGACACAATTCATGGTCTGAAAATTCCTTGTACCTTGTAAGTATAACAGTCAAACTATCTGAACTATGAAACACAAAGCATTTAGCAATACGGAACAATGTTACTTCACGGTTCTGTTTCTCAACATCTCTGTTGCGTACAATGGCGTTTTCGTTTTGCCTTGTAACAGAAACTTCAACATTTGGGACATATTGGACCGGAATCTATAACTTACTCTAACAAAGAATCATATATGTCCTGACACCGGAAAGTACACACTTCGTTTCTCAAGCAGTGACTACCGGTTTGCCACAGGGTGCTATTTTAAGCCCACTCCTACATGAATCACAAGCAAGATGATTCAGTGTAGTTTCTTATTCCTCTTTAGAATTATTGGTTTGACAAAAGCATTTGAGAACTTCCTCCATATGCAAGAGCGCACGCACACACAAACGCATGCACATATACATAATGCACGCACACGCATATACAGCAACATTGTAAAACAGAGATGTTGACTTTCAACTAATGAATTGCATTGATAAGGAGCAGTAGTCACCACTGAGTACGCATAATCAGTGAATATCTTTCTTGAGTAAATAGTTACCTTCTGTCTCCATTACATTTGTAGCTGTGTTTAAGTAACTACTTATTTTCAGTAATAGCTGCGTTTGTAATTATTACCGAATAAACACCCATTCTCTATAACCGTCATATTTGTGATACTTGCCAAATAACTGATTATTTTAGGTAACAGTTACCAGTAAGTAGTTCTATCCGCGTATTTAACCGTTCACCGTAAAGCACAAGGTTCAATCTCATCGTTGCGGGTGTGCATTTCAAATCCGGGTTATAGGACGATTTCTCAATCAGCATTATGAGAAAACTAAGGAGCTGGGATAGCCAGCGATCCCAACCACAAGAACCAGTAATCTCGGGGAGGATGCGTAGGGGAAAGTAGTACAAAAGCACTCAGCTGACAATGGCGCTCATGTAATATTCTTGAGAGATCGTGATTCTAGCAGATACTGCATACCACTAATATATAGAGGACAATTGGGGTAACGCACAGAAGTATCTTGTCCGTGGATCAGTGTATGAAGGTTTGTTGAGAAGAAGAGTGTTTTGTGTGAATTTCTTAGTGCAGATAAATCATTACAAGGTAACACTAAATAGATTTCTAAACATGTTTCACAAAGTACATAAGTTGAGAGTCTCTATTTATGGCTACCAAGTGATATTTTAGTCGATCTTGTGGTGCTGTATTTGAAGTGTGATTCTTATTATAATTCCAACATGTCGTCGGCGGGTAATTGCGCTCAATCCTAAACGCCAGGCGAGTGTCATTGTCCAACACGTATTTGAATGTTGAATTATTTTATACAACGGATCACTTAAAGTGATATGGGATTTGATACTTTCCATCAATCTTATACATAAATACAAATAAATAGTATTTCATGGGTTTCAGTGCACTGGTATTTGGCCTCTCAATCCAGATCGGTTGATTGATGAAGATTTTATGACTGCAGAAAGCATACAAATACCGGTAGGCCAACAACCAGAGAATAACACGAACTTTCTGTTGCGGACGAAGACCATGCAACATCGTCTAATGGACCTACTCATCAAGAAACACCTGTAGTAGGCGGATCATAGCAACAAGCAGTTCTACTGCCACTGAACCAAAAATATCAGAGTGCTCTACTAATTCCTTGTTCCAGTTAGCTGAACTGGGCATTTCGCTTCCTTACCAGTCACTTCTGTCTCCAGAGACCCAGAAGGACTGAAAGCTCTACCAAAGTTTCCGTCGGAAATATTTCCCCCATTCCAGGTCCCTCAAATGTTTCCAAGACGACCACTCGACGAAAGCCAAATAAAATGAGGTGTCAGATTCTAACAGCCTCTCCAATGAAGGAACAACTCCAGGAAGCAGAGAGACGGCGAATTCTAAAACGTTGCACAAAAGCGTTGGAACCAAAAGCAATAGCAGCAAGAATGTCGGAAAGAAGAATCCCAAGAAAGGAAAAACAGGAAGGAAAATCAAATTGCCTAATAGCTCCAGTGACGTAGATTCTATAAAGAAAAAAAAAATATATGTGACGATGACGACATTGACGGTTTGGAACCTGTGTCAAAAGATATATATCTTATGTGTGGAGAATTTTACAAAATAACGAACGTTGGTTCCGTTGTGTCTCTTGCTCTGATTGGGCACATGAAGAATGCAGTATTAACAGTTAATGGCAGTTAATATCGTTGTATCCAACCTTTTATATTTGTTTATTTCCAGGGCTTCCTGTTTAAATACATGTCTAAATTTATATTCGTTTCTAGAGCTTATTCATGTAACTTACAATTCATTGTTATAAAATAATTTTTGTAATTATACTTAAGATAGTTAAACAATTTTTCTTAAGCGAGCGCCATTATCCTACTCTCCCCTAATGCTTGGCCATATCACCTTACCGTTGGGTCCTTCTCTGCCGTGTATAAGAGAGGTAAGTTCGGCAATCATGATGGTTGGCCCAGACTCCATTTGAGCTACACCGACACGAAATATTTAGATTTATCGTTGTATTTACTTTCACGCCATCCCCACTTTATGATCTTCGCACTCTAGATCATTTGTCAGAAGAGCTTTCTATATATCCGGAAACCCTAAATATTGTTTAAAACATAGTGAATACGAGCAGAGAGTGGGAAACAATTACATGTATTATAAATCAATAGTTTAAAATACCAATATTTCCCCGAGGCAGCTCAACCTTAAATACGCATGTTCATTTTTATTATCTATTTACGTATATGAAGCAGAGGTATAGTGCAGCCCCAGCCCCAAAATTCGATAAGGGCATTTAACCAGAAATCTAGTTTTGGGGACCCCTGAATTCTCCCCCAAAAGAAATTAGAAAATTATCCGTGCATGTGTGTATATTGGCCTGTCTCTCTGTGAACAGGAAAATTCAAAGACGAAAATACGCTTAAATATCAAACTTGGCATTCCATTTCTGCGTATTTCAAGGATTCGACATGAGGACCTTCAATGATTGTTTCTAAGACTGATTCTCCATTTACTTGAAAAAGATTCGCATTTTGTAGGTTCAAAAATGTCTCCAGCGAATTCTTATTAAAATACAATATTTTTAAGACATTTCCATTGCAAATAAAATATATAACTTTTGCGTTTTCTACTAACCGTCTTTGAAGTGCCGTTCATTCAGAATGGCATTTGTATAATTGGTAAACCGTAAGTGATAAGAAAAAAAACCTTACAACTCAAATAAATGTGAATCTTAAGACTTGTAATTCGTGACACATGCAGTTTTGAGACGTTAACTGTTTCTAAGACACTTTTTCTTATTTTTTCTATTCCTTTTAATGTTCATATACTTATACCTTTTAAGTAGTAAGTGCGCATTTGTTTCTTTGTTTGATCATGCAAGGAAAATAGAATTTCAAAGCCATCGTATAGCGATTCACTATTTAAAAATTTATCTTATACCTACTATGCAGTTTTATGCCTACAACGGTATGTTTAAATACGTAATGAAAGTTTATATCTCTTAACAAGAAATAGAAGAATGAGGCTTTGTAACAAACTTTTTTGAAGAGTGAGTAGAGAAGTTCATGTGAATGCAAAGGCCATTTTTGCAGTAAAGGGGGGTTTGAGACCAAACTAAAACGTTCTATTTTCCCTGTGCTTATCGATAGTCAATTCAACCCTAGATATATTTCACAGATGCAAATAATGCTTCCGTTGTGAATGTCGCACCACCAAATAAAATGAAGAATACATGTGCCAGATGTGCATTATTATCGTACTGAATTAAATGCATAGTGAGCATTGACTGAGTATTCATAAGAGCACATATGCCATGTGAGTAGGCGTGTTCAGTGGAAGGCGCAAATCTGATAACATCCGAAACATTTGGCAGCGATTCTCAAATCACTAAACCGTTTCCTCACTACCATGAAGCTGCCGTTACATTACGCCATCTGCGGTCAATAGCAATACATAATATGCATTTTCCATATGGAAACTGAATAACTATTTGAATGCCTTCAAATTCTCATGTTTAATATGTTCTATAATCCGCTATTAAACTTCAGTTATTCATGCGGCATAAATCATCATGCTGTTCGATCTGTCGGTATGTAAAATAAATGCATGTCTAAAATTGATCGCTGCACAGGGGATTACTAAATTTGAGACGGTGCAATCACCAACTACTGTTTCATATTATGTGTGCAAAAATTTCAAGACAAAATTAGTTGTCTGTAAATAAAAATCCTAAAACTATAAACCAAGATGTGTTGACGAACAATACCTATTTTCTGTAATCCACTAGACAGAATAATTTAAACACCTTATTTTTATATACTGTCGCGGCAACAGGTATAAAAGTTTCAGCAGAAATATAAAACGGACTGCGGCTATTGTTTCACGGTAATAAAGGGCTTGCACAAACAGTTGACAATAGCGCGGCTAGTGTACACAGAGACGGTAAATGAAGATAGCTGGGATAAAAGACTTACCGAAACAAACTGCGCTAAATGGAAATTTGTGGTAACATCTGGATTATTTCGGGTTCTTTATTGTTCTGGAAATCTCTCCAATTACGAATGAGGTATTCCAGGAAGTGACGAGTTGAAACAGTAGTAGTTGTGCAACACGAGTGTTGAGAGCTGAATAGAATATTGTGGACTGCGTATATGTGACGTAGCGTTGTTACGTGAGGATTCAAAGGTGTATTCCTGCGCAAATGAAGAACGATTTTTATTTTCTGCAAATTCGACTTTTAATTCTACGATCCCACAAAGTCACAATACTTTTTGGTTACATCAGTTATTGAAGATCTATGGTTTAGGTACACTAAAAATGGACTTTTTAATTATTGCGATAACTAACTGATGCAATAATGAAGTGTGATGGGCTTTGATACAGGAGGTATAAATAACTATTCTGAAGAGAGAAATTGTATTTAAACATAGAATTTATATATGTGCCGATATATGTGTACAGAGCGATTTGGGTCAGCGGTAATAAACACCGTAAGAGTTTAAATATGTTATAATAATAAATTAATTGGTATTTAAGTAATACAAATAATTAACTACTTAAATAAATTCTACCTAATAGTGAGGCTTGCTTGGTTTAAGTGATGCTCAAATGAGCCCAAGACCCATAGAGCTTAGAGAAATTCTGACATTTTTCTTTCAGGATGAGGGAAAATCTGGGACAGAAAGCTCATCCAGATGACACCCTGACCGAGATTCAAACTCGGGAGCTCTTGAACGTCAGATAGGCCTTTTAATTGTAAACTCATATGACGTTCATATGATAATGAAAGAAGAATCGAATCCCTGTATAAACTAGAATCTTATGTTAACTATACTACCGCGAGGTTAAAGTAGCACTTGCACTCCTTCATGCCACCATTACTATTAAAAATAGAAGGATAACGTGAATATTGTGTTAGGGCGCAGTTTAGTATATAGCTCAAAATTTTATATTTTATTATATTATGTGCTCATGGCTACAAAAATTGCAATAAACGTATGAAAATGAATTAGCAGAAATGTACAAATATTTTTCTTAGCCTTCTCCATTAAATTTCAAATCCATAATTTCAAACTAAAATGTTAAAGATTATGTGTACCTACTTCTTTTTAAGCGAAAAAGAGGAATATTTTCTTAAATTTATTACATATTTAGCGCAACGTAATCACGAAATTTAAGGTATTGCTGTTCTGTACGTTTTCAATTTTCATGGTTTATACCTATCTATCATTGTTTTAGATTAATCCAATATTTTTGCAAATAAATTCTTCTTGTCTTTAGATGTTCAATTACGCATCAACTGCTGTATTAGTTCGCTATCATGCAACTTATAATTGTACCAGCATACAAACAAACTAACAATAATTCTATCAAATTAATCTTGATATATGAATCATAAAAGTTCATTTTAAAACACATTAACATATATTTTTGAAGGCTTTTAATTCGTACTCTGGTCAATAAATTCCAAGTTTATTGGAATAAAATGCAGTGTTTTGCTACTTATATACTTTATGTAGATATACTGCCAAAGTGAAGTTTTTCAGCTCGCACGGAAATTTCCTTTTATCCATGATCAGATTTAATAATAATAATAATAATAATAATAATAATAATAATAATAATAATAATAATAATAATAATAATAATAATAATAATAATAATAATAATAATAATAATAATAATAATAATAATAATAATAATAATAATAATAATAATAATAATAATAATAATAATAATAATAATAATAATAATAATAATAATAATAATAATAATAATAATAATAATAATAATAATAATAATAATAATAATAATAATAATAATAATAATAATAATAATAATAATAATAATAATAATAATAATAATAATAATAATAATAATAATAATGATTATGATAATGGTGATGGTGATGGTGATAATGATGATGATAATAATAATGATAATAATATATAATAATATTATTATTTTATTATTATTATTATTATTATTATTATTATTATTATTATTATTATTATTATTATTATTATTATTATTATTATTATTATTATTATTATTATTATTATTATTATTATTATTATTATTATTATTATTATTATTATTATTATTATTATTATTATTATTATTATTATTATTATTATTATTATTATTATTATTATTATTATTATTATTATTATTATTATTATTATTATTATTATTATTATTATTATTATTATTATTATTATTATTATTATTATTATTATTATTATTATTATTATTATTATTATTATTATTATTATTATTATTATTATTATTATTATTATTATTATTATTATTATTATTATTATTATTATTATTATTATTATTATTATTATTATTATTATTATTATTATTATTATTATTATTATTATTATTATTATTATTATTATTATTATTATTATTATTATTATTATTATTATTATTATTATTATTATTATTATTATTATTATTATTATTATTATTATTATTATTATTATTATTATTATTATTATTATTATTATTATTATTATTATTATTATTATTATTATTATTATTATTATTATTATTATTATTATTATTATTATTATTATTATTATTATTATTATTATTATTATTATTATTATTATTATTATTATTATTATTATTATTATTATTATTATTATTATTATTATTATTATTATTATTATTATTATATTTTAATTAATACATAGTAATAATTTTTAATAAATAATTTGCTTCCAATATATATTTCATTTGAAAATTCCTCATTGTATTTCAAGTTAACGAGTATATTTTGCCCACCGGCGGCGCTGGTATCCCGACAAATGACAGCCTCGTTAACAATGACAGTGATGACGACAACATGCTCGGGAATGGGGTACCGTAAATTTTAATGTCCCTATAAGAACTCTGCTGCAACATGCATATCCACATTCACTGAAGTAAGGGTAACATAGTTGTATGTGGAAAAATGTGGTCAGCACTGTGCTTCCCTCGGGTTTTCTTATTCTGCAGACTGCTACTTTTGTAAGTCCTCAAATAAATCACGATGCTGAGAAGGAGCAATCCGATATATGTGCAGAAAAATCCACATCCTTGTGTTAGACCTCGAACTTACGTACACTCTATGGTTGAGAACCACAGCGTCACAGCTTAACTCACTATGCCAGGGCGCAGGACCACAGCAAGTTTACAGCGGTTATTTATCTGACAAGTGTAGTGTAAATTAAATCATCACTATATAGTTTGCAATCTCTGATGAAATTGCATTACGTGAATTAATTCTATAACTCTTCTATAACTCTTCTCTCTTATCTTGAAACAGCTATTAACTACATTTTACTAATATCTAAGCATGATCACAAACAAATTGCTTAAAAATATTATGCAAAAGTGGTTTAGTATAAATAAATGCACCAACAGAACGATCATCTTCTGCAATGTTATTATGATAACTGTGGAGATTATTTTATATTTTTGTCTCCCTCTCTCTACATTCTCTTCCAGTCTCTCAGTGTATCTCACCTCCCAGCTTCTCTCTTTAACAATGGACCCTTTTCGTCTCCATCTCATATTTCGAGCTTAGCAGTGTAAGAGACAAATCTCTCGCCGCTTTAGAAACTACAAAGGTAGCAGCAAAGCAACGTAATTTATAGGTTGTTTATAAGTACCTCAACAATATAAAATACGCATCAGTTCTTTCATATTTCCAATGTTAACATTTTATAAATAACAGAACTGGTCATAGCATTTCGGCTATAGACTTATTTTATGTGGCATTTTCCACATTATGTACTTAATAAGAGAAACATTTACAAATTTTTAGTCCGTACCCTTTTACAGATCTTAAGCTGGAGGAGGGAAGTAATTAAAGTAATAGCCTCTACTTAATGCCTATCTGATAAAATTTCATATAGTCATAATAGAAAAACAAATTGAAGACCTATGAACGTCCATGTTAAATAGAAACAAAAATAGTAATACAGCTTTTGTGTTCTGGCACATTTGAATATATTTCATTTTATGAATTTTATTTAATTTTTGGAACACTGCAGCAGTTTTTATATTTTTATGTGCGGTATTTTCTCAATAAATCCTTGGTGGAATACGATTTTCCATAGGTAATATTTGAAAATGTGTTGAAAACTGATTTAAAGTGGTTTTGAATAAATTAGTGGCTGTCATGTGTTTATAAATGTTAAAACTAACCTTTAATGTTCGTGGGCCAACTGGGATATTTACTCTTTGATTTGGAACCAAGTTTAACAACAGAAAGGCAGAAGCAGAGTGAATATTGTAATGCTTTAGCTGGGACTAAAACTTTTTGCGGGATCTTTTAGTGAAATGTGGCACCATGGTAGCATATCAGCAAGGAATTAAATTCCAAAACGGACTCACGTTTCTCCCAGTAAACCACACCGAGAACTCAATTCAGTTTGAGATGACACGCTCTACTAACGACTTACAATGTACCAACCACTTGGCCAGTTAATGGTAATTCATTGTACTTCACACAAGCTATGTGGAGGACGACTTTGATATAATCAGACTTAAAAAGTCGATCACTTAGCTGGTGTTTCATTCATGATCTTCCGCTTTCCCTGCGGTTGGGAAATTTAATATCTTACCGGTCTGTGACTATGGTAGCGCAGCAGATTAGACTCAAGGAAAAAGCTCTTGGTTCAAATGTTATATTTGGCATTAGCTTATTTTCAGTGTTTTAAACCTTTCCAATCCAGTCCTGCACTCGGTGTGCTTTAAAGAGTAATATTTAGCAAATTCTATACTTTTTAATAATGAAAGGAAATGGGGATGATAGATATAAATTTCAGGTCTTATAGATATAAATTTGTTAAATTAGGCAGCATTGTGGAGGTCAATTTTATTGTTGGGATATTTTAGCTATAGGTAAGGGAGAATATTCAGTAAGACATTTAACATTCTTCAAATTAAATAAAAGTCAAAGCATAGTTGCACATATATAGTGCCTTACCTTTTTTGTTTAACGTTTTGGATCATTTTTAGATATTGCACAATGAACCTTCTCAGAATAAATTGGGAGCATTTTACCATATCAAGATGGTTTGTGGTCACTTTGTTGTGATATGTGGCCCAGCACCACCAGATGTGTCATTGTTTCGGCTTCAGTTGTGTCATTCCAGCTCTCAGCATACGTCATGAATCATTGTGTAACTTAAAATGGCCATATCGGCGGCCGGTCTCCTTTGGAGCATAACGAATGTGTTAACTCGTATTCATTGGGTTTTAATCATTGCATCACGCACACATACGTACTCTCATTCATACTTCCAGATTATGGGGAAGATGGGGAATCATCTTGGTTGGAGAAAAATCCCATCCAGCTGGGAATCAAACCAGGTACCGACTGAGCTATGTGGCCAGCGGATAAAAAAGAACATTGTAAGCAAAAAGTTAAAACGTATGAAGAAGGTGGTAATAAGTGCATTTGAATTTGAAACGTTATTGTCCCTTAAATACTTGTAACCTCACTTTCATTGAATATTCCTTTGAAGGATAATAATAACAAAAATGGCGTGACAGCCCATAGAGGGCCAATGCCTGCCAACCCGACTGCCGGCCTCACGCCCACATACGCAAGGTAGAAATGGGCGTTCATCCAACCGCTACGGGGAGGAGATGTGGTCAGCATCTTGGCATCCCCCAGCCGGAAAGTTGGCTTTCTTGACCAGGACCGCTTACCTATAGTAAGTTTCTCAGTTTCCTCATGATGCTGATTGGGCACCAGTCCTATACCCGGAACTTAAAATCCTCACTCCCAGGGGTGGAATCGATCCCGGGCTGCTTTCCGTGGCAGGGAATTAAAGCATGCTGCCTTAGCCCACTACGCCACGGTACAGGACTCTTTTGAGGCATGCTAGAGAAAAAATAAACTATAATTACATTGTTACGTATGTGCCGGTCATAAATGAGTTACCTGTCAAGAAATACTTGATACAGGCTATGCAAAAATGCATCTGTGCAATTAAAAGTTAGCCTTTTGATAATTGAAGATAGTTGAAAGCTGTTAACTTCAAAAACCAGGTAGCTTCAGCGATTGCTGAGCGTGTGTACCAGTAGGTTGACATTTGCCTAGTAAAAAATTGTCTTTGTGCGTGGCTAATACAGGGATTTAGATATAATGCCATTTTCATTGTCGTCGGAGGATACCTTTCTTATTTAAATTAGTCTACTAAAAGGTAGACTGTATTTACGTTACACCAAGCCAACCCATTATTGCGTCACAGAGACATTGAAGGTACTTTCAAACGATTAATACTGCAATACTGGATGATCTGCTTACATCGCTACGCATCAAATGAGTTGAATACGTCAGAAGCGCCGACCAAGATCTAAGCTGAGTTTCCGACTGATAATGAACTTAATTAGCGCTGCATTTTTATTTAACTTAAACTGTTCCTCCAAATGTAGGAATTACTGGTTTAATAGTGAGGCATGATTCTTTTCCCCATTGCCTATATACAAATGCTGGGCAATTCCCATAAATCCTAATATATCTGCTTCTACCTACAACTTACCTACCCAATTAATATACGAGGAAGCGTCATCTTGACTTTACTAACAGGTGACCTCAGCATGAGCCACTGATTACTTTCTGTATACCAATATATATTATTTCCCTCTTTTTGAGTTCCAATTCTTAGAAAAAATATTACATGACATTTTAAACATATTGTACAGATCTTTAAATTACCGCAATGGATCAACATTAAACTATTCTTTTTCCCTGTTATTGCGATTATTATTCTTTGTTGCAGTTTGCTATGAATTGCTTACATACATGTTGTTTATTATTCCGTGAACGTTAATTTCTGTGTAACCTATCTGTACAACCTCAAGCGTTATGCTGGAAACGATCAGAAATTTCCGAAGTAAGAAATCTCAGACAAGCATTGGACTATATGTCTTTGTTTACTGAAATATGTACAAGCTGGAGTATTTCTTAGTTAGGATGTTGGAAGGAGTGAGTCAGGGCTTAAACGAGCCAAGACTAGAGGCAGGCGGTTCTGCAGCAGCACCTCTAATTAATTAAACAAGCAATTCATTAGACATTCTCCCCTTGTTGGGACCGACAGTCCGTGGAAAGCTTCTCTAAACCTAGCTCGGCGACTGGGCAAGGGGTGGCGAAGAAGGATTGACCAACAGCACACAGGCACAACCCTTTCTCTAGCTCACATACATCCAAGTGGATACACACTTAGTCACCCGCTGAAACTTGCTTCTGTGAAATCTTGTCAGGAAACAACGTCCTACCGAATCAATACTTGGTGGCCAAACAGCTTCTATGGAATTCTAGCAGGTTATATATTTTAAGATAAATTAAAAACTGCAGAAAATTTGCGTTTGCTGTCTTGTCTTAAGAGTCAACTTCTGTGAAATTTAGAACATCCGTAGCATGTAAGACTTATTGTTTATGCCAATTATTTAAAAATAAACACAATAATTTTTCAAGTTTCAAAAATCAACCTAGTATGGTTATTTAAAAATGTTCGCTTTATATCTTAAATAATTTCTAATGTAAATACTCAATAAGATTTGAAAAGAATATACACAGAAAGTTGCGGTTTTACAGTGAATTAACTTAACCA
Source organism: Mantis religiosa (assembly GCA_030765055.1). Lineage (NCBI taxonomy): Eukaryota > Metazoa > Arthropoda > Insecta > Mantodea > Mantidae > Mantis > Mantis religiosa. The sequence goes on from CM060948.1 coordinate 142,184,421, forward strand.
TTAATTATTAAAAAAATATTATTTTCTTCTTCTTCAAACTTCATGATTTTTCAAAATATATTCATTTATTTATAAAAATTGGAGGACTGCTTTACAAAATTTAATGGTTATTTTCTTTAAAGTACTTTCGAGAGACAGTACAAGGATGTTGAAGTACATTAGTGGAACGTTGTATCTTGTGCAGCATTTTCAGTAAGTACGGAAGATTATTTAACTTTCTTTTAGTTGCGAGAAAACAAAGCTTTAAATGTGGCCGTGCCTAGTAATTAGCATGCGTCGTCCATTTATAGCCTCAGTTAACTGGAAGATGCCAAGTGAAAGAAATCATATGGTTTCTTATGATTTAAAATGAGTGATTCTTTCTGTTCTGAAAATGTAAGTTTTTAATGTTTCAAAACATTTGATCCAATTTCACATATGCCTTAATATGATTAAATCAAGTAATCTCTTAAAACAATATTTAAGGGAGGCTCGCCCCGTAGCTCAGTCGGCAGAGCACCTGCCTACCGTGCTAGCGGTCCCGGTGCTAGCGGTGGGGGTGGGGAGAGTCTGGAAGTATGAATGAGAGTGTGAATGTGTGCGTGATGTAATGATTAAAAACAAAAAGATGACGAGTTAACACCTTCTGTATGTTCCAAAGGAGAACGGCCGCCGATATGACCATAGCAGTTAAAGGCGGGATATAAATGGAACAAGCCAAAAAAAAAAAAAAAAAAATAAAATAAAATAAAATAAATTAAGGGGTTCAGGTCAAGATGGATCAGTTTATTATACATTTATAAAAATTTATAACAAAAACTTCATTATCTTAAGAAAATAATATTAATTCTTCTTTCTAATTGAAATCGATTTCACGAACTCTTGTTCGCGTTATCAGTCAAAGAAAACCACAGGCAAAAGAAAAATTCGTCTTAAGGAAGGTACTATGTTGTCATGTTTTTTCAGTATTACCAAAATCTGAAAACGAAACATACTTAAGAACAGAATCAACTGCTTGTATTTCAGTTCATTACGCGATGTTTATTTTGTAAAATAAATATATTTTCCCAAACCATTAAATCTATCGGAACATTAAATTGTTTTAATAATTTAACTTCAGGATTTATATTATGGTTAAATGACCAAAAAATGATCTCCTACGGACGACTTATCAGTTTGTTTATACTTAATGTTACGAAAACTTTCTTTCGTTCTGGTTTCCAAATTACGTTTCGTCCTACCAATGTAAGCCCGATCACAATCTGAACAATCAAATTGATAAATACCAGATTTTTTATTATTAGGAATTTCATCTTTTTAAGAGAAATATAGTAAATTTTTAATATTATATTTGTTTTGAGGAACCAAAGTTATACCAAACTCTTTAAAAACTTTTTGAAATTGTTTATTAAACAAGGGATGCTAAGTACACTTTTAAAAATTATAATCCTCTTTTATTTTTTATGGATAGAAGTATCATTAACAGTTTTTTGATATTTAAATTTTTCAATCTTCTTTTGTATTTATAGCAAATCAACTCATGTTAATACTTACATAAAAATAAAGGTTTTAACCCCCTTCCACATAAATTTGCTGTTTTTAATAGTTTGATTTATAGATTAATAAATATACTCCTGAATAAAAAGGAATTTAATAAAGAACATAAACGATTATTAATACGGCTTTAATTAATTGTTTTAATAAAGACTTTATACAAAAGAAGATGGAAAAATTTAAGTATCAGAAAACTGTTAATGATATTTCTACCCTAAAAAAGCAAAAGACGATTGTAATTTTAAAAAGTTTACTTACCATCCTTGGTTTAATAAACAATTTCAATTTTTTTTTTAAAGAGTTTGGTATAACTTTGGTTCCTCACAAAAATATAGTATTAAAAATTTTTAAATTTCTATAAAAAGATGAAAGTCCTAATAATAAAAATCTGGTATTTATCAGTTTGATTGTTTACATTGGTAGGACGAAACATAATTTGGAAACCAGAAAGAAAGAAAAATTCGTAACATTAAGTATAAACAAACTGATAAACAGGCCATAGCAGATCATTTTTGGTCATTTAACCATAATATAAATCCTGAAGTTAAATTACTAAAACAATTAAATGTATTGATAGATTTAATGGTTTGGGGAAAGATATTTATTTTAAAAAATAAACATCGCGTAATGAATTTTGAAATATCAGCAGTTCATTCTGTTCTTAAGTTTGTGTCGTTTTCAGATTTTGGCAATACTAAAAAACATAACAACATAGTAACTTCCTTAAGACGAATTTGTGTTTTGCTTGTGGAAAAAAATAAAGAAGAATTAGAAAGAAGAATTAACATCATTTTCTTAAGATAAATGAAGTTTTTGTTAGAAATTTTTATATTTGTAAAACATTCATTGCTTCACTGTAGCTAGCTTCATTTTCTACGTAATGGATCAGTTCACTTTAACTTCAATTTAAAATACACAACTGATATTCTCCTTTGTTACATTTTAAGATTACTAGTAATATTACTCTCATGAGAACTTAATAAGAAGAGCAAGTTTAAGTACCTACATTTGCATACAATAGAAAGGAGAGTTTCTAATTTATATAATTTTCACTATTTTAAAGTAATATGGTTGTAAACTGTAGGTCACAATTAATACTGGTGTGTAAATATATGAACACAGTTTATCATTACTACTAAGAAAGAGAGAGAAAGTTGTTCTACAAAAATAGAATAATGATCTGAACGGCTACATACAGCCATTGTGTTGCACTCATATGAACTTAATTACTCTTATACTCGTAAAAGCTATTTTACAAATCCATATTCCTCTAACTACTTCCTATTAACCGAGGTAAGTATTTGTAGAAATTATCTTGTAGATGCAGAGGAAATATCATTTTAAGTGATAATCAAAAATACTAAGAGGTGGCCGGTATTTGAAGTCTTTACTCCATTCTCTTTGTGTGTCCAAGAAATAAGCGTTGCTACTTGAGAAAACTATTACCATTTAGCATACAATAAATGCATTTTGAAATGCTTAATTTTGATCTAATATTTAAGCACATCGGTGAACAAATAATAAATATATTTCCATTGGTAGAGTATTTGCAAAGGAACATGGCTATAATCAAGGCACCTGTCAATGTTATTGCTGAAGATGCAAAACTTTGAAGTATCTGTTTTTCTTTATGTGAACTTTTATCAGTGCCCAATGAGGTTCGTAGTAAACTTAGGAATGTGCCTTAAAGAGTGAAAGAAAACCAAGTCGTAAACTGTAAAGTACTTTAGACAGAAATTTTGACATTAAAGTTACCCTCAAAGTGAAAACGTAATGAATGCTTCCTGAAGAAATTTCTCCAGTTAGTAAGTGTTCATTTATTCTCCTTCCAGTGAATATTAAGGTTCGCCTAAAATATCTACTTATTAAGTATTAGGGTAATTACAATTATGAGCACTGAGGAAAGGAGGTGACACTAACAGTGCTCTTAAATGCTGCTGACCTGCATGTTCAGAGGGGTTTCAATTCTTAATTTATGGGTTTAGTTCTCAGCTGGTGGAGAATTTTTCTTTAATTAGAATTATTTGGTTTCCTATTTAGTCTCAAGGTACAAATGAGACCTGTAACTTAAGGTTTTGGTATTAAGTATGGTAAAATAAATGATTAGAGCAAACTCTAAGAAAGAGTATCATTTAAAATGAGCATTTGCTTTCAAAGCCTAATCCCAGATAGGTCCTTAGATGTTTACGTCTAACTATAGGAAACTGGATAAGAAAACACACAACTGTTTAAAAGATAGACTGGTGATGACATTACGCATCCTTGATGATGCAAAAGAGTAATAATAATCAGTTAAAGTCTTAAAGTGATCTATTTAAGAGGTGACAAGGATAAAACCAAAATATGGGAGTAACACTCAAAGTAAAAAACGGGTATAAATTTTAGTCAGGGATGATGGTCATGTCGGGATATTTATTGCAGCAGTTCCCTTAAAGAGTCCTTGCCTTTAAGCGTTCGTCAGTCCTTGTCAGAATAAGTGTTTTATGTATTTTTAATATCATTAACAGGTTCAACATATTTATTTTTAGGAGAAATAAAAGTATTTATGACATTGATGTGTTAAAACCTACCTGATGGATATGCACAGGATGGTATATCGATTTGTGAAGCAAGCAAAAATGCAACAAAATACATATTTCTATTAAGTTGTAAAGGGCTTTACTGTAGCATTAGGAAAGATGACGGTAGAAACTAGAATAATCAAATAACAATAGAAATGCTTAGTTTTTACCACATGTATACACATTTCAGGTTTCCATCCTCTTATAAAACCTGGAGTAATCGATCTCTCGCGTATCTTGGTGTTTGCTGTCTAATAAGAAACTCGAGGAAGTGGCAAGGAATCTTAACAGAAATAAGCGGGGGAAAGGGAGTAGTTACTGCATTAGGCAACCGCACCCAACTGTAATTGTGTCTCGCAAGGAGAAATACGGTTCAGAATTTCACGGAAAACTCCAGCGAAGCTAGAGACGTAAAAAACACACCGGATAGGGGGAGCCAGGTAATGGTTGGAGTGATGTATGAGACCGCAGGTTGTTGGTTAAGAAGAGGCAACAGAAGGTGTATTCCATAAAGGTGGATAATTAGCAACATTCTCCGGCCCTTTCTTCATACAGAGGCAGTAAACTTAATATTTCTTCTTCTTGTTCGCCTCCATTGCTCTGCATAAAACTTTCAGTGAGACGTTCTTGCCCATGTGCATCAAATTCTTAGCGAACTTTGCCAGATCTAAGGTATGTTATGAAAAAGTCTAAACTGTCTACCAAACCAAAAACATTCTTTTTAGTTAAAGTATATATTCTCAATTAAAACGATACATGTCTGACTTGTTACATTCACATAAGCTTCCTTACCGATTAGCCTTTGTATTTTTCACACCTTTTGTAAACTGTTCTTATAAAATATTAATTTTGCATAGATATTCTTTTATTCACTGGAAATGACTTCCATACGCCAGTCTTTTACAACCCATTCGTAACATTCTTTTCTCCTTAACCCTCTTCTGCATCTTCGTATGTTAGCCCTCTAGACGCTTTGTTTCCTTGGACTCCATCCATCTATCCATTATCCTCTAGTCTTTACCATTCTCTGGCTCATTCAGATTCGCATTCTAGCACCATTCTTACTATTCCGTAATTTCCAATTACTTTCGCATGTACGTAGCCGTTAATTTTCTTCTATTAATTACAAGACTCCATTAGTCCCAAATGTTTGTTCTAATTTTATCCCTCGGTGAAGCTCAAGATGCCCTCCACTAAATGTCTACCTCTCTTTTCAGCAATTCTTGGAAATAGATTAATCATTAACATCGTCTCAATTCTCCAACGTTAAACTTGACACTCACAACTCACTTTATCACTTAGATTGGTACACTTCACACTGCGCTCACTAAGTTGCCATTCCTTCAGGTGAAGCTGCACTTTTTAAATCCATCACGTTGGAATTTCCCGATTGCTGATTCTGGCCACTTTCCTTTGTATAAAATATTTCCTCTGCTAAATGTCTAACATATACCTTCAGTAGTTCACTGTAGTCTCCCACTGGCTACCTTAGTGAGCTAAACGATCAAGAAATGAGTGATTTGTGAACCTTTTTATACCAAGGGTTTAAGTAAAAGTGCTTAGACCCTGTGATATTTTCCTTTGCCCTCATTTTAGAGATAGCCTTCCAGGGAGACTGATTCCTTTTGCCTCTTATTTTTGAAATATTTGGTAGTTTTGGAGAGAATGGTCAATTTGCTTTCAGAAAGGAATCCTATGTTAGCAGGATTGCCATTTCTAACGGGGCATGTCTCTGTAACGTTGGTGGTACCGTGTGTGCCTCATGTTCGAGAGGTTCTGAGTTCCAATCTCGATCAGGGTGAGTTATCTGGATAAGGGGTTTTCTGGAGTTTTCCCTTAATCTGAGAGATGAATGTTAGATAATTCTGAGCTCTATGGACCCTGAGCTCATTTGATCTTCGTTTCACCTATGTCATTCTCGGTCCGATATGACGTAATTAAAAATAAATCCAACGGATTGCTTAGGCCAAACCTTTTTGACCAGATGGATATTTGAGAAGTGATTTTTATTTACCCATGTCTCGTTTAAGTGAAATACAGATCTACTATCCCCAGATTTTCTAATTCCGTGTATTTTGAGAACGCAAGGTATGAACAATCCTGATTTGAACACTGGAAGGTAAATAAACACCGTCCCCGATTACGAAGCAACACAATCATAAGCATTTGACGACTCGCATTCTGCAAATGTGTGTGTGTAGTGTTTAACTCCCGCTTTTACTACATACGGCACCGCAGGCGATGACACTGATGATGCATGGGATGAAGATGGAGCACTGGTGGAATGAGATTGCGGGGGAAACCGGAGGTCCCGGTGAAAACAAGCCACAGCGCCGTGTTGTACACCACAAATCTCACTTTGCGGTCGCCTGGGATCCAACCCAGTCCGCCTTGGTGAGTGCCAAGCGGTCTAACCACTGAGCCACGGCGCGGCCCTATTCTGCAAGTAAAAGCATTTTACAGACTTACGGTAAAGTGAACTGTTTGTTCCCTCTGAACAACAAAAGCCATGTCTTGTTGAAAATAATTCTTTTAGCACACCATGTCAATAATTTAAATTCAATTGCAAATGATTATACACACATAAAACAATAATAATCACCATTACATTGCTTACGTCACGAGGCGTGGTATTAAAATAATATATGGGTATGTTTATTAATTTGTGTTATGAAAACTATCTGAGCTACAAATATGTAGTTCTTACGGCTGTGTTACAAACTTTAGGTAGTCCCCACGTCAACCATTCATTTTCTTTAAACACTAAATACTTTTCTAGCGCTAAAATATTTAATAGAGACAATTCACCTGGTGCGTATCATGCCCCACTTAAGCACGCCTCTGTAGCGTAGATGGTAGCCTGTCTGCCTCACATCCATAAACGTCCCGAGTTCGAATGTCGGTCAGGTAGAATTACCTTGATAAGGTTTTTTCCGGGGTTTTCCCTTATCCTGAAAACGAATGTTGGGTAACTTTAAGCTCTATGGACCCTGGGCTCATTTGAGCATCATTTCATTCATTCCAATCATTGTTTAACGTTGCAGGACGTACATTACAAAAAAAAAGCACCCCACATAACGGGAATTCAATGTGGCAACACAGAAGCACTCTGGTTGGTTGGTTGGTTGGTTGGTTGGTTGGTTGGTTGGTTGGTTGGTTGGTTGGTTGGTTGGTTGGTTGGTTGGTTGGTTGGTTGGTTGGTTGGTTGGTTGGTTGGTTGGTTGGTTGGTTGGTTGGTTGGTTGGTTGGTTGGTTGGTTGGTTGGTTGGTTGGTTGGTTGGTTGGTTGGTTGGTTGGTTGGTTGGTTGGTTGGTTGGTTGGTTGGTTGGTTGGTTGGTTGGTTGGTTGGTTGGTTGGTTGGTTGGTTGGTTGGTTGGTTGGTTGGTTGGTTGGTTGGTTGGTTGGTTGGTTGGTTGGTTGGTTGGTTGGTTGGTTGGTTGGTTGGTTGGTTGGTTGGTTGGTTGGTTGGTTGGTTGGTTGGTTGGTTGGTTGGTTGGTTGGTTGGTTGGTTGGTTGGTTGGTTGGTTGGTTGGTTGGTTGGTTGGTTGGTTGGTTGGTTGGTTGGTTGGTTGGTTGGTTGGTTGGTTGGTTGGTTGGTTGGTTGGTTGGTTGGTTGGTTGGTTGGTTGGTTGGTTGGTTGGTTGGTTGGTTGGTTGGTTGGTTGGTTGGTTGGTTGGTTGGTTGGTTGGTTGGTTGGTTGGTTGGTTGGTTGGTTGGTTGGTTGGTTGGTTGGTTGGTTGGTTGGTTGGTTGGTTGGTTGGTTGGTTGGTTGGTTGGTTGGTTGGTTGGTTGGTTGGTTGGTTGGTTGGTTGGTTGGTTGGTTGGTTGGTTGGTTGGTTGGTTGGTTGGTTGGTTGGTTGGTTGGTTGGTTGGTTGGTTGGTTGGTTGGTTGGTTGGTTGGTTGGTTGGTTGGTTGGTTGGTTGGTTGGTTGGTTGGTTGGTTGGTTGGTTGGTTGGTTGGTTGGTTGGTTGGTTGGTTGGTTGGTTGGTTGGTTGGTTGGTTGGTTGGTTGGTTGGTTGGTTGGTTGGTTGGTTGGTTGGTTGGTTGGTTGGTTGGTTGGTTGGTTGGTTGGTTGGTTGGTTGGTTGGTTGGTTGGTTGGTTGGTTGGTTGGTTGGTTGGTTGGTTGGTTGGTTGGTTGGTTGGTTGGTTGGTTGGTTGGTTGGTTGGTTGGTTGGTTGGTTGGTTGGTTGGTTGGTTGGTTGGTTGGTTGGTTGGTTGGTTGGTTGGTTGGTTGGTTGGTTGGTTGGTTGGTTGGTTGGTTGGTTGGTTGGTTGGTTGGTTGGTTGGTTGGTTGGTTGGTTGGTTGGTTGGTTGGTTGGTTGGTTGGTTGGTTGGTTGGTTGGTTGGTTGGTTGGTTGGTTGGTTGGTTGGTTGGTTGGTTGGTTGGTTGGTTGGTTGGTTGGTTGGTTGGTTGGTTGGTTGGTTGGTTGGTTGGTTGGTTGGTTGGTTGGTTGGTTGGTTGGTTGGTTGGTTGGTTGGTTGGTTGGTTGGTTGGTTGGTTGGTTGGTTGGTTGGTTGGTTGGTTGGTTGGTTGGTTGGTTGGTTGGTTGGTTGGTTGGTTGGTTGGTTGGTTGGTTGGTTGGTTGGTTGGTTGGTTGGTTGGTTGGTTGGTTGGTTGGTTGGTTGGTTGGTTGGTTGGTTGGTTGGTTGGTTGGTTGGTTGGTTGGTTGGTTGGTTGGTTGGTTGGTTGGTTGGTTGGTTGGTTGGTTGGTTGGTTGGTTGGTTGGTTGGTTGGTTGGTTGGTTGGTTGGTTGGTTGGTTGGTTGGTTGGTTGGTTGGTTGGTTGGTTGGTTGGTTGGTTGGTTGGTTGGTTGGTTGGTTGGTTGGTTGGTTGGTTGGTTGGTTGGTTGGTTGGTTGGTTGGTTGGTTGGTTGGTTGGTTGGTTGGTTGGTTGGTTGGTTGGTTGGTTGGTTGGTTGGTTGGTTGGTTGGTTGGTTGGTTGGTTGGTTGGTTGGTTGGTTGGTTGGTTGGTTGGTTGGTTGGTTGGTTGGTTGGTTGGTTGGTTGGTTGGTTGGTTGGTTGGTTGGTTGGTTGGTTGGTTGGTTGGTTGGTTGGTTGGTTGGTTGGTTGGTTGGTTGGTTGGTTGGTTGGTTGGTTGGTTGGTTGGTTGGTTGGTTGGTTGGTTGGTTGGTTGGTTGGTTGGTTGGTTGGTTGGTTGGTTGGTTGGTTGGTTGGTTGGTTGGTTGGTTGGTTGGTTGGTTGGTTGGTTGGTTGGTTGGTTGGTTGGTTGGTTGGTTGGTTGGTTGGTTGGTTGGTTGGTTGGTTGGTTGGTTGGTTGGTTGGTTGGTTGGTTGGTTGGTTGGTTGGTTGGTTGGTTGGTTGGTTGGTTGGTTGGTTGGTTGGTTGGTTGGTTGGTTGGTTGGTTGGTTGGTTGGTTGGTTGGTTGGTTGGTTGGTTGGTTGGTTGGTTGGTTGGTTGGTTGGTTGGTTGGTTGGTTGGTTGGTTGGTTGGTTGGTTGGTTGGTTGGTTGGTTGGTTGGTTGGTTGGTTGGTTGGTTGGTTGGTTGGTTGGTTGGTTGGTTGGTTGGTTGGTTGGTTGGTTGGTTGGTTGGTTGGTTGGTTGGTTGGTTGGTTGGTTGGTTGGTTGGTTGGTTGGTTGGTTGGTTGGTTGGTTGGTTGGTTGGTTGGTTGGTTGGTTGGTTGGTTGGTTGGTTGGTTGGTTGGTTGGTTGGTTGGTTGGTTGGTTGGTTGGTTGGTTGGTTGGTTGGTTGGTTGGTTGGTTGGTTGGTTGGTTGGTTGGTTGGTTGGTTGGTTGGTTGGTTGGTTGGTTGGTTGGTTGGTTGGTTGGTTGGTTGGTTGGTTGGTTGGTTGGTTGGTTGGTTGGTTGGTTGGTTGGTTGGTTGGTTGGTTGGTTGGTTGGTTGGTTGGTTGGTTGGTTGGTTGGTTGGTTGGTTGGTTGGTTGGTTGGTTGGTTGGTTGGTTGGTTGGTTGGTTGGTTGGTTGGTTGGTTGGTTGGTTGGTTGGTTGGTTGGTTGGTTGGTTGGTTGGTTGGTTGGTTGGTTGGTTGGTTGGTTGGTTGGTTGGTTGGTTGGTTGGTTGGTTGGTTGGTTGGTTGGTTGGTTGGTTGGTTGGTTGGTTGGTTGGTTGGTTGGTTGGTTGGTTGGTTGGTTGGTTGGTTGGTTGGTTGGTTGGTTGGTTGGTTGGTTGGTTGGTTGGTTGGTTGGTTGGTTGGTTGGTTGGTTGGTTGGTTGGTTGGTTGGTTGGTTGGTTGGTTGGTTGGTTGGTTGGTTGGTTGGTTGGTTGGTTGGTTGGTTGGTTGGTTGGTTGGTTGGTTGGTTGGTTGGTTGGTTGGTTGGTTGGTTGGTTGGTTGGTTGGTTGGTTGGTTGGTTGGTTGGTTGGTTGGTTGGTTGGTTGGTTGGTTGGTTGGTTGGTTGGTTGGTTGGTTGGTTGGTTGGTTGGTTGGTTGGTTGGTTGGTTGGTTGGTTGGTTGGTTGGTTGGTTGGTTGGTTGGTTGGTTGGTTGGTTGGTTGGTTGGTTGGTTGGTTGGTTGGTTGGTTGGTTGGTTGGTTGGTTGGTTGGTTGGTTGGTTGGTTGGTTGGTTGGTTGGTTGGTTGGTTGGTTGGTTGGTTGGTTGGTTGGTTGGTTGGTTGGTTGGTTGGTTGGTTGGTTGGTTGGTTGGTTGGTTGGTTGGTTGGTTGGTTGGTTGGTTGGTTGGTTGGTTGGTTGGTTGGTTGGTTGGTTGGTTGGTTGGTTGGTTGGTTGGTTGGTTGGTTGGTTGGTTGGTTGGTTGGTTGGTTGGTTGGTTGGTTGGTTGGTTGGTTGGTTGGTTGGTTGGTTGGTTGGTTGGTTGGTTGGTTGGTTGGTTGGTTGGTTGGTTGGTTGGTTGGTTGGTTGGTTGGTTGGTTGGTTGGTTGGTTGGTTGGTTGGTTGGTTGGTTGGTTGGTTGGTTGGTTGGTTGGTTGGTTGGTTGGTTGGTTGGTTGGTTGGTTGGTTGGTTGGTTGGTTGGTTGGTTGGTTGGTTGGTTGGTTGGTTGGTTGGTTGGTTGGTTGGTTGGTTGGTTGGTTGGTTGGTTGGTTGGTTGGTTGGTTGGTTGGTTGGTTGGTTGGTTGGTTGGTTGGTTGGTTGGTTGGTTGGTTGGTTGGTTGGTTGGTTGGTTGGTTGGTTGGTTGGTTGGTTGGTTGGTTGGTTGGTTGGTTGGTTGGTTGGTTGGTTGGTTGGTTGGTTGGTTGGTTGGTTGGTTGGTTGGTTGGTTGGTTGGTTGGTTGGTTGGTTGGTTGGTTGGTTGGTTGGTTGGTTGGTTGGTTGGTTGGTTGGTTGGTTGGTTGGTTGGTTGGTTGGTTGGTTGGTTGGTTGGTTGGTTGGTTGGTTGGTTGGTTGGTTGGTTGGTTGGTTGGTTGGTTGGTTGGTTGGTTGGTTGGTTGGTTGGTTGGTTGGTTGGTTGGTTGGTTGGTTGGTTGGTTGGTTGGTTGGTTGGTTGGTTGGTTGGTTGGTTGGTTGGTTGGTTGGTTGGTTGGTTGGTTGGTTGGTTGGTTGGTTGGTTGGTTGGTTGGTTGGTTGGTTGGTTGGTTGGTTGGTTGGTTGGTTGGTTGGTTGGTTGGTTGGTTGGTTGGTTGGTTGGTTGGTTGGTTGGTTGGTTGGTTGGTTGGTTGGTTGGTTGGTTGGTTGGTTGGTTGGTTGGTTGGTTGGTTGGTTGGTTGGTTGGTTGGTTGGTTGGTTGGTTGGTTGGTTGGTTGGTTGGTTGGTTGGTTGGTTGGTTGGTTGGTTGGTTGGTTGGTTGGTTGGTTGGTTGGTTGGTTGGTTGGTTGGTTGGTTGGTTGGTTGGTTGGTTGGTTGGTTGGTTGGTTGGTTGGTTGGTTGGTTGGTTGGTTGGTTGGTTGGTTGGTTGGTTGGTTGGTTGGTTGGTTGGTTGGTTGGTTGGTTGGTTGGTTGGTTGGTTGGTTGGTTGGTTGGTTGGTTGGTTGGTTGGTTGGTTGGTTGGTTGGTTGGTTGGTTGGTTGGTTGGTTGGTTGGTTGGTTGGTTGGTTGGTTGGTTGGTTGGTTGGTTGGTTGGTTGGTTGGTTGGTTGGTTGGTTGGTTGGTTGGTTGGTTGGTTGGTTGGTTGGTTGGTTGGTTGGTTGGTTGGTTGGTTGGTTGGTTGGTTGGTTGGTTGGTTGGTTGGTTGGTTGGTTGGTTGGTTGGTTGGTTGGTTGGTTGGTTGGTTGGTTGGTTGGTTGGTTGGTTGGTTGGTTGGTTGGTTGGTTGGTTGGTTGGTTGGTTGGTTGGTTGGTTGGTTGGTTGGTTGGTTGGTTGGTTGGTTGGTTGGTTGGTTGGTTGGTTGGTTGGTTGGTTGGTTGGTTGGTTGGTTGGTTGGTTGGTTGGTTGGTTGGTTGGTTGGTTGGTTGGTTGGTTGGTTGGTTGGTTGGTTGGTTGGTTGGTTGGTTGGTTGGTTGGTTGGTTGGTTGGTTGGTTGGTTGGTTGGTTGGTTGGTTGGTTGGTTGGTTGGTTGGTTGGTTGGTTGGTTGGTTGGTTGGTTGGTTGGTTGGTTGGTTGGTTGGTTGGTTGGTTGGTTGGTTGGTTGGTTGGTTGGTTGGTTGGTTGGTTGGTTGGTTGGTTGGTTGGTTGGTTGGTTGGTTGGTTGGTTGGTTGGTTGGTTGGTTGGTTGGTTGGTTGGTTGGTTGGTTGGTTGGTTGGTTGGTTGGTTGGTTGGTTGGTTGGTTGGTTGGTTGGTTGGTTGGTTGGTTGGTTGGTTGGTTGGTTGGTTGGTTGGTTGGTTGGTTGGTTGGTTGGTTGGTTGGTTGGTTGGTTGGTTGGTTGGTTGGTTGGTTGGTTGGTTGGTTGGTTGGTTGGTTGGTTGGTTGGTTGGTTGGTTGGTTGGTTGGTTGGTTGGTTGGTTGGTTGGTTGGTTGGTTGGTTGGTTGGTTGGTTGGTTGGTTGGTTGGTTGGTTGGTTGGTTGGTTGGTTGGTTGGTTGGTTGGTTGGTTGGTTGGTTGGTTGGTTGGTTGGTTGGTTGGTTGGTTGGTTGGTTGGTTGGTTGGTTGGTTGGTTGGTTGGTTGGTTGGTTGGTTGGTTGGTTGGTTGGTTGGTTGGTTGGTTGGTTGGTTGGTTGGTTGGTTGGTTGGTTGGTTGGTTGGTTGGTTGGTTGGTTGGTTGGTTGGTTGGTTGGTTGGTTGGTTGGTTGGTTGGTTGGTTGGTTGGTTGGTTGGTTGGTTGGTTGGTTGGTTGGTTGGTTGGTTGGTTGGTTGGTTGGTTGGTTGGTTGGTTGGTTGGTTGGTTGGTTGGTTGGTTGGTTGGTTGGTTGGTTGGTTGGTTGGTTGGTTGGTTGGTTGGTTGGTTGGTTGGTTGGTTGGTTGGTTGGTTGGTTGGTTGGTTGGTTGGTTGGTTGGTTGGTTGGTTGGTTGGTTGGTTGGTTGGTTGGTTGGTTGGTTGGTTGGTTGGTTGGTTGGTTGGTTGGTTGGTTGGTTGGTTGGTTGGTTGGTTGGTTGGTTGGTTGGTTGGTTGGTTGGTTGGTTGGTTGGTTGGTTGGTTGGTTGGTTGGTTGGTTGGTTGGTTGGTTGGTTGGTTGGTTGGTTGGTTGGTTGGTTGGTTGGTTGGTTGGTTGGTTGGTTGGTTGGTTGGTTGGTTGGTTGGTTGGTTGGTTGGTTGGTTGGTTGGTTGGTTGGTTGGTTGGTTGGTTGGTTGGTTGGTTGGTTGGTTGGTTGGTTGGTTGGTTGGTTGGTT